>VDFB02271358.1:199739669-200122317 GCA_007258455.2 Sequoia sempervirens
TTTTTGTGATAATTTGATGATGTTATGAAGATTTGATGGAGTGATTTATCTCCTGACAAATATTTTCGTAAAATTCCCCTGTGATGAAATTTGAATTAAGCCGCTTTGAAAAAGAAATTTAAAAAATCCCACCAAAATACCCCCCATTAATTAACTTATTAAAAAGCTAAAAGGTTGATTTTGAATTCATTTGTGCATGTTGAGTTTTGAAATTTGAAAGTGAGTGTGATTTTTTTAGCTAATTTGAGAAAAATGTCAATCCCCTACCACACTCACCGTTTCGAGCATGTGTGTCGACACAACTACTCGGCTGCCTATAGACCTCTAGTATGTACCCATGAACCTCCTCGTTTTTCACATTTTTCATTTTTCACACATTTTATTTCATTTTAAACTTGTTTAGTTTATTTTAGCGTATAGGTAGGCCACAGTAGCACATAAAACTATTGTTTTAGCACATCCCCTAGTTTAGTGCATAGGTCATCTGTAGTAGTGCATAGATAGAATGAAATAGCGTATAGGTATTTTAGCACATAGGTCTGATATTGTAGCATATTCATAGGCTAAAGTAGCACATAGATTGATTCAGTGCATAGACATCATAGTTTAGCGCATTGACCCCCTGAAGTGGTGCATCCAATGATCTAGCGCATTGATTTGTTGAAATGGCACTTTGACTTCCTGAAATGGCACATCCAATGATCTAGCACATTGACCACCTATTTTAGTGCATTGAGATGTTTTAATGGCGCATTGAATGTTGTGGCACACCAAAACATTGTTTTAGCGCATCTAAGTCAGAATGATGTAATTTGTCAATTTTGTCCTTGATATTGATGATTTTCGATCACGTTAGCCATTTAGTTGATGTTGATTGATGATCCCGATAGATTAGATGATGGTCAATCCTCATGATAGGCGAGGTCTGATGGTTGATGATAATTAACCTTATGATAGGCGAGGAATAATTATAGTTTGATTGATAAACCTCATGATAGGAAAAGTTGATTTGATTAATTGACCTCATGATAGGTGAGGTACAATTGATAGTTGCTCACGAGATTTGATCAAAATATCACCAGAGCTGATTAGGTTTGATAGGCTGATTGATATTTGAGAAATTGACAATGACTACTGACTTTCAATATTTTGTGATGATAGGATTCATTTGTGAACTTATAGATTCGAGAGCAGTTTTCTAGGACATTCGATTTGATATCATAGCTAGTGTAGCCTGACACAACAGTCATCACACATTATGGTTTATCCTCTCTTTTATCTATGCCCCAGATTAGAATCAATCGAGGTCTCCTAACAACCCTAACAGAGAGGTGGCATAGTGCGCATAATACCTTCCACCTTCCTATTGGCGAGATGACAGTCACTCCAGAGGATGTATGGTAGATTTTGAGGATACCCATTGTTGGAGATGTTGTAGTTTATGATTCTTCAGAGCAGGGTAGGACTGATGCTCTACGCAAAGTATTTCAAGATGATACAATTTGTGAATACGAGATTCCATGACAAGAGATGGTGGATGCCTATGCTACCCTACCATTGGTTCTTGTTGGTTTCATTGAAGGGTTCCTTTGTCCTGATCGTAGGTCAAAGGTACTATTTGTTGGTTGGGGCCATGTTTTGGAGAGTATGATTGTTCATGGTACCATATATGCATGGGGCATGTGTATACTTGCTCATCTTTACCATGATTTGCATTAGCTTTTCTACTTCCAAGGTCGCAACTTTTCCGTCAGGGTTACATTACTTCATGTGTGGGCATGGGAGCATGTAGTTGTTAGGTTTCTAGTGATGGTGAGACAATGACCCACCATGAGGCCGTACGTGCATATATACGCAGGTCAACTTACTCAACATAGACTAGGTAAGTTGGAGCATTGGAGGAGAGTCTTGGATGATGTAGAGGCTACTACATGGCACAAAGATATCTAGATTGTGAGGACTGGGATGACGATGACATAGAGATGCCATACCTCTATCAGTCTATGTTTTTTATTGGTAGGACTCATTTTGTGATTGGGAGATTTTTGTTTCAGAGAGTGCTCAGACAGTATGACATAGTACAAGGCATGCCCCAGGGTGTTGTACATTATGCCCGGTGTCAGATAGATTCTACTGAGTGGAGACCTAGCCTTTCATATGATTCTATAGTTCAGGAGTACTAGGTTCTACAACCTTTGGTTTGGGAGATTTGTCTCGAGATTATTGAGCCACCTATCACAACAGATTATGCAGGGTACCTAGCCCTACATCCCTTTCCATGGATTTATGTTCCTGATGAGCTAGTGCCACTACCTAGTGAGGAGGAGGTTATTGTTGCACATGGTTGCCGACGGAGGAGAGAGGAGGGTGGTGAGGAGGAGGATGTTGAGAGTAGTGGTGATGAGGAGAGTAGTAGTGATGAGGAGGGAGATGGAGATGATGGAGATGGAGGTGGAAGTGGTGGAGGAGATGGTGGTGGATCGTGGAGTGGACAGTGGATGGTGGAATGGACAGGGACAGTGGATTAATGGAGTTTTATTGGTGGAGGGGGACACATATGGAATGGAGGGCACAAGTCCATGCACAGACTCTTGCTCAGGTATAGGAATAGTTGTCAACTTCCCAAACACAAATTTCCTCTTTGACGGCCAAGAGAGATGCAGCTAGATAGGTTACAGAGCAGGCACAAGTGACAACTGAGAGATTGCAAAGATTGGCTGATGGTAACTTTGTGGCTGATTACATGAGAGAGGTTCTTCGTGTGGGTAGAGAGGCAGAGTATTACAGAGGCCGGTACCATGATGCAATTCCCTTTGAGAAATAGTAAATTATGCCTAGTCTCGATCAAATAGGAGCCAATCCAGGATTGTTAGCGCGGGTGTGACACAGCCTCCACAGAGAGATTTGAGATTTCTTGGTACGTCTGGTGGGGGAGGCACTATTCCAGAGATTCCTACACCATCTAGAGCTAGCACCACATAGCTCCATGATTAGATTCCATGATATATTTGAGACATGATGTATACTTTGGTTTTTTGATTGACAACCATTTTTGATGTTGTATCTCTTTACATTTCAGACATCATTGTATACTTGACATTATGATTTTTTAGATCTATATGATATGTGGCGAATTGATCAATCTATATGCGTTTTATATGGTTCTATGATGGTGGTGTAGGAGCACCAAAACCTTGGATGTCAAAGGATAGGGGTTCAAAAGGTTCAAAATGTTATTTGAGGGAGTTTTCATCTTGGTTCTATGAGAAAATTGAAGAGTTGTAAAAACATGAAATATTGTCAATATTGTCAAAATTGTCAAAGTGGGTAAAGGCGGGGTATTTTGATGGTTTTTCTTTGAATAATGAATAAAGGCTTAACTAAGGTCTAAATGATCACATCTTAGGTTTCTAGAGGTGTTTAAGGTCTTTTGAGTTCAATAATTGCAAAAATGCAAAATGCTGCAAATGTTGTCAATGACAATTTTCCTTATTTGTGTTGATTTGCAAAATTAGAGTCATTTAAAGGGTAATTAGGTGAAAGTTGGTTGTTTTGAAGGTGGTTATGGTTTTTACATTCTATAATATGCCTTCTTAGGCTCGAATAAAGGTTGTTGGAGGTGTAACAAACACTCATAATTCGAATATACCACGTTTTTGGTGCATTTTCTGATTTTTTTCACCATTTTTCAAAGTTGTTTGTTGTTGTACGCATTGTACAGACCCAATAATTCCTTGAAATCTTTAGAGGTTGAATTTTTATGAGTTCTCTTTCATCTGCACTTGGTTTGGGGTTCTAACTTTTTGATTTGTGAGAGAAATTGCAAAAATATAATGAATACCCTTTTTTTTTCCATTGTTAAGGGTTTGAAAGCAAAATAATGAGATATTGACCAATCCACCCACTATCTAATGTTGTAACTCGGTGGATTGGTAGGAAATATGTTATATTATATGTATCAATGCATTTTATATCAAAATGAACCATTTGTGTGGTGATTGTGTGATGCCCTAGGGCTGGAAACATAATTTTTCCCTTGAAAAGTGATGGTTTTGAAGTGCTTCTTAATGAAATTCTGATGGAGTTGAGTTTTTGAGTGTGTAATGTGACTATGCAGACCCTATGGAAGGTGTTTGGACCATTTATTTGTTTGTTCAATCCTTGGAGTGAAGATTTTGACAAAACCCTTGTTTTGCATTAGAAAAAGGAGGTTTTTAGAGTTGGGAATGTTTCTGTCCATACAAGTGCAAAATAGTGGTGGATTCTATGGTTTTGAATCATTTAATTTGCTTCCCCAAAGTTTCAAGGTGATTGGATAAGTTTGAAAGGTACTTCCTTTGTTAAATTGGCCTCTTTTCCTTGATTTTCCCATGGTGTGTGTATTGGAAGTCTAAACTGGTACAAAGAAGTTATATTTGATCTTGAAGTATGTTGTGTAAGTCCTTAATGGGTGTCTAAATCCATAATTTAATTTACAAGTCCTGTGGGAAAGTTGGGTGAAAAGTCCCTTGAAGCTGTTTGGCACTACTGGTAGAAAGAATGTACCTGACAAGTGAATTTGTGAAGTTCTTTTGAATTAGATTTGGATTTTGGGTCTGTATCATAGTGGTATCAGAGTAGGGAATAGGTCTTTTGGAGAAAGAATGTTGTAGATTTTGTGTTGTTGTTTGACTGGTTTTGCAGGTTGGTGAAGAGATAAGATTGAGAAAATGCCTCCTAAGGGGAGTGTTGTTGTAAGAAAAATGGAAGAATAGGCTAAAAAATTAGAGGCCTTACAGAAGAAGATGGCTGCATGGGAAGCAAAGCACAAAGGAGTGGGAGAGGAAAGTGATTCTGAGGAGGACAAGACTTCTAGTGAAGAAGAGGAGTTGGATCCCGAAGATGCAAGGACAGCAAAACTCTTGAAGGCTGTAAGGAAGGAAGGACATGGAAAGATAGATGTGCCTATGTATGGAGGCAAACTTGACAGTGAGGAGCTTTTGGATTGGATAGAGGCTCTAGAAAGTTACTTTGATAGTGAAGATGTTGCTGAATCACATAAGGTGAAGAAGGCCAAGACAAGACTCAAGGGACATGCCTTGGTATGGTGGAATTTTAAGCAAGAAGAAAGGGAAAAGCAAGGAAAAAGCAAGATCACATCTTGGGAAAGAATGAAGGAGAAGATTAAAGGTAAATTCCTCCCTAAAGACTACAATGTTCAATTATTGAAGAGGCTTCAAAATCTAAGACAAAAAGATTTAGATGTGCAAACCTATACTAAAAAATTTTATAGGTTAAGTATAAGAGCCAAGCATGATGAGGATGAAGAAGAACAAGTGGCTAGGTACATCAATGGGCTGAGATACAACATTCAGGATGAGGTTAGTGTGTTGACACCAAAAATAGTGGATGATTGTTTTCAAATGGCTATTAAGATTGAAGAAAATTTGAAGAGAAGACAAGAGAAGGTAGCAAGAGGAAGAGGCAATACATCTAGGGGAAGAGGTACAAGTTCAACATCAAGGAAACCTAAGGAAGATAATGAAGATGCTGAGAAGAACAAGGAACAAGTTCTTGAAGCAAGAGGAGGGTGGAGAGGAGGAAGAACCAACTTTAGACAAAGAAGAGATTATGGTGAATTCTCAGGAAGATGCTATAGATGTAATGAGTTTGGACACCCATCCTTTAAGTGTCCTGAAAGGTTTAGTGTTGCAGCAAGTGGGAATGAAAGGAAAAGTGATAAAAGAGTTCAATATGTGCAAGGAGATGAGGAAGAAAGTGTGAGTTCACCAAATAGACCTACAGATCCAGAAATAGGAGAGGCACTCATGGTAAGAAGGACCTTGTTGCAAGAACAAAAAGAAGAAGATCTGAGCCAAAGAAGGAGTCTCTTTAGAACATGTAAAAGCAAAGGTAAGGTGTGTCAAGTTGTAATTGATTCTGGTTCTCAAGATAATATGGTGTCTAGGGAGATGGTAGATAAGTTGCAACTAGAGAAAATACCTCATGTAGCACCATATAGGGTCTCTTGGGTAAATGATAGTCAAACTTTGGTGGTGAATGAGCAAGAATATGTTGATTTTCAGATTGGGGAGTACAAGGATAGGGTCTTATGTGATATATTGCCTATGGATTGTTGCCATCTACTCTTGGGAAGGCCATGGCAATATGATAGGAGGTCTATGTATGATGGCTGGGCAAATACTTACACCATATGGAAAGATGATCAAAGTTACAAGCTAACTCCTTTGCAGGAAAGAGGGCAAAGCAAAGGTAAGACCAAAGTGATTATGTTTGGTAGGAAGGAGTCCATACGACTTGAAGACAAAAGGGACAGTGCATTTTCTGATTTGCAGAAAAGTAATAGTGGTAGGACAGTGAATGAAACACCTTTGAATGGTGGTAAGATAGTGAAAAATCTGTTTTTGCAAAGGGTTGACATGAAACCTATGATTAAGTCTGATTTGAATACAGTGGATGCTAACAAATTTGCAGGGTTGTGTGAGAAACAAGGTGGACTGCTTCAGGAACAATTCATTGAGTAGGGTATAGTCATTGTTGGAACCATGTTGTGTCCTATTGATAAGTATCATGTTGCAAAACAAATGGGAGTTGCTGATGTAAAAGTAAATGAAGTTGTGAGTAACGATGGAGATATGACAAGGCTGAGAACAATGAGAAATGCATACAATCATTCAAGAGATGTAAATCAGATCATAGAGCAGAGCATGCATACTATGAAGGGAAATTGCAAGTCCATCAATGAAACCAAGAAGAATGTAGGCTTGTTTCTTTCTAATGACTTTTTGTGTGCAGGTATGTGGTTTAGGATAAAATCAAAGCATTATTTATGAGCAAGAAGGCAACAAACACAACTGAGGAAGCATGGAGCAGCAGAGTTAATGCTTGGAGCAACTAGTACCTCTTGGGACAAGGGTCTTTTTCTTGATGGGGTGTATGGTGCAGGAGCACCAAAACCTTGGATGTCAAAGGATAGGGGTTCAAAAGGTTCAAAATGTTAGTTGAGGGAGTTTTCATCTTGGTCCTATGAGAAAATTGAAGAGTTGTAAAAACATGAAATATTGTCAATATTGTCAAAATTGTCAAAGTGGGTAAAGGCGGGGTATTTTGATGGTTTTTCTTTGAATCATGAATAAAGGCTTAAATAAGGTCTAAATGATCACATATTAGGTGTCTAGAGGTGTTTAAGGTCTTTTGAGTTCAATAATTGCAAAAATGCAAAATGCTGCAAATGTTGTCAATGACAATTTTCCTTATTTGTGTTGATTTGCAAAATTAGAGTCATTTAAAGGGTAATTAGGTGAAAGTTGGTTGTTTTGAAGGTGGTTATGGTTTTTACATTCTATAATATTCCTTCTTAGGCTCGAATAAAGTTTGTTGGAGGTGTAACAAACACTCATAATTCGAATATACCATGTTTTTGGTGCATTTTCTGAGTTTTTTCACCATTTTTCAAAGTTGTTTGTTGTTGTACGCATTGTACAGACCCAATAATTCCTTGAAATATTTAGAGGTTGAATTTTTATGAATTCTCTTTCATCTGCACTTGTTTGGGGTTCTAACTTTCTGATTTGTGAGAGAAATTGCAAAAATATAGTGAATACCCTATTTTTTTCCATTGTTAAGGGTTTGAAAGCAAAATAATGAGATATTGACCAATCCACCCACTGTCTAATGTTGTAACTCGGTGGATTGGTAGGAAATATGTTATATTATATGTATCAATTCATTTTATATCAGAATAAACCATTTGTGTGGTGATTATGTGATGCCCTAGGGCTGGAAATATAATTTTTCCCTTGAAAAGTGATGGTTTTGAAGTGTTTCTCAATGAAATTCTGATGGAGTTGAGTTTGTGAGTGTGTAATGTGACTAGGCAGACCCTATGGAAGGTGTTTGGACCATTTATTTGTTTGTTCAAGCCTTGGAGTGAAGATTTTGACAAAACCCTTGTTTTGCATTAGAAAAAGGAGGTTTTTAGAGTTGGGAATGTTTCTGTCTGTACAAGTGCAAAATAGTGGTGGATTTTGTGGTTTTGGATCATTTAATTTTCTGCCCCAAAGTTTCAAGGTGATTGGATAAGTTTGAAGGGTACTTCCTCTGTTAAATTGGCCTCTTTTCCTTGATTTTCCCATGGTGAGTGTATTGGAAGTCTAAACTAGTCCAAAGAAGTTATATTTGATCTTGAAGTATGTTGTGTAAGTCCTTAATGGGTGTCTAAATCCATAATTTAATTTACAAGTCTTGTCGGAAAGTTGGGTGAAAATTCCCTTGAAGTTGTTTGGCACTACTGGTAGAAAGAATGTACCTGACAAGTGAATTTGTGAAGTTCTTTTGAATTAGATTTAGATTTTGGGTCTGCATTAGATGGATGCATTTAATTTATTGTTCTATATGCTATGTGATGATTTATATTATGATGTTATGGATGCAATTTATGATCATGATGACATGTTATGATTTATATATGATGTTATATGTGATAATTCTTATATTGATGATATATGGATGCATGATGATAGTTGTATGATAATGGATATATATAAATAATATGGTAATGTAACTATATGCATGATTTTGGTTGTGTTTCTTTAATGATATATGGCATAATGATGTAAATGAAATATGATGTATTTTTTTTTTGAAATTTCAAATGTGGTTATTTGATGTAATGAATGGATGAATGAATGATTAATATGATGATACTTCTAATGTGTGATGTATGATTATGATAATGTTAATGAAAATGCAACCATATAGATGAAGTGTTTTTGATATTTTTCTTAGATGATGTATGAATGATGAAATGGAATGATAAATGCTTTCTAATGTATGTAATGGAAATGATTATGTAATTACATGATAATGATGATGTTTTTTGTGAATGTCAAGTATACTCAATCCAACAATGAGAAAAGATAACATCATTTTTTAATCCTTCACTAGCTTTTGTAGCAAAATACTCTACAGATGCAAAACTAACATGAATGCAATCTAATTTTACCATGCAAATCTATATGCAAGCATTGTCATCTTAACAGTCCATTTATCATGCTTTTTATCATCATTGAGCCTTTTAAAATGTTGAAAGTAAGTACAAGCATCAATGGTATAATGTAGACCAATGATGACCTGAGTACTACTTTCATGATTTTTGATATTGCAAGTTAACACAAGCATCTAGGTATAATTAAAATGATATGACCTAAACATTTCTTGCGTAAACAGACAAGAATCAATCATTTTAATATATGAATTCTAAATGTCATCAGTGATACATTGTAGAGCACGTCTTGCGACAATTCACACAAAAATAATGACCAATTCACAGATAGTAGAAAAATAAAATGCCATTCTCCTTCCTAGCTTCTCTAGTTCAATACATCATCAAGTTGATCCAAAGAAATGATAACAAAAATCAAAGTACAACATTTGAACATTCAAGCTGAAAGCGATAAAATCATTATTCAAAAGAGTATCATCCATCTATAGTTGTTTGGATTGATATGATTTCAGCTATTTTGATGTGGATGGTTGATTTCCTGAAATGTTCTGATGTTTGATGTATTTTCAATGTTGAGTTTCCCAATGATCATTGTGTTTTCCACATTGTCATACTATTTTTTGTCTATTTGTTTAAGCTCAAGTTTATTGCCCCTAGTGAGTTTAGAATTTTTCCCCCAAGCTAGTGTGAGACACGACCACATTGCTAGGATATGTACAAGAAGTCCTTCTATCAAATGATAAATGGAATGATGGCGAAAATGAAAGATCAAGACATGTCTCAAATAGATGGAAAAGCTAGTTTAAATCACAAGTAGCGCCTGTTTCTAGGTTTTCACTTCGTGTTTTTATTGTACTTTTTTAGATTTTATGATTTTTTTGTCTTTTTTTTCATTTTTTTTTTATATTTTATATTTTTCATTTTTTTTTGTATTTTGTATTTTTCATTTTTTTTGTATTTTATGTTTTTCATTTTTTTTTTTGTATTTTCTATTTTTCTGTCACCGTGACGCTTGTTTGCCAGGTTTTCATCAAAGCAACCATTTCAACCATGCACTAGATGATTCAGGTAGAGAATTTCCTAACATGGATACTATTGATAGGTTCATCAAACAAATTCTCTTCAAGTGTAGATAACCAATAGGCTCCAAATCCATAGACTGATATGATAACAAAGGGACCTAGCTAGTTAGGTTCAAACTTCCCTTTCTTTTCTTTGTCTTGTTGATTTCGAGGGTTTTCTTTTAGGACCAAATCACCAATCTGAAATGTTCTAGGTTTTACCTTGTGATTGTAGCTTTTGGACATTCTTTGTTGATATTCCTTCAAATGGTTCACAGCTTGTTGACGATGTTCATCCAGTAGTTCTAGCTCTTGAAGTCTAGACACTCTATAATCCTCATCTGAAATAATTCCCTTCAGTGACACATGAAGTGATGGTATTTCAACCTCAATAGGTTGTATGGCCTCTGATCCATATACCAAGGCATATGGTGTAGCTCCTGTAGGTGTTTTGATGCTAGTTTGATATGCCTAGAGAGTAGGATTTAATTGAATGTGCCAATCATGTTTGACATCATTGATAGTCTTCTTTAGGATTTTCAAGATAGTTTTGTTTGAAGCCTCTACTTGGCCATTTCCTTGAGGATAGTATGGTGTTGAAAAATGATGTTGGATATGAAACCTCTCACACAGTTCTTGAACATCCTGATTCTTAAAAGGTCTACCATTGTATGTGACAATGGACTATGGAATACCATACCGACAAATGAGGCAAGTGATTGTTGTTAAGAGAACTACTTCTATCCACTTTGTTGCTATGATTATAAATTTGTGTCCATTGGATGAAGATGAATTAATCTTTCCTACCAAGTCCATTCCCCACTAAGAAAAGGGCCATGTTGAAGTGAACGGTTGCAATTATTATGCCGGTGCATGAATTAGGTTACCATTTATTTGACATTTTTTGAACTTCTTAACAAAATAAAAAGACTCCTCCATGTTCGGCTAGTAATACCCCAAACGGAAGAGTTTCTTTGCTAGGGTGAGTTCGCTTGAATGAGTTCCACAAATACCTTCATGAACCTCATGTAAAGCTGTCTCAGAATCATTATGTTCTAAACATTGAAGGAGAGTACCATCTAGACCTCGACAGTAAAGTATGTTAGCAATTAAGGTATGTCATGTGGTTTGCCGAATGAAGTTGCATTTCTAGTTTCTGGAAAGATTGGGAGGAAGGATATTGTCTTTTAGGTAAGCGTAGGTCTTTCCATAAATTGAGGATTCAATGTCAACTAATTGGCATATGATTTGAGATTCTGGATTATCATAAGCAAGGTTAGACACTTGTTCCACCATAAACTCATAACAAACTTGCTTTTCTAGCAACTGTAAAAGAGAAGCAATCATTGCCATAGCATCTACAGCTTTATTTTCTTCCCTAGGAATCTATTCAAACTTGATATCCATAAAGTACATTTTGATATCATCCACCATTTTCTTATACGACATCAACTTCTCATCTTTTGTCTAATATTCATCATTTACCTAATAAATGACTAGTTGTTAATCTCCATATACTTGTAGCTCTGTGATTTTCCATTCAACTACCACTTTGATGTCAACAATTAATGCCTCGTATTCTGCTACATTATTTGTACATGGAAATATGAGTCTATAGGACTTTGGGATGGTATTTCCTTGAGATGTAACAAATAGAATTCCCACACCTGACCCACATTATGTGTAGAACCCATCAAAATAAATCCTTCATTGTCATGTTGTCACAATAAGAATGTCTGCATCAAGAAACTCAATGTTCATTGGATGATCATCTGGTAATGGAGCTTCAACTAACTGATCAGCTATCACTTGACCCTTGATGGCTCTTCGATCCACATACTAGATATCAAATTCATTCAAGATCATGACCCACTTGGCTAGTCTTCCTGTTAGAGCCTCCTTGCTAAGTAAATACTTTAGCATATCAATCTTTGCTATGATTTTGAATGTGTGGGTTAACATGTAATTCCGCAACTGCTGAGTAGCAAATACCACTGCCAAACAATATTTTTTGATGAAGGTGTAATTTATCTCATAACCATTCAAATTCCTATTGATATAATAGACAACATATTCCCTTCCCTTAGGATCTTCCTCTGCTAATAGAGCTCCCAAAGAAATATTAGTTGTTGCAATGTATAGTAATAAGGGTCTATCTTCTGTAGGTGGCATCAATATGGGGGGTGACATCAAATATTGCTTTATTTGATTGAAATTTGTTTCACATCCTTGATCCCATTTGAAAGAGACATTCTTATGTAGCAAGTGATTGAAGGGATGACTTTTATTTGCTAATTAGGAGATAAAGCTCTTGATATATTGTAGCTTACCTTGTAGAGATCGTAGTTGACTGATATTCTTCAGTGGCGGAATTTCCATTATATCCTTGACCTTGGCGGGATCCACTTCGATACCCCTCTCTGAAACTATGTACCCTAGAAGCTTTTCTAATGTAACCTTGAACACACATTTCTTAGGATTTAATCTGACATTGAACTTCTCTAGTCTGGTAAATATTTTTTCTAGGATCTCCAGATGTCCTTCTCTAGTATATGACTTTGCTAATATATCATCCATGTAATCTTCCATAAAAGTATGCATCATGTCATGGAAAATGGTGGTCATCGCATGTTGATATGTGGCACCTTCATTTTTCAACCCAAAGGGCATGACATTCCAATAGAATGTTCCCCATGGACATGTGAATGTTTTTTTCTCCTAATCCTCTAGTGCTATTTTGATTTGATTATACCCTAAGAAGCCATCCATTAGTGATAACATGGAATGTCCTGTTGTTAATTTGACAATAATGTCAATGTATGGTAGAGGAAAATCATCCTTTGGACATGCCTTGTTGAGATCTCTGAAGTCAATACATATTCTAATACTATTATCTAGTTTAGAAACAGGTACAATATTAGAAATCCACTCAGTGTAATCAATAGATCTGATGAATCCTGCATCTAACATCTTTTTCAACTTGACCTTTACCATCAAGGCAATATGCGGATGCATTTTCCTTAGTTTTTGTTTCACAAGTTTTCTCCCAGATGGTAGAGCTAAGTTATGCATTAGAAGATTTGGGTCTAAACCTAGCATATCAGAGTAATACCAAGAAAATTTAATGTGTCTTTCTTCAAAGAACTTGGTGAATTCAGGCTTTTCTTGTTCAGTCATAGATGTTGCCAGATGTAGAGTCTTTGTTTTTTCTATTGTGCCAATATTGATAGATTGTGTAGGCTCCACCAATACTGATGATCTTTCATCATAGTGTTTTGGAAGGGTGTCAAATCTCCCATCTTTTGGTACCTTAGAGAGGTTTTCACCATTAGATGCATTCTTTATTTTTACTTTTTTGAGATATAATGCTGCCATTAAATGGTTTTCACCATTAGATCCTTTATTCCTATTTTCAATTTTACAACTGGAAAATTTGACACCCTCCTAATTTGAAGCATTGTTATGAGATTCATGAGTAGAACTTGTGTCAGGTTTGTCACAACAAAGGAAATTTATGACAGCATCATCATTCACAAAGATAGGAATATTAATAGATTCAGTTGGTTCCCAATCGATAAGTTCATGATGCGTTAAGGGTAAAAGGTCATCAAATTGGCTAAGTTCAATGACAGTAAGGGTTCTAATTTTGATGTTTCAAATTTTTCAGTGGTGATGTCAAGGTCTATGATATTACTCTCTTCCAAGTCATCTATCTCACTCGATATCTATCCATCCTCACTTGAGTCATTGATATTTTGTGATCCAAATACAAGGGGTCTAGTCCCTGAGCTTTGTCCCTCCTCGCATGTGGATGCATACTCTTTTATGAAATCAATTGATATGCCTTTATATGATGTTTCTGATAAAGAATCCCACTCATACTCATTAGAATCTATTTCAGAGCTATCCTGCATTTGAAGGATTCTTTCAACAACTCTATGAGTTTTTTCTTCTTTTGTTTCCCTTGTATATCCCAGTCTTGTTTTTTCCTTCAACTAAAGTGTGAAAGGTTGGATGGGTTCTACAATGCCTTCTTTTCTTTTTCCAATAGGTCCTTGTCCTTCATACCCCATTTTCTCTAATATTGTTTTTCCCTTTCCATATTGATTTGTCTTTATGCTGATAGTTGTCGATGTAGATGCTTACTCATCTTTGTAGAGCCAATTGAGGATGGCCTTATCTTCAAATTCATCCTCTAAAGTACCTTCCTTTACAAATCTATCATTTAAAACTATGGTAGGTTGTGATGATGGTTGTGTTGATGTTGATGGATTCCCATATGATTTCATAGATGGCAACAATTGTGAAAAACACAACGATTGTTCAGTGGAATACTCTCCCATGCCTTTTTCTTTTAACTAGATATTTTCTTCAAATTGTTGTGATAGAGAATCTAATTGAGCTTCATTGTTTGATGTAGTGGAGTCAGCAACACTTGTCTCTTTTGATTGGTCCTTTTTCTCAATCCATTTAGATACAACGTTTAGTTTCCTTTCACCGTTGGATGAACTAGAAGTGTTTGCTTCCCTATTATGGGGCACAAAAGTGTCTTGAGCTATTTTAAGCATGCTACAATATTTGGAATTGTTGTAGTTAGCTGAAATAGTGATTTCTTTTCCATTGACAGGAAACTTTAAACACTGATGATAAGTTGGAGGTACTGCTTGCATTTCATGAATCCAGGGATGTCCCAAGAGTATATTATAAGTCAACTCTTTGTCTAACACTTGGAAAACTATATTCTTCACAATTGGTCCCACTTGAATAGGCAATACAATCAATCCCTTGGAGGATCTCTCTTCTTCATCATAAGATTTTATTGTGATTTTCCTTCTAGCATCAATAGTGTTATCTGAATATCCTAGTGCATGGATCAGTTTCAAAGTGAAAATTTTTAAACCAACCCCACCATCTATTAAGACACGCTTTACCCGGTGTTTATGGATTAAAAATTCAATATGAAGGGCGACATTATGCGGATGAGTAAGTGATACATCATCTTGTTTGGAAAATGATAGGAAGTGAGGCATGGTAAAGTGTCCCACCATAGCCTGGAATTGAAAAACATCTAGATTATGAGGTACTATTTTGGCCACAAGAGCTTGTTCCAAAACCTCCTTATGAGATGGTGATATTTTAAGGAGTTCCAAAATTGATATTTGTGTTGGTATTTTCTGTAGTTGATCAACTATGTTGTATTAATTCAAAGGATTAGCAATGGTTTTAGATGAAAATCCTTTCAATATTACCTTGGATTGCCCCCTTGTTGTCACGTTGACTAGTTGATGATCTTGGTTTTCCCTAATTTTTATGACACTAATCTGATTGCTTGATGGGACCATATTTGGGATCATATTTAATGGTATGATATCATTGATTCCAATGTTATTAGTTCTATTATCAGTGGTATCATTCTTCTCAACCATAGAAATACAATGAATATTGTTGTCATAAATGTAGTTTGTAGTCTTACCTTTACTATTTGTAGAAGAAGATTCTCCCTTTTCATAATTTGGTTAAGGATTTTTAAATGCACTATGATCATTGTTCATTTGATGTCCTTCTAAAAATACCTTCCTATTGTCAATCAAATCTTGTACTAGATGTTTCAATTGCATACAATCATTTGTTTTATGTCCTTTGTTCTTATGAAAGTCACAATAGTCTGCATCATTCCACCATGATGGTTTTACTTTTGGTTCCTAATTTCTTGCTTCGGGTAATGTGATAAGTCCATGTGCAAGAAGTTCTCTCATTGTTGATTCTAGTGTTTTCCCCAATGGTGTGAATCTTCTTCGATTTGATGGTTTTTGATATGATTGTGGTTTAGATTCACCATTGTTTGGATTGTTATTTTGATTGACATTTTGATTGATGTTTTGGTCATTATTTTGATTGGTTTTTGCAGTTGTTACTGTCAAGTAAAATACTAGTTTCACATTTTGTGTTTCATTTTCAGCATCATTGTTACCAGTATTTCTATCCTTTTGCCAAAACTTGGGTTTATCATTGTTGTTGTAGTGATTTGAGGAGTTTGTATTGTTTGATCCTTCATTGTAATGTTTTATTACCCCTCTTTTGACCAAGGCTTCTTTGATTTTGAGCCCATTTTCAATTACTTTCTCAAATGTAGGGGGCATTGTAGTTCAAGTTTGTAGCTCATGTCATCAGTTAGGTTGTCAATGAATAGTTTCATCTTTTCCTCTTCAGGTATGGAATGAGGATATCTAGAAAACAACCTTTGCCATCATTGTAGAAATGAGAGGAATGTTTCACCTTTCTTTTGTTTCGTATTGTAAAGGACTTTTATTGTTATCTCATGTTGAATATTATAGGAAAATTGTGAGATAAACCCATTGACTGGTTCTTCAAAAGTTCAAATTCTTGGTTGTAATTTAGAGAACCATTCCATACATTGACCTCCTAAGCTCCTTGGAAATAACCTCATCAAATAAGTTTCCTCTTGTGAAAATTCTAAACTCATGGTTCTAAATTCCCTCACATGATCAATTGGATCCATTTTACCATTGTACTTGTCGTATTTTGGGAATTCACAATGTCTAGGAAATGGTATCATGTCCACACTTGGATCAAAAGGATAAGGAAATTTTTTTTGTAATGAGTACCTTTTCGTGGTTCATTTTTGCATATCTTGAAGTTGTTTTTGCAAGTTTTGCATTTGATGTGTTAGGACATTCATTTGATTTGTGTTTTGTGTGTTTTGTGTTTCAGTTTCAGTTGCTTTAGGTGCTTCTTTTAGTCGATTGACGTCAAAGTCCTTTGGAAGTTTTGCACCTAGTTCAACTAGCATTAAAAGGTATTTTTCCATATCTTGTTCTAAAATTTTTTCCATAAATTTATGGAAATTGGGATCTTGTTGTGCCATTTTGATATCCTCTTGGGTTATTTCATTTGTATCATTTTGGTGGAATCTATGAAAGGGATTTTCTTCAGCCATAGCATTTGGTGTTTCAATTTCTTTTTCTCTAAGTTTTTGTCTTTGTAACCTTGTCAAAATTGGCATACAAGTGTTTTTATTTTCGATAAACTTTGATCTTTTTATTTGGGTGAGTGCCAATGGTATCAACTTAAGTTGAATAGAATGATAAATTATATTGATGAGACTAAGTTAAAAATTTGATTATTTTGTTTTGTTTCATGATTGTAGGATGATTGATCTTGATAATGAAACTTAACGTAGTAATCAAAAGTTGTGTTTGGTGACTACACACTTTAAAATTGTAAGATCTTGTTTTAATTTGAAAGAATTTGACTTGCAAGGTCCTATTTTTCCAAGTTTAAGATACTGGTTGGACTGAGAAAAATTTTCTATTCTAATAAAAATATATATTTCGATGTTAACTGTCTAACTAATGGGAAAATAGCTCTCTAGTTTTTTTTTCTGTGGATGCACTATAACAGACCTTAGATGTGCTAAAACAAACTGTGGATGCACTGGAAGATATAGTGTATGCACTGTCAAACAGGGTAGATGCGCTAAAACAGACCATGGATGCACTGGAAGATATGATGTATGCACTATCAAACAGGGTAGATGCATTAAAACATAAGTTGGTCATGCTAAGATACTGTAAATTATGGTGATAGACTATGCAGATGCACTGTAAGATAAGACAAATGTATTGAAATAGTGTTTGTATGTGCTATTTGGATGACAAATGCACTAAAAGACTAGGTGTATGCACTAAAATAGAGGTTGGTTGTGCTAAACTGGAAGTTGTCAGTATGTTCACAATTTTTTCCATTTGTTCTAGTTTTTTCTCATTAAAAATGATTAATTCCATGGTGTAATTTTCTAACCAGTGAAGATAGTGGATGGGTATTTTGCTTGTAAATCTTAGATTTTGATGATCTAATTGGATGATACCTTTGAAAATAATAACTTCACACACAAAAGCTAGATTGTAAATAGTTGTTTCAAATTCTATGTATTAAACATGTAGTGAGTGTTCTAGAAACAGGTTTGATTCTTTCAATTTCCACAAGTTTGACACAAATCAAGACAGTTCAAGCACTTTTCTAATTGCCAAGTAGGTCACTTAGAATATCATAGCCCATAGCTTGCAATGATGTCAGCTCACACAACCTTGTCACCCCTTAGAGGGCGACTATGTTTTCTCCTTTCCTGAGTCTTAACTAAAGTTGAATCCTCCACTTTTGGCCAGGGTCTCTAATAGTTATATGGTGAGTGTCTTAGGGGTAGATTCTTCCCTCCCCTTGCATTGTGATATAAAAAGTGTTCAAAAAATGACATGGTTGGATTCTAGACTAAAGTTTTTAGATAGGGTATTTGTTCAGAGTGGCAAATGATAAACTCCCTCAGGAGACCTCCCAATCTTTAGAACAAATATTTTGGGGATGGTTATCTTGCACACTTTCATTGAATTGTAGGTTTCCCCAAATTCACTTTTGATTATAGTGGGTTGAAAAACTTGGCTTTGGTTGTTCCCACTTAGGTTGTTCCCATAGGGTGAGTACTTTTTCCCACTACGATAGGCCTTCTAAAGGATTTATTAAATCAGGATAGCAAGTCTAGAATTTTGATCACCCAGTTAAAAGGAGAGCATAAGCCTATTGCTTTCGAAACATAGAGATCATGGGATTCAAACTAGTTGATTAATTAAGATAGATTCAGTATCTTAACCAAAGGAAAGACAATAATCAAATTAAAATTCCTGCAAACATTATTAGTAATTTGCAAGTTTTTGTCTTTGACTGGCGTAAATGTTTTTTACCATCATCTTTGACAAGCGTATTTTGCACTTGGAACATAGAAAATAGTGATTAGTCCTCGGATTTTTAAAATTCTACTAAAATACTTAGATGTGCTACAACAGTTGTCAGATGTGCTAAAATAGAATGTAAATGTGCTATAATAATAGTTCTATGTGCTATAAAAATTGATGGATGCACCAAAATAAAAGATCTATGCGCTAAAAGAAAACCCCCTATCTGATGAAACAAAAACTCGGATGCGCTAAAATAGATTGTGGATGCGCTAGAAGATTTTGTGAATGAACCAGAATAGTGCTTGGATGCACTAGAAGATCTATCATATGTGCCGCAAAAACTCTCAATCGCACTAAAACAAAACACATCATAAGCCTGTAAGCGTACTTTTCAAAAAAATATGTTAAAAATGGGGTTTTTGGGCCCCATGATGGGTACCAATTTATGTGTGAGTAAAATGTGAGTAAATGATAATGAACACAATCAATAAAACATTATATCAATAGATCTAAACAATGATTAATCTAATTTAAGCAAGAATCTATTGAAAGCATCATATTGCTCTCTATCTCCAAAGATTTATTAAATCACAGGGATCTCAAATTTTGATTGCACTGTGACTGTTAAAATGACAATCTAGAGAATGAGAATGATAAGCTATATGATGTAAAAAGCTATGATACTGATTGTCGATAATGAAAGCAATATGTTGTGATATGATAATGGAAACAATATTAAGATGCAATCTATGATGAAAGACATGATTATAAACTATATGATATGTTATTTGCTATTGCTATTTGCTAAAACACTTAATTGCTCAATTGATATTTCAGCAGAATAATTTTACACAAAGTTGGATCATTTTCTTGTAGACAGAGGTTGTATTTATAGATTCCTGACAAAACATTTGTGAAGGGGCAGCAAAGCAAAGAACTGGATTTGATATGAAGAATTGAATGGTGAAGGATGAAGAAGCCTGAGTTGATTATGGAGATTGTTCCTCCCGACAAAAACATTCAGCCAAAGGATAGGAAGAATCAATGGAAGAAGATGAAGTTTTCCTGCAAATTTGTCTCCAATTTGTCTCCAAATTTTTCCATGAAGGTTGAGATGAATTAAATTACACATTTCATATCTAATTTGGTAGGTGGATATGATTAGCTATAGAATATATTTCAATGGAATATTTAGATTTATTCAATTTAGGAAAAAAAGATATTTAATTTAATAAAACAAACTATAGAAGTCTATGTTTATTAAATAAATATGGAAGAAATATGATAATTAAATAAATGAAAGTATGAAACTTGTTTATTTAATTTAGATGAAATGATGTGAATAAGATGGAAGATAATCATTGAAGAATCTGATAATAATAATTAAATAAAAAAAAGTATTAAATTTGTTTATTTAATTAAGAGAAAATAATATAATAAAGATAGAAAAATTAAAAGTGAACTATATAAATAAATATTTCTATTTATTTAATAGTAGAGGAATTAAAGGTTAATTAATCAAATAAATCATATTTAATTAATTAGATTATCTAGACCATTTTTAGGTGTATACACACTCAACTCAAAAGCAATAAGCTTACCAATCAACATATCTCTGGTAACACTTGTTATAGTCTAGAGCTCTTCAATAGCACTAGCCTTGACTTTGTAAGAATCAGGCAAGGATCTAAGCACTTTAGAAACAATTTTTGATTCATTTATCTGTCCACTAGCACATCTGATACCACACACAAGTTCATTCACTCTTTGCATGAAAGTATTAACATTTTCATCATCACCCATTTTCAACTTTTCATATTTCCCTTTTAGACTTTGTAGCTTAGCAATCTTCACATTAGCATCACCTTCATACAAGGTTTCCAACTTTGTCTAGATTTCATAAGCAGTCTTCAGATCCATCACATTTGTCATCTCAGTATCATTCAAAACACTCAACAATGCTTGCCTCCTTATCCCTGATATTCTACTCAGCATAAGTACTATTCAGTGGAATAACATATCTATTACTTGTAATGCTCCAGTAGGGTTCACCAATGCATCTCAGATGACACTCCATTAAAGTCTACCATAAAGAATAATTTGTTCCATAAAATCTAGGACTATCCTTCTTATAAGTTTCCATCCTGGATCACCTCAAACTATTAAACTGCTTCCAAGGAACCACAAGCTCTAATACCAATTGTTGGCAACTCAAGGGCAGACAACTAAGAGGGGGGGTGAATCAGTTGTCATCGATTTTCAAACTTATTCAACTTATTTGCCTTATTCTCATAATTGAACATTAATCATTGGTGCAAGAGCACCTTGCTCACAAATGCCTTCAAAAGGCTAAATTTCAAAAATTGAATCTTTGGATGTAAAATGTATGTAAAATCATTTTAAAAGGTCTTGGATAATTATATTTTAATATATTTAAAGTCACTAAGGGGTTGGTTGAGTCATTTTGTTGCAAAAGTTGCAAAACATGTAAAATTGCAAAAGTGCAAAATGTGAACAAAAGCAAGAATATGAAGGGTCAATTGGTTGTAAAGGGTAGTTAATTAGTTGGAAATTAAGGGGTAGTAATTATTTATGTTGTAATCATCTATTTAAGCCTTGAAGAGGCGAACCAAAGGAAGGAAATGTAAATTGGAATCAATTTTGTCAATTTCAATACCCTATTTTGAAGTTTTAACAGTTTTCTCCCTGTTTCCAGACCTTGTACAGATTAGTACGGCCTAAAAACTTTGTGAAAGTAGTTTTATGGTGTAGGTTATTGAATAATATTTCTATTGGTTCAAGTCTCATTCATTTTGATTGAGTAATAAGAAAGTTATGATGATTTTTGTGTAGGCAGGCAGTTCAGAAAATGTTTTTTCAGAAATTGCAGTTCAGAAAACATGTTAGTACAGACAAGTACAGAATGGTACAGACCTAAAACTTGGATATATGGAAAGATATTGATGTGGTGAACAAACTTTATTTTTACCAGTAATTTTTATAATGCCATTTAAGGGGTCAAACAAGTCATTTCCTAAAAACTGTTCTGAACATAGGGTTTTTGGGGTTGCATACAAAAAAATGTGATTTCTTCTAATTTGTACAGTGGAAACTTCTAAAAATTTGTGGAAAGATTCATTTTGAGGTTTCCTTACTATATCCAAGGTTTCAGAGAATTTTAATAAGGTTTGATATATTTTTGGTGATGCCCTAGGCTGCCCTAGTTATTAAAATTGCATGTTTTGGGTGAATTTGAGAGGTTCAAGGATGAAAAAGTGTGAAATCTTTTGGGGAAGCAATTTTTGATGATTGTTTGAGTTTGTACAGACATATTCCAGTATTATTGAAGATGTGGCAAGTTGGTATGAGGTTTAGAAAACATACTTTCTACAAACCCTCATTGAATGGAGCTTTGTTCAAGCCTTGAGTATGGAGTTTTGTATTTGCTGCTTTAATAGATGATTTTTCTTGAGAAAGATGATTGAGTTGATGGTTTTATGAATTGATTCAATGCTGCCTCTAGTTATTTGTGGTTTTGGAGTTGATTTTAGGGTACATGCTTTGTTATATTGGCCTCTTTGGAGCCTTATTTCTCAAGAATGAGTAGTTGAAATTATCTCAAAGAAAGAGTATTCTATTTCATGAACTAGGTTGGATGTTGTGAACCTTTGTCTCTGCATCAAATTGGTATCAGAGCTAGTTGATCTAGATTGTTGAGTTATTGTTATTGAATTTGGTTGTAAGTGCTTGGTCCATCTAACTGCAAAGAGGAAAGTTTATGAGTTGTGTGTTGGCAGACAAGGAAAGGTTTGTGGTCACCATCTTCCAATGGAGATTAAGATGGGTAGAAGGTGCAGAGGAAAAGAGAGAGAGACATCTTCCAGGATTTGTTGTTGGGTAGATGGATGGTTTGTTGAGTTTGTGTTTGAGTTTGTGTTTGCAGGTTAAAGAGAGATGGATAGTTTTCTGAAGAAGCACTTGAGTTTGCAGCCTAAAGAGTACTCCACTGATGGGAGTAGATGAGAATTTGAACAAAGGATTGGTTAGAGAAGACAAGGAAAAGACAAATGAAGATGAAGATGAAGAAGGAACAAAGAACAAGGAAGATTAATTTGTTTTACAGGTACAAGAATGTTTCCAAGGGACTTGGAAAGTTTTTTTGGTTGGTTGTATGGTGCAGGAGCACCTTGCTCACAAATGCCTTCAAAAGGCTAAATTTCAAAAATTGAATTTTTGAATGTAAAATGTATGTAAAATCATTTTAAAAGGTCTTGGGTAGTTATATTTTAATATATTTAAAGTCACTGAGGGGTTGGTTGAGTCATTTTGTTGCAAAA
This sequence comes from Sequoia sempervirens, assembly GCA_007258455.2. Classification (NCBI taxonomy): domain Eukaryota; kingdom Viridiplantae; phylum Streptophyta; class Pinopsida; order Cupressales; family Cupressaceae; genus Sequoia; species Sequoia sempervirens. Next base: position 199,762,822 of record VDFB02271358.1, read on the forward strand.
GTTGCAAAACATGTAAAATTGCAAAAGTGCAAAATGTGAACAAAAGCAAGAATATAAAGGGTCAATTGGTTGTAAAGGGTAGTTAATTAGTTGGAAATGAAGGGACAGTAATTATTTATGTTGTAAGCATCTATTTAAGCCTTGAAGAGGTGAACCAAAGGAAGGCAATGTAAATTGGAATCAATTTTGTCAATTTCAATACCCTATTTTGAAGTTTTAACAGTTTTCTCCCTGTTTCCAGGCCTTGTACGGCTTAGTACGACCTAGAAACTTTGTGAAAGTAGTTTTATAGTGTAGTTTATTGAATAATATTTCCATTGGTTCAAGTATCATTCATTTTGATTGAGTAATAAGAAAGTTATGATAATTTTTGTGTAGGCAAGCAGTTCAGAAAACATTTTTCAGAAATTGCAGTTTAGAAAAAATGTTAGTACGGACAAGTACGGAATGGTACGGACCTAAAATTTGGATATATGGAAATATATTGATGTGGTGAATAAACTTTATTTTTACCAGTAATTTTTATAATGCCATTTAAGGGGTCAAACAAGTCATTTCCTAAAAATTGTTCTGAACATAGGGTTTTTGGGGTTGCATACAAAAAAATGTGATTTCTTCTAATTTGTACAGTGGAAACTTCTAAAAATTTATGGAAAGATTCATTTTGAGGTTTCCTTACTATATCCAAGAATTTAGAGAATTTGAATAAGTTTTGATATATTTTTGGTGATACCCTAGGCTGCCCTAGTTGTTAAAATTGCATGTTTTGGGTGAATTTGAGAGGTTCAAGGATGAAAAAGTGTGAAATCTTTTGGAGAAGAAATTTTTGATGATTGTTTAAGTTTGTGCAGACATATTCTAGTATTATTGAAGATGTGTCAAGTTGGTATGAGGTTTAGAAAACATACTTTCTACAAACCCTCATTGAATGGAACTTTGTTAAAGCCTTGAGTATGAGTTTTTGTATTTGCTGCTTTAATAGATGATTTTCCTTGAGAAAAATGATTGAGTTGATGGTTTTATGAATTGATTCAATGCTGCCTCTAGTTATTTGTGGTTTTGGAGTTGATTTGAGGGTACATGCTTTGTTATATTGGCCTCTTTGGAGCCTTATTTCTCAAGAATGAGTAGTTGAAATTGTCTCAAAGAAAGAGTATTCTATTTCATGAACTAGGTTAGATGTTGTGAACCTTTGTCTCTGCATCAATCATGAAAGCATAAATGAACAACACATCATAACCACACAACACCAAGATTTTTACGTGGAAACCCTGTTAGGGGAAAAACCACGATGGAGGTTAGTCCACAAGATTATACCTTGTTAAAAATATAAGAGAATATAAATGGGGAATGCACATGCATTCAAGCACACTACCTAGAGCTCACTACCCAAATACAAAATAGGCTTACTACCCAAGGGAAGACACACTGTCTTACAAAAAGGTTCTGATTAAATCCATCAGACTTTGAACTAAGAAAAGTAGCATCTACTAATTCCTGGTTACAGTTTCGGTTAAGCACATGAACACTTCTTCACTCTTCTTCACTCTCTGATCTACCTTTGAATGATCTAAACTTTATTCGCACATAGGAATCTTATGCTTCACACACACACGCACATACATTCCTTCAAATGATAAAAAAAATCACTCTTATATATCCACAACAAGAAATTACATCGCTATAAGTCAGCTCCAAAGAAATAATAAAATGAATATAAACAGTCGGCCCAAATCAATAAAGATTATTCATGCAAATCAACCAACGTCAGCCACAACATAGTGAAGACCAAAAATAAAATACTCAAACATGAACCAATTCAATTAATTACTCCTCAAAGATCCACAACACACTTCAACACCTTGTCAGCCAAGAACAAGAAAAACATGAACACGCAAGAAAAAATATCAAATCACGAGCACAACAATCAATGCGGACGTGCAACATAGATAGAGAACAAACTAGAAACATCCATAGGAATCATGAAACATCAAAGAAGCATCCACAACAACTGAACTTACTAGAATCACATGATGTTCATTCAAGAACACAAACTAAAGTAAGAGAAAAACTGTTAGAATACAAATCTTCATAACTCGATCAAATATTCACGCAAATCTTTGAAACTTGACGTGGATAAACTAGATATACTCAACAAGAAACCCTTTAGTCCACAACCTCAAAACGGAAATGTACTAACCACACTGATAGAAAGAACTTCACTTCACCACTGACAACATGTAGCACTTCTTATTACAATTTTTTCAATATCCTCGACATATACAGCTTCTAATGCAACAATGCTAATAGTGTTGACATCAATGAAAACAACATATTAGCAACACAATACAAGATCCAATAGGAATAATGAAAATGAACATGTCCACAATGTAAACATAGATCTATAGGGTCTGGTGAACAAATATGACGAGTCCACCAACATGAACTGAGCAAGAACAGAACTAAAACAAAACTAAAAGAAAATATTTTTGGTTGATACAAGATTGCCAAGAACCAAGGATGCTCCTGCATCACCGTGGTGGAAGAGAATGAGATTGGACCAAACCAACACTTAACCAAGACTCAAAACAACATCTCGGTTCAATCACACACTTCCTTAATTGATACTTATTATTTGCATGATTTGTAGACACTAGGTTAGATATACCTAATGAAAACACAAATGAACTTTGAAGTACACATTTATGCAACAATAGGATAACATGTGAACCACATAACACACTTCATCATACACTGGAACAAATCTTGGATGCCTTTAGGTTCATCCGCAACAAATGCAACAACCTTTATACACAAAACACTTCCCATCAGTCCATCTAGATTGCACAAACACATACAAAAACTCTAAAACTCATCTTTTGGAGCACCAAACCATAAACTCCTTTAATAGAACATAGATAACATCATTAAAAGCATTCTACCAGATTTGCAAGACCTAAAACAAACTAGTAGAGGACTGTGGAGTAGATACATTTCTCCCAATCCACAGACAAACAACTCTGCCAGACCAGTTCACACACCGGTGAACACAACTTTCACTCTCCATCACCAAAAGCTACAATCTAGGATATATCACCCATAGATTCCCATAAGCAACACTTCAAATCTGCACAAGCATAGGATCAACATAGAAGAAATATGGAGCAAAAACTGGAGCATGTTTTGAACACACAAAATTTTGTCTTCACTATTTATCAAAAGCACTTGGTAACTCATCATATCAACACACCTACAATACCATAAAGATAGCTCCATGTACTCACAACATCTCTACAGTATCTCAACTATACATGCGCAACCTACAATCACTTGTTTCCTTTCTCTACAACAACATGTACTATGTTGACATCATTAACAACATTAATGAAAACACCACCATACTCATTCATACTTGCAAAAATATCCCCCTTTGTCGTTGATGGAAACCACCAAAGACACAATGCACAATACACAATCTCCTTTATTTTCTAGACTAGAAAACCTACACAACATTCTTGCACTCTCTTTTCCTTACAATATTCTCATTATCTCTCCTTGCAACTTTTTTTTTTCACATGACTCTCTCTCCCCTTTGACATAAATGGAAAAGAACAAAGAGTCTAATCACTCCCCCTTAGGAGTGCACCCACATCTCATACTGCAACAATGATACTTCCTACTCCCCCTAAGGAGTAGACCCCAGTCATCAGTCCAAACAAATGAAGAATCTATAGATCCATTGGACTAATGCACCTCCATGTGCACCTAATTCAAAGAAGGAGGGGAAGTAACCCCCAACTTCTCCCAAAGATACTCAAAAGTATCCTTCAGAAGAGCCTTAGTAAATATGTCAAAAATTTGATCCTTTGTAGGCATATATTACAGCCTAACTTCATTCTCCAATACCTTTTCTCTCAAGAAATGATATCTGATAGACATGTGTTTTGTCCTTGAATGCATTATTGGATTCTTTGAAATATTGATTACACTTGTATTATCACAAAAGATAGGGATAGGCTCATCACATATCGCTCCTATATCCTTTAATGTTTGTTTCATCCATAATATATGTGTGCAGCAAGATGCTGCTGCAATGTACTCAACCTCTTCAATGGATAAATAAACTAAATCCTATTTCTTGCTTAGCCATGAAACCAATCTTGCTCCAAGAAAGAATGCACCACCACTTTTACTCTTCTGGTCATCCACACAACCAACCCAACATGCATCAGTGTAAGCATTCAAAGTGAAATCAGTATCCTTAGGATACTACAAGCCATAATCCAGAATGCCTCTTAGATATCTAAATATCCTCTTCATAGTTGTAACATGTGTTTCTTTAGGTTTTGCTTGAAATATGGAAACCAAACATATTGTATGCATGATATCTAGTCTAGTAGCAGTAAGATATAATAGTCCACCAATCATAGATTTGTACATGCTCTGATCAACTTTAGGAGAATCATCATCCTTACTTAGTTTGCATCCAATCACCATAGGGGTATAGACCGGTTTGGAGTCATCCATTCCAAACTTCTTCAGCAACTCTTTAACATAATTTTATTATGAAATGAATATGGCATTATCAGTTTGATTCACTTGAGTTCCAAGAAAGAAATTCAACTCACCAATCATAGACATTTCAAACTCTTTTTGCATCTCCTCTGCAAATCTCTTGCACATACCCTCATTTCCTTTGAAGATAATATCATCAACATGCACAACCACTATCAACATTTTGTTTCCTTCAACTTTGAAATAGATATTACTGTCTTTGGAGCCTTTTTTGAACCTTTGTTGTGTCAAATATCTTTTCAACCTTGCATACCATACTCTAGGAGCTTGTTTGAGTCCATACAATGCCTTTTTCAACTTACAGACCATGTACAATTTATCTGATAACTGAAATCCCTTTGGTTGTTCCATGTAGTCTTCTTCTTCCAATTCTCCATTCAGGAATGCAGACTTAACATCCATCAGATATACCTTGAAATCTTTGTGAGTAGAGAATTCCCAAACATCTGAATAGCCTCCATTCTTTCTATTAAGGAAAATGTCTCCTCAAAGTCTATTCCTTTAACTTGTGAATAACTTTTGCATACAAGTATTTCTTTGTTTCTTAATAATTCACCATTCTCATTCAACATATTCCTAAACACCCACTTTGTACTAATTATGTTCTTGTTTATAGGTCTATGAACCAATTCCCATGTCTGATTTTTCTCTATTTGTTGCAACTCCTCTTTCATTACTCTAACCCAATTCTCATCTTTGCATGCTTCACACATTGTTTTAGATTCTATCTTGGAAAGTAAACATAGATTTACCTCAGCTACCACCACCTTTCTTCTTGTCTTTACACCTTCACTTTTATCTCCAATTATGTGTTCTTCAAGATGATTTTTCTATACATATTTTGGGGTTTTAGGAGCAGGTTCTGGAGCTTCTTCTTCTTCAAAATTTTCTTCTTATTCATTATTCTCTTCTTTTACTTGTCCATAAATATGTTCATCTAGTTCAACTTCACTTATTTTGACTGATCTATGCATATCTTCATTAACCTTTACATTTGCACTTTCAACAATCTTTCTCAATTTTTTATTGAAGCATCTATAAGCTTTTCTATTAGTTGAATATCCAAGGAAAATACCTTCATCACATATTGCATCAAACTTTCCAAGGTTCTCATCATCTCTTTTAATATATCATCTACTTCCAAACACCTTAAAGTACTTAACAGTAGGAATCTTTCCAATCCACATTTCATAAGGAGTCTTTGCGTTGTTACCTTTGATTCAAACTATGTTAAGAATGTAAACAACAATGTGGATTGCTTCTCTCTAGTATACATCAGATACATTTCTCTCTTTCATCATTGTCCTTGTAGCCTCTTGAATAGTTTGGTTTTTCCTCTCTACAACTCCATTCTACTGGGGAGTTCTAGGAGCAGAAAAATGTCTCTTTATACTATGCTCTTCACAAAATTTATTACACTCATTGGAAGTGAATTCTCCACCTCTATCATACCTTAAACATTTGTTTCTTAGGTTCACTTCATTCTCTACCCTAGCTTTGAACACTTTAATTTTTCTAGAGCTTGAACTTTCTCCCTAAGAAAAGTAACCCATGTCATTCTAAAGTAATCATCAATCAAAAGCATAAAATACTCGTTACCATTAAGACTTCTTGTTCTTGTGGGACCACAAAGGTTTGTATGAATCAATTCCAACATTTTGGTAGTTGATTGTTCTTTTCCTTTAAAATTGCATCTTGTTTGTTTTCCTAACTGACAACTTCTGCAAATGGTATTGGTAGGCTTTGTGGTTTTAGGAAGATCTCAGAAAAATTATCTTGAACTAATCCTAATTAGATTGTCAAAGTTTACATGTCCCATCGTCTGGTACCATATCCAAATTTCATTAACTTGAGATACAAAACATTGGACATCAACACCCTTAAGCTAATAAATGTTTCCATATGTTCTTCCTGAAGCAACCATAGTTTTGGACCCTTTTCTAATCTCACAAGTATTATATTGAAACACAAGCTTGAATCCTTTGCTACACATTTTTCCAACACTCAAAAGATTATGCCTTAAGCCTATAACATAATATACATCATCAGTATTGTGTTTTCCATCAAAACTAATTGTTCCTTTTCAAACAATCTTTGCACTAGAATCATCTCCAAACATGACTAATCCTCCATCATACTTTTCAATTTTAGTAAACTTACTTTTGTCTCTGGTCATCTGATTTGAGCAGCCACTGTCAATCACCTAGTAATCTTCATCCTGTCTAGCATGAAAGGCAGTAACCAAAGTACCTTCCACCTCTTCCTTCTTGTTTTATGGACCACATTCCCTAGCACATCCTCCATGATTAGTAGACATAGATTTATTCTCCAAGGATAGAAACAAGCATTCATCATTTTCACCATAAAAATCATATTCATCATCAGAGATTCCAACAACTTCTCTAACATAATACAATTTCTTGAACTTCTTGTCCTTTTGTCTTTGTTGTCTCTGCTCTTCTTGTTAATAGCTCTATTTGGACATATTGAAGCATAGTGACCAATATTTCCTCAATTGAAACATTTAAAAGGTGACATACCTTTGTACTTGTCGGTACCTTTCTTCAATTTCCTTGTAAATTTTGCTTCCAACTCCTCTGAACCTTCACTATCTGGATCATCTTCTATTTTAGTGGTTTTGAAGGCTATTTCTTTTTTCTCCTTTTCTTTTCCAAATTTCCTCATTTCAAATGTAGTCAAGGTGCCAAATAACTATTCTTTAGTGAATTTCTTTGGATCACACACTTCCTCAATATCTAAGACCTTGTCTTTATAAATCTTCGGTAGGGTCATCAAAATTTTCTCCATTACATCTTCATCTGTCAAAGTTCCACCTTGATTTTTGACTTCATTTCCTGCAATATCAACCCTCTAAAAATAGCTTGCAATGTCTTCACCTTCTTCCATTTTCAAGTTTTCATTTCTACGCTTAGTTGTTAGCTTCTTTGAAAATTTGACTGTAATTTCCTTCATAGATATCTTCCAACTTTTTCCACACTTCATAAGTAGTGCCTAATGAAATAATTTTTGTTCGCTCAATATTAGATAAAGCACTATAGATTGCATACCTTTCTTTTTCATTTTCCTCATAGGAAAAAATCTCACCTACAAAAGGACCACTTGTCAGCTCAAAATATTTTTTCTCAATAGCTTTCCAAGTCTTGAAGCCAAGAGAGATTAGGTAACCTCTCATCTACACTTTCTAGTCACTATAGTCAGATCCATCAAACACAAGGATTGACAATTTGTGTGCCATTAGATCTACCTCAAGTGGTTAAGCTCTTCTCTGAGGAACCAAAGCTTTGATACCAATTGTTGAAATGCACAAGACAACTGAGAGGGGGGTGAATCAATTGTCACTAATCACATTCGCAAATCTCAAACAATTATTAACTCCACATCCACTTTAATTTGTTATTAAGTATGAGCATGAAGTACAAATAATAGAAAGCAATATCAACACAAGAAAAACTAGATTTACGTGGAAAACCTAATAAGGCAAAAAGCACAGTGAGGATTAACTCATAATATAAGAGTAATTGCAACACTGATTACAAAGAGGCTCACTACCTATAGATATGACTCACTATCCAGAAGGGAGGCTCACTGCCTACAGATAAAGAAAGATAACATAAAATCCACCACAACAACTTGCACACATTCATAGCCTTGATTAGAGAATTATAGACACCGTCAGCTCACTGCTTTCAGAAGTCTAACACATTAAAATACTACTTCCTTAATTCACTTTTGCACACTCTTGCTTCTCGCACTTGTGGCTTCTACTCCAATCCTTCACATCATGACTTGTATTTATACCATCTTCAACCTTAGAAACTTTCTCCAAGGTTGGCTGCACACACTTCATATTACAAATTCAAATTAGGTCAGAAACTCAACATTCCCTCAGTGGAAGAGAATGAGAGTGAACCAAACCAACACTTAACCAAGACCCAAAGCAACATCTCAGATCAATCACACACTTCCTTAATTGATACTTATTCTTCGCATGACGTGCAGACACCAGGTCGGCCAAACCTAATGAAAACACAAATAAAATTTGAAGTACACATTTTTGCAACAAGAGGATAACATGAAAACCACATAACACACTTCATCATACATTGGAACACATCTTGGATGCCTTCATATTCATCCACAACAAATGCAACAACCTTCATACACAAGACACTTCCCATCAGTCCATCTGGACTACACAGACACATACAAAAACTTTGAAACTCATCTTTCGAAGCACCAAACCATGAACACCTTTGATAGAACATAGATAACATCATTACAATCCTTCTACTAGATATGCAATACCTGAAACAAACCAACGGAGTACTATGGAGCAAATACATTTCTCCCAGTCCACAGAAAAACAACTCTATCAAACCAATTCACACACCGGTGAGCACAAATTTGACTCTCCATCAAACCAGAAGCTAGAATCTAGGATATATCACCCACAGATGCCCACAAAAAACATTTCAGATCTACACAAGCATAGGATCAACACAGAAGAAATGTGAAGCATATTATAAACACCCATAAAAAAATTTCACTATTTCTCAAAAGCACTTGGTAACTCATCATATCAGCACACCTGTAACACCATAAAGATAGCTCCATGTACTCACAACATCTCTATAGTATCTTAACTATACATGCACAACTTGCAATCACTTGTTTCATTTCTCTGCAACATGTACTTTGTTGAAATCAATGACAACATTAATGACAATGCCACCATACTCATTCATACTTGCAATAGTTTCTTACCACTTCTCCATTCTCATTTAGTTTGTTTTTAAATACCCACTTAGTTCCAATTATATTTTTGTTTTCTAGTCTTGGGACAAGTTCCCAAGTTTGATTCTTCTCAATTTGCAATAGTTCTTCCATAGCCTTGATCCAATATCCATCTTTGCATGCCTCAATCACTATTTTAAGTTCAACTTCATAAATTAAACATAGATTTACCTATTTTTCAAAAACTTTTCTTCTTGTTAGTACACCTTTGTTCTTATCTCCAATGATCAGATCTTTAGAATGATTCTTCTGCACATACTTAGGAGTTTTAGGAGTCCTTTCTAGAGCCTCTTCATCTTCAATCTGCACTTCTCTTCATATTTTTCTTCTTCTCTGCAAGAAGACTCGTTTGATTCATATCTCTCTATCATCATTGAATTCTTCTATAAATCTTCATCAACCTTGACACTTGCACTCTCAACAATCATTCTCAATCGCTTGTTGTAGCATCAGTAAGCTTTGCTTCTAGTATAATATCTAAGGAAGATACCTTCATCAGACCTTGCATCAAAATTTCCTAAATTATCATCTCTTCTGATATAACATTTTCTTCCAAACAATTTGAAGTATTTGATAGAAAGAATCCTTCCATACCATAGCTCATAGGGAATCTTTGTACTGTTTTCTCTTGCTTTAACTCTGTCAAGTATATAAACAACAGTATGAATTGCTTCTCTCCAATATACTTTCAATAGATTTTCCTTTTTCATCATTGTTCTTGCAGCTTCTTGAACAAACCTATTCTTTCTTTGAATAACTCCATTTTTTTGAGGAGTTCTAAGGGTAGAAAAGTGTCTATTTATGCCATGATTCTCACAAAGATGTTAAACTCACTGGAGGTGAACTCTCCACCTCTGTCAGACCTCAAACATTTGATTTTCATATTTATTTCATTCTCAACCATAACTTTGAATGCTATGAACCTATTTAGAGCTTCTAATTTTTCTTTGAGAAAAAGTAACCCATGTCATTCTAGAATAATCATCAATTAATAGCATGAAATTCCTATCACCTTGAAGAATTCTTACTCTTGTAGGGCCACAAAGATCTGTATGTACCAATTCCAACAATTTGGTAGTAGATTGTTCTTTGACTTTGAAGCTTCTCCTTGCTTGCTTTCTGATTTGACATTCTTTATAGACAACATTGATAGGCTTTGTAATCTTTGGCAGATCTCTTATAGGTTGAACTGAATTGATTCTTACTAAGCTATCAAAATTTATGTGACACTTCCTCCCATGTCATAATCAACTTTTATTAATCTAAGTCATAAAGCAATGACGATTAGAACCCTTGAGTTGATAAAAATTTCCATATGTCCTTCCAGCAGCAACCACAATTCTAGATCCTTTTTTGATTTCACATCCATCATCTTGAAAAATAAGATTGTATCCTTTGCTACACATTTGTTCAAAACTTAAAAGGTTATTCCTTAAATACTTAACATAGTAAACACCATCAGTATTATTCTTTCCATCAAAACTGATAAAACCTTTTCCACATATCTTAGCAAATGTATCATCACCAAATCTAACACATCCTCCATCATATTTTTCAAGTTTAACAAACTTTGTCTTGTCACTAGTCATATGATTAGAGCATCCACTATCAATGATCCAATAGTTCTTCTCCTGTCTAGCATGAAAAACATATACCAAAGTACCTTCAGTCTTATCCTTTGTCTCTGGAGGTCTTTCCTTCACACATCTCTCAGAGTTAGTAGAAACAGATATATCTTTTAAAGCCATGAACAAACATTCATCATCTTCATCTTCATAATCATATTCATCATAAGAAATACTTGCATCTTCTTTAACATAATAACTTTTTCTTTATCATCTTACCTTTTTTCTCCTTATTTTGTTATTCAAAGCTCTATTTGGACATGTTGAAGCATAGTGACCTATCTTTCCACAATTGAAATATTTGAAAGGAAACTTACCATTGTACTTACCAGTACCCTTCATCATTATCCTTACAAAGTTAGCTTCTATATCATCAAGATCCTCCTGATCTAATTCCTTGATCTCCTCTGATTTCTCAGCCTTAAAAGTAGTCTCAACTTTTGCACCACTATTCATACCAAATTCTCTCATCTCAAAAGCAGTTAAGGAACCATATAACTAATCTCTAGTATATTGGTTCAAATTTGCAAATTTTTCAATAGAAAAAACTTTATGAATGTAAGATTTAGGAAGAGTTCTAAGAATTTTCTTTACCACTTTTAGTTCTTTGTTTTCACCACCAAGACCTCTAATGGAGTTGTCCATTTCATCTACCCTTTGCATATAGCTTGTAACATTTTCTTCAAAGTGATCTTCAAATTTTGCATCTTAGCTTAATCTGTTATGATGATTTAGCATGAAAGACAAATAACATAAACTAAAATAAATCAACACCGTACACAAGAGAACACTAGATTTACGTGGAAAATCCAAAATGGGAAAACCACGGTGAGGATTATCTCACAATATAAAGTAATATCAACATCAAATATAGTAGGGCTCGCTGTTGGAGGGCTCACTACTAAAATAGAAAGAAGATAGAGAGAATTTTACATAGATAAATCCATCTCAATGCAATAGATAAATCCACCACAATATTGCCAACACCTTCACAACATTACTGAAGAATTGTAGATACCTTCTGCTCACTGCATCCAACAATCTAACACATGAAAACTTGCATTGCACTTTCCAAATTCGCACTTTAACACTCTACAATTCCCATCATTTGCATCTCTATTATCTATCTCCTCATCCCTCAACAACTCAACTCATATTTATACCATCTTCAACCTTGAAACCCTTCTCCAAGGTCGGCTATGCACATTAATCATGCAAATTTAAATTAGGTTGACACCAAAACACTTTTGTGGTGGATAGAAGTGAAGGAAGACCACACCAATCATTATCTGGGACCCAAATCTATAACACCATGCTACAACATGCTTGTGAAAACAATAAACATCCACCGCAATTAGTGTAAACACCATTAAAATTTTAAGTACATGCTTCCTTTGATCCAACAAAAACTCACAGACAACAAATGTCACTTGAACACAATCTAGAATATTCCAAAAACACCTTGAGATCCAACAAACTCCTTTACAACAACTTTCACCTGAGGAATGTATACACCCAATACACTCAACCAATTTACCATACAATGCAACTTAAAAAATTGACTTTTGAAGCACCAAACCTCAAACAACCTCGACTAAAGAAAGATACCAATACTGTCAACACCCCTTCAAATCCGCAAGACTTTAAACTAAATTGTGGAGAAATGTGGAGCAAAAACATTTCTCCCAAATATCTCTATAATAAATTTTTCACACACTATTGAACACAACTTCTTCTACACAACAATCCAGAATACCAAATTTTGAATACTACACCTCTGATCAACATATCTGAAATGCATAGGAAAATATTCAACCTAGAATAAATGCGGAGCAACACCAGAACACTACTCTGCAACCCAAACAACACTACAACACACTATTTCCTCTTTCTATCAATTTTTTTCAAAATCATTTGGAAACCAAGCATCAGAGACACGTCCTCATCATCTTCAACACTTCCTTAACCATAGATAGAAGCTTATCAAAGCAACACTAGAGGTTGACACCAATAGCTTACTAATGACAACATAATACAACTAATCCAAGCATCATCAATGCAACAACATATACTCCTACAACAATCTTCCTCTCATACAGTTGGCACCAATGACAACACCAGCTTGTTGAAATAAATGACAACACCAACTGCTCATGCTTGCAACAATGAGTTCATAAAACCATTGACCCCACATTTACCTTTTGGTACTAAGTTTTCCAACATTAAATATTTTCCATTTGTAACCCACACATAAAATATATAACCCGATGTTATGTACAACTTTACAAGTGGTTCCAACTAAATATTTAATATGGCTAAAAACATCACCTAGGATGTACCACAAACAAATACATATTTTACATAATTAAAATAATCCAATGTTATGCAGGGTGTACAACACCTATTCCTAACATTCTTCAACTTGTTATATACATTGTATATAGATCAATCAATGAAATACATCATCATATCCATATATAAAACCACACGAATCTCTAGCATGCTCTCATTATCCATGAAGATACCTATAATAACATCCAATATATCCACCATCTCAAGAAAGAAATCATGTCATCCTCCAACATACCACCTATGGAAGAAAAAGAACAATCCAAGGTGAAAATGCACTAGTCCAAAGAACACAAGAATCAAATCCAAGTGATAACAAAGGCTCTAAGCTATTTTCAAAAGGAAAAAACCCACATGAATAGAAATATCACCATAAAAATATAATCCATAAAATCATACATACCTTAAAGGTATCCAAACATTATTAAAATTCATGCAAACAACATATCCAACTCATAAACTACAATCACAAGCTCCAAGTGTCAAACTTGTCATTGAAGAACATACACATCCGAGAACTCCCACTGCATGGGTAAAGTAAAATCTAAAAATGATCAAGGCATACCAAGTCTACCAATATCATCACATAGAAGGTGTAACTAATATCATGTAGCAGCGAGGAACATCCACAAAGATATACAAAACTTGCAAACAAACCTGATACAATACAACTCTCATCAAAAGTCTCCATATCTCTCCCAAGTTCTCCACACTTGACAAAACAAAAAGATCAAGGAACCTCTATATTATCACTAAAGAACAATGAGAAACACATGAACACAAACATAGTGAAAATCATAGCTCCATACAAACCTCAAATCTGGTGTCATGTGAATACAAACATCTAGGAAGAAGAACAAGACCAAAGATAGAACTTGCAAATCAAAGCATGTACCATGTCCTCCTATACACGCCTCTAAATGCTAAGTTGTGACAAGTATGATCTCCTTCACAACCCCAAATGAAAATCCTCAACAACACCCAACCATTCAATATTCAAGATCAAACAAAATAAATGTATCTCATAAACCAACATGGGTGTGATCCTCTCTAACAAGGAAGATAAAACTCAAAATCCATTACCATATCAAGAAATCATCCCACTAACATCTCCTAAAACTCCTTATCAATGAATGAGATCATAAATGAACTCATATACACAAGGAGATACCAATTCCATACACTCCTCAAGGGTACCCTCGAGAACTAATGAACATAGCTCAATATCCATATCCATGAAAATAAAAAGTATAAAACATAAAATTTGCATCTAAAACAAGAATGGGAAAATACCTTTTAGATGATAAATTGTCAAGTAGACCAAGAGTGGGGAATGAGAATGCTCCTCTAGAATGACCGAATCATCGTGACTCTCCCCAAGAATAATTTCATCTATAGGTCCATCATGAAATCACATCCATATCCAAGTGAATCCTCCTTGGACTTCTTTTTGAAACCTTCAAAGAGTATTTTTCTCAAGAAATGTTTTTAAACATAAGATAACTCCAACCTCACCCAACTATCCAATTATTTATGAGCACCTGAAACTAACAAATTAATGGTAAGCTCCAAATGCAACATAGCACCATCATGAGGCTCTCAAGAGAATGACTAATGTACTCAATACCAAAAGAACCAAAAAGACCAGTGTCAAAGCTCCAATCATGCAATTAGAAACATATCGTGACATTATGATCTCACATCTCCTTGAAATATCATATTCTCCAAATGAACATATCGTGTGATAGGTCCAAATAATAGTTTATTTTCTGTTGGTTTTATCAGACTTTGGGATGCCTTTTGAACATACTTTTTTACTATAGTCCATATTATATTATCCTTTTTGTATCTATTATACTAACCTAAGACCTAAAATTATGATGATGGAATTATAGTTTAATATATTAACATTAAGTGGTTTATATAAATATGTGCATGGAAATGTTGATGGAAAGTTATGTTTTAATCTGATGGTTATCCTTGTGTACATATTATGTGGAACTATCTTGTTTGCAGCAAAAAGAGGAACCATGATGCACAACTATTGCAGGATGAACCTGTAGCCAAAGGAACACTGAATAATAGGAACAAGGGATGTTGCGGAAACAGTTGAACGTGGTGGTTATTAGTTGAAGGAATTCATGAAGATGGAACACATGTTGTCATGAAAATTATAAACATTGAAGAAGAGGTATTCTTTGATTTGGAACTTTCATAGATGGATGTATGATTCAATGTAATCCGTTTGGTAGAAGTTTTGTTCTGTTAGGATGCTCTTTCTTTTCAGTTATAGATTGATTAAGTCCAGATCTTAAAACCACGTTCTAGATATCTGGAAGTGGAATTAATGATTTCGGTTTTAGTTGTTATTTTCAATAAAGATTCCCTCAGTTTGTATATAACTAATGGTTGAGTCTGTAGTTTAGTTAGTTGGATGTTTTGCAAAGTTTGTACTATCTGTTATTTTCCAGTTGAACATGAATCTATAGAATGGTTGAATCTAGTTTGTGAGAGTTTTTGTAATCCTTCACCCTATGCAATAAATGAAGTTCATTTCATGAGATGTGTGAGATCTATTAGTTAGATTGTTCTTAGTTAAGTGGGAACAATTACTTGAGCAAGCCACTCAAGGTATTGTTCTCCACTCTTTCTTTTAGTTATTCATTTATGTTAATAGTTAATATTAGTTTATTATTACTTGTGAATTGTAGAATCTATTTCTTGTTTATTAGAAGTGATGCCTAGGAACATGCATTGAATAGCTATTAATAATACTCTAGAGGATATTCTAGATATTACAGTAATCTTAATCAAGTTTTCAATTTACTTTCATTAGAAGTAGTTCAATTATAGTCATTAACTATAGGTACCCATAGCAACTAAGGTTCAGTTTGACTTTTGTTGTCTTACAATTTTTATGAGTTTCCAGCAACTAGAATAACTTTGGTGGGTTAAGTTGAGTAGTTTAAGTCCATGAAAGTATATATCTTGTTGCACCATCACAAACTTACGCTCCTTGGTCGATAATCTAATGTATTCTTAAGCAATGTCAAGTGGACTATTCAGCTTGTTAATCCTCAAAATTGAGTGACTTTCAACAAGTTTACAAAACATTAACTTAGACTCTACATTTTTGGCACCATTGTCAAGGATGTTGCTAACTTCATAGACCCATTTTTGTAATTTTCACAGTTAAATTTCCCTTCTTAAGTATTAGGACTCTTAGAAACCACCTTTTTCAACATCAAGCTACTAACATTATGCAGGGTTGTGGCCATACAAAATTAAATTTACTGTATGCAGAGGCGTAGATAACCAAGGAAGATTCATCCCTTCAGACATTCAATATCAAGAAGATACTGGTGGTTTACCTAAATATACTGCAGAGATTTTTGAAAGAGTAGACACTGCTCTTCCATCTTCATCAATTGTTAAAAAGGCATAGGACAACTAAGAGGGGGGTGAATCAGTTGTCACCAAATTCAAATACAAAACTTCAAACACTTATCAAATTCACAACCACACTATTTTGTTATTAAGTATGAACATGAAATGTAGATAAAAAAAGAAAAATCAACACAATGAACACTAGATTTTACATGGAAAACCCAATAAGGGAAAAACCATGGTGAGGTTTAACTCAATATAAATTAATAGCAAAACCAAATACAAGAAGCTCACTGCTTGAATACAAAGGATCACTGCCTATAGAAAGGACTCACAGTCCAACAGGGAGGCTCACTTCCTACAGATACAAAAGATAACAAAAAATTCCACCATAGCAATTTTCACACATTCGTAGCCTTGATTAGAGGATTGCAAAAACCTTCAACTCATTGCTTTCAGGAATCTAACACAATGAAGCACTGCTACCTCAACGCACTTTCACACAAATTTGGAGCTTCACTTTTGGCCTACTTTGTTACTTTGTATATTTTAATAGTTAGCATCTTGACTTGCATTTATACCATCTTCAACTCTAGAAACTTTCTCCAAGGTCAGCCACATATGCTTCATTTCATAAATTCAAATTAGGTCAACAACTCAACATTCATGTGGTGGAAAGAAATGAGTGTGGACCAATTGAACATTTTAACCAAGACCAAAAGCAATGTCTCAGATCAACCACACATGTCCTTAATTAATTTTTTAATTCTTCAAATGAAGTGTAAACACCAAGTTGACCAAACCTAATGAAAACATAAATGAACATTGGAGTACATGCTTCCCAACAAGAAGATAACATATGGATGGCGTAACACACTTTATCATGCATGAAAACATATCTCAAATTCCTTCAGATACATCCACAACAAGATCAACAACTTTTGAACATAAAACATCTTCCATCAGTCCATTTGGACCATGCAAACACATACAACAACTCTAAAACTCATCTTTCAGAACACCAAACCACGAACATCTCTGTTATAACCTAGAGAACATTATTACAAGGCATATTCCATATTCATAAGACATCAAAAAAATTAGTGGAGGACTGCGAAGTAGAGACATTTCTCCAAATCCACAGACAAGCAACTCTGCCAAACTAGTTCACACATCGGTAAACACAACTTTCACACTACATCAAACTAGAAGCTACAAATTAGGAGATGAAACCACTAGATCCCCAACAATAACCCTTCAAATCTACACAAGCATAGGATCAACACAAAATAAATGCAGAGCACATACCAGAGCACATTCTAAACATAAAAATAAATCTTTCTTTCTTTATTAATTTTCTCAAAACCACTTGGAAACTCATCATTTCAGCACATTTGCAACATCATAAGGATAGCTCCATGTACTCACAACATCTCAACAACATCTCAGCTATACATGTACAATCTGCAACATTTTGAATGTGTTGATATCAATGACAACACCACCAAACTCGCTCATACTTGCAACTATCTCCCCCTTTGTCATTAATGGAAACACATTATGTGAAAAACCATCAAAGGCAACACTCCCCTTTATTTTCCAGATCTTCACAACATTATTCTTCTACTATTTTTCACATGACTTTCTCTCCCCCTTTGACATCAATGGAAAAGATCAAAAATCTCTTATCACTCCCCCTTAGGAATGCACCCATGCAACTCATACTACAACAATGAAAACGTTCTACTCCCCCATTGGAGTAGACCCATTCATCAGTCCAAATAAATGAAGAATTTGTGGATCCACTAGACTGATGCATCTCCATGTGCACCTAGTTCGAAGGGCCAATGACCCCCAACCTCTCCCTACGATACTCAAAAGTATCCTTTGGAAGAGCCTTAGTAAATATATCTACAATATGTTCCTTTGTAAACACATACTCCAGCCTAACTTTATTCTCCGATACCTTATCTCTCAAGAAATGATATTTGATAGATATATGTTCTTTTCTTGAATGCATTACCGGATCTTTGAAATTTTTATAGGACTTGTATTGTCACAAAGTATAGGAATAGGCTCATCACATATTACTCCAATATCCTTCAGTGTTTGCTTCATCCACAAAACTTGTGTGCAGGAAGATGTTGCAGCAATATACTATGTTTTTGTAGTGGATAAAGAAACCAAGTATTGTTTCTTACTTAACTATGAAACCAATCTACCACCAAGAAAGAAACACCTCTACTAGTACTCTTTTGATCATCCACACAACCAACCCAATCTGCATCGGTGTAAGAACTTAAAGTGAAATCAGTATCCTTAGGATACCATAAGCCATAATTTGGTGTGACTTTAAGCTATTTGAATATCCTCTTTACAGATGTAACATGTGCTTCTTTAGGATCTGCTTGAAATCTAGTAACTAAACATATTGCATGCATGATATCCGATCTGGTAGCAGTAAGACATAATAGTCCACCAATCATAGATTTGTATTTGCTCTAATCAACTTTAGTAGACTCATCATCTTTACTCAACTTATATCCGGTCACCATAGGAGTACTAACTAGTTTGGAGTCATCCATTCCAAACTTCTTTAACAACTTTTTCACATATTTTGATTGTGAAATGAATATCCCCTTATTATTTTGATTTAATTGAAGACCAAGAAATAAATTCAACTCACTAATCATAGACATTTCAAATTGTTTTTGCATTTCCTCTACAAATCTCTTACACATACTTTCATTTCCTCCAAAGATGATATCATCAACATATACCACCACTATCAACATTTTGTTACCTTGCACTTTGAAGTAAAGATTGTTGTCAGCAGAGCCTTTGCTAAATCCTTACTGTGTCAGGTATCTATCCAACATGTGTACCATTCTCTAGGAGCTTGTTTCAATGCATACAATACCTTCTTCAATTTACAAACCATATCCAATTTGTCTGATAATTGAAATACTTCAGGTTGTTTCATGTATACTTCTTCTAGTTCACCATTTAGGAATGTAGACTTGACATCCGTCTGATATACTTTGAAGTCCTTGTGGGAGAAAAATGCCAAAAACATCCTAATAGCTTCCATTCTTGCCACTAGAGCAAATGTTTCTTCAAATTCTATGCCTTCAACTTGTGAGTATCTTTTGCATAAAAGTCTTGCTTTGTTTCTTATAACTTCACCATTTTCATCCAACTTATTCCTGAACACCCATTTTGACCCAATTACATCCTTATTCACAGGTCTAGGAACCAGTTCCCATGTCTGATTCTTCTCTATTTTTTGCAACTCTTCTTTCATAGCTCTAACCCAACTTTCATCTCCACATGCTTCACACACAAACTTAGGTTCTATTTTAGAAAGTAAACACAGATTTACCTCAGCTACTACTTTACTTCTTGTCTTCAAACCTTCACTCTTATCTCCAATTATCTATTCCTCCAAATGATTCTTTTGGACATATTTAGGAGTCTTAACATCAAGTTCCAAAGTTTCTTCTTCTTCTTCAATCTGTTCTTCTTCTTCCTCCTCCTTATTCTCCTCAAGTACTTTTCCATAGATAGGATCATTAGGTTCAACTTCACTTATCTCAATAGGTCTGTGCATATCCTCATCAAGTTTCATGTTAGCACTCTCAACAATCTTCCTCAATCTTTTATTAAAGCATCTAGCATCCAAGAAAAATCCCTTCATTACATCTAGCATAAAACTTCCCAAGATTCTCATCATCTCTTTTAATGTAACATTTGCTTCCAAACACCTTAAAGTATTTCACAGTAGGAGCCTTACCAGTCCATAACTCATAAGGACTCTTTGTGTTATTGCCTCTGATCTGAACTCTATTAAGAACATAAACAGGAGTGTGTATCGCCTCTCTCTAGTACATGTTAGGTACATTTTCTTCTTTTTGTGTGTGTGTGAAATGTGCAAAGTTAGTATCAACACAAACCTTAATGAAATGATTTACATTAAAGATTCAAAGAAAAGTAAACTATTCTAAATCGCATCTTAATGAATCTTTCAAGAATGTCTCATTGTCCTCTATTCCTAATGATTCTTTTAACCCTTTGGCCCTATGATTTCTATGTGCACAAAGGCTATTAGAATGACACTTAAGAGACAAGATTGGTATTCAACATGCAAGCCAACTATATGCCTACATGAAACTATATGCAAACATTGATGATGAATGCTATGATGAGTGGAGGATGATGTTTATGATAAATACACAAATGGTGGTGGATACTATGGTAGTGATCTATATGGCTCTATGCATGATTCTACATATGCTCAAATTCAAACTTAAAATGAACTAATCTAAAATGCAACTATGATGCAAGATGGATGATAAAATGCAACTATGAAGCACTATGTTAATCTAAGATGTAAATGCAAAGCAAAACATGATATAAAAACTAGCTATAAGACTCCGAAAATGCTCCAATCTCCAATGATAAACCTACATGGTAACTTTACTTCAAATGTGGATGAAAAATACAAGGCCCAAGGGTTGTATTTATAGCCTTTTCCAAGCATATAGTGAGGTGGCAATAATCAATGGTCTAGATTTGAATAAGAATGGATGGTGAAGATGAAGAGAATCAAGATGTTGTCCCCTTGACCAAAGACAACATGCCATTTGGATGGGAGAATCTCTTGACCAATGGGAAACATGCCATTTGGATGGAAGACTCAAGTGTGGGAAGAGAAGACCATGTGCTTCCAAAATTGGTGGAAGTGTGGGAAGAATAAGTCATGTGCTCCAAAGTTGGTGGAAGTGTGGGAGGAAATGAGCCATGTGCTTTTTGAAATGAGTTGAAGATAATTCTAATTAAAAATTAGAGTTATTTATTTTCATGTGACCTTGGTGAGGTGGCACAAAAAGTTGTAGAAATGTGCTCTAATTCCTAATTGGATTTAGTGAAGATTAATTAAATAAAACAAGTTCAGGGAACCTTGTTTATTTAATTAATTTAGAAGAATATGTTTTAGATTTGGAGAATTAGAGAAGGGTGAACAATATAAATAAATCGAGGATTTATTTATACATAGTTGGAATGTTAATCAAATAGCTTGTATTTAATTAATTAAAGGTGATGACCATTTTTAGGTGTATACACTTTCATCATGGTTCTTGCAGCTTCCTGTATAGTCTGGTTCTTTCTCTCAACTACTCCATTTTGTTTAGGGGTTCTAGGAGCATAAAAGTTTCTCTTTATGCCATGCTCTTCACAAAATGCATTAAACTCTCTAGAAGTGAATTCTCCACCTCTAGCAGATCTCAAACATTTTATTCTTAAGTTCACTTCATTTTCTACTCTTGCTTTGAACACTTTAAACCATTCTTGCTTTAAACACTTTAAACCTATCTAGAGCCTGAGTCTTCTCTCTAAGAAATGCAACCCATGTCACTCGAGAATAATCATCAATAAGGAGAATGAAATACATGTCACCATTTAGGCTTCTTGTTCTAGTAGGACCACTGAGGTCTATATGAATTAATTCCAACATTCTACTAGTAGTTTTCTCTTTTCCTTTAACACTACATCTTGTCTGTTTCCCTAACTAACAACTTTTGCAAACAATATTACCAAGCTTTATGATTTTAGGCAGACCTTAGACAACATCTCTTGAACTAATCCTAACTAGATTATCAAAGTTTGTATGTCCCATTCTCCAATTGCATAGCCAACTTTCATTAACTTGAGATACAAGGCACTGACCATCAACACCCTTAAGTTGATAGATGTTTCTGTGAGTTCTCCTTCCTGCAACAACCAAAGCTCTAGATCCTTTTCTAATCTCATGGGTATTATCCTGAAACACAAGTTTGAAACCTTTGATACACATTTGTACAACACTCAAAAGGTTATGTCTTAGGCCCTTTACATAATATACATCATTAGTGTTGTGTATTCCATCAAAACTAATTGTATCTTTCCTAATAATCTTTTCTCCAGAATCATCACCAAACATGACCAAACCACCATCATAATTTTCAAGTTTAGTGCACTTACTTTTATCTCCCATCATGTGATTAGAACATCCACTATCAATCACCCAATAGTCTTCATCCTGTCTAACATGAAAGGCGGTGACCAAAGTACCTTCCATCTCATCCTTCTTGTTCTCTAAATCACTTTTTCTTGCACATTTTCCAAGGTTAGAAGAAATAGTTTTATTCTCCAAAGCTAAGAAAAAGCATTCACTATCATCACCCTTATAATCAGATTCATCATCAAAGATTCCAGCTTCTTCTCTAACATAGTACAACTTTTTGTATTTCTTATCCTTTCTATCTTTATGATCTATGTTCTTCTAATGTACAGCTCTATTCAGACATCTTGAAGCATAATGACCAATATTACCACAACTAAAACATTTAAAGGGAAACATACCTTTATACTTATCGGTACCTTTCTTCAACTTCGTTGTAAAGTTTGCTTCCAACTCATCTGAACCATCACTATCTGGATGATCATCAATATTTGTTTCTTTAAATGTTGTTTCTAACTTTTCCTCCTTTCCAAACTTTCTCATCTCAAATGCAATCAAGGTGCCAAATAGTTGTTCTTTAGTATATTTCTTAGGATCATATGTTTCCTTAATAATTGAAACCTTGTTACTCTAACACTCTAGTAGGGTCATTAGAATCTTCTCAATTATATCTTCATCAAACAAATCACCCCCTTCATTCCTAACTTCATTCGCTCCTAGATCAACCCTCTAGAAATAGCTTGCAATATCTTCTCCTTCTTCTATTTTCAAATTCTCATATCTACGAATTTTGTTAGCTTCTTTGTCAATTTCACTCTATCATTTCCTTCATAAAGATCTTCCAACTTCTTCCAAACTTCATAAGTAGTTCCCAAAGAAATAACTTTTGTTCGATTAGTCTTGGATAAAGCACTGTAAATAGCATACCTCACTTTTTCATTCTCCTCATAAGAAGAAACCTCATCTACAATAGTAGGACCACTCGCCAGTGCAATATACTTCATCTCAATATCCTTCCAGGTATTGTAACCAAGAGAGATAATATATCCTCTCATCTGCACTTTCCAATCACTATAATTAGATCCATCGAACATAGGGATTTCCAACTTATGCTCCATTGGATCTACCTTAAGCGATTAAGATCTACAACAAGGAGCCAAAGCTCTAATACCAATTGTTAAAAAGGCACAAGAAAATTGAGAGGGGGGTGAATCAGTTGTCACCAAATTCAAATACAAAACTTCAAACACTTATCAACTTCACAACCACACTATTATGTTATTAAGTATGAACATGAAATGCAGATAACATAAAGCAAGATCAACAAAAAGAACACCAAATTTTACATGGAAAACCCAATAAGGGAAAAAAAACAATGATGGTTAACTCACAATATAAAGTAATACCAAAACTAAATACAAGAGGCTCATTGCAAAAGGATCACAACCCAAATACAAAGGCTCACTGCCTATAGAAAGGACTCATTGTCCAACAGGGAGGATCACTTCCTACAGATACAAAAGCTAATAGAAAGATCCACCACAACAATTTTCACACATTCACAACCTTGATTAGAGGATTGGAAAAACCTTCAACTCACTGCTTTTAGGAATCTAACACAATGAAGTACTACTACCTCAACTCACTTTTGCATAACTCTATTCTTCACTTGTGGATTACTTCATTACTTTGTATGTTTTAATATTTTGCAACTCGACTTGCATTTATACCATCTTCAACCCTAGAAACTTTCTCCAAATTCGGCCACATACGCTTCATTTCATAAATTCAAATTAGGTTGGCAACTCAACATTCCCACATTTGGAAAGAAATGAGAGTGGACCACTTAAAATTTTTAACCAAGACCAAAAGCAACATTTTAGATCAACACACACTTCCTTAATTAATTTTTTTAATTCTTCAAATGAAGTGTAAACACCAGGTTGGCCAAACCTAATGGAAACACAAATGAACATTGGAGTACATGCTTTCCAACAAGAAGATAACATGCAAATGACGTAACATGCTTTATCATGCAGGAGAACACATCTCAAATCCTTTAGATACATCCACAACAAGAGCAACAACTTTCAAACACATAACATCTCCCATCATTCCATCTAAACTGTGCAAACACATACAACAACTCTGAAACTCATCTTCCAGAACACCAAACCATGAACATCTTTGCTAGAATCTAGAGAACATTATTACAAGGCATATTCCAGATCTGAAAGACCTAAAACAAATCAGTGGAGGACTACAGAGCAGAAACATTTCTCCTAGTCCATAGACAAGCAACTCTACAAACAAGTTCACAAACTAGTGAACACAACTTTCACACTCCATCAAACCAGAAGCTAAAAATTAGGAGATGACACCATTAGATCCCCAACAACAACCCTTCATATCCACACAAGCATAGGATCAACATTGAGGAAACATGGAGCACATATCAGAGCACATTCTGAACATACACATAGCTCTAACTTCTTTCTTTATTAATTTTCCCAAAAGCACTTGGAAATTCATCATTTTAGCACATCTACAACATCATAAGGATAGCTCCATGTACTCACAACATCTCAACAACATCTCAACTATACATGCACAATCTACAACATTCTGAACTATGTTGACATCAATGACAATATTAATGACAACACCGCCAAACTTGATCATACTTGCAACATCAACTTCATCATCACCATCATCTTCTACACCTACAGAAGGGACCTTCTAAACAAAAGGACAACTTTCAAGATTTTGACAACAAGATATTATTATCCATCATTACATAAGGACTCTATTAAATATACTAGAAGTTGTGACCGCTATCAGAGGATGGGCATACTTACAAGATCTGACGAAATTCCCTTACAACCCTAGTTGGCTTTAGCTCCTTTTGACAAATAGGGGATAGATTTTATTGGACCTATCTCTCCTAGTTCAAATAATAAATAATACATATTGGTATGCATTGATTACTTAACCAAATGGGTTGAAGTAAAAGCATTACAGTTTTCCAAGGATGGAAACATTGGAAAGTTTTTATATGAGGATATCTTCACTAGATATTATGTGCCAAAAGAAATCGTGACTGATCAAGGACCATAGTTCACATCATGCCTTATTACAAAGTTGATGGAAGAATATTAGATCAGGCACAAGAATTCTACCCCATATCATCCTCAAGCTAATGGATAGGTTGAGGTTACCAATAGGGAGATTGAAAATATCTTGACAAAGGAAGTGCAACTACATAGAAGAGATTGGGTATCCAGATTACTAGAAGTTATTTGGGCATACAGGACTGCATGGAAAACAATAACAGGGTTTACTCCATATGATCTGGCCTATGGAAAAACAACAGTACTTCCTATAGAATTTGAGTATAAAACTCTCAAGACAACAATGGACTTAGGCATGGATTTAACAAAGGCACAAAAGGAAAGGTTGCACTCCTTGAATGGGTTAGATGAAATCTGAATGGAAGCAATTCATCATACAGAAGTAATGTAACAACAACACATAAAGTGGCATGATTAGTTTTTTCAAGACAAAAAAAAATTAAGGAGATTGGGCTCTATTGTATGATTCAAGATATATGGATTTCAAGGGAAAATTTCAGTCTAGGTGGCTAGGCCCTTATGAAATAAGTAAGGTTTATCCAAATGGGGTAGTCCAACTACATACTAATGATGAAGTTCACTTCTCCCTTCTTGTCAATGGACACAGACTCAAGTTTTATAAGAAGCCAGTGTAGCATGATGATTTCATCTTTTCACTCATACAATGATATGGTGCACACAGTGAGACTAAAACTGAATCTAATGCCTTAAGTCCTACATCTATTCTAAGGGACATTCCAAGCACGTCTGATAACATAGTGGTTGAGTTACATAACTCAGCCCCTGAGGTTACCTTGACCTAATTTTCAATGCTTTACCACATGCACACACAACACAATAAATTTGTACACATTGCACGATTATGATAACACTACAACTATCTTTACATGGGACCTGTTCAACATATTACAAAGGAACCTGATGTTGATGGGACCTATAGCTTCACATTATCTATGGGATGTTTGGGACCTGTCACTGTAGGAGCCCATAGCACACTTCGAGAAGCTTGAAAGAATATTTTATTTCAAAGGAGTCATATTTATTGCAAGGTTATCAACACTCATTCCCATTATACCCACCTATTCCACTTAACACTTGTAGCATAATTATTTTATTGCCTGCGTACACTTCCAACCTTTTCACTATCACATCTACTTACACCTATCTAACTGTACCCATTTTCCATCCACAATACTTATTACCTTGCATTTAATATCCATACAATCAAATCCATCATACTATATATTCTTTCAGGTTTCATGTGCCATTGGTAGTTACTTTCGTACAAGTGTACCTAAGGAAAACTATTATGATTATGCAAACTTTCTTTAAAAAATTTATGCACTTTAACTTTCATTTCCACGTATGTGAATTATTAAATTATTTAATTCCATCAACTCAAGTTTCTTTCACCTCCAAATCACCACCATGAAGTGAGGTCACTTCACATCTTTAGTTGGGGGGAGCGCTTAAACTATCTTTTTGCCACATTTTTTGAGTTAGCCACCCCAAATTGAATTAATGTAATCATGACATGCAAAGCCTTGATTTGTGTCTTTATTGCTATTTTTGTCGCTACCATTTTTGTGATTCTTGAGAACTTGAAACCCTTTCAAAATTAAAAGAACCTTAGTTTGGTTTCTAAATTTGAAGAGGGGCATGTGGTTATAATCTGGTATGGTAGCAAGTATACCTTTGGAAAATAAGGTTTTTGGAGTCATAAGTACAGTTGAGGGTGGTTGGTAGAGACTGAGTTGAGTTTTTGAGTTGATTTGGTATTTTGAGGAGTAAGTGAACCAAGATGGGAGGAGATGTTATTAGGGGAGAACTAACAGCTCATCAAAAAATTCTAGAAGATGCAACTGTTCTTCCTATATTTACAACAATTGGTGGCTTGATTATTTCCTAAAATTGATTGAGTTTAGTGATTATTTAACAAAAAGTATTGTGGAAACTCTTCAGTATGAAAAAGTTGTGGTAAAAGGACTTTATGTGGATTCTTTGAAAGCTTCTATTGCTCAAGTAACTGGATTGCCAAGGACGGGAACTAAATTTCTAGGTCAGGCTGATGTAATTGCCACTTAAGAAGAATTTTGCATAAGAGGTGAAGAATTGGATTCCTCAACACAAGGTATGAAAATAATGTCTCTCCACTAGTTAAGGGGAAGGTGTGCTTCTTATATTATCAAATATATTGCATCATGTGATGGAAGGAAAAAACTATTGTATACCATCCATTTCAAGCTATGAACTCATCTAAAGCATAACAGATAGTTAATGTACCTAAATTTGTATGCCACCTGTTGAAAAGAATGGCTTCAGAGTATCAAAGGAGACAATCTAATACTTCTCTTTCCCACCATTATTTGGTTACGATTTTGATAAAAAGAAGTCTAAGGATTCAATACCCACAAGTAAGGTGGGAATATTCTAGGGCTAAGGAGTATAATGATATCAACAGTTTGCTTGTAATGACTAAAAATGTGGGAATTCAAGATGAACCCCAAAATGAGCTTGGAGGTGAAAACCCTCATAGTTCGCATATGGCTTCACCTACCCACAACTAAAACAAACATGTAGAACCTGAAGAACCAAAATTAGGGCCACCTTAAAGTAAAGAGTTACCTTCTTCTTCAAAGCCATGTAATTCTAAAAGGAAGAGAAGTAGTGTGTCCACTACTTCCACACCCTCTACACCAAAAGAAGAGGATCCAAAAGGGAAGAGGGTTGTTCAGGAAAAGAAGAAGAGTGCTAAAAAGGAGAAGAAAATTGAAAAAAAGATACTTATGCCTAGACATTCTAGTAGAATCAGGCAGCAACATATTGCAAAGGAAGGTATAGGGGAACCTAAGGGGGGAAAGGAGAATAGAGAACATCTCCAGGAAAATCAACGCCAGCAGGAACAAAAGTAGGAGAATGTTGCAATTGTGGAGTCTGATTTTGAGAAAGGTAAGAATGACCTTGGTGATATGAATGCACCTATGAAAAGGAGAAGGGATATACTAATAACTTCTGATTTTGAGTCAGAGGATCCATTTATTGCAAAGAAATTAAGGAGAGAAGCTCTAGATAGCCCCACATATGGTGAATCTGAAGGATGTAATGAACAATTTGAAGGTGGAGAAGAAGCTTATCTTGAAGAAAGGAATGTAAGGAAAGAACTCTAGGAAGCAATGGAGATAATCAAACATCTAGAGGAGTTGGTGAAAAATTACGAACAAAAGGAAAAAGAGAGAAGTTAAAATAAAATAAATGGAGGAAAAATTGCAATTGTATGGTCATGGTGCTAAGTTGGTTTTATTGGCACAGTTGTTGATACTAAAACAAGGGATAAGGAACTTGTTGTTCCAAGTGAAAATATCCCTTCTCTTAGGACTTTTGGTCATCATAAAAAAATTTCTCTAGGTTACCAATTATGGAGTGTAACCAATAAGTTTGAAGGAGAAAAAGGGAAATGGAAGAAGGAAAAGGATAAGTATATATAGGAATTGGAAAATGAGGATATGGAATTAAATAATTCAATAGTCCAATTGGAAGAAGTAGTAGATAAAGCTGCACAAATTGTGAAATGCAGGCCTCCGCCCAAAACTTATGCATTATTCCTACAGGAGAGGTATTTATGTTTCCAGTCTAATATATTGGTTAGTATACAATCAACTGCTATGAGTCAACCAAATGAGTTTCTTGAAATTTTTAAAGCTTCTGCAATAGAGGACCAAGATCAATTGTGTGAATTTTATTTGTACAATTATGTGATTCTTGATGAAACAGAATGGAACCCCTTAATGTTTGTTATGGATCTTCAAGTTAGAGCCCTTTCCTCTTATTATAGGAATGAACAGCTTAGAGGAGAAATCATAGAAGAGTATCGTGAAAAAGAAAAATCTATTGCACTTCCAGTAAGGAAAGCGGCTGGGGATTCAAAGCCTATTACTGATGAGTGGATAAGACTTCTTGGGCACAAGGGAGTTGGTAAGACGATAATGAAACTCAGGAAAGAAGACTATGAAAGGATGAAAATTCTAGCTGTATGAATTATACAGTAGTGTTATAAGTATGTGTGAAACTAGAGGAATGAACCAACTCTTGAATTGCATAAAAAGGAGCCACATTTTATGTATAACTTTACTTCTATGCTCTAGAGGGTCCAGAAATACATGGCAATCAGTATTAACAAAGGTGTTGATTGGATACCCCTTACTTTTCAGCCACCTATTCTCCTTTGTCTGATTCCACATTGGACTGGAAATAAGGGTGATGAATTGGAGAGGGAAGAATCTATCAGGATGAGGAGACTTTTAGCATATCAAGGTTTCCATCTTCAACAAGATCAGGGTGTTAGTACGATTTGTTGGAGTATGGACAAACACTAAGAGGGGGGGTGAATAAGTGTCTGATAGAAAAACCAAAAATTCAAACCTTTTAAACTTCAACAAAAACTTTTAGTTCAGATGTCCTTTCGACATAGCAGAGTAATTACTTTGAAAGCATTCATGAAAGAGGTAAACAAAAATATGACAACATTGACTCAGTTCTTTTAGACAACTTATGCCAATATAACTTGTGTGAGATATCTTGTACTTCAAAATATGTGACTAACATAATCAGAGCATGATGAAAAAATAGGTGCAACTCATAAGATTGTGTACATGAAGACCAACATCATTGAATCATCTTAAGACCATCCGATTTCAATGTGGCTTTTTAAGACACTGTAACAATTGTGCAACTAAATGACATATGATAAGCATTGAAACAACAGAGAGCTTCAGTACATTATGACATGTTGAAACATACCAACCTTGAACTATGAAACTATGAAAGAACATGTGAAGTGATAGACTAAAGACTTCTCACCATAACATGCAAAACATAAGTTGTTAAACCAGTTTGCAACATATGACTGTGAAAATACTTGTAACAATAGACTACATTAACATTGTTGGATAAGAAATGATAATAGACATTAATGCATCTGATAACTTATGAAAATAAGATATAGACATGAAAGAAAAACACATAAAGACTCATCACATAACACATTATATGTACTGAGTGGAAAAGCCTCTTGGGGAATAAAAACCACTCAAAAATTATATCACTTTATTCTGATAGAGCACCAACTCTACAAATTTTGGGAGCACCAACTCCACAAATTTATAGGAGCACAAACTCCAAAGTTACAGGAGCACCAACTCCAAAGTTATAGGAGCACCAACTCCACAAAATCCAATGTATATAACCAACAATGTTCCATCAATACCCTAGTAATGCAAATTAGCATTTCTAGTGCCTTAATAGAAGACTGTGAAAAATGATTTTCAATAAGCACATAGGAGAATATTATATAAGACTGATAACATCTCCAATTGACACATCAACTAATATTACTATAACAAATTACAAGATAGTTCTCAATGTAAACACTATTACAAAATCACTTTCAAGATTTTCAAGACTGAACATTATATCAATACATCTCAAAAATTTCTCACAAAATGTATGTCTTTTATTTTCCTCTTCAAGCCCCCATCACTGACAAAATGTTGTCATTTTATAATCACTGAATGCAGTTTCAACAACTGTAAACCAACTCGGGTTAGGGTTAAATAAAAAAAACCTAAATAATTCTTACAAATATCACCACAATTAACAAAGTTAACAAACTATTTTAGTTATAGCCTGAGCCTTAAAAAAAACATTAACTATCTTTACTCATTTGCTTCAAGAAACAATTTTGAACAAAAATAATACTTATTTTCGATGAAAAACTAAACTGAAAGAGAAGTATCAAAACCTGATAACCGTCCAGCTGAGTGAAGCCAACTGCCATTGTTGTTTCTTTTTCCAAATACTCACACTTACACAATTTCTCAAGCTCAAAACATTCCATATGTCGGCTAAGCTTATACAATGAGCTAGCTTTCAAATCCATAGTATGTCAGCTGAAGAAATCAAAGAATTTATAGACCATAGAAAACCACGATGGCTAGGGTTAAACCCTAATCAAGCATAATGAAATGGTTTTTACAAACATAATCATCTCAAACCAAACTCAATAGTAATTGATAATCTTTTGGAGTCCATCACTTTCAAGGTTAACAATCATTGATAAACATTTGAAATCTAGTATATTCTATAAAGAATATCCTTTGCCAAAAATGTTGACATCAATCAAAACCAAATGATAGTATCAATAATGTCGATCACCTTTCATAGTCAAGTGAATTTTTGAGAAAGTCATTTCCTTTGTTAACCATTATTGTCATGTCAATTAATAGTAAAAAAAAAAAAAAACACAAATGTCAATTACCTTGCATAGGTTAAATATGAAAAATGACATGGCCTTCAAAGCTTTTAGAATTTAGATCATAGAGAATAATGATGTCACTGATGGAGTTCTATTCCCATTAACATTGTTGAAACATATATGTCAAGTACATATAAATAATTGTGTTAAGAGCCACACAAAAATATGCCAAGCATTGGCCAACCCATTTTGAATGTTGTTCCCTAAGTATATCAATGTGAAACAAAGAATGTTGAATTATAAACAACCATTCACTATACCAACCACTACTTTTTGATATCACCATATTCATATTGTGACATTAATGATCAGTTCAAAACTTCATGAATGTCTTAAAACAATACAACAGTGCAATAGCTTAAGATTGACAATGCACTAATATATGATTTAAAGTCAACCTGAATATACCTGTTGAATATACCTAATATATCAAAGATCTGAATCAAAGACCTGTAACAGTAACATGTAACTACAAATCATATATCAACCAATCTAAGAATGCATCCTATCAACATCCATCAAGCATATCATCACATATATCCTTATATCAGCAAACCACTTTTGACATCAAGGACAAACCAAAAAACAACTGAGAGCCAAAAAACTCCCCCTTTGTCCTTGATGGAAAAACACATACTTTCTCTCCCCCTTTTTGCCTCAATGACAAAGGATGAAAGAGGATAATGTGAGATGCCATGAAGATAAACAACTGAGAGTCCAACCAACACATATTCATCTGAAAGTAGAAATCAAGAATCAAAAGACTATCAACATATCACTACTTTAGTCATAATCAAATAACTCTATGTCATATATCTCCTTGTGTTAATCTCTTGAGCAATCACAATATTTTTGCATCCACAACAATCAAAGAACCTTTCTGCACCAAATATCAACTATATAAACAATGTTACGAGCATGAATGACCATGTACTAAGGCATCAACTATGCACTTCTAAAGAAATTTTGTCATTTGCAAGGTAATATCTACAACATCAAAAGTATTTTGAGCTTCTCCCCCTATTTGAGATAACAAAGAAAATATCTTTCTAGCATGGTACTATCATAAAACATGATACTATTCAACATCTATCACAATGTCACAAGAATCTACACAAGATTAAAGCACACTGTGAGAAAAATAAATCTTAAGATACTCTTACCAATTAGCCTTGCTCCTCCTTTGTTACTTACTTGGCATGGATATCACAAGCATAAACAAGATCACATCATTTTCAAAGTCTTAGTAAGAGATTCATAATCATAAACAAGTTGATCATTATCTTGACAAGAACTAGTGTCAGATTCCTTCTTACTCCAAAAAAGAAAAGAAAAAATTGACACCTTCTACTCAATAGTCACAACTCTATCCAAGAACACCAAACTCACATCTAGATGCTTTGGCAATGCACACTATGAAGAATGTTGTCACTACCTAGACAGGGAAAAATAAATACATGTTCACAAGGTTAAGTATTGAAACTTGCTCAAAGTCAAATGTTGCTCACTGAATACAGTCTGAGTAATCATTGTTTAGAAAAAAAAATAGACATTAATATTGCAACCTATACTAACTAGCCCTTGGAAAGCTTGGAAGTGTGGTATGAAAATTGGGCAAAGGCATAATATTGAGTCTAATAGGTATTTTTGAAGCAATAATATCATGAAGTTGTCACTTGCTCATTTTATCTTTTGATATGAGCACCACCACTAGACCATATATCACCAATCATCCTGACAACTATCCTTTAGATCAACACAAGATCAAGTAATTTGGAATGTATTAAGCAACTCTGAGCTGTCAAATAACTTAGCTTGTGAACCATAAAGAAACACCATGAATATTTCCAAATAAAATATACTTGTGACTTGATACCACTAAAATTCATCAAGCACATTAGAGTTTTGCACATTCTTTTTACATCATTATCATTTTACTAAGCAAAGCAAGTTTCTTTACTATTGCATCAATATCTATTAAAATTGCACCTACTTATGACTTCATCATAGTACCACTTTTTGACATAAATTGACAATGTATGACATGCTTCCTCTGACTAATATGTATTTCAGGAAAGGCACAATCATAAAATTTGTGTTCCTTTACTACAACCTTCAATTATCATGCATTCAACCTTGAAATCACCAACAAAACTTTACTAGGACTGAGAACCACATAACGCCATCCAAAAATAAAGCACTATCACTGTGGAAAATAGGCTACTATACTTTGACTATTGAAAACAATGCAACTTATTGAGAACATCAACCAAATCTACCAAAACCATCACACTTGGTCCTGTGATGATCCTGTTACTAAAGAATGCATTCCAAGAAATGAAAATTTCATACTTTCAAATGAAATGAAACTCACTTCCTAATTTTGAATAATGTGTACAATGACATATCAAAGTGTAATGAATACATATCCAATAAGAATCATAAAACTACTGTTATGTTGATTGTTGCACAAACCACAATACCTATTCCAAAGTCATCTTGTCAAAACATAATGACATTCTTGATACCCTAAGATCCAATCGTGACATGAAAATTTTCATGAAAATCATTAAAGCATATATGGTCAGGAAGGATACTATTATGTATAATGTCAATCATGTACTAAAAATTCATCAAATGAATGCAACAAAAATCACAAAGAAAGTAGCTAGCAATGCTTCCATAAACTATCACCAAAACTTAACGAAAAAACTTGTTCCAATATATTCTAAGACTCCTTGGGGATAGAAAATAAAACTTTGGATTACTCCCCCTAAAACCAAATAGCCATTAAATGCTAAGGGAAGATCCTTGTGCATCATGCACAAGACTAAGTCCTTCCTTCTCCTGTTCTTCCTTCCTTCTCCAGATTCTTAGAGATTCATTTCCAAATGATTTCTCTTTGCAAAACCTTTCTTTATGACCAAATCCATTACACCTAAAGCAAACAACTGAATATTTTCACTCTCCTACATCATCTTTTAGAAACAATTTATAAAAACTTCTTGCAATATGACCTGACTGAATACACCTGAAGCATGTGACAATACCATAGTTCTTTTTCCAATCATTTTTCTTCACTTTAATCCAACATTCAAATGCTATGTGACCATATTCAAAACAAGAATAACAAAAGCCTGAAAAAAGAACAATTATACCTCATCAATTTACCTTGCCAAACAAAGGGAAATCCTATGAATCTGTTTGTTCTATTCCTTCCTCCTCTGTTGATATCCTTGTGTTGTTTGTTTCCTACAGTTTCAAGGTCAGAATCATGAAAGCTTAAATCTACCTTTGTTCTAGGTTTTTTTCTAACCTTAGAGCACTGTCCTTCCTCTAAGCCTAGACCACCTTTGACACTTAGAGCTTTCTGTGCACCAATAATTTTATCCAAAGACATAGAGCCATTCTCATTCATTTTCTCATCACTTAACTACTTTGATGCTTTATCAATGTTCCTCAGTAAAACCACTTTCCACTCAAGTTTTTCTATACTCTGTTCTTTTACCTTAAGTTGGCTTTTAACTTCTTCCTCAATCTTTCTAGCTTCTTCAACTTGTAACTTAGCTTCCACAAGATTTGAGCTTAATTTTTCTGTAATAATTTTTCCTTGTTGAAGTTGTCTTTTTAAATTCTAGTTTTCTCTTCTAAGCTACTTGATTATATATAAAGCACACAGGAGTTCAACTTCCAAATCTACTTCTACACTAGTTTCTTGATCATTTGAATGTTCATTGATAATTTCTTTGGATTTAGTTAGATTATTTTCAATACTATGAAGGTTTACACCTTCTTCACTTTCAGATGTTGCACAACTTATTTTAGTACCCAAAGATATCTCCTATTGCAATTCACCATTCTGATTCATTTCAATCAACTTGTCCCAAATTTCCTTTGCACTACTATAATGAATAACTTTTGAAAAAACTTTATTTGGCAGGCTATTAAAAATAGCATTTATAGCTCTGGCATTGAGTTCAAGAGATTTCTTCTCCTCGGGTGTGGAAGGAGATGTTGCAGATGCAGTGCAACCTATTTCTATTGTTTCCCACACATCAAACCCTAAAGAAGATAAGTATTCTTATATTTCCACAAAATAAATTTTGTACCTTCAAACTAAGGTGTTCTAGATCTAGTGTATTCTATCATTTTAAAGTTACTGTTTATGATCTCTTCTTCATTACTCCTCATATTAAGTTCGGGAAGAGTGGTTCCAGAGCACCTTCACATCACCATGATTCTATTTTGTAAATTATTCCATTTTTCCATTTTTAGGGTTCATTCAAAGTCATTTGATGAGTAAATGCAAAAAAAATGTAAAATTGTCAACAAATAATGTCAATTTGCAAAAAGTGTAAAAGTTGCAATTAGGGAGTTAAAAGATCATTAGGGACTAAAAATGGGTAGGAAGTTGAAAATCAGTTAGAAACTAATCATACACAGTCTAAATTCCTTTAAAAAGGATTTTTCAATCATTTTGTGGTCGTTGGTGATTGAATCCTTGGATCTAATAATGAAAAAACTTTGATTTTATGCATATTTTCACAGAAATTCTCTAGTTTTTGGTGTTGTACAGCCATTTTATGGGTTGGAGTACATTTATAATTGTTTTCATGTGTTATTACTCTCCATCACCTTCCAAATAAATTATGTCTCATGCAAATTGGTGTTGATTTGTGGAAGTTATGGTGGTTTTATTGACTACAATTTTTAAGATTTCTCTGTAACAGTCATGTTACAGCAAATTTTATGTGCAAGTTCCACCTCCAAATGAACTAAATCATATATTTTTGGATATAGGAATGAGTTATCTTTCTTTTGGCATTGGTTTGAGGTCATTTCATTGAATATTAAGAAAGTTATGCTCATTTTGGTAGAAACTGTTAAGTTCAGATTTTGATAGGGCAGCAAGCTTTCAAAAATTCATAGCTCCATTTTTATTGATTGGAATCCTCTGAAAATAGATTTGTAAGTCAATTATATTGTGTTCTTCAATATTATTGAGGTTTCGAGTGTAAGTGTTGAATATTTGGGTTCATTAGGTGATGCCCTAGCATTGTTACAATGCTTGGAAGAGCAATCAAGAGGGTTACAAATTGGTATTTGATAAAAAATCTTGAATAAAGTTTGGAGAATGGTCTAATATGAGTGTACAGACCTATTTACATTTTTTTGTAATGTTATAAAGGAGAAATGGGTTTGGGTTTGTATAGTTCGTTGTTTGTGTGGTCTAAAGAGACCTAGTTGTTGATTTGGATAGTCAACTTTGGAAAATTCACACTTTTGAAATATTTAAGTTGATGAAAGGGCTCGAATTGAACATTGTGATGTTGCTAAGATGTTTTGTAGAATAAATAAATTATTTGGTGCCTTGTTTTCTGTTTGAGTGCTTTGGAATCAAGGTTTTGTGAAGGGAAAAATGAATTTGAGATGAGTAATCAAACAAGATTGCTTTGATTTTTTGTTAAATGAGATTGAAAGTTTAGTTTTCTTCCTTTGTTCTACATCACAGAGCTTGATGATTATTATTTTGTTGTGAACTTCATTTTCCCTTATTCCTTCTATTGTTTTCCATATTAATCAGAACACTCCAAAAACTAGAATCAATCCTAAGTGGATTAGACCTATATGAGAACCCTATACTCTGATACCACTTGTTGGAATATGGATAGACACTGAGAGGGGGGAGTGAATTAGTGTCTGATAGATAGAACAAAAATTCAAACCTTTAAAACTTCAACAAAAACTTTTAGTTTAGATGTCCTTTTGACAGAGCAGAGTAATTACTTTGAAAGAATTCATGAAAGAGGTAAACAAAAATATGACAATATTGACTCAGTTCTTTTAGACAACTTATGCAAATATAACTTGTGTGAGATACCTTGCACTTTTAAAAGATGTGACTGACATAATTAGAGCATGATGACAAAACAAGTGCAACTCATAAGACTATGTACATGAAGACCAACATCATTGAATCATCTTAAGACCATTTGATTTCAATGT
Source organism: Sequoia sempervirens (assembly GCA_007258455.2). Classification (NCBI taxonomy): domain Eukaryota; kingdom Viridiplantae; phylum Streptophyta; class Pinopsida; order Cupressales; family Cupressaceae; genus Sequoia; species Sequoia sempervirens. The sequence goes on from VDFB02271358.1 coordinate 199,801,021, forward strand.
GGCTTTATGATACACTGTAACAACTATGCAACTAAATGACATGATAAGCATTGAAACAATAGAGAGCTTCAATACATTATGATAGGTTGAAACATACCAACCTTGAACTATGAAACTATGAAAGAAAATGTTTAGTGATAGACTAAATACTTTTCACCTTAACATGCAAAACATGAGTTATTAAACCAATTTGCAACATATGACTGTGAAAATACTTGTAACAACATATTGCATTAACATTGCTGGATAAGAAATGATAATAGACATTAATGCATCTAATAACTTATGAAAATAAGATATAGACATGAGAGAAAAAAAAACAAAGACTCATCACATAACCCATTATATGTCCTGAGTGGAAAAGCCTCTTGGGGAATAAAAACCACTCAAAAATTATATCACTTTATTCAGATAGAGCACCAACTCTACAAAGTTCGGGAGCACCAACTCCATACAATTCAAAAGCACCAACTTCCAAAGTTTCAAGAGCACCAACTCCACAAATTTATAGGAGCACAAACTCCAAAGTTACAGGAGCACCAACTCCAAAATTATAGGATCACCAACTCCACAAAATCCAATGTATATAACCAAACAGTGTTCCATCAATACCCTAGTAATGCAAATTAGCATTTCTAATGCCTTAATAGAAGACTGTGAAAAATGATTTTCAATAGGCACATAGGAGAATATTATAAAAGACTGATAACATCTCCAATTGACACATCGACTAATATTACTATAACAGATTACAAAATAGTTCTCAATGTAAACACTGTTACAAAATCACTTTCAAGATTTTCAAGACTGAACATTGTATCAATACATCTCAAAAATTTCTCACAAAATGTACGTCTTTTATTTTCCTCTTCAAGCCCCCATCATTGACAAAATGTTGTCATTTTATAATCATTGAATGTAGTTTCAACAATTGTAAACCAACTCGGGTTAGGGTTAAATGAAAAAAACCTAAATAATCCTTACAAATATCAACACAGTTAACAAAGTTAACAAACTATTTTAGTTATAGCCTAAGCCTTAAAAAAACCATTAACCGCCTTTACTCATTTGCTTCAAGAAACAATTTTGAACAAAAATAATACTTGTTTTCGATGAAAAACCAAACTAAAAGACAAGTCTCAAAACTTGATAACCGTCCAACTGAGTGAAGCCAACTGCCATTGTTGTTTCTTTTTCCAAATACTCACACTTACACAATTTCTCAAGCTCAAAACATTCCATATGTCAACTAAGCTTATACAGTGAGCTAGCTTTCAAATCCACAGTATGTCAGTTGAAGAAATCAAAGAATTTGTAGACCATAGAAAACCATGATGGCTAGGGTTAAACCCTAATCAAGCATAATGAAATGGTTTTTACAAACAACATAATCATCTCAAACCGAACTCAATAGTAATTGATAATCTCTTGGAGTACATCACTTTCAAGGTTAACAATCATTGATAAACATTTGAAATCCAGTATATTTTGTAAAGAATATCCTTTCCTAAAAATGTTGACATCAATCAAAACCAAATGATAGTATCAATAATGTCGATCACCTTCCATAGTCAACTGAATTTTTGAGAAAGTCATTTCCTTTATTAACCATAATTGTCATGTCGATTAATAGTAAAAAAAACACAAATTTTGATTACCTTGCACATGTTAAATATGGAAAATGACATGACCTTCAAAGCTTTTAGAATTTAGATCATAGAGAATAATGATTCCATCGATGTAGTTCTATTCCCATTAACATTGTTGACACATATATGTCAAGCACATATAAATAATTGTGTCAAGAGCCCATAAATAAGTGACACAAAAATATGCCAAGCATTGGCCAACCATTTTTGAATGTTGCTCCCTAAGTATATCAAGGTGAAACAAAGAATGTTGAATTATAAACAATCATTCAATATACCAACCACTGCTTTTTGATATCACCATATTCATATTGTGACGTTAATGATTAGGTCAAAAATTCATGAATGCCTTAAAACAATACAATAGTGCAATAGCTTAAGATTGACAATGCACTAATATATCATTTAAAGTCAACCTGAATATAACTATTGAATATACCTAATATATCAAAGATCTGAATCAAAGACCTATAACAGTAACATGTAACTGCAAATCATATATCAACCAATCTGAGAATGCATCTTGTCAACATCCATCAAGCATATCATCACATATATCCTTATATCAGCAAACCACTCTTGACATCAACGACAAACCAAAAAACAACTGAGAGCCAATACGGTTATGGACCTCAAAAAGCCTCTCTATAGAATAATCAAGATCCTTAGTATTTTTGCTTGAGGACAAGTAAAAATTTAAGTTTGGGGGAAATGATAGGTCCAAATAATAGTTTATTTTTTGTTGGTTTTATTAGACTTTGGGATACCTTTTGAACATACTTTCTAACTATAGTCCATATTATATTATCCTTTTTGTATCTATTATATTGGCGTAAGACCTAAAAGTATGATGATGGAATTATAGTTTAATATATTAGGATTAAGTGGTTTATATGAATATGTGCATGGAAATGTTGATGGAAAGTTATGTTTTAATCTGATGGTTATCCTTGTGTACATATTCTATGGAACTATCATGTTTGCATCAAAAGAGGAACCATGATGCGTAGCTATTGCAGGATGAACCTGTAGCAAAAGGAACGTTGAATACTAGGAATAAGGGGTACTGCAGAAACAGTTGAATGCGGTGGTTATTGGTTGAAGGAATTCATGAAGATGGAGCACACGTCATGACAATTATAAACATTGAAGAAGAGGTCTTCTTTGATTTGGAACTTTCATAGATGGATGTATGATTAAATATAATATGTTTGGTAGAAGTTTTGTTCTTTAGGATTCTCTTTCTTTTCAATTATAGATTGAATAAGTCCAGATCTTAAAACCACGTTCTAGATATCTGGAAGTGGAATTAATGATTTTGGTTTTAGTTGTTATTTTCAATAAAGACTCCCTCAATTTGTATATAATTGATGGTTGAGTTTTTAGTTTAGTTAGTTGGATGTTTTTCAAAGTTTTCACTATCTGTTATTTTCCAATTGAACATGATTCTACAAAATGGTTAAATCCAGTTTGTGAGAGTTTTTGTAATCCTTCACCCTATGCAATAAATGAAGTTTAGTTCATGAGATGTGTGAGATCTATTAGTTAGATTGTGCTCAGTTAAGTGGGAACAATTACTTGAGCAAGCCACTCAAGGCATTTTTCTCCACTCTTTCTTTCAATTATTCATTTATGTTAATAGTTAATATTAGTTTACTGTTACTTGTGAATTGTAGAATCTATTTCTTGTTTATTACAAGTGATTCCTAGGAACATGCATGGAATAGCTATTAATAATACTTCAAAGGATAGTCTATATATTACAGTAATCTTAATTAGGTTCTTAATTTACTTTCATTTGAAGTAGTTCAATTACAATCATTACTATAGGTACCTATAGCAACTAAGGTTCAGTTTTACTTTCATTGTCTTACAATTTTTATGAGTTTCCAACAACTAGAATAACTTTAGTAGGTTAATTTGATTAATTTTATTCTATGAATACATATATCTTGTTGCACCATCACAAGCTTACACTCCTTGTTCGATAATCTAATGTAGTCTTAAGCAATGTCAAGTGGACTATTCAGCTTGTTAACCCTTTGAATTGAGTGACATTCACCAAGCTTACAAAACATTATCTTAGACTCTACATCATGGTCCCAAGAGCACCTATATATCATGTCAACACTCTAATGTGCACAATCAAGATTAAACCAAGATAAAATACCAAACTATCCTATCAAACAAGGATCACCTATCAAGACCAACAAGTTATAAACTGAACACCTCAACCAAGACTCAAGAATCCTCCATACCAGATATCAACATCCCTAATCACATGAACATAACCATCTCCTATAAGTAGAACCCAATATTTCAATGAACTCTCATTGTAGAAAACAAGATCCAATAGCTCCTTAATAACACCAACAAGCATTGTAGAATATCATCAATCATGATGAATCCACATCACTGCCAAAGCTCCCACTAAATCATGATACCAAGCTCTCTATGAAACATGATAACCATATCCTAAATGAAGATAATCCATGTCTCACACACACTCAACTATAATCCCAACAACTATAGAGAAGAAAGTAGAACCAAGATCTCCAAGCCAAGAAAACACATCTACCATCGAAACATTAAAAATCAGTCTCACACTGCCAACCATCACTATCAAAATATCCCACTAAAATGTGTAACAAAGCTATCATGGCATCATGATAAACCAAATGCAAAAATCCTCATAAATGATTATCTAGGCACTATAACCATAATCCATCATCTCATCTCAATGCAACATACCAATGCACAAATGACCACAAACAAGGCCAACTAACTAAATCTACATCAACACTAAAATAATCTCATGAATATACACAATCCACATCTGAGACATCCCACTCCATGAAAATGGGTAGGCAATTAACTTGAAGATTCAAAACCAATGAAACATAAAAACTCACCATCACATCAGTAACCTAAAAACTAAGATAACCAATAAGATAACAAATAGATCTCAAAACTAAAACACCAAATAAACCATGGATTTTATTTTCCAAGAAAATCCACAACCAAGCATTCAGGATATAAGAACAACCTCCTAAAACTGAATTACGCCACCACCAAAAAACCAAATACATGATCATGTCATGTCAATGCACAAATGCACCTACATGTCCATGACACCATAACCATCACCAACATTATACCCATACTCCAATCTCACCATACCAAGACTCCAAGTCTCTCATGAATGTCAATCCATGTCTTTAAATAAGAAGACAACCTATGTACTTGTCTACATCAAATCCAAAACTTTGAAAACATCTATAAATCTGTATCATGAAGCACTAAATATAATAATTAGTTGTACCATCATATATATCCCATTCATTAATATACTCTCTCAATTTTTTTCCTCTTGACTCATCCAAATGCTCATGTAATCACACCTTGAATCTCAAGCGCCTACAAGGGATAAAAAAGTACCAAACTATCTTTACTCATCCAAGTGAAAAATAATTAGCACCACTATGTAGTACATTGTAAATTCTCTCCATCATCTATTTGAAATAAAAATCTAATTTTGTATGTGAAAGTTATGATCATAATTGTGTTTTAGAGAAATAACTCTAACTTCATGGCACCAAAATCTAATAAAAATATTCAAATTAGAAAACCAAACATGTACCATTGCATAGTGATCAAAGAAAGATTTCTTTCAGCTATTGAAATTCAAAAAATGGATATTGTGGGTGGAAGTTTTGCTCATTTGAAAAAAATTGTCCAATTTTCCCTATAGGAGTGGCAGGTGGGTGGTTGGTCGGTGGCCTTTGGGTGGTCTGTCGATGGTAGTAGTGCCTCAAGTTTTGCACCAATGGTGGATAGGCAAATGAATGGGTGGAAAATTTAAAATATTATAAAATGCATTTAAAATTTCAATTTTGGGTTTTTTAAGCAAACTTGACAAACATTTAAATATGGTTTGTAGTGTTTTTTAAGGTCCAGATAGGGCTTGTGGGGGTTGCAACTAGGATTCCAAACCAAACAAGGTTCAATGATGAAGGGCATAATGGCCCACTGACCCAACACAATTGATGATGGGTGATAGGGCCTAGCTAAGACTATCAATCCCATACTGGCTTGTCGCACCATGTAGCTAGCAAAGGTACACAATCTACAAACCCCATCCACTTTTTATTTATTTTTTCAAAATTCTCAAATAGATTTTTTTAAGACCACAAGTTTTTATTTTTCTTTTATTTTTATTTTTTGGTCTACAAAAAAAATTGTATGGTCATACAATCATATGATAAGGTTGGGGGGGAAATAATATTTTTCATTTTTTTCATGGTGGTCATAATAGGCTAAATTTAATGTCAATATTCATCTCTCGAGCCTAGATCCAATGGTTAGATCTATTTTGTCCTAGGGGATCATCTATGGACTTCCCCCACAAAACCCTCATGGTGAACATCCAAAAAAACCCTCTTTCCAAACTAGATTCAAAACCCCGCATCTACAAAATACAACCACAAATTTGCAACCCTAAAACCCTATATTTTCAAAACAAAAACCTACAAAATGTGTCTCATTCCTTGAAATGTCTAAAATATTTCTTGTATTGTCATGGATTCAACTTTGCATTAGATCTACTCATCCAAGGATTATACCAAAATAAGGATCTTTGAAACCCCACAACAACAACCATGGCTTTGATACCAAATGTTAGGAAAATCATACAGGATGATCAATCCATTTCCTACATAACCCCATGAAATAAAATCATGTATACAAGCTTATAAAATAACCATATGCAAATATCAAAGACATATCACAAAGACGACACATGATATACTATGGAAAAATCCTCATAGAGGGAAAAAAACTAGCCTCCAAAAGAATCCACACTCAATGTATTATTCAGCAATGAAACATTACAATACAATTATAGTCTCTATGAATACTCCTAAAACATCAAGCCTCTCTAATGCATCCTCCATGTGTCCAAGAATGAATCCACACATCCCATGCCATGCTTCACATATGCACTCCTCAGAAGAAGAATCAAAACAATGACAACCAAGACAAAACCCCAACTAGTCAACCTCAACAACTAAACATGTGATTTCTTCTATAGATTCAAGATCACACAAATACAATCAAGTGGTAAATTTAAACCATAAGTTCATAAAATCATTGACCCAAAATTTTCTTTTTGGTACCAATTTTCTCAACATTAAAATTTTTCATGTGTAACCCAAACATAAAATATCTAATCCAGTGCTATATATAACTTTACAAGTGGCCCCAAATATATATTTATATAGGAGCATCTACAATCAAGGGTAATCTTGTATCAACCTGAAATATTTCTTTGCTTTATTTTGTGTTTTCAATAAGGGCTAATGTGTGGGGAATTAATTATTTTAATTTCCAAATATTGTAATTTCTCCTATGGTAATTTATAATTATAATTTTGGAGGTGGATTTACTTTGCATGTTGGTGTATGTTCTTTCTTAGAGCCATCAGAGTTGTTGGAGAATAATGAAGCACACCAGATTGGCCAAATTTTATTGGCCACAAGTTAGGTGCCCATGTGAGGGCTACGTGAGCAATAAATAATTTTCACTATTTTCATGAATAATTCACAAAAGAAGTGTGGTTTTTCCAAGGAGGTGTTTCAAGTATGAAGGTGTTGTCATTGATGTCAATGGTCAACTAGTTGTTGTCACTGATGTCATGTATGATGGTTATTGGTTGCATATGTCGAGGAGATTCAAAAAATTGTGATAAAGAAAGGTTGCAGGTATTTAGTGTTTTCTCTGGGTTTTTCTCCAAGATTTGTTGCTATGCTTGTGATGATCTGAGGTATTGTTCATGATTGTTGGAAGCTACTATATCCATATTTTGGGTTTTTGGATCATTGTACAGTGCGAGTTATGTTCACTAGTTGTGAACCATGCTTTTCTATGTATCTAGCTGAGGTTTGAGAGAAATGTTGTTGCTCCAGATTTCTTCTTGTTTGAGTTTTATGACTTGTGGTTCTCAGGATAAGTTTATGAGGTCATGTTCAAGTTAAATTTTTTATCCATAAAAATTGGATCATGTTAAGGTTGTGTGTGCTTAATTGCTTATGTGTTTTGCATGGGTATTGGTTAACCTTGTGTTAAAAACTACTCACAAAGTTCATGAAAGTGTGTTGAAGCTTGTGTTTGGGTCGCCCTCATTCTAATTCCACCATAGAATGTTTTGGCTCTGACCTAATTTGAATTTGTAAATGCAAGTGGTGTGTGGTCGACTTTGGATGAGTTTCAAAGTTGAGATAGTATAAATACAAGTTGAGATATTTGTGAAAGTGAATGAATGCAAGCAAGATATATATGAGATAGATTCGAAACAATGTGTATGTGATGCGAGTTTGAGAAAATCAGTGTGAAATCTAATTGTGAGTTTCCAGAGGCAATGAGCTAAAGATGTACTCTATCATTCAAGCATGTCTACAAGTGTGTGAGAGAATTGTGGTGGAAATATCTATTGCATTGAGATTATTTTCTCTCTAATAACAAATCTCTTTTATCTTCTTTGTAATTTTGTGGCAGTGAGCCCTCTGAGTGGTTAACGCTTGTTGGATAGTGAGTCTTGTTCCGAACAGAAAGTCCTATTTTGGTAGTGAGCCTTTGTATTCGGTTTTGATATTCTCTATATTGTGAGTTAATCCTCACCGTGGTTTTTCCCTTATTGGTTTTTCCATGTAAATATGGTCTTATTGTGTGTGTGTGATGTTTTTAGTTTCTACTTTTGCACTTAATGATTAATTACATTGGTAGAGTAAAGGATTTGTGAATGATAACTGATCTAATCTCTGGTGGAATTTCTTAAAGGTTAAAACTTGTTGCAACTGATTCACCCCTCTCTTAGTTGTCTTGTTCAATAATTGGTATCAGATCTTGGTTCCTTGGAGAATAGCTTAACCTCTTAAGAAAGGTTTGGGATGGCGAGCAAGATCACTATTGAGTGTCCTAGGTTCGATGGGACTAATTATGCCCTCTGGAAGATACAGATGGAAGGATTTTTGGAGTACTATGGATATGATGTTGAGAAAGCTTATAAGACTACTTACACTCCTACTAAGGGTTTGAGTATAGTTAATGAGATCGAGGCGAATGAAGCAAACAACAAGGAAAAGTTTATTATGAAGAATAGTCTTTCACATTCTAAGTTAATTAAAGTTGCAAATTTGAAAACTGCTAAAGAGGTCTAGGATGATTTGGAAAAGATTCATGAATGTTGGGAAATTGCGTCTCAACGTTGCAATTATATAATGGTTATTACTGATAGGCGAAATGGCTTTGTTAATTAAGTCGCGGGGTTCCAATTTTTCCTAACCTTTGTTAATTAAGTCGCGGGGTTCCAATTTTTCCTAACCTATGTCACAGGGTTCCAAAGTTTCATAACTTCCTGACTTAGTGATCTCTTTGTTGTCATGGGGTTCCAAGTTTTCTTAGCCTATGTCATGGGGTTCTAGAGTTTCATAACTTCTCAACTTAGCGATCTATTGGTTGTTAGCATGTCGTGGGTTTTTAGAATTTTGTAACCTTTGATATGAGGTTTTGAAGTTCATGTTTTCAATGACTTAGCAATATGCAATGGAAGGCTTATGGTGGGACCCGATAGGTTGATAAGGATAGATGGTGACATGTATAAGAAGATGTCGATTATCGATTGGATGATCGTGCAATTCACATCCTTGTTATGAATTGTGTGGTAGCAAGATGGAATGGTGGGCCTCACGGGTAGTAAAAGCTTATGTAAATCTTCATCGGTGGGAGTTGATACATTGTAAATCTAGACTGTTAATTATTAGGGTTTAGATCTAACGATGAATATTTTTTGTTGGTTGGTATTGCCATAGAATGTAACTCTATTTTTATGAGGGCATTGTGTTATGACTACAATACGATGTGCGACAAGAGAGTTTATTAGCATTTGTGTTGTCTCTTGATTTTTGAGTGGTGATACTCTTGTGAGAAGCTTTCTCTGCAAGTATATTGTAATCTTTGTGATTTACTGAATAATATATTGGGAGGCTTTTGGAGTGTGGGGTTTTTCTCCTGAAAGGGTTTTCCCCATGTAAATCACTGTGTTGTGGTATGCATGATATTTATGTTTATTCTTGTTTAAATTTATGTAATTGTTAAAGATTTGTAAAATTTTTACATTATTCTCCTCTCAAGATTAGTGTAGGAAGTTGTTCTGCTACCTTAGGTTCCTTACAAGTGGTATCAGAGCTTGATCACCTTTGGTTTCAATTGTGGGTTGTTGGGTTTTTTGAACTAATCCAATTTTGAGTGGGAGCTTGTGTAGAAGACACTTTGTGATCTTGTTGTAGGAATTTTCAGATGGCAACTTCATCAGGGAGAATAGAGGTGGATAAATTTTCTGGAAATAATTTTGAAATGTGGAAGTTGAAGATGGAGGATCTATTGATAGATCAAGATCTATGGGATGATGTTGATGAGAATGTTTCAATGCCTACAGATCCTACTCAAGCAGCTCAATATGATGTTATGGACCATAAAGCCAAGGGTATAATCAGATTGTGCCTGACAAACTCCTTTTTAATCAATTTCCATGAAGAGACCTCTGCATAGAAACTATGTAAGAAGCTTGGTGAAATGTATCAAGCCAAATCCTTAGTGAACAAGATTTTCTTGAGAAATAAATTGTATTCCTTGAGAATGGAAGAGGGTGGATGGATTATAGAACACCTGGAAGCATTCAATATGATGGTGGCTTAGTTGGTATCAGTTGGTGTCAAAATGGATGAGGAAGAGAAATGTCAGATCTTGCTTTGTTCTTTGCCTGATTCGTGGGATTCTCTTATTATAGCTACTGGGAGTACTTCTATTATATTGAAGATTGAAGATGTGGTGGGTTCTTTGCTTTTTGAAGAGATGAGGAGGAAGGTATCCATCAATGCCAAGGAGGCCCTGAATTTTCATGGAGAACCTAAGGAAAAAGGCAAGAAGAATAAGAAGTGTGATAAGTCCAAGTCCAAGGGGAGATCTAAGTCTCCTAGAAAGTCCAAAGTTATTTGTTGGAATTGCAGTAAGCCTAGACATGTCCGTAAGGACTACAAAGAAGAAAAAGAAGAAATTTGATTTTGATTATGAGTCTAAGAAGGGAGATGGTGATGCATTCATTGCAGCTTTGGCAACTCATGCAGGTAACAATGCATGGTTAATTGACTCGGGTGCATCTTTCCATATGACCTTTAATAGAGATTCATTTTTTGAATATGAAGAATTTGATGGAGGTAAGGTGTACTTGGGTGATGATTCTCATTTAGAAATTTTTGTTTGCTGTAAAGTTAAAATCAGGTTTCTTGATGGCAAAATAAAAAGGATTAATGGCATTTTTCCTATCCTTGGTTTAGCATGAAATCTATTATTGGTGCAGGAGCACCTAATCACCTAGTTGCAAATTTCCATATTTGAAGGTCAAAAGGATTCATTAATGGTTTTCTAGGTTAGTATAGAAGTGTTTTGTGTTTATTTAGGTTTAATGAGGTCTAAAAGGACCAATCATAATGTATTTGGAAGCATCTTGAGTCATTAAGGGTGAAATGTTAATCTTGCACTTAAAGTGTCCTTGTAGCCTTTGAAGGAAAATTCTTGAGTTTGTAAATGGGAGTGCAAGAAAAGAGTATGTAAGTTATATTAGGGATAAGATAAAGATGTTTGAGTGGTCTTAGGACAACAAAATTTCATAATGATGCTCATTTAGCAAACAATTGTCAATGTTAGCACTTTTAAGCCAAATGAAGGTTAATGTGGTTAAGGGGTGGTTATAGGCATTGGGGGAAGGTTGTCCTGATTTGAAAATGTATAAAGGCCTTTGGAAGGCATGAGGATCTGATGATGGTTCAGTAGTGGTGAACATTCTTTCAATAAAAGCAACATTTCTCTATTTATTCATCATTCTCTCTTCATTTATTTTTGAGTTTATGTGTTTTCCTTGAACTATACAAGCCGTACATATAAATTAATGCTCTAAATCCTTTTGAATCCTATAGGGGATGGAAATATAATACTTTTGAATCTTTCTTGAAGTCTTAATAACAAATTTGAAGAGTCTTTTGTTGGTTTTCTGTAGTCTGCATGTGTAAGGAAATGAGGGCACTGTTTGAGGTTCTATTATGTTTTAAGCCATCCCCATTTACTGTCTCAGCCTTTTACTCAATGGGATGGATTTTAATTAGGTTAGAATATGTTTCTTTGCATACTAGAGTGGAAATAAGAAGAGTTACAAGATGTGGAAGGTCACCATAGTGTGAAATGATGCATTTTTCATGCAAGAATTGGTGGGACAGTGATGATTTTTGATGATTTGTTGATGGAATTGTCTAGGAAATAGTATGAAATGTTTGTACAAATCCTAATAAAGTAGGTTGATGCTTTGGTTGGGCTTGGAAGGCCTTGAAAGGGTGAAATACTGAAAACCCTACGTATTTGTGAGCAAATTGAGGGTTTTGGAGAATGATGGCTTAGAGAGTTTGAAATTGTCTAATACCTATGGATTTGGGTGTTTTGAGACACCTTTGAGGACTTCCCAAGAGATTGATGGGTTAGGAGAAGTTTGAAGGTCACTTTGTTTGTAAAATAGGGCTAATTCTTGTAGCCTTTTTGCAGGGCAGTTTGATGATTCTCCCTAATATTGCAAAGAAACCTTGTATTGGTTTGGGAATTGTATTGGGGTCTGAAAGGATGCTTGATTGGTTTTGAGATGGTATTTTGGTGGCCTTCTCTAAAAGATAAGCCTAATTATTGAAATTTGGAGTCTATAACCACGTTGGTGTCAATTGATTCAATGTGAATGTTTGAGATTTCAAGGGTTGATGTCTTATTGATGTTTGATCAGTTTTGAGTCTTCTCCACCTTGGTTCTACATCAGTTATCTATGAGTAAACTAATAAATGTGGGTGTGCAAGTAGTATTTTATGATGCATGATGCAAGATGGTTAGAGGTGCTATGGTGATTGCTAGAGGTGTTAGCTATGGCACATTGTATAAACTTGATGCATGCACTGTTGAGTGCAATAGTACTTATGTGGAAAGCACATATGTGGAAGAAGTGAGGGTTTCAACTTTAGCAGATGGTCATGGATTTTGGGTACCCAAGGGTTCTTTTTCTTCTAAAACAAAGTTACGTGTAGAGAAAACTATGTTATGGCACTAGAGACTTGGCCACATTGGAAAAAAGGGTCTAAGGACCTTGAAAACTAAAAACCTTGTTGAAGGTTTATCTTATTGTAATCTTGAATTTGATTTTTGTGAGCATTGTATTTATGGAAAACAAAACCATGCTCAGTTTTACTCGATTTTTCATAAATCTTGTGGTCTATTGGATCTTATTCATTCTAATGTGTTTGGTCCTGTAGATGTTCCTTCGATTGGTAAATCCATATATTATGTTTCATTTATTGATGATTATAGTAGGACATGGGTATATTTTCTAAAGAGTAAATATGGAGTTTTCAGTTGATTTAAAGAATTTAAAGCAATGGTTGAGTTGCAGACTAGAAAGAAAATAAAGTGTTTGAGGACTGATAATGGGGGTGAATTTTTCTCTAATGATTTTGATAGATTCTATAAAGATTGTGGTATTCATGGATAGAAGACAACTCTGTATTCTCCACAAAAAAATGGATTTGCAGAAAGAATGAATAGAACACTAATGGAGAAAGCTAGGAGTATGTTGAGTGGTGTTGGTCTAGAACACAAGTTTTGGGCTAAAGCGGTTGCCACTTCTTGTTACATGATTAATAGGTATCCTACATTAGCTCTTTTTGATAAGACACCTATGGAGGCATGATTAGGTCACAAGCCTTCAGTAAGACACCTTAGATTTTTTTCTTGTGAGGCATATGCACATGTTCCAAAAGAGAAGTGAGAAAAGTTGGAGAACAAGGTTGTGAAATGTATCTTCATCAGATATAGTTATGATGTGAAAGGATGCAAGCTTTGGGATCCTGTTGCACAGAAGATAAAACATAGTAGAAGTGTTATTTTCAAAGAAACTAAGCCTTCTTCTATTACAGTGTGGCCAAAACAAGGTAAACAGGAAGATGTGATTCAATTTCCTTCTACACCTAAGAAAGTTGAATTGAGGCCCAATGATAGACCAGAAGTTGAGGAGAGCTCATCCAACTCTAAATCTTCAGATGAGGAGGAAGAACCTCTAGCTCAACTTGTTAGTAGGTCTACAAGGCATAGAAAACCACCTGAAAGGTATTCACTTGATGATTGGAGATGTAATTTTTCTTTGAATACTAACATGGATGAACCCAAATTTGTAGAAGAGGCATTAGGTATAAATGATACAAAATCTTAGAAGATTGCTATGGATGAAGAAATGGCATCTTTGAAAAAGAATGATACATGGGAACTTGTACCATTTCCTAAAGGATGGAAACTTGTTGGTTGCAAATGGGTGTTCAAGAAAAAGATTGGTTGAGATGGAGGTATTAAGAAGTACAAAGCAAGGTTGGTTGCGAAGGGTTACTCTCAAGTTGAGGATATTGATTATGGTGAGATATTTTCTCCTATTGCAAAAATGACATCCATTAGATTTTTTCTTTATATTGTTGTTGCTTATGATTTAGAGATCAAGCAAATGGATGTGAAAACTACTTTCCTCCATGGTGATTTGGAGGAGGATATTTATATGACATAGCTAGAGCACTATGTGGTGAAAGGTAAAAGTAAATTGGTTTACAAATTGAAGAAATATTTGTATGACTTAAAACAAAGCCCTAGGATGTGGTACCAAGATTTTGATACATATGTGTTGAGTTTTGGATTTGAGTGTTCTAAATCAAATCATTGTGTTTATTATAAAACTGATGGTGATCGTTTCTTGTTTATTGCATTATATGTTGATGATATGTTATTTATTGGCAAAGGGAAAGGTATGATTTTAGAACTAAAATCTCAACTTGCTACTAAATTTGAAATGAAAGATCTTGGTGCAGCGAAATACATTCTTGGGATGGAAATTAAAAGAGATAGAGTGAACATAAAGCTATGGCTTGGCCAAAGTAAGTATGTCAATTCAATTTTACAAAGATTTAACATGCAGGATTGTAGACCATTGTGTGTTCCTATTTCAGTTGGAACAAAGTTATCTATTTCAAATTGTCCAACATCCCCATCAAAAATGGAAAACATGAGAAGAGTGCCTTAATAGAGTGCAGCTGGAAATTTGATGTATGTTATGGTTTGTACTAGACCAGACATTGCCCAAGCAGTGGAAGTTCTTTCCAGATATATGTCTATTCCTGGTAGAGTTCATTGGGATGCAATTAAAAAAGTATTTATATATTTGTGTGGTACCTCAAATTATTCCTTATGTTATCATAGTTGTGTGTGTGAAATGTGGGAATTGTTAGTAAATCAACACAAACACCAATGAGACGTATTATAGTAAAGATTTGAATCAAATAAACTACTCTAAATTGCAGCAAAACAAATCTTTAAAAATGTTCCATTGTTTTCTATTCTCAAGAATTTATTAAACCATATTGGCTCTCAGATTTTAGATGTGCACTATGGTTGTTAAAGTGACAACTTGAGAAACAAGATTTTATTCAACATGCAAGCCAATTAAGTTCTTATATGAAACTATGTGATGAAAGATATGATGGAGATTATGATGAATGGATAATGTGGCTAAACTATGTGATACAAATGTTGTGATAAGAAGTTAAAATGATTCTACATATGCTCAAATGATTAGTGATATGATAATCTAAAATGAAACTATAAAGCAAAACATGGTATAAAATGCAACTATAAAGAAAAACATGATTCTACAATGCTAATTATGATTCTATATGCAACTATAAAGCAAAACATGATTCTAACTATAGACTCCAAATGTTCCAATGCTCTAAATCTATTCCTGCATGATAACTCTACTTGAATATGGGATGCCAAATACTATGGAAAAGGGTTGTATTTATAGGCTTTTCCAAGCATCTTGTGATGTGGCAATGATCAACAATCCAGATTCAAGCAAGAGGGATGAACGGTGGAGATGGAGAGAATCAAGAAGAATGTTTCCTTGACCAAAGACAACATGCCAAATGGATGGAGGAATCAAGTGTGTGAGAAAAAGACCATGTGTTTGAAATTTTGTTGAAGAAGTGTGTGAGGAATAAGCCATGCATTTGAAAATTTGTTGAAGATAATTCTAATTAAAAATTAGAATTATTTAATTTCATGTGACCTTGGTGAGGTGGCATGAAAAGTTGTAGACATGTGCTTGAATTCCTAATCTAAGGTTAGTGAAAATTAATTAAATAAAACAAGCTTATGAAATTTGTTTATTTAATTAAATTAGAAGAATATGATTTTAGATTTGGAGAATTAAAGGATATGAACTATATAAATAAATTGAGAATCTATTTATATGTAGATGGAATATTAATTAAATAACTAGTATTTAATTAATTAAATGTCTTGACCTATTTTAAGTGAATACAATTGTAATATGACTAAAGGCGAGATTTCCCTTAATATTCATGGTTATGTGGATTCAGATTGGGTAGGTGATGTTGATAGAATACGATCCACTAGTGCTTATGTGTTTACATTATTTGGTGATGCAATCAGTTGGATGAGCAAGCAATAGGCTGTGGTTGCTTTTCCCACTACTAAAGTAGAGTATATGGAAGCTACTCATGCTTGTAAAAAAGCCATTTGGCTTAAGAGATTGTGTTCAAATATTGGAATAAAACAAGGTGCAATAAAAATTTATTGTGACATTCAGAGCATGATATGCCTAGCCAAAAACCTGACATGTCATGCCAGGACCAAGCACATTGATGTACAATATCATTTTATTCAAGATACGGTCAAAGATGGCAGGGTAAATTTGGTTAACATAGATACTTTGATGAATGTTGGTGATTCTTTAACTAAGCCAGTGAGCATAGAGAAGTTCATATGGTGTTCAGAGATGCTCGACCTTTTGGCCCCTAGCAATTAAGAGACAATGTTTACTCCCTCTCGTTGCTCTTGCAAGGTGTTCGACAAGTGGGAGTTTTTTTGGGAAATTGTGTCTCAAACTTGCAATTATATAACAATTATTTTTTATAGGAAAAATGGTTTTGTTACTTAATTCATGGGGTTCCGAGTTTTCCTAACCTATGTCATGGGGTTCTATATTTTCATAACTTCTTGACTTAGCAATCTCTTTGTCTTCGTGGGGTTCCAAGTTTTCTTAACCTATGTCGTGAGGTTCTATATTTTCATAACTTCCCTACTTAGCGATCTCTTTGTTATCAGCATGTTGTGGGTTTTTAGAATTTTGTAACCTCCAACATGAGGTTCTGAAGTTTGGGTTTTCATCAACTTAGTGATATGCGATGGAAGGCTTATGGTGGGACCAGATAGGTTGATAAGGATAGATGGTGATGTGTATACGCAGATGGAAATTATTGATTGGATGATCGTGCAATTCACATCCTTGTTGTGAATTGCATGGCAGTAAGCTAGAATGGCGGGCCCCGTAGTTAGTAAAAGCTTATATAAATCTTCATTGGTGGGAGTTGATACATTGTAAATCTAGACTGTTAATTATCGGGTTTTAGATCTAATGGTGATTATTTTTGTTGATCATTCTTTCCCTAGAATGTAACTCTATTTTTATGAGGGTGTTGTGTTATGACTACAGTACGGTGTGTGACAAGAGAGTTTGTTAGCAGTCATGTTGTCTCTTGATTTCTGAGTGGTGATACTCCTATGAGAAGCTTGCTTTGCAAGTATATTGTAATTTTTATGATTTACTGAATAATACATTGGGTGGATTTTGGAGTGTGGGGTTTTTCTCCCAAAAGGGTTTTCCCTACGTAAATCACTGTGCCATGGTATGCATGATATTTATGTTTATTCTTGTTTAAATTTATCTAATTGTTAAAGATCTATAAATTTTTTGTATTATTCTCTCAATATTAGTGTAGGAAATTGTTCTACTAACTTAGCTTCCTTACAATGAAGGAGATGAAAAGGTCAAAGAAGCAAAGTTGGAGAATTTGGAGGCACAATTTGAGCTCCTGCATATGTCTGAAGATGAGAACATTAAATCCTATGTACAAAGAGTGGATGAGCTGGTAGGTGGAATGCAAGGACTTGGTGCTACAATGGATGAATCTAGGATTGTGAAGAAAATTTTCAAAACTCTCACTAATGTGTACAGTGAAAAATTATCTGCTATTGAGGAATATATAGATTATAATACATATACTAAAGATAAGTTGTTGGGTACTCTAACATCTTTTGAAATGAGAAAGCCTAGCTTGAGAAATGGATCAAAGATAGAAACTTCTTTCAAGGCTACAAAAGCTGAAGATCTGGATGAAGAAAACCTCGATGAAGTAGAAGCTAACTTTGTAAGAAGAATGAAAAAGGGATTTGGTAAGTATGAAGGTAAGTTACCTTTTAAATGCTCTAGTTGTGGAGGAATCGGTCATTATGCTTCGAGATGTCTAGAAAGAGCTAAGAAGAATAAACATAGATTAAGTAAAGAAAAAAAGGGAAGATGATTAAGAGAGCATATTATGTAAATGAAGATGTTGGTATTTCTAATGAATAGTCTAATTATGAATATTTTGATGATAATGAATACTTGTTCTTAGCTATAAAAGATGAATCTACTCCTGCTAATATTGAAAAACAAGTAAAGGAAAGTGATCTGGAGAAAGTTGAAGATACTGAGATCTCTACCCTTCATGCTAAACAAGAAAAGAACTACTAGGTTGTCGACAATGGCTATTCACATCACATGACTGGTGACAAGAGCAAGTTTGTTAAACTTGAAAATTATGATGGAGGCCAAGTTAAATTTGGAGATGATACTGGTGCTAAGATTTGTGGGATAGGTTTAGTCAATTTTGATGGAAAGCATAATACTGATGATGTATATACTATCTTAAGGGTTTAAGGCATAATCTCTTGAGTGTTGGGCAAATGTGTAGTAAAGGATATAATCTTGTATTTGAGGATAAGAGATGTGAAATCAAGAAAGGATCAGGAACAATGATTGTTGTTGGTAAGAAGTCTGAAGGAAATATTTATCAACTTAAGGGTGTTGATGGACATTGCTTTATGTCTCAAATTAATGACAATTGGTTATGGCACCAGAGGATGTTTCATATGAATTTTGACAACTTTATGAGGATTAGTGCAATGCAAGTTGTAAGATATTTACCGAGGATTACAAAGCCTATTAATGTTATTTGCATGAATTCTTAGTTTGGAAAGAAAGATAGAAATTGCTTTAGATCAAAGGAATAATCTACTACCAAACTACTGGATTTGATTCATATAGATCTTTTCACTCCTACAATAATAAGAAGTCTACAAGGTGATAGATATTTTATGCTTCCAATTGATGATTACTCTAGATATACATGGGTTACTTTTCTCAGAGAGAAATTTGATGCATTAGATAGATTCAAGGCGTTTAAGGCTATGGTAGTGAATGAAGCAAATTTGAGAATAAAATGTTTGAAGTCTGAAAAAGGTGGTGAATTCACCTCCAATTATTTAATATGTTTTGTGAAGTTCATGGAATAAAAAGATAGTTATTTTCTCCTAAAACTCCTCAACAAATTGTTGAGGGAAAGAACAAAAAAATTTAAGAAGCTACTAGATCAATGATTACAAAGGCAGGTCTATCAAAATTTTACTAGAGAGAAGCTATTCACACTACTATTTATTTGTTCAATCGAGTTCAAGACAAAGCTAACAGTACTAAGATCCCCTATGAGCTATGTTGTGGAAGAATTCCTACTATCAAGTATTTCAAGGTATTTGGAAGCAAATGTTATATCAGAAGGGATGAAGAAAATTAAGGAAATTTTGATGCTAGATGTGATGAAGGTATCTTCCTTGGATACTCTACTAGAAGCAAAGCTTACAGATGTTTCAATAAAAGATAGAAAAAATTAGAAAGAAAAAATGTCAAGGTTGATGAAGCATTGAAGAAATCAATTGAAGTTGATGGATATGTATATGATGAACCTAATTGCATAAGAGTAGAAGAAGTTATGGAAGAATTGGAAAAGAATAATGATGAAGAAGAAGCTCTAGTGGTGTCCCCAAAGACACCTAAATATGTGCAAAAAAATACCAAAAATTCAAATCATTGGAGACAAGAGGAAAGGAGTATTAAAAAGAAGCAGGGCTACTACTGCTAGTGAAATAAATATGTGCTTACTTTCTGAAGTTGAACCTAAGACAGTGAGTGAAGCATGTGTTGATGGTGTTTTCTACACAGCAACAACTCAGACAAAAAATGATATTCTATCTCTCTTGAAAGATAATCTTCAACAATAAATTGCTGAAAATCACCCCAAGGTCTCTCGGGTGTCAGGTTATGAAATGCATAAAACAACTCAGATAATATGTGAAAATGTTGGTAATCACAAGGGGCCTTACAAATGAACAATGCTGGAAGTGAATTTTCATCAGATGCAACAATATGGTGGTGCTTTCAACCCTAAAATTAACCCAGATTCAAAATAAATAGCAAAAGAGATAAGGGTTTAGACAAATTTCTAAATCTAAACTATTTCTAAGACTAACAATGCAAATGATAAACACTTGAAATGGACCAATCCCAACGAAACCAATCTCTGCTTGACCAAGATTAATCTGTAATCTTACAGAAATAGTGCAATCTTCTAAGGTTTTAAAGATTTTCAGATCATGAACATTCACCCAAGACAACCCAATTGCAGTTGAAATGAATAAATCTCCATAATTGAACCAAGCACAATGAATATAAAGGTCCAAGCTAACTTTACAAAGCAACTAACAATTAGCTAGCTGCAAAAAGTATGGACCAGGGACTGCTGCAAACACTTCAAACATTAAATCATGAACATCATTGAATCATATCTAAATCTAAATCTAATAACCATGAGCAATTTTAAAAATAGAATCATAAGAACCATGCAAGATAAGTCAACACAAAAGAGATCACCAGAAAATCACAATGCCTTCAATTGTATTGAATCACCAAACTCGAACAACAATTCTAATGTTCTGTTACATCACTTGCTCGAAAATTGACTAGCTTCTACCTCTACTCTACTGCTAAATTCACTCTCTATCAAATCTTCTCCTAATCTCTCACCCCCTTACAAATGAGGCACAAACACCATTTATAGAAAACCCCAAACATGTCGGCCCAATTAGATTTTACAATAATAACTGGCCCCAAAATAGGTCGGCCTAATTAGATTTTACAATAATAAAGGGCCCCAAAACAGGTTGGCTAGGAGAATTTCAAAATAGGACAAGATTTGCATTAAATGCATGAATATTATCCATGTCGGCCCACGATCTCTAGCAAGATTAGATTCATGTGTCTTCCAAAAAGTCCTCCAGCTGTAGACAGTTTTGGTACGGATTCTTAGGCAGGTCCCATTTTGAAAATTTAAATTGAACACTTCCAGATTTCCCTCTTTTGGCACGAATCCATATGCAAGTCCCCCTTTTAATATTTGTTTAGTCTTGAAAAATAGATATCTTCATTAATAGCCCACATGTCCAAATTAAATTTGAATAAAATTTTGACCTTTCCACTTTCAGAATTTTTTCCACTTTTGGAAACTTTATTTTCAAATTTTATGTTTTTTCAAGAATTTTCACTTTCAGGAGCATTTAAAAAAAATCCCATTTTTGAAAAAATCAAAAATTTCCAAGTTTCTAGAAAATCCGGAAAAATCCAGCCGGACCGGATTTCCGCGGATGACATAAAACTCCGGACTCGAGCGTTGAAGCCTTCTCGCCTAACTTTTCACAAAAACTGGGAAAATCCGGGTCGAGCGAAAAATTTTGAACGCAGGCAAAAACCCGCACTTTGCTCAGAGCTGGAATTTTCATGGAAATCGGGAAAATCCGGATGGAGTGAAAAATCCTGGACTGGACTAAAAACCCAGATTTTTGCACAGAGTCAGACCTTGAGCAGAATTCAAGAAAATCCGGACGGACCGGGAAATCCCGGATTGGGGTAAAAACTCGAATTTTGCTCAGAACTTAATTTTTTCAAAGTGCAACCTGGGGAAATCACTTGGGCAAGCAAGATGAACATCTAAGGACCTCCAAAGACAACGAAATCGATAAAATTAAGAGGCCAAAAGACATCAAAAGCCAGAGCAAAAAGAGGGTCCCCTGCTTTCAGTGGAGCGTGTAGTGCAAAACTGTACAACATATAATGATGAGAATTGGATGAAAGCTATGGTAGAAAAAATTATGCAGATTGAGAAAAATAAAACCTAGGAATTGGTCCCTAGACTGGTAGATAAGAACATAATTGGATCAAAATGGGTATTCAGAAACAAATTGAATGAGAATGGAGAAGTGGTGTGAAATAAAGAAAGACTTGTGTGTAAGGGTTACTCACAAGTAGAAGGTATATATTTTTAGGATACCTTTGCTCCGATGGAAAGAATGGAAGCTATCAAAAAACAATTAGCATTTGTTGCTCTTAAAGATTTCAAAGTTTATCAGATGGATGTTAAGTCTACATTTCTGAATGGTGTGTTAGAAGAAGAGGTCTACATGGAACAACCAGAGGGATTTTAGTTGTTAGATCAAGCAAATATGGTTTGCAGATTAAAGAAGGAATTATATGGATTGAAGCAAGCTCATAGAGCTTGGTATGCAAGGTTAGACAGATAGTTGATTCAACAAGGTTTAAATAAAGGTATTGCTAATAAATATTTAACCAGCTCCCTTCAGGTTTATTTTTCTATGCATCGTCCTGTACATCGCCAAGTCTGCTCGGCCTTTTATCAAGGTTTTGATCTGTCACTCCACTTGTCTACTCTTCACAACTTCAAGTATTGGCATTCCATTTGGATCCCGGGAAACTCCGTTGTGCTTCCACGAGTTGCGGCTGCATGATACTTTTGGTTCTTGTTTCCTTGACGCCTCTTCGGGCTACGAAATGTTGCCACGAAGCCCTCGTTCCTAAAAGGTGCTAGTGGGCCCCACGGTTGTTGACTGCTGTATGCACTTGCTACATGTCGAATGTTCACAAATCCTTCAACGCAGAGTTGAAATAGCAACCGCGGGCAGTGAAATGTTGCCACGTGTCTTTTGCACCTGGCTGATAAACATTCCCTCCGTGGTGATAAAGTACTCAGCCCATTCGACATGTGTTGCATTTACACAAATCTTCTATAGGGATGGGAGAAAGGTTCACGTGGGAAGTGAAAGGCTGCCACGTGCCTAAGCAGTGGATCTGATATGCGGGCGATGAACCAGATGAACCAAATAATGCTATTGGTTGTTGCTTGTCATAATCATTAGCAGCAAGGGATGACACTTGTTTAATTGGGCCTAGCTAGGACCACCGCCATCATTACAGAAGATGCACCTGAGCCTAGAATGACCGGATGCTTGGTTCCTGATTATCCCTTTTGTAACAACTTTGGGGAATATTCTTTTTATGGCATCATTGCAGGGGATTGTGAGATCTTTTTTGTTACTACTCTCCGAGGTGGTGGGAGGTTTTTATGCTATATATACTTTTCTCTGTGATGAGAAAAGGGTCTAGAATTTGGATCTATAATGCTGGTTTTAGTAAAAGATGTCAAACCTTTATTACTATTTATATTTATTACAAAAACTCTCGGACTGTGCCAATTGTTCGGCCTTTCTATTTTTCATGCTATTTGATCAAATTGTGAACTGTGCTTTTTATTGTCTTGACACTTCATTTGAGAACTTCTATATATGTTGAATGCAAGTTTTCTTATCTTGATCATGTCTAAGGACTCTTCTTAGCAATAGGAATGTATGCAATATTATTTTATGTCAATGAATGAATTGTCTATGCTATAATTTTAAGTCTCTGATGTTTTGGAACACAACACCATTCAGGCCCTTAAATCTATGATTTATCGTGCCCATCGTTAAATCTTGATGCATCGCCTTAGGTTAGACTTTATTTTATTATATTCACTTCCTTTTCCCTTTCCAAACCCCATTATAGAAGAAGCCAACTTCTTTAACAATCCGGAGGTTACTCAGTTTAGCACAAAAGGTCCCCCTTAAACTGAGTTCCCATAAGACTCTGTTACCTCATCAATTTTTGGCATCAACAGTTTGTTCTTTTTTTGGCACGCCCAGTGGGATAGAGCTTAAATGAAATTGCATTTTAGAAGGGTGTATAAGCCATTGGCTTGTAACTAGATCCCAAACCATAGGCGACCCTAGTTTACTAGTACCTCCGCTAGGGACAGTCCAGGTCGCAAATCAGCTGGTAACCGTTCCATTCCTGCTGCCCTTTCCTCTCACCATGTTCTCAGCCACCAATAGAAATTACGTGGCATGGGACGCCAAAAGTCCCCTCGTAGCCCTAGTAGTGCCTACTGTCTGGGGCGCTATCCTAGTTTCAGCCATGAAAGCCATACCGAAGTTTACCAAAGATAGCTCAAGAACGTCAGCAGAACATTTGCAAGATGTGGCGGACGTATGTCTGGTGCATGGGATTACAACACAGAATGTAGCCCTAAGGTTTCTCACCACATCTTTTAAAGGCAAAGCGCTGGATTGGTACCAAACACTGACACCTAATTCAATTCGTACCTGGGATCAACTCGAAGATCCATTCTATGAGAGGTTCTCGAATGATGGAGATCATTCTTCAATCTATTATCAACTATCCGTCATAAAACGAGGCCCCCAGGAGGCTCTGACGGACTTTAATGCCTGATTTCATGCAAATTGGTAGAGGATCCCTGTTACCATACACCTGACTCCCGAGTTGGCATTTATATTTTATCTGAAGTCCATCAATTCTGATATTTATGTGATGATCAAGTCTTTGGAAGGAGCTACTCTGCCAGATGCTTATGGTACTACTACCAAAGCCAAGAATCATTTAATAGATTGTGAAAAATTGCCTCCTCGACCTATTATGTCGATATTTCCTGAAATATTGATCTCTGTGCAAGAGGTCGCATCAACTAGTGTGCCTGCAACTGCCCAGTCAATGTACACATATGCGGCCGCCCCACAAAATGTGGCTTCTACATCAAGCTCTTCCAAAGATGAGATGAGAGACTTTAAAGAGATGTTGTGAACCATGGAAAATGATATAACCACTCTTAAGTGGAACCAAGCAATGCCTTCGAAGCCTGCATATCAAAACTATCAAGGTAGGCGGTCTTCTTATCAGTAGAATCAATACTAGGGCATGCCTCGTGCTAATCCACCAACCCCAACTACAAACCAAATGGTGTCGGTGCCTACTCCACTGACGAGTGCATCACTAAGCTCGAGTAGGGAATTAACCGCAGGGAAGAACAATCTTATTGATGATATCAATTAATGGTGTTTCCCCTACAGCAATGCGTATATGCCCCAGAACTATCTGTGTGGCAACCTACAACAAAAGGTGGTGGAGAAACACAACCAAGGCACAACAACGAAAAATGGAGGTTATGTATATGGCTCACCACAAATGGAGAGTGTGGTCCTTACTGCGCAAATGCAAGGAATGTCTTTAGAACAAGAATCTAATATTGCTCCTAATCATGCACTCTTCTCCTGGATGGAGGAAGAAGAAATGGTGTTTGCTGATGATGCATTCATATCTAAAACACCACAAGTGCAGACTGATTATAATACATGCTCAAAGAGGAGATTCACCGGTGAGTCAATTATTTCATATCTAGACAGCCCGCAACTCAAAGGCATTTCTGATCAGATTCCCAGTGCTTCAACTATCACTTCACCTTCTCAACCACAGAAGGAAATTATTATAGCAAGAACCAAGGAGCAGAAATCTTTGAGTTTGTCACCTTTTAATGTGGTAGAGCAATTAAAGAAATCATCTGCTAATGCATCTCTATGGGACATTCTATCCATCCCAGAACAAAAGATACTATTACAGAAGGCGCTTCAAGAAGAGGTCAACTCGGAACCAACGGGGCCATTCACCAAAACGGAGGTGGTTTATCAAATACCACTAGCTAAAGTCCTTGCAAACAATACAAAGGAATCCCTTGCCGAGGACAGAAGTAGGTTGAAATCTCATCCCTTCTTCTTGACTCTCATTATAGGAAATAAGTTATTGCACAACACCATGATTGATTCTGGCGCTAGTACCACGGTTATGCCTAAACAGATAGTCGAAGCTTTGGGACTTAGCTACGAACCTATGAAAAGAGGGGTGATGTAGCTTGATGGAAATAAAGTTGAGACCATTTGTGTCATCAAAGTGCTTCCTTTAACTCTATTTGCTTGCCCTAGTATCACGGTCTTGTAGAACACAGTGATCATAGATGTTCCTCCTATGTTTGGTCTCTATCTATCCTAAGAATTTACTTCAAGGGTGGGCAGATACCTGTACTTGGATTGGTCACATCTGATACTTAGGACCAAACATGGCACAAAAATGAAGATAGAATCAGAGGCTCTACATTCTAAACATGTAGCAGATGAAGCCTTGATCAATTTTTAAGCTGCACATACCTCTATCACTAAGCAAGAAATGTATTGCGTTGAATTTCTAGAGGAAGAGAAGGTGAGCGGAGATCAGAATGATAAAGAAGATGCTCTGTTGAGTGAACACATAGACAATGATCCTTTCATAAATTATCATGCTACAGGATTGGGCACATATGTAATTTATGATGAAGACCAAGTGCTTTCAAGGGTCGCCAAAGAATTTGAAGGTATCCAAGCAAATGAGCTATGGACACTATACTTTGACGGAGCAAGAAGAAAAGTAGGTGCTAGAGCAGGGGTATATCTAATATCTCTACAAATGAAAAAAATTTGAGGTCTTTCCGCTTTCATTTCGCCTATTCAAACAATGAGGTTGAATATGAAGGATTGGTTCAAGGTTTAAGCCTTGCGGAACAAATGGGCACTAAGCAATTAATTGTGTTCGGAGATTCTGAACTAGTAGTTAACCAAGTCTAAGGAGTTTCTACAGCAAAGAATGTCTACATGAGATCCTATCGGCACTAAGTCTGGGACCTGATTGATGGTTTTGAAGCTTTCAACATCAAGATTATTCCCCAAGGACAAAATAGCAACGCAGATCGCATGGCCATGATTGGTGCTTAGTTTGATCTTGTCTCTAACCTTCTTCATAATGAACATTCAGTATGAGTACTAGTCTGACCAGTGATCCCCAACAATGATCAGAGTTGGCAGGTTTTTGAAAGCGATGAACACATCGCCTCGTTTATCCAGCACTCAGGGGAGTTTTCCAATCAACTTCAACCAAAGATTGTTGAGGCTTATGAGGGACAAATTATGCAACTCAAATCTAATAAAATTCTGAAAGGATTGGTTACTCTTAAAAACTTTTTTGATTGTGATGATGCCCGAAATGATAAACGAAAGTTCGTAGCAGACAAAATTGATTATGTGGACCTTCGGGTCTTTAATGGTAGGAATCTCTGAGTCGGTAAAAATGTCTCACACCATGATAAAGAAAGATTCATCAATTTCTGTGAAAAATATGTAGTGGCCTGGTCCTATGATGACCTGGAGGGATATGATCCTAACATCATTCAGCACACTATTCAGCTAATGGAAGGTGCAAAACCAGTTCGACAAAAATAGAGGCTCGTCAACCCAAAAATTGAAGCCCTAATGGCACAAAAGCTGACTAAGCTCATTGAGTCACACATTGTCTTCCCAATCAAGCATAGTACTTGGGTATCAAATTTGGTCCTGGTCTAAAAGAAGAATGGAGATATCCATTTATGTGTGGACTTCTAAGACCTAAACAGAGCATCCCTAAAGGACCACTATCCATTTCCTTCGATGGAGTCAATCCTACAAACTATTGCAAGATCAAAAATGTTTTCTCTACTAGATGGTTTCTCCGGCTACAATCAGATCCGAGTTAAAGAAGAGGATTAGCACAAGACTATGTTCCCCACAAAGTGGGGAACATTTGCATATGCTAAAATTCCTTTTGGTTTATCTAATGCAGGGGCAACATTCTAGAGGGCGATGGACATCGCATTCAGTGAACTAATTAATAAGTTTATTATAATCTATTTAGATGATCTTATTGTCTTCTCTAAATCTAAGGATGATAATTTTGATCATTTAGAATTAGTTTTTTCAAAAGTGCCAGGAGTTCAAAGTTTCCCTAAACCTGAAGAAATGTGTATTCAAAGTATTGCAGGGTAAGCTGTTGGGGCATGTTGTGTCTAAAAAAGTTGTTTCAATTGACCCCAAATGAGTAAAAGCTATCAAAGAACTTCCCCTTTCGGTAAATAAGAAAGGTGTTTAGTCTTTTTTGGGCAAAGTGAATTTTGTCAACAAGTTTATTTCTGATTTCACAAGAATAATTAGGCCGATCACCCTGATGCTAAAGAAAGATCAGACACGCAAATGGATGACCGAAGCTCAAGAAGCTTTTGAAAAGGTCAAGGAGGATATTTCTACAACCCCAGTGTTGATTAATCTAGATCAATCCAAGGATTTTATAATGTATGATTTTAGTAGCAAGTCCAGTATTGCTACTGTCCTAACCCAAAAGGATGACGAAGAAAAAGAGGAACATCCAGTGGCATTCTACTCCCGGGACCTAAAGGAATATGAGGTGAATTATAATTTTGTCGAAAGATAGGCCTTTGCAATAGTAAAGGGACTTAAAAATTTTTGCCATCTAATTTCCTACAACAAGGTGTTGGTGTATGTCACACATTCCAGTGTGCGTGAATATATCATGGAAGGGGAGATCACAAGAGAAAAGGGCTAATTGGATCACTAAGATCCTTGAATATGACATTGAAGTCAAGCCTACTAAAACTATTAAAGGAAGAGGACTGTGTGAGTACATGATATAGAACGAGGAGGTACCTACCACAAAGGAGCAGCCAGAGCTCGTCTTGATAAATAAATTAGAATCGAAAAGTGGTTGGCTGACTGATAGAATAAGGTTCGTGCAAATTGGAAAGTATCCACCAGGTCTCTCATCCCAAAAAAGGAGGTATTACTGGCTGCAAAATTGTGGATATACGCTAATACATGAAGTCCTTTTCAAAAGGAATTTCAATGGCATTCGCCTGTGATGCGTCAGTTCGGAGCAAGCAAAGAGGATCCTCAACACATTCCACAATAGCGCTGCGGGCAGACATTTCTCTGCCAAAACACCACCATTAAAATCATGCATGCTGGCCATTATTGGTCTACACTTTTTAATGAATCCCACTCTTTGGTGAAGGCTTGCAAAAAATGCCAGTTCTTTACTAACAGAAGGAAGAATTTTGTAATGCCCCTCAAACCCATAGTGGCAGACAAACCATTTGCACAATGGGGTCTGGACTTCATTAGAATAATCAACCCAATTTCTAGCGCTGGACACAAGTGGATTCTGACTACCACAGATTACTTCATGAGGTGGATAGAGTTTGTTCCCCTTAAAAGCGCAATAGAAACAAAGATTGTAGATTTCCTTGAGGAATTGGTGACAAGGTTTGGACCTCCAAAAACTATCATTTCAGATAATGCCAAAGCTTTCCTAGGCGCGAAGGTATGTCTCTTTGCATTAAAAAATGGCATATTCCTCAAGACATCATCAAACTATTACCGACAGGGAAATGGTCTAGCAGAGTCGACAAACAAGAACCTAATCCAGCTCCTTAAAAGGATTGGTTCGAAACACCAGAGGGAATGGCATAAAAACCTTTGAACAGCGCTCTAGGAAAATCGCATAACTCCTAAGCAAGTCCTTAAGACTTCACCTTATGAGTTGGTATACGTGAAAGAGGTGTTGTTACATATCTCCATGGAGATTCTGGTAATATAGTTGTTGAAATCTCTTGAGATAGAACAAAATGAAGCCATGGAGATTTGGCTTGCTGAACTATTAGAAGTACAGGAAAAAAGGGAGAATTCCCTAATAGCCATGAGAAATTGTCAAAAAGTGGTCAAGCGATGGTTTGACAAGAAGGCTTCTGACCAAGGTCTAAAATGCGAAGACTTAGTACTAAAGTATGATAAAAGGGTTGCTAAGCCAGGTCAACATGGTAAATTTGATAGCCTATGGGAGGGTCCCTTTAAAATCATTCGGTGCAAAGAACACAACGCTTTTGAGCTGGAAAATATGGAACAGGAACCTCTAGGAATCCTGGTCAATGGAATTCATCTTAAGTTGTTCCATTAGGCACTAAGCTCTATTTTTGTACATATGTGAATAGTGCTTTTATTTTATTTCTGTTTCTTTGGCCGGCCTTTTTTGGAATTAGTTTGTGCTTCGGAAAATTAACTCATTATTATTGGTGGGTGGAATACCAAATTTTATTTACACAGAACACACTCATGTGCAGAGAAATAGCAAAATGAAAGTTGTGAGCCAATAAAACTGAAATACAAAATGAAGAAAAGAACATGGATTTTCTTTAAAAAAAAGAGATACATCTATTCATATATATTCTTTACACTGCAAAAGTGGCTGGGAAGCCATATCCAAAATTTAACAAGTATCTGAGCTATTATATATATGGTGGCCTTTTTTCAGGCTTATATGCAGGCTATAAGGCAGGTATTTTGAGCAGCAGTAGGAAATTGAGTGAGCAGGGAGACATTTGTTGAGCAGGCAGGGGGTTTTCATCCAAAGGCATGGCTGGTGGTAATTGATACATTAATAGCAGTGTCCACCTCTTCCTCATCCATAGGTTCTTCGGCAACACTGGCAGCATCATTTGGCACAACTTCCATTGGTGGAGGGAATACTAGGTTCCTGAAATTAGTATACCAATCTACGTTGTAGAAGGGTATTACGTTGTAGTTGCAGAACAGGAAATGTAGGGCCTGAGTAACCCTCTGTTGGTGTTGGTCACAAGATTGTAGGCAGAATCCGCTGAGAAACAGCAGCCAAATGACAACAGCTTCTTCCTCGATAAAGTGATGCAGGTCGCTGGCTAACGGCAGACCTACTCCATAGGCAACATGAGAAACAACCTCACCAAGACCATTCAGGTACTTTTTGGGGAATATTTCTTTAACAAGTTTTAGGATAAGTGGTCGGGGGATGTTGATGTCTAACATGGACACTACGAAATGAGAGCATATGTCGGTGTTCACCTGATACTTGTTCTCATACTCTATGTAGTCTTTTCCTAGAACCCACTTTATGGCTATTAGGACCAAAGAATGCTTATTCTTGGTCATCTGTTTTAGCCTCCTAGTAGAAACCTCCCCTAGGAATGTCGTTTGCGACTTATACAAGGTTAAATGAACTAGAGTGTCCATAGCTCTAACACTATTTCTAGGCTTTTGAGCTAATGCCAAAATTTATCTATCACCTAACCTATGAGAAGGCTTGCTTAAAACTCTGCTAACTGACCTATCACTACTCCAATGCTAAGTATGTTTTCCTCAATACTTATTGGCCTATTTATAGAAAAAAATGACAAGACACATGCTAATCCATTTTGAGAAGTCGTGATAATAAGCTAGTTGCTAGCTTGAAATGCGTGCCTATGTTTGCTCACATTTTCGGGCCAGTTACATCTATGAGAGTACGGCTAAATGCGTGCAAGATTAATAGGAGCTAATGAATTAGCTTTAAAAAGGTGGTGCTCATTGACAGTAAGACGCACAACCATAGGCTATTGTGTCATCTCACAAGTGTTCCCAGAACCCAACGTAATATTCATATGTTTTCAGGCCGTGATCGTTTGCTTTGGCGTAATCATTTCGGCTAGGATATTAATTACCAGCGCATGCTAACACAAGATTAGAAAGAAAATTGCCGGCTCAAGTTCTAAGGAGATCATAGCATATCACACAATCTCCAAACACAATAATGAACTTCGGCTGCCTCAAAATGGCAAGTAGTTCATTTTGCATGAATTGAAAAATTAACAGTACATGCTGAATTAAATGCAAAAGGCATGCTTTCACCTACCACCTTGAGGAAAGATTGCCAAATATTGCATGAAAAGGCTTAATATTTCAAAGTCTTTTCACAAACGCCAAAGCTAAAGTGAAAAGTTGTTCTTCTTCTATGTATCCAGAACTGAGGAGAATTGCAGAGCCAAGAACTTGCAGAGATTTTCACAGAAAGGAAGAATGTCAAAGACTTCATCTCTGCCAATGTAGGAAGAAATTATCTAGGAGTTGTTTATAGCTATACGTTCTTTAGAGGAGGTATATGTCTATGAGGATGTGGCGTACGCTATTCTTGGTATACCCAGCAGGCCAAAAAGGGCCTATATAGAAGAGCTGAATAGGCCCAAGAATTGCAGAAACCAGAAAAGGGTTGAAGAGAAGTGGGATAATATCTACGATCCACGACTCACTAAAAACCCTAAGTCCTTAAGAGAGGAAGTATGTGCAAGGTTGACGGCACCAAAGGCAGACCAATCTGCAGCAAGGAGAGTTTGGTATAGTGGTCTCCCTCAATACATGGTCCCACTGGTGCACTATTGCCCGGAGGTAGTGTTGTCAAATAAAGTTTGCACCCTTGCTAAGCTATCAACTGTAGCAACCTATTGACACATGGGAACACTTCGAGGTTGTGGGTGACCTGAGAATGAAGTGGACCTCTAGATTATGGGCTGGTTCCCCTTAAGATATCTTGAGAAAAACTGAAGAATGGTAAGGAAAAGAGTAAGAAGGATATACTTGAATTTAAAACCTATCACTAACAGGTGATACACCAAAGATCAAAATATGACAATACTGAAGAAAACTCATAGAAAATATCAATAGAGCTAAACAATCTCACGATATAGAGATTTATATTTATAAAAAATGAGTCTATGTAAGGTTCCAACTGTTCTAATGCTTAACACAAGGAAAACAAAGATGTTTTCACAGATATATGTGCAATAGAAAGATAACACTAACATAAACCAGCTTTATGACATAATATTCTTTGCATCCAGTACTAAAGGAATCTAATAAAATAAAGGATCACACCAAATTTTATCATGCAGCTCACAACCAGTCACTAAAACAACAAAGAAAAAATGTGAAGGAAATGACTTTCTATTGAGAAAAATAATTAGTCTCTGTGTTATAGATCTGTAGTATTTATGAAAATGAGTTACAAAGTTTGAATAATTCTCTTTCAGCAATCTCCTAACCAAGAATTGCTTTTAAAAAAGGAAAAAATGTCATACATACAACCAAAGAGTGTCGGCCCCTGCCATAGGGTTTCTACAAAAATGAGTCGATGCCTAGATACGTCGGCCCCATAAGTGCTTTGGAATGAAGTCAATGAGGCATTAAATGTGCATCCCCCCTCCATGTCGGTGAGAGATCACTCTAGGGATGTCTTTAGATCTTTTACAACCATCATCATTAACTCGTAGCCTTCGAGTCTGCCATTAAGACTTTGTCAAAGCCGCTTTGAATGCTCTGCGGCAAGGTCATTAATGTCTCTCTACTTTTTTCATCCGACGCGCCAGCTGTTATTGTGACTCACAGTTTCCTCTTCTTTGGCTTTCCTCTCACTCCAGATCTTTCTTCAAGTCGACCATCTTCAAGGAGCAGCATCAAATTCACCCATCAGATCCAAACGTCATTGCTTCACTGAGCCAACCCATGCCATGCACATTCTCGACAGTCAAAGATTGCTTCCTCAGAATCGCATGTCGGTGAGACAATAATCGTGTCTCCCTGATGCGAGCACATCATATAGTAGCTATCGGCATAGCTTGGGACTGTCGGCAGGACCTCCTATCGAGTTGCGAGAGTTAGACCGATATCCATTTTCATGGGCAAGCTGATCGCTATCAGCAAGACTCCCTTCTTTCGGCAGGACCTCATAGCAAGCTCCTTTCTTCTCCCCGAGCTCACTTAATTTCGGCAAGACCCCATCAGGTCAATGAGACATTATGCTAAAGGAAAGATCCTTCGGCGAGCTCACTCCATTGTCGGGGAGACTTTTACAAGTTGGGGAGACATCATAGCGACATCACAACTTTCACCGAGACCACCATTTAGTTGCCCAAACACCATCGGGTTGGGGAGACTTCCCTCCAAACTCATTTCATTTCACCAAGACCACCCTGCTATTAGTAGGACATCACTTTGAAGGGCAGATGTTATGGCGATGTCATCTATGTCGGCATGATCTTTCACATCGATGAGACCTTTGGCGAACACAAACCACCTCTTCGGGCTCAAAGATTTCTTTCGATGAGGCACCCATGTGTCGGCGGGATCTCATAGTGAGGTCTTCATTTCTTGGCGAAGGCACTCCTTTTCGTTGAGACTTTTAAAAATTGGTGGGGTTGGGGCCAAGATGGAACCGGAACAGGATCAACGTCGAAATGGAAACGGAAGCAAAAATAGACGAATCTTGGCAGAACCAGGATCGGGACCAAATCCGCCCCTGACACTTTCCTCAAGTTTCAATTTCAAATTCCGACCCCATCCCGCCCTCGACAAAACTCAAAGAAGAAAAGGACAAGAAGGAAAAAAGACGAATGGGAGAAAGAACCCCCCGAAAAAATACAAGGAACAAAAAAAAAGAACGGTGGAACCAGGACTGGAGTCGGAACGGGGCAAAACCAAAGAGTCGGTAGAACTGGAACCAAAACCGAATGCAAACCTAAAACTTTCTCGAAGTTTCAAGTTCGAATTCTATTCCGATCTCGCCCCCAGCATCATACAAGGCATGAAGGAAAAAGAACAAGACAAGGAAGATCAAAGAGGAGGAGACATCCCCGGACCACTGACAGCGAAAAAGCAAAGAAAATAAGATCAGAACCAGGATCAGAACCGGAACAGAAACAAGAACTATAACTTTTGGAGAAGCCTCAAGTTTGAATTCGTTCCTGATCTCGAGTCTGCCAAAACACAATAAAAGTGGGAAAAAAGGCAAGAGGAAAGAAACAAAGGGAAACCACCACCCCACGGTCAAATGCAAGGTCGAAGAAGAAAACGAGATGCACACAAGGCAGAACTGGAACCGGAACCAGAACGAAAAATGGAAACTAGAACTTTTGGAAAATTCCAATGTTTGGTTTCGGTCCAACTCCACCTCTAACAGAACAAAAAGAAAAAGGGCACAAGGAAAACAAAAGGGAAAGGGGGGAAAACAAAGAAAAAAACAAAAGGGAGGACCTCCCAATAAAAATGAACATCTACACATTGGGCTCAACCCTTGTGGGAGCCACATTTAATCCACGTGTCGAATTTTAAAACATAATCTCCCCTGGAGCTGCACAAGAAGCAAACAAATTAGAAGGTATGTAACCTTGATGCAAATGTTCCTTCAGTTGGCCTTCATGAACCCTCGAAAAAATAGGTTACCCTGCCTAATTGAGCCCGTAGATGAAAATTGGGTAACATTTCTGGTGACCTCAGCTAGATGTTTTCCTGCTAAACATGCAGACCAGTAGCCTAGTCCAATCCATTGGGCATGGAGTCATTGGGAAAACTCAGAAATAGACTTGGAGCAGCCTTGTGCATGGTTGTAACTCACTTGAGACTCATAGAACATAACAGGTTGCCGAAAACTTAATGAAAATAGATAAAAACTGAGGTGAAACTATTTACCATGCTGGGACAACACTTAGAGAATGAAAACTACGCCTATTCTCTAGAATTTTAACAAATATGTACAGATTTAGGTCCATACCTCAGAAGCAATGCTTGAGGTGAATCCCATTTACTGGGATTGGTTCCACTACACCATCCAACCTAGATAGCTGGAAAGCATTATGATGTTTCTCCTCAGTAATGATATATGGCTCAGTCCAAAGTGCATCAAATTTGGAGTGCTTTACAAGCTTGCTTTTTAATTGATCCCACTTTAGCACTATGTCACCTTCTTGGAACACTCTGGGAGATGCATTTTTATCGAATGACCTTTTTATTTGAGCCTGATATTGCTCGGTCCTTTTCATTGCTTCAGCTTTGAGTTCTTCAAGCTCAATTAATTGAGCTAACCTTGTTGTCATAGGCTCCTCCTCAATCATATCAAGCTGGTTTACCAGATCGAGGGCTAGGAGTTCAACTAAAATGGGTAGTCTTGCCTCTCTTCCATACACTAACATGTATGGGGAAAGTCCTGTAGACCTTTTTGACGTAATCCTATTAGCCCACAAGGCTGATTTCAGCTTGGTGTGCCAGGCTTTTTGATTGTCCTCCATAGTTCTCTTAATGATCCTCAGGAGATTCTTGTTAGTGGACTCAGCCTATCCATTGCCCTGAGGATAATAATTAGAGGATGTACTCAGATATATACCATTTTTGACAGCCCAGTCAAAAATTTTAACACTCACAAAAGCAAGGGCATTGTCTAACACAATAGAATCTGGGATACCAAATCTGGTAACTAGCTCTTCATAGAAGTTCAGGACAACAAATTCATTAGCTTCTTTGAGTGCCACAGCTTCAGTCCATTTTGAAAAATAATCAGTGGCTGTGAGTATCCATTTGTGGCCTGCACTTGATAGCGGGTTTATAACCCCAATGAAATCCAAACTCCATTTCATGAAGGGCTGATCAACTTGAACCAGTTGCAACGAGAGGGCTACCAACTTCTCTTTTCTAGCAAAAATAGTACACTTTTTGCACCTTTTTACCCATGCATGAGCGTCTTTGAATAAGCTAGGCCAGTAATAGCCTCCTTTCATTATTTTAAGAGTTGTGGCTCTTGGAGAAAAATGTCCGCCAGCTGACCCTTGATGGAATTCATATAATATTCAATCAACCTGGTCGACTCTAATACATCTTAACAAGACACCATGGAAATCTCTTCTGAACATCAAACCATTTAAAAGAACATAAGTTATGGATTGCAGTCAATAATACCTTCTTCTGGATCTAGTTAGATCGGGAGGGAACTCACCAGTCAATAAAAAAATGTGTCATTTCTGTAATCCAACCAATAGGAGCAAGGAAAGCAGTTTGTTGTCCATCTTGGAGTGTTAAAACAGAACTTTCCTCCTCCTTTACACTGTTGTTGCTGTCCTTAGTAAGTTGTTCACAAAGACCTCTCCCTCTTATTAGTTTGGTAACCTTTATTTCAAGGTCATACTCCATCACCCTAGTGACCTAACCAGCTCTTTTATCACTCAAATCTTTGTTTAACAAAAAT
This sequence comes from Sequoia sempervirens, assembly GCA_007258455.2. Lineage (NCBI taxonomy): Eukaryota > Viridiplantae > Streptophyta > Pinopsida > Cupressales > Cupressaceae > Sequoia > Sequoia sempervirens. The sequence continues at coordinate 199,837,741 of VDFB02271358.1, forward strand.
TCTTTAACAATTGGATGAGCAACCATCAGCATAATCTTGTTATTGGAAAGCATGTGCCTAAACTTATTTAAACTTCTTATGACAGCAAGAACATGTCTCTCTACAAAATTATACCTGAGCTCATAATCTTTGAGTCCCTAACTGAAGAATGCCATGGGTTGTTCAGATCCTTCATCATTTCACTGTACAAGTATGGCTGAAAGTGAATCAATATTTATGTAGGCATACAAAATGAAAACTTTAGAAAAGTCCAGATTTAGAAGTGTAGGTGCGGTTTCCAATGCCTCCTTTATAAGCTTAAAGCTTCTTTTCCCATCCTCAGTCTAGCTGAAAGGTACATTCTTTCTCAACATATGAGTTAGGGGACTTAATAAATCAGCAATGTCAGGGATAAACCTCCTAACAAAGTTAATCCTACCAATAAAACTCTGCAGACCTTTCTTGTGCATTGGTAAAGGAAGAGTTAAGATAGCACTTATTCTTTTAGGGTCAATAGTAATACCATGTTTAGATACCACATAACCAAGCAATCTTCCTTTGTGAATAGCAAACACACACTTTTTGCGGTTAAGTGATATTCCAAATTCCTTGCATTTTTCAAAAATCTACCTCAAATGACTCAGATGATCCTTAGCCTCCTTAGAAAAAATAGTGATATCATCAAGATAGACTAAGACTATCTTGTACATTAAACCCTGAAAGACCATATCCATGGCTTTTTGAAAGGTTGCCCCAGCATTAGATAAACCAAAGGGAATTTTCAAATAGGCCATAGTTCCCAATTTTGAGGTGAAGGTTGTTTTGTATCGATCCTCCCTTTTTACCAATATCTGGTTGTAACCAGAATAGCCATCTAATAAGGAAAACCTTTCAAACCCTGAAACTACATGAAGTATTTTCTCCATAGAAGGCAGAGGATGACGGTATTTTAAGGAGGCCCTATTTAAATCACAAAAATATACATAGAGTCTTATTTCACCATTTTTCTTTTCTTACTGCTACTAGGTTTGAAACCCATGAGGTATACTTGATGGGGAAAATAATGTTGCTTTCAATCAACTTATCTAGTTCCTTTTTCATCAAAGGCTCTAACTTAAGATTCAAGGGCCTCTGTCTTTGCCTAACAGGTTTAACATTAGGCTCAAGTTCAATGGTATGTTGAACAAGCTGGGGATTAAATCCCTTTAAATCAGTATATTGCCAAGCAAAGATATCATTAAATTCCTGACAAAGCTGAATAAAAACATGCTTCTCTTCAGTTGTACATACCTTGCCTAACTTAAGAAGCTTTTCTTTGAAGACTTCAACTTCTTCATAGTGATCTTGCTGAACTTGAATACTCCCCTTGGGCTTTCTAGCTTTATCATCAGTATTAAAAATAAATTCTAAAGTGACCAGGCCTTTAGGCAATTTGTTGTTTTTTAGCTGAATAATTTGGTCTCTATACTGGTGCTGTAACTTTTCTTGATTGGTATGTGAGAACTCAACTTCTTCTCTTAAAAAGCTAACAATCTATTGGTCACTATCAAAGACTTTCCAGTGCATATTATTATTAGGCACAATAGGCCTAACTACAATCTTGATATGCTGATTAGTTTTATCACTGCAAATATCCTTTGGAATATCGTGTTCAGCTCCTACAGCAGCTAATCTATCAGCATGTTTATTCTGAGCTCTAGGAATGGAAATTAGATTAAATGCCTCAAATCCCTCTAAGAGGTCCCATACCCTATTCTTGTAAGACCTAAGTATATCATTTTAACAACATTAAGCTTTCTCACCTGATTGACAACCAACTCGCTGTCACCATAAACTTTTAAACAGCTGATACCTCTATGTCTCACCCACTCCAAACCTTGGACTAGAGCTTCATATTCAGTAGAATTATTAGAATAGATAAAACAGAATTTGAAAGCTTGATAGTACTTCTGACTTTCTGGCGATACCAGTATACATCCACCACCAATACCTACTCTACTCCTTGAGCCATCAAAATACAGCTCTCATAGATCATTTTCATGCTGCTCACTATGTTGTTCCTTATTCTTTTCAATCTTAGGCATAAAAGAGTTAGTCTCATGCATCATATAACTACCAATGTCAACCTCTTCCAACTGCTTACTTGTGCCCACCTCATGAGCTTGAGGAGCCCACTCTTTAGGAATAATATCTGATGTTCTTTCTATTTGAATCTCAGCCTCTTGAACAACAGGCTGCTCCACTTGTTCATATGTAAACAAGTTGGCATTGATAGGAGATGGATTTTAAGGTTCAACATGAACCTTGGCTATGGGTTCTGATTTAATAGTGGCTCTAGTGCTATATCTAGTTCTGAACAGCATGTGAGACCAATCAGAGGATAGGTAACCACCTATCTTGGTCGTAAAATCCCTAGATAAACAAAGGGAAAAGTACGAGAGAAACTCAATAATGTATATATCCTGTGGTATTGCAAAATTGGGATAGGCATGTAGAGTTAAGCTCAAATTTTTAATGACCCCTACTATGTTCACAACAGTACCATCCAATTGTACTACCCCCTTTTCTAGCGGCTTATATTCAATTCCCAACTTATCAACAATTTGTTTGGGCATAACTGAACTACTAGTCCCTGAGTCAATCATACAATTGTGAACCAGATGATCTCCTATGATTAATGACAAATAAAAAGGAGGCGGATTGGCCTTAGCAGCTTGTTGTTCGTTATTACCAACCGTAGTGTTAGCCAACGCAACCTTCTCCTTTTCTACACTAGGCTCATTTGAGACACTTAAACCTGATAAGGTAGATTGAAGCAGGTCCTTTTGACCCGGAATACTCAGAGAATCCCATATTGACATGGGTACATTAATTTTCTTCATATGCTCCAATATATTAAAAGATGTAGTAGGTTTAACCTGACTTTTAGGGGGAATAACATTACCTTTAACTGAAGGCGCATGGGCTAATAAATTAGACTGTTGGTTGATTACCAAAGGTTGGCCCCTTTGCAGCACTCGGATCTGGTCAGCTTTTGACAGACTAGGAGCACTCTAATTTTGGTCTGGCCCTTGTTTCGATTGAGTCTGAACTATATTAGGTTGATGTCCCTCATCTATTGCCATCTTCTTACTACGTGTATTGTCTGTAATTGAAGAATTAGCATGGACCACTCCACAAAATTCTTCCCCTTGCTAGTTTAGGAATGTAGACTCATGTGTTTGTTGCTCTTGTTGTTGTACTTCAGTTGTTACAGGCACATTACTATTCTGAACCATCAAGGCTTGGTTAAGCATCCCATTTACACAGGTACTCTGATTATGGGGTTGATTACACGAAAAGCACCACTCAATCCTAGACTAAGTTGTTCTGGACAGGGGCAAGCTCTTTGGAAATGCTTGCAACATTAGAGTCATAAGCTTGATATGGCCTTGGGTTAGAAATAGATCTTTGATTATAAGGCTGATAAGATGGTCTATTGGTCTGACTTTGCTGGTAATTAGACTGAAATGAGAGCTAATAAGGCTTAAAACCTTGATTTTGTTGTTTTTTTAGATTAACCAACTCATTGCCAAAGGTCATTAAAAAGCCTTTAATCTCTTGTAGTTTGTTAGACTAGACTGGAAATACATTTAATTGGCCATTAGGCTGGGTATCAGGTGCTGGTAATGCTGGTGCACTTGGAATAACAACCAAAGGAGGTAACTGCATAAGGGTCGAAGACTGAAAAGTGGGAAATATTGGCATAGGTGGTCTTGGGGCAATTTTACTAGCCTGTATGAGGTTGTTTTCAACTCTAATAGCTACACTATATGCTGCAGGGAGTGTATCACCTCCCATTGATTGAATCATTATAGAAATATCACTATTTAAAGCTCTTAAATAGTATAAAAAGGTATGATTAGCAGTAGGTCTTACCATTTGTTGAATTCTATCCCACGTCTTTTAGAAATGGTGATTGAAATCTGACATAACTTCATGTGGAGCTCTTTTGATTGTAGATAGCTGCTCCACCAATGACAAGTGATCTGATTTATCTTCAAAAAACTTGCACAATCGGCTACCTATCTCATCCCATGTTGCTATGGAGTTGACAGGCAGGCCTCTGAACCATTGTAAGGCATTTTCTTTAAAGGACATTACCAGCAATCGGAGTGCAACATTTTCTTCAATCACATGGTGAACAACACACAGGTTGGCAACATCTTTTATGTGCTCTGTTGGGGTGGTATGATCCTCCCCATAAAAATATGGTAGACCTTTTAAGGCAGTGATAGGAATTTCATCATGCTGAGTCAGATTCAGTGGGTTGCCTTGGTTAAAAGCAACAAATGGCTGATTTCTCACTGCTGGAATCATTGTTACTAGGATATGTTTAGTAATAACAACAGGAACAGTAGTATGACTTCTCATAGAAGGATTCAACTTGGATCTTCTAAAATAAACAACTATCTTTTGAACCTTTTGGATTTCTCTCCCCCTTCTTCTAGGCGGGGACAACTACAAATACTCAAAAATAGGTGAGCTATTCCTTGTCTGCACTCTTCTCATGAGCAGTAATGCACTAGAACTGTTAAATTTGAGCTCAGAGCCACCAAGTATCCTAAAATTTGTCCCTTAAAGACTACGATTTTTGCTGCACATACCAAACAACGGTATGATAATTTGGATTTGAGACTTAAAATAGTTCTCAGTCCCACTAGGCGTGCCAAAAATTGTTGTCAAATAAATTTTGCACCCTTGTTAAGCTATCAACTGTAGCAACCTATTGACACATGGGAAAACTTCAAGGTTGTGGGTGACCTGAGAATGAAGTGGACCTCCAGATTATGGGTTGGTTCCCCTTAAGATATCTTGAGAAAAACTGAAGAATGGTAAGGAAAAGAGTAAGAAGGATATACTTGAATTTAAAACCTATCACTAATAGGTGATACACCAAAGATCAAAATATGACAATACTGCAGAAAACTCATAGAAAATCTCATTAGAGCTAAACAATCTCACAATATAGAGATTTATGTTTATAAAAAATGAGTCTATGTAAGGTCCCAACTATTCTAATGCTTAACACAAGGAAAACAAAGATGTTTTCATAGATATATGTGCAATATAAAGATAACACTAACATAAACCAGCTTTATGACATAATATTCTTTACATCTAGTACTGAAGGAATCTGATAAAATAAAGGATCATACCGAATTTTATCATGTAGCTCACAACCAGTCACTAAAACAACAAAGAAAAATTGTGAAGGAAATGACTTTCTATTGAGAAAAATAATCAGTCTCTATGTTATAGATCTGTAGTATTTATGAAAATGAGTTACAAAGTTCGAATAATACTCTTTCAGCAATCTCCTAACCAAGAACTGCTTTTAAAAAAGGCAAAAATGCCATATATACAACCAAAGAGTGTCGGCCCCTACACTAGGGTTTCTAAAAAAATGAGTCGGCGCCTGGACACGTCGGCCCTAGAAGCACTTTGGAATGAAGTCAATGAGGCATTAAATGCGCATCCCCCCATGTCAGTGAGAGATTGCTCTAGGGATGTCTTTAGATCTTTTATAGCCATCGTCATTAACTCACAGCCTTCGAGTCTGCAATTAAGACTTGGTCAAAGCTACTTTGAATGCTCTATGGCAAGGTCATTAATGTCGCTCTACTTTTTCCATCCGACGCCCCAGCTATTATTGTGACTCACGATTTCCTCTTCTTCAGCTTTCCTCTCATTCCAGATCTTTCTTCAAGTTGACCATCTTCAAGGAGCAGCATCAAATTCACCCATTAGATCCAAATGCCATTGCTTCACCGAGCCAACCCATACCGCGCACATTCTTGACAGTCAAAGGTTGCTTCCTCAGAATTGAATGTTGGTGAGACACTAATCGTGTCTCCCTGATGCGAGCACATCATATAGTAGCTATCAGCATAGCTTGGGACTCTCGACGGGACCTCCTATCGAGGTGCGGGCATTAGACCGATATCCATTTTCATGGGCAAGTTGATCGCTATCGACAAGACCTCATAGCGAGCTCCTTTCTTCTCCCCGAGCTCACTTAATTTTGGCAAGACCCCATCAAGTCGGTGAGACACTATGCCGAAGGAAAGATCCTTTGGTGAGCTCACTCCATTGTCGGGGAGACTTTTACAAGTCAAGGAGACATCATAGCGATGGAACAACTTTCGTCGAGACCACCATTTAGTTGCCCAGACACCATCGGGTCAGAAGACTTCCCTCCGAACTCATTTCATTTCGTTGAGACCACCCTGCTATCGGCAAGACATCACTCTGACGACTAGATGTTATGGTGATGTCATCTATGTAAGTGTGATCTTTCGCATCGATGAGACCTCTGGAGAACACAAACCACCTCTCTGGGCTCAAAGATTTCTTTCGGTGAGACACCCATGTGTCCGCAGGATCTCATAGCGAGGTCTTCATTTCTTGGCGAAGGCACTCCTTTTTGCTGAGACTTTTCAAAACTGGCGGGGTTGGGGCCAAGATGGAACCGAAACCGGGATCGAGGTTCGAACGAGAATGGAAGCAAAAATAGACGAATCCTGGCAGAATCGAGATCGGGACCAAATCCGCCCCTGACACTTTCCTCAAGTTTTAGTTTCGGATTCCGACCTGGTCCCGCCCATGACAAAACTCAAAAGAAGAAGAAAAGGATGAGAAGGAAAAAAGACCAATGGGAGAAAGAACCCCCTGACAAAATACAAGAAACAAAAAAAACAAGAATGACAGAACCAGGATCAGAGTCAGAATGGGGCAAAACCAAAGAGTCGGGGGAACCGAAACCGGAACCGAATGCGGACCTGAAACTTTCCCAAAGTTTCAAGTTTGAATTTCATTCTGATCTCGCCCCCAGCAACATACAAGTCATGAAGGAAAAATAACAAGACAAGGAAGATCAAAGAGGAGGAGACATCCCCCAACCACCAGTAGCGAAAAAGCAAAGAAAATAAGGGCGGAACTGGGATCAGAATTGAAACAGAAACAGGAACTGGAACTTTTGGAGAAGCCTCAAGTTCTAATTCGGTCCCGATCCCGAGTCTGCCAAAACACAATAAAAATGGGAAAAAAGGCAAGAGGAAAGAAACAAAGGGAAACCACCACCCCATGGTCAAACGCAAGGTCGAAGAAGAAAATGAGACGTACACAAAGCAGAACTAGAACTAGAACCAGAATGAAAATGGAAACTGGAACTTTTGGAAAGTTCCAATGTTTGGTTTTGGTCCAACTCTGCCTCTGACAGAACAAAAAGAAAAAGGGCACAAGGAAAACAAAAGGGAAATGGGGGAAAACAAGGCAAAAACAAAAGGGAGGACCCCCCAATAAAAATGAACATCTGCACACTGGGCTCAACCCTTGTGGGAGCCACATTTAGTCCACGTGTCAAATTTTAAAACATAATCTCCCCTGGAGTAGCACAAGAAGCAAACAAATTAGAAGGTATGTAACCTTGATATAAATGTTCCTTCAGTTGACCTTCATGAACCCTCGAAAACATAGGTTACCCTGCCTAATTGAGCCCGTAGGTGAAAATTGGGTAACAGGTAGTCAATGCTGCTATCCAGCGTTATAACCCCGATACCCACTACATTGAAGGCCACAACTTAAGGGTGCACATCACTCCACAGGCCATTTGGAACATGTTATGCATCCTAGACCCAAGTAAGAGAAAAGAGAATATCAATCCCTTTCACCCTGGCAAGGGAGAGAAAATATGGAAGAAGATGAGAAAGAACTTGGAGTTCTTGTTGGAGGAGACTAGTAGGAAGGGCATCTCAGCCGCTAAACAGCCAAGTATTCCATTGTTGTGCGGTGCGTTATGCTACAATCTCCAGGATGCCATGTCCATGATAGCCTTTGTATGCGGCCAAGACTCTAATGAGAAGGTGGAGACCTTTCAACTAGGACCGACATTCCAATTTCGCAAGCAACATGATCTCTTCTAGTATGATTTTGCCAAGTTTATGGTAGAAAAAATGATACGGGAAATTGAGAATTACCAGGTGGAGAAAAAAATTAGTTTTATTTCTTTCTTGGTTCCCATGTTTCTGCATTAGAACCTGGATTTCTTCACCCAGTATTTTTCGTTATCAATTTTTGATTAGCAAAATAAAAGGAAGTTGGTGTCCACATGGATGCCTTTTATTTCCACATCATACAATTATTATGCGTTTTTGGACAATTTCATAGCTCCGGTCTTGCATAATTTAATCAGAAAGGGTGATATAATCCAGTTCGATAAGGAGCAAACCAGATTTATGCAGAGTTTCACCCTTGCTTGTGACTGGTTCTTAGGCAAGGATTTTATGATCCTCCGGATGTGGGGCTTTACTGGAAAACCTTTCATGCTTCCAACCTGTGTCACAGATAGAATGCTCACACTAGAAATGTTTTGACAGGTGTGTATCATTGATTTTACCTTCTATAGAAGTGAAAAGGTCAAGAGGAAAGGATTATTTTCTTGTCTGAAGAATTTCAAATCAATAACTTTGATAAAAAAATAATTAGACCAGTTGTTAGAGGACAAGCTGGCCTATCTAGGGTTGGTACTGGTGAATGATAAGTGGGAATACAACCCTTTCAATGACTTGCTAGAGCCACACATGAGAGTTACCCATGTTCCCTGACCATACTAGGAGAAGCGGTGTAACCCGTGGATGGACAAAGATGAAAATTTTGTTGAATTGGCATGTATACCTATGCAGGACACCAGAGGTCCATGGCACAAGTTCTACTTTATTGTAGCAATGGCCCAGGATAATGTCCTTATGGAGCGCGGCATATACAATATGTTGAAGAAAGATGAGGAATGGAGTGAGGAAAAAATAGCGGCTTTCTGGAAGAATCGCCAAAAAATTGCACAATTGGATGCTCCTTACAACAAACTGAAGGATGACCAAGAATTTGAAAAATGGTGGAAGGAGGGCCACCCCAGCCCGAGCTCTAGTATTAATAGGAGCGAAGAAAAGGAGGAATCCAAGGAGCAGGTGGAGGAAACGGCGACATCAGCCTCATCTGCGTCGAGAGAAAAAGGCCTCGAATAGCCCTCTTATGTGGCCATGAATGTGCATTTTAATATATCAAGGGGCTCGCATACACTCACTTGGGCTGCAAAACCAGCCAGGTTATCACTATAGCAAATGGAGATGACTGTCGAAGCTAGAGAGACTCCACCTACAAAATGGCAGTGCACGGAGAGTATTATTGGAGAGGGTTTGCAAGAACTCGCCAGAGGAAGAGTGCTCCCAACTAGCCAGGAATCGGAGGTTGCGGGGAGTCACTGACGTTTTTGGAGCCACCAACAACCAGTCAACAGGTACAATTCACTCCTTCTCTTGCATCTCATTCCTTGGTATCTGCCCCTACCTCACTAGCGATCCCTACCATAGGTACTGGCCCTCTGCATTCTGCTTTTAGTCTGACGTATTCAGTAGGCTTTGCCTAGTTTTCACAGACCGCCCTGCTCGTAATTACTCCTCTACGTATGCTTACACCCGTCGCTGCCGCTCAAACCTTCCTCACCTCACTTTCAGAAGGCTTTCCCCCTATGATTGTTCCTCTTGTTTCCACTATTATTGCAGATCCTTTTCCATTGCAACAGGCTGACACCCCATTGACAACTTCACCATCCAAGCCAATGAGCCTTATGGCTGATTCTCTAATTCAGTCATTATAAATGACTAGCCCTATTGTTGGTTCTCAAACCAAACTATGGAACGTGCCCCACTTCTACCCACAAACTCACTCTCCAAAAGAAACAAATGCCCGCGCCTATGAAAGTTACCTATCCCTATGCCCTACCTTCTAGTGCTCCTTTCATAGGTGGACTAGTTTCATTGCCAGCCGAATTCATAGCACAGATAGATTACAAAAAAGAGGCACGCGCAAATAGAATGAGAAAATGCAGGGCAAAAGATGACAGTGTTTCTGCTGAGCCAAAAGTACAGGCTCTTTATGATGAGGCCTGGCAATAATTGAAGTTTGAAACCATGTATCCGAGGGTAAGCAAGCCTCAAGAAGAAATGCAACCAGAAGACTATGAGATCTATGTTGTAAGACTCAACATGAAGGTAGCTCGACCGCAAGATAAAGTTGAAATCATGGAGGAAACGCAATGGGTAGTCACTTCTGACTTCCTTAAAACTGGTCGCCAGTTAAAGAAGAAAGTTAAGCAACTCAAAGTGGCAAGGGAAAGGGTTAGTTTTCTGGAGAGGAAGGAGAAATCCTTAGAGGCAGATATTGTCCACATGACTGAAAGGGTGCTGGCAGCAGAGGATGCGAGAAACATACTTCAAGGTGAAATTGTGAAGACTCGGACTGCCGACCCTAGCATAATAAAAGAGCTACAAACTAAGAACCAGGAGGCGGAGTAAAATCTACAACTGAAAGATGAAGAACTGGAGTGTCTCCACCTTGAGTATAGTTAGGGGATGGCACAGAAAAATGAGGAGCTGGAACACCAATAGACTCAATCTGAGCAAAGAATACAAGAGAAAGAGGCCAAATTTAAAGGCCTAAAGACTCAAATAGAGGAAGAACTCTGAGAGACAATGGCTTCTCTAGAAGAGCACTTAGAAAATAACTCCTGAGCCGAGAAGAATTGGAATAAAGAAATGAACAGCTCTGCAGAGTAGCTGGCGTCCGAAAAAAAGAAAAAGGTAGAGTTGGCTGAGGCCATTATTTCAAGAGACACAGAAATTGATTCTCTTAAAAGCTCTCTCCTGCCTCCCTCTACACAACTAGACATTATTCTGCTAATTACGAAATTGTACATTTCCCACTAGGAAAGGATTAAATCCTTTTGCCTAACACTGTAGCCTACCCTCTGATTCATTACCAAGGCATCAAGGCTAAGCTAGGAGGCCCATGATATAGTTGAGCAGTTCCCATGATTCATCTTGGAGAAGGTTCCTGAAGCCAAAGATCTGCTCATCAAGCTATACTTGGTCTTTGATGAGAGCCTGGTCGGAGCGGGTATTGAGGACCGAGATGCTACTGCTCAAACGACAAACAAATTCATCCATTGCCACTCCACCTTCTAGCGCACTAAGATAGTCATGGCTATTCTGAGTAGGACACTGGATAGCATATGGGGAAGTTTCTCTGAGTTAGGCAAGATGGGACTGTCGCCCCCATTCCTCAAGGATGGCTCTATTGTCACGACTGAGCAAATTTCAAAAAAGATAAAAGAGAAGAAAAATGACTTGGAGGCTTTCAAGGAGTTCAACCATCCTCCCATAGCAACTGATATTGAGGGAGTCATTCATTTGCTCTCACAACTGCTATTTCATATACAAGTAGGGACCGGTTTACCCAATGTGTTGCCTCACAAAGAAACTATTGATCTAAGTGGAGTGCAGGAGAATTTGCGCAACATAGTGAAGCCGTCCGAGGATGAATGGTCACCTTTGCAGGTGGCTCTTTCCAATTTCTGACTCCATTGGCCTAATGAAATGGCACTCTAGTTTGTAGAACCAGAGAAATTTTGGGTTCTCCATTCCTTAGTCGAAACGCCCCTGATAGTCACCAAAAGCTATTAATAAATATTTAACGAGCTCCCTTCGGGTTTATTTTTCTATGCGTCGCCCTATACATCACCAGGTCTACTCGGCCTTTTATCAAGGTTTTGATCTACCACTCCACGTGTCTACTCTTTGCAACTTCAAGTATCGACATTATGTTCGGATCCCAAGAAACTCCGCTGTGCTTCCACGAGTTGCGATTGCGGGAAACTTTTGGTTCTTGTTTCCTTGACGCCTCGTCGGGCTACGAAATGTTGCCATGAATCCCTCATTCCTAAAAGGTGCTAGCGGGCCCCATGGCTACTAACTGCTGTATGCACTTGTTACATGTCGAATGTTCGCAAATCCTTCAGTACAGAGTTGAAATAGCAACAGCGAGCAGCGAAATACTGCCACGCATTTTTTGCACCCAGCTGATAAATGTTCCCTCTATGGTGATAAGGTACTCGGCCCATTCGACATGTGTTGCATTTATGCAAATCCTCTATAGCAATGGGAGAAAGGTTCATGTGGGCAGCGAAAGGCTACCATGTGCCTAAGCAGCAAATTCGATATACGGGCGATGAATCAGATGAACCAAATAATGCTATTAGTTGTTGCTTGTCATAATCATTAGCAATAAGGGATGACACTTGTCTGATCGGGCCTAGCTGGGACCACCGCCATCATTGCAGAAGATGCACCTGAGCCTGGAATGACCGGATGCTTGGTTCTTGATTATCTCTTTTGTAACGGCTTTCGGGAATATTCTTTTTATGGCATCATTGCAAGGGATGTTATTGCTCTCCGAGGTGGTGGGAGGTTTTTATGCTATATATACTTTTCTCTGTGATGAGAAAAGGGTCCAGAAGTTGGAACTTGTTACCTATTTTTCACTTCAAGCTCAAACAGGTAGAGCTGAATGAAATTCATTATTGATAGGTATTGAAATTTCCATTGATCTGATTGAAGTATTCATTGATTGTCATAGAATATCATTTTACATCTGAATCATAGTTTTATTGTGCAAGCATTTAAAATAGAAAATTGAGAAAACTTGCATAGTAATGTTTTTTATTCATTTTGTAAAAATGTTGAATCTCTTACAAGCCATGATAGTAACTGAGTTTGATTATAACAATCAAAAGATGAATACAAAATTCAAAGGACAAACTACACTGCTGATAATAACATAAGCGTAAAGAAGAGGAGCAATTCATCATTGCCTGTAATGATGAATCACTTTCGTTGGTATCTTCAGTCGTCGCGTTTCCAAGCAACTACAACTTCGTTTCTTCGCTCCATGAACCTACAAAATTGTAAAAGAGTGGAATTAGAGTTATACTCTAAGCAATGATGAATTACTTTCTGCCTTAAGCCTATGTTACTAACAGGAATGTAATTTGCATTAAACTAAAAATTCATCAGATGAAAGGCTGACTATCAAGAAAAACATAACTCAATGGAAGCTTTCAGCTTCTTTTATTTTGCTAACATGTTTGTTTCAATGTGCAGGGACAGATTCATCATGTTCATGGTTATCTTATCAGATATGTGGAGCAAAGCGGACTCCCACAAGGGTAGAGCCTGACATATCAGGCAGATACCTCTCATCTATTTATATATGAGAGCTTTATATCAATCACAGTCATGAAGTAAGACTGTTGTCATAAAAGAAATTCAAAGAAAAACTCAAGGAAGCAGCTTTCAAGCCATATGAAGCTATATCATGGTGGAAATTTAATAGATCAAATTCTCATAAAACAGCAAATGTGTTGATGACATTCATTTTGTCTTGGAAGCAACTGAAGATACACATTGAATCCAGTATAAGCTTACTAAGAATAACAGACAATAGTATGGAACAAAATTAATCATCACTCTTCATGAATGAATAGTTGATCAAGCAGCTTTCAAAAGAATTCAGCAAACTATCTGTTTACTCATCATTCAAAATGGAACAATTAAAAGATATGTTGAAGAAGCATCAACTTTATTTGTTCTTTTTGTTTCAGCTCTACCTGGCATTCATTATCAATTCATTTTAGAGCTGTTTCTAATAATTCAAGATTCATTCATAGTTTGTAAGTAATTGGAGAAATGGAAAATATTCGTACATAAGAGCATCATATCAAGGACAATCATGAATTGGACTATTGTCAAAAAAGAAATAGATGGATCAAGTCTATGTTCACCCTTTGTTCAAATTCATTGAATACAACTAAAAAGATACAATGCCATTTCATTGTGAGTTTGAATGTAACAGGACGGTTGATAATTGTCCATTATGTCTTGAAGCTAGTAGAGGATATATGTGGTGTACAGTAGAATTTCATTATGCACAATGGAGCACAATCAGTTATCACTAAAGAATTTACATGCAGTGATATGGGAAGTAAAGATCAAGACAGTTAAGAGTACAAACAATGAATGTGTGGGATTATTTTAATCTGTCACATAGAACAGCTAAAGCATCAGTCTTAACTGTTAATCTTTGCCACATCAAATGAAAGTTTTGTTCCTATAAAAGCCAATGGCAGTTCATTGCCTAACATAGTGAATTCGTGATTTGGAGCAAATTCATCTACAAGACAATATTGTTATAGTTTCAGACCAAAAGAACATGATAGATTAATATGTACCAACATAAAGCACTAAAGTGAGCAGTCAAAAGTCGAGTACCAAATGTATTTCTGAGCAAGTTTCTATCATAATGACAGCCTCACATAAGTCAAATGCAAGTAGTGATGTAAATGATGTATTTTTCTGGAGTAAGCCATCATTTTGATTACATATTGTACAAGAATGAATAGCCATAGTCAATAGTCAAAAGGAGAGTTTACACAAGATAGTGAGATGTTGTCTAGATGCAAATTTATCTTAGCTAGAATTATTTTGAAAGTGTGTATACCATTCATATCATGTTACATGAGTTTTCAATAAACATTTATACTGTGCAATAAAAGATGGAGAGGTAACTATGGCAGTTTCAAATGTTGACTATGATTTAAGATGTTTTTATTTCAAGGTAATTGTGATTCACCAATGTGAGGTTGCTTATTTATTTGTATAAGCATGTGATGCACAGAGGATAGAATTTAGGAAGAGCAGGTGAACATTTGATGGGAAAGAGCTTTAAGCTGCCTGTAGAGTCAAAGGTTATACTAAATCTTTTGAAATCAGAAACAAAGATAGTCATGGAGGTAATACAGAACTAAGTTTTCATAAAATTCAATGATACCCACAGTTGCATGGACTCCAAGCACCCAGATCAAGCTTCCATTGGTGGCCAATTTACACAGGAATATGGAGCAAAATGAAAATAAAGTCAGGAAACTATATACATAGAATTTTCGGCCTGCCAAATATATACATCAACAGGAAATGAAGCCAAGCATATGGAGTTTTGGGTTTTTGAAACCCTTGTCTTTTAATTTCTGTTTAAAGTCAAGGTTTTTAATTTTGTTCATAGAAATGACACAGTCCAAACTCTTCTTTTTCATGAAATAAATCAAAAAGGGAAGGCGAGCTTACATAAAATAGTTAAGTATCAGACTTATGTTGTCTTTTAAGGTAGAAATAATTCATAAGGATGTCATTAGCCAAAGAGTTCCAGTTATTCCTTGCAAATATGTTCTTCTTTCATGGCGGCCAGAGTCAGAAAAAGTGCAGAGATCAAAGGGACAAAAAATGACAAAGAATATATCAGATTTATGCATAGTCGTGCCATTAAGGCCTCAAGAAAAGTATTCAAATACTCAAAAGAACTCAGATTTGAGACAAATGAACTTCATCTTGCCTGTTACGCTCAAGAATATTTCAAGAATCATCAAAATAAGCATGAAATATGGCGCATCAAGCCAGAAACCCTACTTCATGGTGGCGGTCGACAACTTCTTCATGAAGCTTCTCAAAGTCAAAATAATGCAAAATGATTAGGGTTCGATTTCTTTTGTCTGCCCTAATTCGACCAAGGGTGACTTTTTCTTTTGTTAATGATTTTAATAAATCATGTCATTCTACTATCAATGAGGTCTTGACTCTTGAGGTCAATTGACCTAATAATGCATAAGGGGCCCGTGGGTTTTGAAGTTGCCTCAAAGAAATAGTTTGATTTTAAATATTGCTATCTTGCATGGATTAATAAAACATCAAATACTTAATTAAATGTTAAAAGTAATTTTGTTATTACTTTAATATTTAGGCATGTAGTGAAAAGTGATATTATCAGCTGCCTAAATATTGAAATAATTACTTAATGATTATTTTTAATAATTAATTAAATAAAGACCTTCTGAAATCCATGCAGATACAAGTAAAGCCAACTGGAGAACAAATTAATATCAAATTATCAACTGGAGATTTATCATGAGAAAGATGGACTTTAAAATGTGCATGGGTGAATTGGTAAGAACGAGGCAGTTTTGCATGCTTTAGCCCACCTTTTCAGGGATTTCAGTTCAGCTTGAGTTACATATCAATTGCATGCTTTATGACTGCCAGTTTGAGGTTGAGTTTGCTCATTTTTGCATGAGTTTGTACCACATTTTCAGCAATTTTTAGTTATGCTAGGATTTCACTTTGGAATTGTCACTTTCTCACTAAAATTTACTTTCAGTTACATGTTCATGCACTTTGAAGTGCATTCTCATTGTATATATTGAAAAAGTTTATCTTTTTCAATTCAGTTCTTGTTTTTCAGCCTTTGCACTCTGCAAAGTGAATCATCTTGTAACTCAACTTTCAAATTAATATAGCAGTGTTTTTACAGGTTTACTTATGACTTTTTGCAAGGATTCCTTCAAATTACAGTAAAATCAAAGTCTGCCTTGTCATTTGGCTGTCTTTATGAATGATTTGATGAAGTTTTATTGTGTTTAAATATCAGAACCTTTAAAATCTTTGTCTCATTTATATTTGCATGCATTCAAATAGTTAAAGTCACAGGTCTAAGTTTGTGTAAATGAATAATATGCTTCTTTGTTGTGAAAACCCTATTTTCCTTCAAAGGTGATTTATTCAAGCCTTCCTTAGAATCATTTTTGTGGTGAAACTATGAAAATTGACTTGTGTGGTTAGTTTTCTAGGGTTTATTGTGAATCCAAATTGCATATCTTTATCAATTAGGTGCATCACCTTCAATTTATAGTTTTGCATACATTTAGTAATAGTCTTTCTCCCTTTTCCAGCAAATCACTCCGTTATTAACCAGAAAATTAAATAGGAACCAGCCTAGAATTTGGAGATCTAATTCCTTATAGGTTACCCACAACCTAGATTTAGTTCCAATGTTTCAACAGATTGTTGAATTTCAATATTCAAGCATTCGGGTGCAATCTAATTGACAACAGAACTATAATGTTGGTTTTAGTAAAAGACATCAAGCCTTTATTACTGTTTTATTTTATTGCAAAAACTCTCAGATTGTGTCAATTGTTCGGCCTTTCTGTTTTTCATGCTATTTGATCAAACTATGAACTGTGCTTTTTATTGTCTTGACACTTCATTTGAGAACTTCTATATATGTTGAATGCAAGTTTGCTTACCTTGATCATGTCTAAGGACTCTTCTTGGCAGTAGGAATGTATGCAATGTTATTTTATGTCAATGAATGAATTGTCTATGCTATAATCTTAAGTCTCTGATGTTTTGGAACACTACAACACCATTCAGGCCCTTAAATCTATGATTTATCATGCCCATCATTAAATCTTGGTGCATCGCCTTAGGTTAGACTTTATTTTATTATATCTGCTTTCTTTTCCCTTTCCAAACCCCATTATAAAAGAAGTCGACTTCTCTAAAAATCTGGAGGTTACTCAATTTAGTGCAAAAGGTCCCCCTTAAACTGAGTTTCCCATAAGACTCTGTTACCTCATCAATTTTTGGCATCAACAGGTACAACATATAGTAATTTGTACTTCAAAATTGAAAATAAAAAAATATTAATAGTGGTTGTATATGTTGATGATATTATCTTTGGAGGAAATGAAACAATGTGCAAGATGTTTTCTGAAGAGATGCAAAAATAATTTGAGATTTCTATGTTTGGTGAGATGAATTTATTTCTTGGGTTACAAATCAATCAAACAGAAAAAGAGTTTTTTATTTCATAGTCAAAGCAGTAAGAGAAATGTTGAAGAATTTTTGGATGGATGGTTCCAAACAAATATGCATTCCTATGGTGACTAGCTGCAAATTGAGCAAATATGATGATTCACCTAAGGCTAATCAGAGCAAATATAGATCTATGATTGGAGGACTATTGTATTTAACTGCTACTAGACCTGATATCATGCATACAATTTGTCTTGTGGCTAGATTTCAAGAAGACCCTAAAGAAACACACATTGCTTTTGTTAAAAGGATATTTAGATGATTGAATGGCACTCTGGATTATGGCTTGTGGTATCCTAGAGATACTAATTTTACACTAAGTGCTTATACATACGCAAATTGGGCAGGTTGTGTTGATTACAACAAAAAAAGTACAAGTGGTGGTGCATTCTTTCTTGGTCGCAGATTGGTGTCATAGTTGATTAAAAAGCAAGATTCAATTTTCTTATCCACTGCGTAGAGGCTAAGTCTATTGTTCTGACATCTTGTTGTACACAAGTTTTGTGGATGAGACAAACATTGAAAGATATTAGAGTAATGTATGATGATCCCATTTCTATCTTTTGTGATAATACAAGTGCAATTAACATTTCAAAGAATCTAGTGATGCACTCAAGGACAAAGCATATATCAATAAGGTATCATTTTTTGAGAGAGAAGGTTGTGGAGATTGAAGTAAACCTTGAGTATGTATCTACAAATGATCAGGTTTCTAAGATATTTACCAAGTCTCTTCTTAAAGATACTTTTGAGTATCTCTGAGAGAAGTTAGGGGTTATTGCCCCTCTTTCTTGAACTAGATGCATATGGAGATGCATCAGTCTGGTGGATCTATGGATATATCTTTCTTCTAGACTAATGTTTGGTGGATACCTCTCAGGGGAAGTAGGTAGTATCTTGTGTTGTCATTGAAAGAGTATTCAATATTGGTAGTATTCTTAATGTCAAAGGGGAAAACAATGTTAAATTTATTTTTCCTTTGCCATTGATGTCAAAGGGGGAGAGAGTATCCTATGAAAAAGATTATCTTCTGAGGGGGAGAAAGTAAAATCATGAGAAATTGTGTTCAAAGTTGTTGTGTTGTCTTTGATGATTTTTCATATCATGTGTTTCCATCAATGAAAAAGGGGGAGATTGTTGCAAGTATGAAGGTGTTGTCATTGATGTCAACTAATCAACTAGTTATTGTTGTCGTCGATGTCATGTATGATGGTTATTGATTGCATATGTCGAGGATATTGAGAAAATTGTGATAAAGAAAGGTTACAGGTATTCAATGTTTGCTCTGATTTTTTCTCTATTTTTTTCTTCAGGATTTGTTGCTATGCTTGTGAGCATCTAAGGTATTTCTTCATGATTATTCAAATCTACTATATCTAGATTTTGGGTTTCTGGATTGTTGTATAGTGTGAGTTATGTTCACTAGTTGTGAACCATGATTTTCTATGTATCTGGATGAGGTCTAGGAGAAATGTAGTTTCTCTATATTTCTTCTTGTTTGAGTTTTATGACTTGTAGTTCTCAAGATAAGTTTATGAGGTGTGTTCAAATTAATTTTGTTATCTAAAAAGATTGGATCATGTTAAGGTTGCATGTTCTTAATTGCTTATGTTTTTTACATGGATATTGGTTGACCTTGTGTTAAACACTCCTCATGAAGTTCATGAAAGAATTTTTTTCGGTCGCCCTCATTCTAATTCCACTGTATAATGTTTTTGCGACGACCTAATTTAAATTTGTAAATGCAAGTGGTGTGTGGTCAACCTTGGATGAGTTTTAAAGTTGAAGACAATATAAATACAAGTTGAGATGTTTGTGAAATTGAATGAATGTAATCAAGATAGATGTGAGATAGATGCGAAACAATGTGTATGTTATGCGAGTTTTAGTAGATCAGTGTGAAATATAATTGCAATTTTTTGAAGGCAGTGAGCTGAAGGTGTACTCTATCATTCAAGCATGTCTGCAAGTGTGTGAGTGAATTGTGGTGGAAATCTTCGTTGCATTGAGATTGTTTTCTCTTTATAAAAAATATCTTCTATCTTCTTTGTAATTTTGTAATAGTGATCCCTCCAGGTGGTTAACCCTTGTTGGATAGTGAGTCTTGTTCTAGATAGAAAGTCTTGTTTTGGTAGTGAGCCTTCTCTAGTAGTGAGCCTTTGTATTCGGTTTTGATATTCTCTATATTGTGAGATAATCCTCACTATGGTTTTTCCCTTATCGTATTTTCCACATAAATATGCTATTATTGTGTGTGTGATGTTTTTTCAGTTTCTACTTTTGCACTTAATGATTAATTACATTAGTAGAGTAAAGGATTTGTGAAAGATAATTGATCTAATCTCTGGTGGAAGTTCTTAAAGGTTAAAACTTGTTACAACTGATTCACCCCCCTCTCAATTGTCTTGTTCAATAGGAGGTATATGAATGTTTTTTTAGAATACCGTAGTGGTATTCTCATCCCCAAAATTCTATATATTGATGCCTTGTCACTATGAGAAGTTGAATTTTTGGAGTTGAAGTTTTGCATAACAGGATGCTACCAGATTCTCCAGAGGATTGTGACTCCATTTTTTACATATTATGTAATCAACAAGCCCATATGATGAAGAATGTGATGTTGTACTTTCATTTAATTTCAGAGATAATAGAAATTATATGCTTCCTTCTTGTTTTTGTGCAATTTGTGGTGTGGTTGCTATTTTAGATTTGGAGGGGGGTCGTAGTTATTTGAGAAGGATACGAAGACTCCATGTTTTTGCAAGTTTGAATTTTTTTGGACAACAACAAACAAACTTGAAGGTTGCAAGTTTATTGCAATAGTGATTTCCATTGGAGATTGCAAGTTGAAGGAGCTAGAAGCTATAGGAAGAGGACAAATTGAAGAAGATCAATTTATGATTGATCTTTGTTGTTTGTAATAGACTTATATAATATTGTAATCATATTTGTAATTCTTTTCATCAGCCCATGTAGCTACACAGTCATTTAATTTCAGGTATGCTATGGGATTCTTGAATTTCTAAGAGATTTTGAATGAAAAAAGAATAATACTTCTTGCAGATTTTTATTGTTGTTGCAAGCAATCATTAAGTGCATCTTATGTTGTTGGGAGTTTATGTTAGAGGGTTGGTCTCCCTCCTACATCATATATTTAATGTTTCTAAACACATCACCTAGGATGTGTTGGTTCCCAAATCTACATATCATTGTGAATAGGTGAAAAGTAGGTTTACTTAATAGAGAAAGGGGAAGTGGGGGTATGATGGACCTATTTCTCACTATTTCATTAGGAAATGAGATTCACACAAAGAATTGACTTAAAAACCTTAGGTGAGTCAACTCAATGAGGGAATCTACTAATTTCCTTATGCTTGAGGATGGGTGTTTCATCATAAGCAATACTTTTGGGAGAAAAACTAAAAATAAAAAATCTACTCAATAATGCTCATTCAAACTTGAAACAACAATTTAAAGCTCAATATTAATAGAAACAGTAAAAAAAATTGCAGATTTGAGAAGAATAGAACATTGTGTACTAGTCACCAAAAGGTAGTTTTGGGAGATTTTTTGGGACTCATTCACCCATTGGCAAATGGGTCTCTGATAAAGGATTTTAACTAGCTTTTGGGAGCCTTTGATGTCAATCTGTAGCTTCTTTTTGATCTGGATTTCAGTGTCATAAAGTCAAAAATCAAATCTATAGGTGAGTTTCTATGAATTGGCGACAACTTTTGCAACTTTGACAACTTTTCCAATCTTTCTCTTAAAGAGATCTTCAATCCTTCTTCAACCTAAGACCTACAACACAAACATAAGAGGGAAAAAAAAAAAAATTGAATGGGGATTTTCCTTGGTCAAACCCCATTTTGGTAATTAAACATTGAATTGAAATAATGAAATATGAAAGGAATGATGAATGAACAATACAATGTTGTAATTCACCAAACCCTTGAATAAACCTTTGGAAATCTAAAATTTTGATGTTTATCTTGCATGAAATGTCTTCAATGGATGTGGATCTTGATGCTTGAATCTTAACTTGAATGTAGACTTGAATCTTGAAACCTACATCACAATGCTAGCTCCAACAACATGCATGATTGAACATAACTTTGAAATGATGCTTAAGATTTTGATTTGTTGCAACAAATGCTTGATAAATCTACTCTTGAACACCTTTGACAATGATGGAAGAACAAATAACCCATCCAAAAACTCACAAAACATAGAGGTTAAACAAAAAAAATCAACTGCATTCAAATCTGAAAATGATGTGCAAGCATGTTGAAACAATTGTACAATATTTATTCAATAATATGATCAGTTAAATACTTTTTACAAATTTTGGCTCTTCATGGCCAATCTCTTCCAGTTTTCCTCAAAATCATTATTTATCTCTGCTTCCTGCAAGATTTGAAAATCTACTCTCAAAACTTCAATGATGTTGTCTTCATCTCCATCTTACTTCCATGCAACCTTCATGCACTTCCCTCTCTCCATTTAAAAAAAAAAACTCTCTTTGAAATCTAAATTAAAAAGAAATTAAATGCTCAACCTAAAGTAGCATCCCACTCCCTCGATAAAATATAAATTTTAACAATTTAAATCTTTGTTAGAATCTTCTATGTTTGGCATTCAAACATGTTCTCACATTTTTCTGAAGATACCCCCAAAATGGAGGTCTAAACATAGATTTCTTAATCAATACGGTCAAAAATACTTGCCTCTTACCAATCCATACCCTTGTGCCTTCAATTTAATGATGATATCCATGTTTTCAGATCTAAATTTTTCTTTGTAATAGCTAAAAGAAATAATTATCATTTCTTGTTTCACCTGAAGCAATTACATGGAGAAAAGGTGAAATTACGCCAATAATTTAAAATCCTCCACCACTGCCCATTTTGAATTTTCAATTTGCTTCAAAATATGAATATGAGAAATAAAATCTATCAAACATTACCTTCTGAGGCTGCATAGATAATTTGGAAAAAAAAATCAAACATGTGACTTCGACATTGTGCAACAGGTGTCAAAATTTGACTTTTTGCATAACTCTTACCCAAAATCTCATATTCACATGAAAAAATTTCAAGATATGAATAATATCATCAGGATGATTCTCTCCAAAGGATTTTTCTCCACCCTTTAAAAATATTGAAAAATATTTTTTTACGTGACCATCTAGGATAAAATTTCTGATTTTAAATTCTCTCAATCTATGAAGAATTTGATCACAAAAATTTCACCACATTATGCACAATTCATCCAGTTGTATATATCTTCTGAAATATTTCAACCCAACTCTTATATATTTCTAGAAATAATTGTTTCTGTAAAACTGCCTGTGGAAGCCTTAAATTTGTGATAGAGCAAAAACTCAAATTTTGAAAATTAAATCATATAAGAAGTTTTCCAATGCTAAGAGATGCCAAAAAATACCACAACACATCAAAACTTAAGAAAACAATACAAATATTTTTGGGCGACGCAGGATCACCTATGGACCCGGATGCTCCTACATTAGACAATAATCTTAACTCTTGTGAAATCTCTCTTGAAAATCTAGGACTTGAATTGATAAAAAGACCTTGCTTTTATAGAAATTTTTCTAATTTCCTAAAAATTAAACATTACAAGCTGAAATTTGAATATAAATTTGGGATCATTAAAATACCTCCAAAAACATATTTAAAAGTTGAATTTGTAAATTAAAGGAGACCCATTCGCCCATGGGTGAATGGCTCCTGACCTTAAGTTATCAGGATTTTGAATTTCAGGGTGTTAATAATGATAAATGCATTAATTAAATTACACTTCCCCCTTCGGAAATTGCAATTAATTAGGCTTGTAAATGCAAAATTTAGGAAATTAGAGGCTTAATTAAGTCCATTTAAATTGAGGGGACCCAAACAAAGTGTAAAAATGAAAAGTACATTTTTCTACACTACATTTAGCCTCCACTTTAGTGAGAGTATGACCTTGCGTCAAACTGGCACTAAAGTAGAAAAATATATGTTAAGAGGGGTCCAAGTGCACAACTGTCGATGGGATAGGATGACAAAGATCAAGGAGGTTGTGCAAGCCCCCAAGATCTAAGATCCCATGGATAACCAATATAATCACAAAGGGACACACACAAGATGTATGATATGCAACAACAAGACAAGATACACAAACTTACAATTTCAAAGACTTAAAGAAAGAAAGAAAAAGAAAAAAAGGGGGTGGATCAAGCCTCGACTATTTTTCCAACTCGATGTGGATCAAGCCTTAGCTATTTTTCCAAACAAACATTTACAAGTGGAACTTGTTGCAAACAACAGTGTGCTCACATGGGCTAGTGAAATTTGTTATCCACTAGGTGAGCCCCCAAAAAGGTGGTTGATGGGAAATTCATGCTAGGTCTATAGGCTCCCATATATCAACCATACCAAAGTTATACCTCTTGATAACTTTGGTAAGGCACCACATAAATGGTCACAAGTGTAGCAAGTTGTGTTATGCTAGGCACCCATGAAAAAGG
Source organism: Sequoia sempervirens (assembly GCA_007258455.2). NCBI lineage: Eukaryota > Viridiplantae > Streptophyta > Pinopsida > Cupressales > Cupressaceae > Sequoia > Sequoia sempervirens. The sequence continues at coordinate 199,861,885 of VDFB02271358.1, forward strand.
CTCTACTAACAAGCAAGTTGTGTTATGCTCAGTGGCCTTGACAAAGGTTATACATGCAATGAGATAGGATATTCAAAGGGGTTTTGATTATTTCATGAGAGGTCTCACCTTAGGGAACATCATGCTTAATGTCTCCAAGAGAGGACTAGTCAAGGATAAAAGATTCACAACTTAGGGAATGCAATCCATAGCATTACCACTAAAAGGAATGTCATATGTTCAGAAAGGTCACAATCTTGAAGGATATCAAACCCAATGTCACCAAGAAGAAGACACGTCACATGAATTGAGAAGACCACACTTTGAATAAAAAGTTCACACTTCCTAGGAGATGTATGCTATCATCACTAATCTAAGGGAACATGCAAATAATGAACGGGGGACTATATGCCCCCCACTTAAAATGTCAACATACTTGCTATGTTGGTATTTTAAGTAGAAAGAGATGAAGAGGTGATTCTTGAAAAGAATACACACCTCAAAAAACTAGCTATCCTTGCCCCCCAATCATAGAGACAAAGACAACCACCAAGAACTATCATGTTGCTGCCAAGACAGATATGGTTGCATCTAAAATTGTTCAACCATGAATGGAAATGAGCAAGACATATAAAGATACTAATGCCACATAGTGATGAGTACTGTGATAGGATGAAAATCAATATCAATTAGAAGAAATAGGTGCATCAACACAAGGAAGAGCACCACAATCTTTAAGATGTTGAATTTTACCATTCAAAGTCTTGCATTCATTAGTAGAATGACCATGAATGCTATGTTATGCACAAAATGAACTTTTGTTGTAAAATTTCTTTCGTGTTCTTGGAGGAAGAGATATCAAGAAAACTTGGATAAGCTTTGACAAAGTACTCTCTTAATCAATAGTAGAAGATGTTCCTTGATTTTGCAACAAAGATATCTCTTGCTTAGTACAAAGTGTCATACATATACAAAACTCTTTAGATTGTGAGATTTGTACTCTCCCTTAAAGGAGGGTGTAAAATCTAATAAACCCCAATAATTACTAAGACATGTGGTTGAAGATGTCCTATGATTGTTTTTCATGATAACATTGATATTAAGCATGAAGGTTTATTTATTTCTTTCAAGGGAAAAAACCAAGACCAATACTTGTTTCTATCAATTCAGGATGCACCAAGGTTAAATTTATCTTAAAAGAATCTTTTGTAATAGTGTTGGTATTGTAGTTGAGCCAAACCACATGGGATCTCTACTTCCAAAACTCTTCCTCCCTAGCCACAATATTATGCAGATGAGATAAAAGAATTCTCTCCTCATTCACCACATTAGCATTATACCCTGAAGCTTGAATAGTCTATTGCAAAAGATCTAGATCCTCCTTAATACAGGATTTCTCATGAAAGATATGCTCAAAGGAAGACTTGTTCCAAATCCTCACATTAGACTTCAAAGAAGCCAAATTCTTAGCAAATATATACATAGTCATCCCATCCACCTGGATATCCCACCAAGAGGAAATATTATCTTTAAAATTAGGATGAGACATCCACATTTTTTCAAACTGGAAAGGGAAGGAGTGTCTTCTGCCAACTAGGTCAACCAATAAATAAATGGGGAAATGATCCTACCCCAATCTAGTGAGAGCAGAGAGGGAGCAAGAATAATGAATCATTCACTCGGGAGAAAGGAGGGCCCTATCCAACTTTACTCAAATCAACGCATCACCAACTCTACGGTTTGACTAGGTAAAGGAGGCCCCACGCAGGTCGACATCAAACAAAGCATTGTCATTAATAAATGACATCAAATCAAATCTACTCTTGTCATCCACCTAGGAACCTCCGATCTTTTCCAAACAACTCGGCGGAGTATTGAAGTCCCCCATAACTAGCCAATGATTAGTAGGATGGTCGGATTTGAAGGAATTTAAATTCCCCCAAAACCTCTTACAAGCACTCTTCACATTAGGGGCATAAATATTAGATGAACCCAAGAAAAATTATCTCTAATATGATGAAAAGAAGTAGCAATGTGGTTATTTTCCCCAAAAAAATCCCTTCCAACCACCACCTTCATATTCCATAAAGTTGGTACACCACCAGAAGCTCCTTTTGCATCAAAGCCATGAAGTCCACACTCTTTGAACAACCTCTTCTTTAAACAATCCAGCCTCTCCATAGAAATTTTAGTTTCATGAATCAAAATCACATCTGATTTGTGATCCCTTACCAGATTATCAAGGAGATCCTACTTATAAGGGTTATTCAACCCTCTGATATTCCATGAAAGAATCTTCATAGGAGATTTTGAGATGCACTCTTCACGAACATCTCAAATAATTTTTTTTGAGAACCATGAACAATTTTTTCTTTGCTTTGTTTCTCCTTATGTTGTTGCAGAGAGGGTCTTCCCCTGCCCCTCAGCTCCAACCCACAATCAACTTTTTGACAGTTCCTAATGGAAACACCCTAAGGAGAAGTATGTTTCTTCTTGTTCCTAGTTTTGATGGACAAGAAAGGAGGCTCCTTCACTGGAAAAGAGCTACCCAATTCATCCCCAATGACAAAATAGGTGAGCACCACATTTGGATTAACAAGAGAAATAGGGACATCAACATGATAAGTAGACTTCATCAACTTTGTGGGCTTCAAACTCGTACCTTCAACCACTTGAACAATCTCTCCACATATTGACTCCTCAGGTTCACTAGGGGAGTTATCCTTTGCATGAGTAATCAACTCCCCTTCTTCCAAGGAAAGTTCTTCCCTTACAAGGACCTGAACATTTTCGTGAGGGATCACTAAGTCAAACATAGGGATATCCTTTCTAGAGTCCACCAGAGCCTCCTGACTCTTCCCCTGAACTTCCTCTGCCTTGCTCAAGACATCATTGTTCATAGCCTCGCCCATAAATTACTTTGACAAAACAACTGCTTTACCAACCTCCTCACTTGACCCCTCTTTCAATTTCTCCTTTTCCTTCCACTCCTTCAAAGGCTAAGTCAGAGTCAGTTTAGGTAGCTTAAAAGAGCACTTTCTTTCCCAATGCCCAACTTTCTTACAATAAAAACAAGCAAAGGGTATGGACTCATACTCAATCACCTAATTCCAACCTCCCAACTTGGATTTTATTAATATCTTCTCATGCAAGTCCATATATTGATCAACAATCACATAAAAATGTGCATACACCAACCTTTTATGAGATGTTGTCATCTGGTCAATGTAGAGAAACTTCCCAAAAGTATTTGCAATACCTACAAAAACCTACTCATCCTAGAACTCCAATGGAAAAGCTAGGAGCTGAACCCAAATAGGGGATGAATAAAATGAACATGAACTTGGGTTGAAGCCAACTTCCCACTTCTTCAGGACCAACAAATATTTTCCAATCATTCACAGCCTACTAGTTAGAACACTAACCATATCCTCATCACAAGTGAAGGAAAATGAAAAGAAACCCCTTGCCATCACCACCACCTCCACCTAGCTTTTCAGCCTCAAACTCTTGAAAACAAGATTACAGACCATCTCAATGTTTGGGCAAGGACCCATGAATTTTCCCACCAAGGATAAGTCCATCAATTCCAAATGCTTCTCAATGATAGAATAAAGAATAAACACCGAATACTCCCCAATAGCTGAGTTCACCAGAAAGCTAATCAAAGGAGAAGAACTCTTACCCTTATGCTTAGCACCAAAAATATTAGACCAACTAGATCCATCAAAATTGACCCCCACACACTTTTGTCCTTCCCCAACAGAAATATTCTTAGGAATATTCAAACAAGGAGAAGAGAACAAGCCCACATTAAGAGGACTCAAAAAGACCCCCACACAAGGCACAAACTGAACACCATCCCCAAAAACCAAAGATTTTGTAACAAAAGAAACTAAAGAGGACCCACCATCATTACCATCAACTCTGTTGCAGACTAACAAATCCACACATTCAACAAGCACATCAACACACCTACCACCATTACCATCAAGAGGAGAACCAGAAATTCCCACCTTCAAAGGATTTTGAAAAAACATAGAACCACCCAAAGAGAGCTCCATAAATAATCCCAACCACTATTGATTAAATGGCATACCCAAAAAAAAATTGTTATTTTGAGGTTTCGATAAGATTTCATGGAATCCTTTCTTGTGGGTACCATTTAAACTCCATCCTAGATTATATGGAAAAAGTTTTATGATAAAATCTTTCTTGATTTTAGAGATGTAATTGTTTTATGATTTTTATTGATGATTTGGAAAAACATTAAAATTTTGAGTTCTATGAGGTTAGAGACCAAACAATTTGGTTGAGGTCTTAAGAATGTTGAAATACATGCCTCTATAAGTTTTTGTAAAATTATGAGCAACAGATATGGAGTTATCACAAAAGTTGGTTTTTGGCTCCATTGATCAATAGATGGATTATGTTGTTTAGTGTTGTCCTCATAATTGTTTCTTTTTGAATATGTCATCTCATGAGGATCTCCAATTTGATTTGGTTTCAAATTTTCCATGATGGAAAAGATGTATTTGTTTGCAATTATGATTTTTATGTTTTCCAATGAATACCAAGCACTTGAGAGGAGTTATTAAGGTGGGAGATTCCAAAATCCAAGATGATTAATGTAGATATGGACTCATACACTCTCAAACCCCTCTCTAAAATCCTCAAACAATTCCTTAAACAGAAAAAGAAAAAAATTGTAATTTAAATTCAACAACTTGTTTGCACATGAAACCAATGAATTTCTCTATTAAAGGAAAATTATTACAAATTGTTTTCAGTCATCAATGGACTGATGAACAACAAATAAAAACCCTTAAAAACATGTCTGATATGCAATGCAATATTATTCAAACACAATCTATGCTCAACTATGTGAGCTCTTGCAAACTATCTCACTCCCAGCACCTCAAATCCACATGTAACTTTTGTAGCTTCAACCTAGTTGTTCTGAAACCTTCATGGATTATTGTAAATCAGTCCAAACCTAAAAAAAAATGTCCAAGAATTCTTGCTAGATAATTCTACCCCCTTTCCTTTTTTCCTCTTTTTCTCTTCCCACTTTTCTTCCTGAAAATGGGTTGTTTTTGTTTTACCTTCCCTATCATGAAATTAATTTTACATGCTTTATTTGGACCTCTTCAATATGGCACAACCCCTACTATTGTTGCACATCAAAATCCTCAAAAAAATCAATTAAAATAATTAAAAATTCACCCAGCAACCCCTCTAAAGATAGGAGGTTTTCAATTATTTTCTCTTACTTTGACTCTTGAAAAAGCAAAAAAATCAAAGTAGGCTTGGGCACCCATATCCTCAGTCCGTACTTTTTAGGGATCATCAAATGGTGTTTTAAAGCTCCACATTCAAATCCCAACGCCCCAAATTTCCTTTCAAATATTTTTAATTTAAATGTTTTAAAACTACTTTTTCATTGTTTTTTTTCTCCCACAAGTCAATTTGACAATGTGCAAAGGGAAACTAATTTGTAAGTTAATTATTCAAATATATATCATTTACCACCTTCAATTTGAATTCCAAACCAAAATTTACTCACCAAAAAATTGCAAAATTGTTCAACAAAAATTGAATATTTTGCTTGATACATAATTGTCAATATCATGAATGCTCCTACATCAATGATGGCCTTTCATCTTCCTGCATCCAAAAAAATTGTTAAGTATAGCATTACATGTAAGAGGGATGGTGGTGGTTGAGGAGAAGGAGTGGTGAAGGTAACCAGGGGAGTAGAGGCATGGTGGGAAGGAGAGAAGGGACTATGCAGGGCAGAAATCTCCTCCTTACCTGCTCCATACAAAACTGCATACAAAGATACATGGTGGTGGTAGAGTGAAGGCCTGTGTAGCCAAGAGAATTTAGTAAGATTAAAGACAGAATCTCTAGCAAGGTCAAGCAATTTGTGATGGAGACCTTCAACAAGTAAATTCCATGTGAAGATATTGAGAGTGTGCATGTCGAAGGGAGAGCTCGTGTATGAGGGGAGAGAACTACATGCAGGAAAGAGCTAAGAGGAGACCAACATGGGGAAAGTCTAGATAAGGAGACCACCATGGTAGCATAGAGGCCCAAATGTGGAAGGATTTGCGCATAAAGAATGAAATATTTATGGACTGTGTAGATTTGAGTGAAGACTATATTGATTCATATGACAAACAATCAATTGTTATTCAAATAACAATGAGTAGATGAGAGTGTTATCGGTTTGCATAGGGACATAAGTTTACATTAAATAAGGCACAAAGGTTGTGGGTAGTGCAACATATGGTAAAGAGAAGCTATAGCATTCAATGAGAGATGATTAATGGGATGAGTTGGAAATGAGAGAGTAGTGAGCTAAACAAGAGCAATGGGCATGAGAATATAGAGGAAGACAGATGGAGAAGTTTGAAAATTGTAATTGTGTTATTTTCTTTAAGGAAATTTGATTAATAAAGTTTATTTTCTTTATTTTGGAAATTTGAACAAATTTTTGAATGCAATCGTGATCGATTCAAATACACAAGTATTTGTCGATTTGTGGATTAATCAATTTTTGAGTCTTTTGTAATCTAAACTTGTGAATTGGGATGAGTTGAGTTTTTTGTCTCCATCAAATTATGATTATTGTTAATAATATGCTTTTTAAAGCCACTGTGTATTTGAAATTAGCAATATACTTTTTAAAGTTAATATCATACTAACAATATAATAATATATTAAAAAGTATATTGCTATTTTTTTAAAAATTATATATTAACTTTAAAAAGTATATTGCTAATTTCAAATACATAATTGCTTTAAAAAGTATATTATTAAAAATATTTATTTTTATTTTTTAAAATGTTTATTATTATTTTTTTCTAAAATACGTTTGATTTTGTGTTTTTTTTGTGACGGATTATGTTGACCTCCTATAGGCATTGCAGGTAGCACATCCGTCACAAAAAAAAAAAGAAAAAGATAATATATTATATTAGATAATAATATAATACATATTATATATTATAATAATTAAGAAATCTTTTACTTTTATTCACATTAGTAAAACTTACATTTATTTTTTTCAAATCTAGAAAACAATAATTACAATACTATAAAGGAAAGTACTAGCCACTATGTGGAACTTGTTAATATTAAAATTAACTAGTATATATATCTTTAAGCCAAGAGGCTTCTTACACTCACATAATGGATCACAAAACCTGTGTACATTTTTATTCTTTGCATTTAATTTGACATTCAAATGACATGCAACTACATAAAATAAAAAAGCATGGATAGAAGCAAAGATGAAAATGCAACTCTTATTTAAATTAAAGAGATTTAAATCAAAAAAATTCCTATGTAAATGAAATGATTTACATGCAAAAAAAGAAAAAATAAAATAGAAAGATTGTTTTTATATCTAAATTTAAAATGAATATGAAATTTTATTACGTCGAGAGGTGTATTACAATGGCATCCACCAAAAAGTAATGTGTAAGGAAAAAATATTCAGCTAGAAATTGGCATTCAAATGACATGCAAATCCATATCCACTCTTAAATCTTATCTTCTTAATTCTTATCTTTTGAAAAAAAAAAACACAATCATTATTGTTAACTTCCTAAAATGAATTTATGAAAGTTGTTAGTTTTGTTCGAGATTTTGTTTTGTTAGTTTTCAGAACCCCACGCCCAACCCAATCGTCTTCATTTTGTTGCACGCCATTCACCTCCATCCTACTGCCATTCACCTGGATGTCGGCCAGTATTGAAAAGGAAGAGTGTTACATTTTGTAGTGCCCAACAACGTTTGTTTGTTTTTTTTCTACGAGATTGAACACGCTGCACAGGATGTGAATACCACATAGAAAAGAGGCATGAAGACCCCTCATTTAGAAGGATGTAATGCTCACCATGAATTTAACAACTGAATTTTTAGTAGGGAAGCCATGAATTTCTTACGCAAATCTATTAATATAGATCATCTTTGGTGAAATATTTCTCTTGAAAGCAACTTAGCACAACATAACATGTCTGATAAGGTGCATATTTTTTTTTATTCTATGGCATCCTTCTTTGGTGCAGGCAATAATCTTCCTTGGGCAGATGCTCATTTCCTACCTATAAGTTATCTTCTCCCTTTGAATTCTATGATTTGGGATTTCAAATGATATAAATTGGCTTAGAGATATTTTTGTTTGGATCTTTCTTTTTAATATTTCTCTTTCTGGTGTCTGTAGTTATATACCTTTTTGGTGGGTTTGTAGCTTGATTCTATTTTTTCCATTTTCACATTGAATGTGTTTTTCTTTTCCAGAAAATTGACAAGGCTCTTGTTTCATTCTCTTAATTTAAGGTTTTTGCTTTTAAAAGAATTAATTTTTCCATTGTTTGTTAATGAAATCCAAGGTCCCCTTTTTTTCTACTTGTTGGCGATATTTTGACTGTAATTTTCTACAAAGTTGAGGATCGGATGAGGGGGATAGCATGTATGTGGTTTCCTAATTGCAATGGAGCCGATCGACGAAGTGATCTTTGTAAGGTTTGGTAAAATAAAAAGATTCAGAGGTGGTTCAGCTATAGCAGGAAGTAAATACTTGGGATCTAGAAGAAATTTTTACTTTGAGCAGTTTAGAGCCATCAATCAGCTTTCCAAGCTAAGCAGATTCCTAATATTTTGAGTTTATCAAAGTTTTTTTGGGGGAGTCAAATTTCTTCATTTACTCAAAAATACTTGTATCGGCAAGGTAATAACGAGGCTTGAAAATTACTGCTTCCATTTTCTTTTGAATATGGTGTGCTATAGCTATTGTGGTGAATATTCTAATGATAGAACATTTTTTGTTTTGAGTTAGATATTGAGGTGAAAATATTTGGGTTTGTTATCTCCTTTGATTATTTTGTAAGTGTATTGGGATTGCAGAATCATAGCTATCTGAGCATTTGGAGCACGACTTGTGGATTGATGCTAATATATCTATAGTAGCCATGACAAAGAACCATCTCAAGAAGCGTTCCCTTAAAGAATAGTTGGGCTGCATAGGAGGCATATTTAGTCTATTTGAGTTTAATCAACATCCTTCATAAAGGAAGTTAATTATAGAAAAGGCCCATGTAGATGGTAAGTGAGCTACAACAGTCATAAATACTACTTTATTTTCACTGTAATTTCTTCAAAATTAAGTTTTTCTTACATTAAAACCCCAAACACCATCTAAATATATTTTTGTCCTATCAAGTGTATATAGATCATTTGAGTTGTTTGTCTTTTCTCAAGGGGGCTCTTGTTTTTGGTGAACGAAAAAAGAAATACCTTGTCTAATAGATTTCTTTTCACCTTTCTGTTGTTTATCCTACAACACTAGGCCCAAGATTCAAAGGAAAATTTATATCAACAATCCATTTAAATTCATAAGAAGAGCAAGATGATTACAAAGAACTGTAGGGTTTTGATTTATTTACTATCTTGTTGTTGCCTCAATCATTTGAATTCCTTTACACTAGTGAATTATGAGAGACCCCTTTGGCTATTTCTGCTTGTGATTGCAAACTAAATCATCGCATCCACATTAATTCAAACATTGCCAAAAAATTATTTGTTACTAAGAGAATTTTTTTTAGGTTAAATAAAATTTAACAAGAATACAGAACAATAAGGACACAACTTTGGCTACAACTATAGTTTTACTTGGTGAATATTTTAAGGAAACATAAAGTCGTAGATGAATTTAAAATGTGTAGATCTTGTAAATATCTCAAACAAAAAATATTATTCTATGAAATTGAGGCAAATGTTCATTTCCAATTAGTGAATTTTTTTGAAAAGAAACTGAAAAAATAAATTCAGTTGGATGGATTGATTCCCCAAAGCAACTGAATCAAAAAGAACAAATAAAAGAGATTTGATGAAACAAAAAAATCAATTCAAATAGATTTGATGAAACAAAAAGAAAAAATAAATAAATAAATAATAAAAATAATTCAAATATTTGCATAAAGTTAAAGAACAAATAAATCAATAAATAATATTTTTTATTGCAAAGAGAAATCAAAGATTTGATGACAAAGATAAATCAATCAAAAAAGAAAATTAGAGAATGATAACTCAGAGTATTATATATATATATATATATATATATATATTAATATTTAATATATGTATGCTAGTAAATATAATCTATATAAAATACATTGATATATATCTTATTATTATATTTTTTATTTTATTTCTAAAATGTGTTTTCTTTTTATGTTTTGGCTAAGTAGTATTATATTATATTAAATATGATATATCAGCGTACTTTATATAAATTATATTTTCAAGATAATTTATATAAAATACGTCGAAAGATTTTATTTTTCAATTAGCAAACTAAAAATAAATAAAAAATCATTGTATGACTTATTAGATGGAAAAAACAAAAAATATTATTTTTGATAAGGAAAAGCAGGTTTTGAAGGGACCCCGAAACTCTTTACAAAGGAAAAAAGCTACAAGAAAGACTAAAACTATAGAGCCCACAGCCCAAAAGAACCAAAATGTTGACAACAAAAATTAACAATGAGACCCGTCAGCAACCCTTTAGCAAAACATTAGCAACAAGGTTGATCAAGCAAAAGAAACAGCACAACTACAACATTTTTTCCAAAACATTAACTGAGTCCAAATTTTCCTCAATGACCCCCTCGTGCATCTCCATAACACCCTTGAGCTCCTAAAACAAAATAGTAGCTTGCTTCTTGTTCTTGCTCCTCATTCTCAAACACAAGCCAACATCCACATCCTTTTCCACAATAGTAGCAAGATCCTCATTCTCCTCCACCAGATTCAAGAGATTAAAATTCTCCATAGCCTTCTTAATGTCACCCAGCTCTAGAGGTTTACCAATCCATTTCAAGGCTTTCTCATTTAAAATAGAGAGGCCCTTAGCAATCAATTTTTGGGAATTATTGCTAATGTTCACCATAGTCTTCAAATCGTCAAATAACTTGCTAATTCTATCCTCTATGTTAACAAATCTCTCCTCAAAAGTCTTATGGACTTCCAATTCCAAGGAATAAATCCTCTCCTCATGAGTATTACCAAGGCGATCAACATCCACAACAAGTTTATCAAGCATAAAATTCATGGTTTTGACCTTACCTTTAATCACCCATTCCTTCTAGTTACTCTACATCAGCACCACACAAATATATTGTTGATTCTTCACCTGGACATTGAGTTCCTTAATTTTCAAGAAAATCCATTTAACCAATGAAAGCAAGTTGTGAGTTCCATCCTTAGCCATCCTACAGAACATTCCCATGTTAACCTCATCCCAATTAACAGGAGGCACAACTTTAGAATCAATATTCTAAATAGGGTCATCCCGAGGTTCCTCTTTATCCTCCTTTTCTTCCTCAATAGGGGAATCCTCCACTTCATTCACCTCAACTTTAACCCGATGCTTATCTGGCATATTTCCCAAGTTCGCCAAGACTTCCAACCACTCCACCTTCATAGCTCACTCCCTTTAACCTGCATAGTGCCAATAGGAGATTCTAGAGGAACCTAGTTAGGGTCAACCCCCTTTCAACACTTGAAACCCTCAATCTCCTGAACATTAGTCTCCATAGGCTACATAGACTCAGGGAGGTATTTACCAATTCCATGACTATCCTCCATAGTAGGGGAGCTCTCCATAACACCCACCTTACCAAGGCCCGGAGAATTTTTTTCACCAAAAATAGGGGATTCCTCCACAAATTTAGACATCTCCACCTTCCTCTTGATAGAATACTTCTCTTTCCTAGGGCACTTTTTCTTCCCCTTTGTGCTCTTCTTCCCAGACAACACCACAACTTCCTTCAACTCAATATCTATTTCATATCCCTTGGACCAAGATTTAGAAACTTCATAACCCTCCTAAGACTCACCATCCTCCACTGACATCTCCTCAAAATCTGAATCCTCATCCTCAAAATTCCCTTCCCATTCCGTCGCAAAATCACCAGTCTCATAGCCAAAAAAATTTACACCCTTTTTGCGGTCCAGAGTCTTAGGAGAAATAGGGATTAACTTCATCTTTATGTGATCAAACAAGAGATTCATAAGGCCTTCATGGAGAATAGCCTTCTTGGGATTCTTCCAATGATCCTTAATACTATTCTCCATCGACAACAAAAGATAAAAAGGAAACAAAACCAACACCTTGTGGCGGAAATGATTCAGAAGCATGAAATGGTAACTATAAATAACAGAAAACCTAGTTGTTGATGTGTGTTTTGTGACACACCGAACATGTTAGAATAAAGAATCCAAAGACACTCTATCTTCTCTTGAAAAACAACTGCGTATGCTAAGATTGCAAAAAGATCATATGGCAATTACAATGTTTCTTCAGTCAAGTCTTGATGTGTGGATAAGCTCAATGGGTGTTGTGATATGCTGGTAACACAAAGGGACTTACGTTTAACAAATTACTCACAAGTGAGGACTTAGGTGGATTTTACATTGAATGCTCTATTTCTTTTTGGGATTTTCAACTTTTAGATTAATAAAAGAAAAAAAGGGGATAAAGGTTTAGAAGTCCTATACTATTCCTATGAAATCAAGAGACAGTAAGAATTGGGTGAAACTAAGAACAATACTTTGCTTCACCATGCTAATGACAACTACACAAAGCAAGTGCAATCTTCTAGGATTTGTGTTTAATATTTCTATACCACAAATGATACCATCAAGAGAACAATATTATTCAAAGTAAGCATTGAAGCATCCACATTATAAGCTCATTCTAAATTTACGCATTGAATAAAATCATTTATCCAAAGAAAGTATGAGCGAAAGTTTCACCAATCTATACTATCAATCTATCATTCTTCTAACATGCATTCAGATCAAATACTACTTTAAATCTACTTTTGGTGGAAGGAGAATATGTAACCATGCAACCACTTGACAATAGAAGGATTCAAAGAAAATCATGCAATATGAACTTGTATTCTCAAAGTAGTTATGAGAAACAATTTCATAAGACTCTCCCATACAATGAAATGAGAGAATGAGAGTTTATATAGAGTTTTGAAAATGAAATAAATGGCCAAGATTGATCCAAGATCAGCAGCAGAGATTAAAACAAAGTAACCCTAACTAGGGTTTCCCATAATAACAATCAGTAATCAGTGAGTTAAGTGGCATAAGGAGCTATCTTTGAGGGGGCACATCCTTATCCTCCTTAGTGGCATTGTATTGGATGAATCTAGACACTATTGTGTTGACCTCCTCCATCATGACAAGTGGCAACATATTGACCTTGTATTCCAGTAGGTCCAAATCATCCACACATTTCACGAAAGCAATTTCCCACTCTAATTCTTGTCATTGGAAGGCATGCCAGATGGACAAGAAGTTAGCTGCCTTAGTCAAATTTTGCTTAAGTATCAGCCCAATGATGGCAAAGAAAAATTCTCAAACTCTATACCTCATATTTTCAAGCTGCATGTCATTTTCTCAAACAATGTCTTTCTCAAGTGCTTCTGTAGCCACAAGTAGAATCTTTTTCTGAATTTCCTTCATCCACTTCTTAGCTCTAATAGTATCAACCTTCACCTTCTCTAAGACTTCATTCCACGCAATTAGCACCCAGTACCAACTATTGAAATCATACGCAACACCTGCTACAATAACCTTTCCATCGACTAGTTCCTGCTTTGAAACTCCTTTCAACACTTTGAGACATGGAATAATTCTATATTAGATATCCTAAGTGTTGTCCCACACTTTTTCCAAAGCTACAATCCTCGAAAGAAAAGAGGAATTTTTCCCATATGCCAACATCATTTTCTCTACAAATACAACCACTTCTTCGCTTTTGCTGATTATCCACTCTTTGGTTTCTTTGGTTGTGTTCCTCTCTTCTTCCAAAGTCTCTTGGGAAGATTTCATCAATGGGGGAACTGTTGAGCTAGTTTGATCAAGAGGCTTGGTTAAATGTTGAATATACTCTTTTAGGCGTTCAACTTCTTGTTTGTATTCTTTTTTCTTTACCACTTCCTTTTCCAACCTTGCCATGATAGAAGTGACTGAATTGTCCAAGTCTTCCACTTCCTAACTTTTTGTGGTTGGGCCCAAGTCAATAGTGGTGATGGCATATTCTTGAGGAGCAATATCCTCCCTTGACTTATCAACTGTCGGTACAACAATTTGTAATGTACGATGGCCGGCTTCACCTCTTTAGATGGTGGAAAACATTTTGGTAGGCTTCTTTACATTAACTACTTCCAATCTAGCCAAGAAATTGGCCATATCATCTTCCTCTGGAATTTCTATTTTTTCTTTTATCTGGAATTTCTATTTTTTCTTTTATCTTCAATCTCTCCTTCATCCAATCAGGGATAGTGGGTTTCTCAGTGTATTCTTCTTCCTAAATATCTTGTGCACATGGAATATCTTGAATTCCTTTGAGGGTGGAAATCATTCCTTCTTGAAATTCACTATCTAGAATATCAATTTCATTCTCAAGCTCTAGTATCTTTGTGCCTATGGGAGATGGGGATTCATCATCCTCCAGTTGGATAGGAATGGGAGAAGGAATCCTTATGTCTCCCAATGACTCATCAATATCTAATATCTCATTCATGTTGCGTACATGGCAGCATGAAGAGCCTCTGATTTTTGCTTCTTTCGGGTAGGTTCTTCATCTGCAATCTTCTTTCCTTTTGCCTCCTTCCTTTTCCTAGGATTGGTGCTCTCAATCGGGTCATCACCTTGGGATGCACCAACATTTGAAGAGTAGGATTCTACTTCACCCATTAGATTGTAAGTTAGATTCACATTTCTCCGCCGCAGCTCCTAGATCTACTGATCTTCCCACCATTTTGAATATTTGATGACTAGCCTCATCAAGATGGTCAAATCTACAAGCTTAGGTTCTAACCATCTTACAAGAGGAGGTGGTTGACTCTCATCAAAGCCAGGCTGAATATATTGTCCATCATCCTCAAGCTGATCTGGCACATGGAAGAGCTCGATTGTCCTGATTAAGCTGACTAGCAATTTTGACCATAGTCTTTTTTGGACATCATACTCATCTACAACATTCGCCCAATAGTCCTCTAAGTCTACCTTGTGCTTGTATTTCCTTCCATTCATGGCCCCGATGTGATGGTGAGGGTCAAAATCAGCTCTGGAACAATATGACATGAATGGATATATTGTTGCATCTCTAACCTGGCACTTTTAGCTACCTATGTTGATGGGAAAGATTCTTCCATATTTCTAATAAAGAATGGAAAAGTGTTGGCTACCTTTCTTTTTACTCTCTAGAATTTTTGATATGTTTCTAGCTTCCTAAGAAACTCAAGCAAGATCATTTTATTGGTGGGATAAATTGGAAGCCTGAAAGGACATCCAGTGAATCCCTAAATTCTGGTGTAGGTGAATCTTGGAAACTGGATGTACCAGGATCCATACTTGCTAATAAGGCTCTTAGCCTCATGGTTCAGCCTTTGATGCGTCCCTCCTTCCAATATTCTTGTAATGTACATTAGGAATGCATCATGTGCTCTTCTAAAATGAGATTTCTCAGATAGTTGCAACTGGGGGTAGCAATCATATGACTTGAACTTGTTCTCTCCATTTCCTACCACACCTTGGCAAATCAATCCTGAATATCTATAGGTCCTTTCCAATAGATAGATAACATAAGAACTCATATAGAAAGATTTAGTCCTCTCCAAATTCATTAGTTTCTCATGGATGTTGTCACTAACATCCTCGACCAATTGAACATCCTGACGCCTGAGGTGATCTCATCAATGAAAAAGTACATCCATGTCTTGAATGGTGCACCTTGAGGGATACCCGTTATCCTATTCAATAGTAAAATGATATTTCCATAGTTTTCCTTGAAGTCTGTCTGGAGTAATTTCTTTGGCATCTTCTTTATAGAAGGCCTTGGCTTCTCCAACCATGTCTTGTTAATGGTGGTTGCACACTAATCCCTCTGGTCCTCAAAAAGTCTCCTTGCATCTTCCCGAGTCTTATATGAAGTTCGGTTGTAGCTGGGAATTTTGAATGCTTCTTGGATAGCCAACTCTCTGAGATGTGCCAAAATTCTTCCATCAAGTGCAATGATTTGTCTCTCTTGTGGGTTGTAGTGTCTGGCACACTCCACTATCAACTCATCACACTCCACAGTTGGAGGAAATCTAGCTACTTGAATGATACCATTCTGCATCATTCTTCGATCAATAGTTGTCGGTAGGAGTCCATCTTGTCCATACATTCTCTTCTTGAATTACTGGAAGTCAACATGTCCAAGATTTGTGTTCATGACATTCTTCCACTTTGAGTTAATTTTTTATTTTGGTTGTAATCCTTTGCTTGCAAACTTCATCTGATCCTTTCTCAAAGGTTCTCCACGGGTGGTCATCAACCTGCAAAAAAATAAAATATATTAATTTTAAAACTCTAATTTTGATTTTCTTTGAACCTTCTCAAAAAATTTAACTTTCAGCCTGTTAAAGGTCAAATTCTGCAAAAAATCAAGCTGAAAATAAAAGCACTTATTAAATTTTGTAGGAATAAATGAATAGAGACAGAAGTAGAATAAAGAATTCCATCAAAATTTGATTTTAAATTCTGGAATTATACTCTTGGATGGTAATTTTGCTTTAAACTTTGAGAATTTTGTTTTTGTCACTGAAAAAGCAAGCTAATCCTTTGAAAATTTTGTTCTCCAATTCAAAATTTCACTCCTTTATTTGTTCTTCACCTTGAAAAATCACTTAATCTCCAATATTCTCCCCTCAAAAATTCTATCTCTTGTAATTTTGAGAGAGCTTAATTTTCCTCTCAATTGAACTTGGGAAGAATGAGTCGAAAATGACTTGCTAAAACTCCTTATAAGGTTGAGAAGTTCGATTTATTTTAGCAATTTCATGTTTTTCTCTCGAGTTCATCAAACTTGGACTTGTTTTCTCTCATTCACCAAGGAAAGTTTATATTTTCCTCAAATCTTCAGGATTCTCTTTTTTAGTTCAAAATCTTTTAAGTGTTGGGATAAGTGTTGGAAAATAATAAAATATTTTATGTGTGGATTTCGATTTTCCAACCTTCTAATTTTTTTCAACCTTTTAACCATGGCATATTTTATTCATGGATTTTTCTTTACCTTCTTAGTTCCATGGTGAATTTTGTTTTATTCATTGATCTTTCCTTGGCCTATGTAGCTTTCATGGTGAATTTTGTTTATTTCTTTCCAAAGTCAGAATTTCTAGTGGTTTCGCCATCTTTTCTTCATGTTTAGGCGAAATTTACCAACACTTTGGCATTCCTTATCTTGATCCATGGCAGATGTAATGTTTGGACATCTTTCTTCAACCAAATTCAGACTTCATGATGCTCAAGACATTTTCTTTTCTAGGCATAGGTCATACTTTGCCTCTCTTTTGTCAAGTCGGACCTCACCTTAGTTTGGACAAATGCTTCCTAGGCTAAGTCGGACTTTATTTTTCCTTGGACATGACTAGATCAAGGAAAGTTGGACTTTATAAGGTTTGTAAATGCCATGCTTGGGAAAAATTTGGACTTTCTCATGCCTTTTCCATTTTTCCTTAGTGTCTAGGTGGGCTTTGAAGTTTCTTTGTCAAGGTTGGACTTTAAGACTTGCTTGCCATGTTCTCTCCAAGGTGGGTGGACTTCAAAATTTGCATGCCATATCCAAGGGTGGACTTCATAACTTTCATGCCACATACTCCTTGAAGCCTAGGTGGACTTTAAAGTCTTCTTGCAAAGAGGTGGGCAGACTTTATAAGCTTCATGCCATATCCTCTTCTTCTCATGGTGGACTTCTTTGGTGCTTTGACATATCCATGGCGAACTTCCAAGGTGTCTTGACAAGTGCATCTCTCCTTCCAAGCGGACTTCATTAACTTTGTGCCATTTTGATTCTTCTTCTGGATCATCCTGCCATGTGATTTTCTCTTGATTTTTCATTATTTTTTTTGGTTTTTTCTTGATTTTTCTTTCTTTTTACTTGATTTTTTCTTGCTTTTTACTTATTTTTGCTTGCTTTTCTATTCTAAAGATGAAAACGTTGACTCCCTTACTTGCAGGACCTTGGCACTTTCTAAAAATAGAAAATACTAAAAATAGAAAAAAGCAAAAAAGTAAACTTTCTAAAAATAGTAAATTCCAGATTGGTCCAAAAGTGCCAAAAATAGAAAAAGCAAAAATCCCTAAAAAATAGGAAGTGTCAAAATTGACTGAAAGCAATGGCGATCCTCATCCTCCGAACCTTCTGAGCACTTTGGTGATGTCTAGGCACAATTTTAGGCTTGAATTCTCTACTTGGCTTGGGTGATAACTCAAAACTCTAACTTGAAACTCTTAGAGTAAAAGAACTTATGAAATTGCAACCCAAAGCTAAACCCTAAAAGCAAATTATTGAGGGTCCCCATTTGCAATGGGGTGATGTGTGAAATAGGTCACAACACTACCCCCCAAGGTGAAGTAATGCATAATTTCCAGAGCTAGATCCCTCCAAAGCAGCTTGAGAGAGATACAGGTGTACCCACCACTACCAACTTCCTTGAGCTTCTTCTTCTCATCTTATTTAAAGAAATTTACACCTTGATTTTAAGGAATTCTTAGTTGCACCTTTGTCTGTGTAGAATTTCCTTCCAATGGAAGGAAGACTAGTCACCTCCACAATGAAATCCTCATTAATATTAAACTCCACACCTTTGTAATGAAAAATCCTATTGCTCCACCCTTTAACAAAAACCTTTTTCACTTCAGGGTTCAGACCGTGGAGCTTTAGAAAATATGGGCTTACCCCACCCTTTTCCAAATTCTCCCACATAGTTTTAATACTTTGAAACTCCTCACAAGAGCTTGGCTCCTAATGTAGGAGCATCCATGGCTTAGTGGCAATCCCATGTCACCAAAAAAAAGAGATTTATTATTTTAATTAATTGCAATTTTTGGTGTGACTTGAATTTCATGTTTTTTTAATGAAATTCATAATTTTGTTGCAAATTTGGATGCATTTCATGTTGCTAGTTAAATTTGAAATTTGGAGCAATTAGGATAAAGGGAGAAAGTGGAGAAAATTATTTAAAAGAAAAAAGCCAGAAAAAGAAAATAAGGGTGTGGGGTTTTGGGAGACCACCAATCAGATTTATAACTCCAAAATTTAAATTCCTTAAAAATAGGGAACTTGAAGGTGGATGCCAAGATTAGAGAAAACTGATTTTTGCTTTATTCAAGAAAGCAAGAAAACAATTAAAGCTTTGTCAGCCATTCACAACAGGTTTGGAGATTTGAAAGCTTATTTTATTCATTTTAAATGATGAATTTAAATTAAATTAGCTATTCCTAGAGTTGGGGAATTTGTTTTTGAAGATGGGATTGGAATGAATGAAAATTTAATTGAAATGTATTCACCTTTCATTTCATTTGGGTTGGAGTTGTTTAATAAAAAAAAATCAATTCATTTTTGAGAGAATTGTTCTCCAGAATACAGAGAAGACACATGAAGGACATAGAATACCTCCAGGAAGATTATTTTATGGTGTTATTGCAGATTGAGGATTGATTACAGAGTTCTAAACACCACCTTTGTTGCAGATTTTTGTATTGGGTTGTTGTGAGAAGTTTTGTTGCTGCAGGAGAGTATTTGTGTTGCAGGAGTTTGATTTGCTGTGGAAATCCTTTTATTTTTGTATTTTCTTGGAGTATTGTAAGGGCTTGTTGCAGACATAAACCTTTTGTTATGATTGTAATTTCATTTGAAGAGATTAAATTGAAATTGGGGTTGTTGGTTGCAAATTGCAAGCTAGAGTTGCATATTGTTGCAAATAATTTATTTTTCTTTTGTGAAGAGTGTTTCTCAGTATTGTGTGAGCTAATTTAAATTAATTTACTTTTTAGAATTTATTTTAATTAGCTTCATACATTAGCTCCACTCTACAACAAGCTCCTCCCATGGCGGCATGCAGCGAACAAGAAACCACCAACACCTTAATTTTCTACAAAGACAAAATTAGGCAGACTAACCACATAATAATGCAAATAAGACCCACAAAGTGTGTGAGCCTGCCATACCAAGTACTGCCAAACCTACGCAACCAGACCATAATATCACGAAAATTTAAAAGGCAATTATGAGAAGAGCAGGGCCAAGACTCAACATGCAAAAACCAACTCAGAACAATAAAAAAGAGTCTTTCCCTCATCTCGACCACCTTAATGACATGACAACTTGTCATTATTGGAAATGATATTAAGGTTAAGTGGCAAGGATTCAAAATCATCCCAATTATTTCAAGCCACCACTCCCAAATTAGCTAACCCATCTGCCAACAAGTTAGCTTCCTTAAACACATGCAAAATTCTAATCTCATCAAAAGAATTCATGATGGAAAGGGAATCATTAATGAGATGGGAAATAGACAAAGAAGGCGGGAAATTCAACATAAGAAATTTTACGATATTAAGAGAATCCCCCTCAAGCCAAAGTCTGGAGACCCCGAAATTTTTCGCCAAAACGAAAACAAAAAATATTGTTATTAAACAATGAAAATAGAATTTTGTGATACTGTCCTCTTTTTAAATAATTGAAAAAAAAAATTATTGCACATGAAAATAGAAAGTAGATTTTTGTTTTTCTTTCACATATTTGCTAAATTCTTAAACTCTTCCAAAAAATTAAATAAATATTTCTATTTATTTAATTTTTCATGTGAATGCAATTTTATTTATTTATTAAACTTACCTTCTTTTTTCAATCTTTCATATTTCTTCCTAAATAAATCAAATTCTTTATTTTATTATTTAGCTCATTTGCACATGCAATAATATTAATTATTATCCTCAAATCTTTCCATATTTTTCTAGTTTCACTTTCTTCAATTTTAGAATCCAAATCTTTTCTAGAGTTCTTCAACTTTTCTCTATCTTAGAAATATCTTTAGTCAACAAAGCATGAAATTATAAATTTATTATGCACCATTTTTCACCATTTTAATTAGATAATTCATTATTATTTCTTCTTCAATTAAAATGGTAACTTTCTCATTCTTTCTCATAATCTCATCTGTTGATTCTTCCTTTCAATCTTGATGATCATTTTTATATCCAAATCCTCTATAAATGCAACCTTCTTTCTTAGACCTTGTTGCTAGTGACTATAGCTATTAGAGAAAACACATCTCCTAGGGATGTTATGTGGGAATCACCTACTTATTTGCTCATTCCTTCCTTCGCCTTTCTCATTTGTGCTTATTTTCCTTTCATATAATCTCATTCTACTCTGAATTGCTTCAACACTGCTAGAAAGTCTCATCACTTGAGCATCTTGTAATTCTCCATCACCTCTAAAAGAATGAAGGTGATAAGTTTTTATATTCCTTTTTTATTAATTCTAATTACAAGTCATTCTCTGCTAACAAATGGTGCTTCTGTGCAGAAAATGGTTTTTGGATTCCCAATCGAGGATGAGAAAAACAAGAAAAACCCTCAAGATGCTTGCAGGTGTCCAAGGTATGATATCTCTTCCTATTCGCTTTCAACTTCTAACGCATAAAATTAATTCATCTATGAGATATGATGAACATTTGTGTTTTAGGGGTGGATTCTGTAGAGGTTGACATGAAGGTGAATAATATTTTCATAATTGGGGTAATGGACCTTGTCGTTGTGTTGAGTAAACTCAAGAAACTTGGCTCAACAGATTTTTTGTGTGTGGTTCCAGTGATAGATTGAGATAAAAGAGGTTGAGAAGAGTGTTAAATAATTTGTATTATTTTTGAATGAATGGATTGCATAGCAATTCCAAAAAGCTATGTTAAATAGCACATAGATAATTATCTTTTTAAAAAATATGGAAATTAAAATTCATTTATAGTTTCTCTGAGCCACCTGAAAGATAATTTATTTGTTTATGCCTCTGCAAGTGGTTTTCAATTATTACTTTTATTTTGTTTGCTATTATAATTGTTATATCAAAATATTCAAAAATTTAGAGCGATACAAAGAAATCAGATGTTATAAATATTTTTTATTTTCCCTTGCTAGTGATGAGAACCCCAATACTTGAGCTATATCTTGAACAAGTTTGTTGTGAGTTTTAAAACAGTGGTTAACTAGTCGATAGGATAATTGTAATGTGTTGTTCCAATCTCAAGGGCATGACAAGGCATGGAGTAGGGTTTTGACTGTAAGATAATTTTTGTGTGTCATTCCAATCTCAAGGGCATGATAGGGCATGGAATAGTTTTGGCACTTTTAAAGCTTGATTAATGGAATATTGTATTATAGGTACTAAATAGTTGTTGATTTTATGGATACCAATTTAAATTTTGATTAAAAAGTTACAAGGGTTGCTGAGAGTTTGTAATCAAGTTGCTACACTGAATCAAGTTAGTTTGTCTAACCGTGTTGATCATTCAAGTATATTTTTTCTATTTCCCCTTACAAAATCTTGTGTCTCCTCTTAGATGTTGGTGTGCTTGCTCATGTTCCTCATCTTGATGGTAATATTTTAATTCAAATAATTCATCTTGGATTAGTACTTTCCATTTATCTTATTTATTTTATTTATTATTCCTTTCATGATATCAAGGTAGGCTTTAGTAATCCTTTGTTGAGCTATATTGTTGAAGGTTTACCGTCTCTTTTGAGCACTCACCTTGGAGGAACTCTTGAGAAAAGAAGAGAAGAGATAGCTTAATTTGCTTAGAATTTCCTTTTTTGAATAATTTAATATAGTTTTTCTTCTAACCCTTGTGTAGGAATCAAAGATTTCTACGTTGTTTAATTTTTGCAATTGTAGATTTTTTTATATATATATATATATATATATATATGTGCAATTTTTTTACTTAAATCTATATAATTTACATGCATCTAAATTTGTACAAATAAATTATTATTTTTAGAAACCCAATAAAGGGTTATTTTTTCAAAAAAAATATCAAAGTTTTTTAGAATATATATATATATTTTGCAAAAAAAATATACATATTTTTTAGAAATTTGATACATACCAATTTGCATTCATTATTTTAAAAAAAATTAATATACTTTATTTTTTTAAAGGTTTTTTTTATCAAAAATTCAGCATGCATTTTTCTTATAAAAATCAAAATCTTTAGTAACCTCCCTCCCTCAAATTTTCATTCAAATTTCAAATAATACATCAAATTTAAAAGAAGAAAAAATTAATCCCATTTGCATGCATATACATTAAGAATTTTTTTTTAAATCAAACTCTGCATACTTTTTTCAAAAATATTTTATAGATATTAAAATCCACTTTATTCAAAAAAATGTCCTCTTGAAAATATCCTCCTCTCGTTGCACCACCCCCTCCAAACCCTCGCTCCTTCTTTGTTCACCTATTCCCTTCCTTAACTGTTGTCCCTAAGTTTGGGTGCCTTTCATTCATTTTAATATCTTTTTAAAAAAAAAAAAAAAAAGACACTTCCTATTCCTTCAAAGTCGTTGTCTTCCTCTTATTAAGCCATAAAACTTAATATTATTCAAACCTTGAATCATTTTGCTCATATTTTTTAGAGAGAATATTTTTTTATAAAATAGTTTAAAATCTAAACTTCATTCTAGTTTTTTATAATTGGAGCTCATTTTTTTATGAAAAGTTTTAAAAAAACAATTCAAAGTCATTTTGAAATGGGTGGGTTATGACTTTAAATTGCTTTTTTTTTAATTTCACAAAAAAATGATCTCCAATTATTAAAAAAACTAGAATGAAGTTAAGATTTTAAACCTTTTTTTTTGAAAAAATATGAGCAAAATGATTCAAGGTTTGAAGAATATTAAGTTTTATGGCTCAATAAGAGGTAGGAATTGGCTTTGAAGGAATAGGAAGTGTTTTTTTTTCAAATTTTAAAATGAATGAAAGGCACCCACACTTGGGAACCAACAATCAAGGAAAGGAATAGGTGAACAAAGAAGGAGTGAGGGTTTGGAGGGGTGGGTACAGTGAGGAGGATATTTACAGGACATTTTCTTGAATAGAGTGGATTTTAATATCTATAAAATGTTTTCCAATGTTTCTCTTGTAGATTTACATAATTTTGGTGGGATGAGCCAGAAATCGGTGTCATTTGGTCTTCTACTAGTTTTGGTTATGTGCCCATCTCTCCAGGTGTCAGGTGCTATGAGCTTCTGGGTATGTGGTACCAATAAGTGGGCTCTCTTGAATTTCTCATATGGAATTTGTTTTGAAAATGATGATTGGTTGACATGTCACTTAATTTGAAATGGGTTGTCCATAATTTTCCTATTCTTGATTTGATGTATCCTTTCCTTCACATATTTAGGTGTCTACCCCTTCAACTTTGTAAATTCTTGATAGAATTTTGTTGGGAAATTAGCTAAAGGGTCGAACCCAAAACCCCAAAATCCACTAACATGGTGTGGTTACATGTATTGAGCAAAAGGGGATAACCCAGAACCTACATACATGATTGACACAACATTCTAGAAATAATGATATTCCTGTGATTCATATTGTCAATTACTTGCACGTTGCTAGAATATGTAAGACACTTAAATCATTGCTTGCTTGATTGAAACCTTTAAAAGTGAGAAATATTGTACTTCTTCTGGATGTTTGATAGGAGCTAAGTTTCTTCTGGGAGTTAAATTTCCAATTGAATTTATAGGAGGTTATCCACCTTTTGCTAGGATACAAGGATTGCATTTTTCAATGTGGGGAAAAAGAACAAAAATTCTTTTGCATACATTGCTCAAAATGGTTTTAACTTTGGTAAATGGGTGAATCTTTGTTGTTAGATTGCATACCCATCTTAAAACCTATATTTCACCAAGTCCTCCTTTCAGGATGGAAAGGATATACCTCTTTTTAATGTTTGATATGATAAGGGGTCTGCTTAGTTTGGATCTCAATATCCTATTGAAATTATGGTGATTTTTGAATTGTAGGAACAAAGTGAAAATATTTTGTGTGGGTTCACCCTATGACTTTAAATCCAGATCCTATTCAAAAAAATAAATAGGACACATTCACTATTTCTTCCATTTCTGGTGAGTGATACTGATTCTCATTATATATGCTATAAACAACTAATAATAATAAGTATAACAGAGTTATAATGGTTCTCCAAATATTTTGTGTAATATCATAGTAGGTTTGAGTAATCCTTTGTTGAGCTATATTGTTGAAGGTTTACCATCTCTTTTGAGCACTCACCTTGGAGGCACTCTTGAGAAAAGAAGAGAAGAGATAGCTTAATTTGCTTAGAATTTCTTTTTTTGAATAATTTAATATAGTTTTTATAGTTTTTCTTCTAACCCTTGTATAGGAATTACAGTTTTCTAAGTTGCTTCATTTTTGCAATTTAAGATTTTAAAAAAAAAATTGTGCAATTTTTTTTACTTAAATCTATATAATTTACATGCTTCTAAATTTGTGCAATTAAGTTATTATTTTTAGAAACCCTAATAAAGGGTTATTTTTTCAAAAAAATATCAATTTTTTTTTAAAAGTATATAAATAAATATATTTTGCAAAAAAAATATACATTTTTTCTAGAAATTTGATACATACCAATTTGCATTCATTATTTAAAAAAAAAACAATCTTACACAATTTGTAAATATTTTTTTTAAAAATCATATACTCTATTTTTAGAAGGTTTTTTAATATAAAAAATCGCCATACATTTTTCTTATAAAAATCAAAATCTTCAGATTTTTTAATGACCTCCCTCCCTTCCTCAAATTTTCATTCAAATTTCAAACAATACATCAATTTAAAAAAAAAAAATTAATCCATGTGATCAATGGTTTTTATGCATGATTAAAGTCAAACTTGATCCTTAAACTTGTAAAAATCAAATTAGTTTATGATCCTTAAACTTGATCATAAAAGCATAACTTTCTACCAAATTAAATTACTATTTAATTTAAAAAATTAGTTTGCCTTTTTCCTTCAATGATTAAATAATGTTGTCATTGTTTAATTATTAACTTTTCTCTTCAAACTAATTGATTTTGTCAAAAAATCATTCAATTTTCTCTTCCTCCTTCACTTTCAATCTTATCTTGTTCTGTCTCGATTAATCACATCCATTGATTGAAATAAAAATCAATTGATCTCAACCATCCATTTTCCATCCGACCCTCTATAAATAGCGCTGCTATTTATCATTTTGATATCCCAGAAAATCTAGAATTCACATACTATCATGTTGTTGAGATAAAATTTTCTAACAAGTTTTGCTAGAATAGTCTTAGGCTTGTTATTACAGATTAAAATTTGAGGGCCATCATCATATAAAGCCAAATGGAGAAGAGCTACGGAGGTCATTCAATGGGTGCATAAATTGGTATAAGTGTTTCATTTTTTATTTTATGCTTTCATTATTCTTCCTAGTTGATTAGGACTTTAACATTACTAATTTTAATCTATATTAATTTGTTAATCTGAAATTCCTAATCACATATGGTGAACTTGACATGAACGTAGATGAGTATGGAGATTTGGTTTGTGGTAATGCTTAAATTTTGCAAGTCGTAAAGTTTCTTGGAGTCGGCTAATAGGGGGGGTTGTTTGGGAAATGTTTTCTTATTGCCTCTCTTTTTTTAAGTTTGTAATTTCTATTTTGGGTGTTTATCTCTATTTTGAGGTTCTTCATACAAAAAATTTGAGGTCTTCAATATTTAATGTGTATTGAATGTGTATTATTGATTATAGAAGTTTTGATGCAAACTTTTGATTTCAGGATCTCTACATAGAACAAAGATAAAGGGTTCATTTTGAAGAGAAATAGTACATTATATTAACTTTAAACAGTATTTTGATTTTGCTCTTTTTCTTTAAATAGTATTTTGATTATGATATTTTGATTTAAACTCTGCTAGACTCTTTGTAGTGTGGGCCCACCACTCTTTTTTCCTTCGTGCTTCTATTGTTAGTAATCCTACTGCGGGAAGTGTCCATTCAAGCAATCTATTGCGCATCCAAACTTGCTAGCTTCTTCCCTGTGGCTATAGTTCATTCCAAGATCAGTTTGTTGCATCGTTTGGTTTATAGATTTATCTTTATTTTCCTTTCAATAAAGACTACAAACCTAAATAAATCGCCTTCAGCTTTCATCCAAGCTTTCTCCAAAAAAAAATTCCTTTGGGTCTGCTTTATCCTTCGCATGGAATGGATTGCCTTAAGCTTAAACAACAAACTCTCACACTTAAGACTGCATTTTAGCATTGCGTTTCAACCTTTCTGCAAGCTTCTGCCAAATTTTTCCTATGTCAACATCATTATCCTTCTTGTGCAGATATTTTCTCCCTATCTATCCCTTTGGTAACTTCATATCTAACCCTATTTGGAATGTTTATGGCAGTGAATAGAGACTTTAAAGGAGAACAATCAAGAGATGGAGTATGATAGCGTTGAGCATAAGAATAGCGTTGACTAAAATGACGACCTCTCTTCACACTTTTAGTCGATCTGTGACTTCTCTATAAGCTTTAGCAGTAGTCAAACAAATGTTTTCAACATGCAGCTCTATGTTCTTCTCATCAAAGTGTTGCAACTGATTGTTGTTTGAACATACGAAGTGCATTCATTAAAATTTAATTTAGTTTTTTATTTAATTGAGATTTAGATTTAAGCTTTTTCTAATTTAATTTAGTTTAGATTTTTAATTTAGTTTAAATTTTTAATTTAGTTTAAATTTTTAATTTAGATTTTTAATCTAATTTAGTTTAGAATTAATTTTTAATTTAATTTTAGATTTAGATTTTAATTTTTCATTTAATTTTAGACTTAGAATTAATTTTAGATTTAATTTTTAATTTAAGTTTAGATTCATAATTAATTTAGATTAAATTAATTTTGTTTACTAATTAGCTAGATTGATGTTAGTTTTCGTTGTAGTTTAATTTTAGTTTTGTGGTTAACGTTGTTAATTTGGCTTTTTGCAAGTTCATTTGTGGATATTTCTACCATAACAATCAGAATTAAAGCATGGTAACTAATTTTTTCCGTGGATATTTCTAACATGATTAAAGCATGGTAACTTGATCATATTTTTAAGTTTAATTATAGAAGGAAAAAGGAAAACTTATTTTTCAAGTTAAATAGTAATTTAATTCAATAGAAAGTTATGTTGTTATGATCAAGTTTATGTTGGAGTACCAGGACCACTAAGAGGGGGGATGACTCAGTGGTCTATAAACTTTTAGCCCTTTTACACCTTTAAACTACTTGATTGACAAGAGAGAGAGAATCAAGATACTTCAACCAATTTGACTTTGACTTGAAACACAAAGAAACAAGATTAAAAACTTGATCATGCAAACCAATTAAACCACAAACAAGATGTACCATAACACAATAATTTATGAGTGGAAAACCCTCATAGGGATGCCTCACTAGCTTAGCTAAATATCTCAATTACAAAGCCTCACTGGCATACAAAGCCTCATTGGCATACACTTGCCTCACTAGCATACATACATCTACCTCGTTGGCATACAAAGCCTCACTGGCATAGTGGTGTCTCATTGACAAACCATGAACATAAGAAGGAAAAATTAATTCAAGGGGTTACCCCAATTCTTTATGATGCATCAAATGAATTACGTCTTCAACATACATACAACATGTTAGAAACCAAGATCAAAAATGCAAACCAGAAAATACCTTCCACAAGAGAAAAACAGAAAAAGCAGAGCAATTTTCATGAAGATGTGCAAATGAATAATATTCAAGAATTAAGTAAATACAAGAGATGAATTGCTTTATAAAAGCAATGTATGCATAACCCTAAAAGGAAACCCTAGTGTGCACACTTAATAATTAATAAATAAGTAATTATTAATGTGCTTAAGTTTAGCTTAAGTAACTAAAGTGATAAGTGACTTAATTAATTAAGTGTAATAACTAATTACTCTAACACCCCCCCTTAAGATGAACTTAGGAAGTAGCTAAAACACTAAAGAAAAGATGCATGAAAGAAAGATGGGTCTTGGAAACAAGGCCTGATCAGGTACCCATGTACAAATGCCATGAATGAGAAAGAGGAGAAAACCTAGTGGGACAAACCCCCCCTCAATGAGATGACCTACTACAAAGAAGCACTGGAAGAACACTGGTGGAGAAACACTAGAATATTGAATCTGGCAAGCAAGGAAAGATACTTCTATTTACAAGAAACCATATGAGGGTCACTAAAAAACTTAGATGGAATCATGATAATGCAACAGCAAAACCAATGCCATGGAACACTAGAAAAATCACAAATTGGAACAACCCTGGAATCTATGAAGCAACAGTAGATGAATAAATGATGCCTCCCATAAGAGGGAATGATATGATGAAATAATCTAGAAGCTATGTGTATCTCGATGTTGATGCCAAACTATGACTAAAATTGATCCATAGGAGCAAGTACCATGAAGATTTTGGAACATTAACCATAAAATGAATGGCCCTCAAACTCATATGTGACCCAATGTGAATTTGATGTGATTCAGGATCATTAACCATGGGCTCTCAATCTGAGATGTGAACCGATGCGAACCAAAATGTGTCAAGC
This sequence comes from Sequoia sempervirens, assembly GCA_007258455.2. Classification (NCBI taxonomy): domain Eukaryota; kingdom Viridiplantae; phylum Streptophyta; class Pinopsida; order Cupressales; family Cupressaceae; genus Sequoia; species Sequoia sempervirens. The sequence continues at coordinate 199,891,434 of VDFB02271358.1, forward strand.
TATGAGCAAGATGTGGCCAAAAGAAACTACATAATCTAGATACAACTCATACGAGTTGTCATCAATATGAAGATGAGATCAAAGTGCAACTACACTCTAATTAGATTATTATGCAAGAAACCCCCCTAATGGAACTTTATATAGGTTCATTTATTACAATACCCCATGATTGTAAAAGGAGAGCATGCAAAACATGCATAAATGAAAGAGAAAATGCAAACCTAGAGCATGAAAACAAGAAAGAGTGCATGCACAAACCAATGTTCACATCTACCTTCATGATTAAAAATGGCCTCAGATCTATGTAGAGGACTGAATCAGCTTTTTGATGCCACGATAATGACGAAAAATGGATAACCGAGTTAAAAGATATTCCCTCTAAAGTGAAAACTGCTTCATCTGACTTCAAAGGCCTAAAAAATAAAATTGGAGCAAAATCTAGAAAAATGGATTGCACCACTAGATCGGCGTCAAAATTAGCTTTCCAACGGTATCTCGTTTGTAGATTTTTGCCTCTAGGATCAAAAGTTATGGAAAAATGAAAAAAAGGGTTGTAAAAGGGTAAATGAGGGTACATTGAAAGGCTAAAAAGGTGCAAAAAATAGGCACTTGGGTGACTAGCCCCTGGTCTGCCATATGACCAAGGGTAAAAAAATTTCAAAAAAGAAACTTGCCACTAGGCAGGTGGCAGGTAGGCAGAGTGATGGTAGCATCGTTAGTGGCACCATTGCAGAGCAGTAAAACCCCCCCCAAACGCTAGATGTGACTGGGGGCCAATGAAAAAGGGGTTGCGGTGGTAGAATGAACGGTGGTCGGAGAACATAGTAGCAGGGGCCGGAAGGGAGAACCTCGACCGACGAGGGTGGAAGATACGGTAGTTGGCAGGACCTATAAAGGTAGGTGGGACGACAAACAAGTACGCCCCCTACCAAATATTGGATGCGCTATAGGAAAAAAAATGGGGCCGACGGGGATATGACGGGACTACGTACGGTTTGCCAGAACAATAATGACACTGAAAAAACAATACAGCCCATAGAAATTGAAAAAATCAACCCCCATTTAATAATTCAATATGCTCAATAAAATATTTAAATAGCCTAGAGTAATATAGCCTGATGAAAATAAAATGTAGAAAATTTTGATTTTTTTAATTTTGCAAATATATAATACCCTGTACCTGGCAGGGTGTACGGCTTGTCGAGTAAAAAAAATTTTCCTCACGAACAACTGATGTCGAATATAGGAATGTTATATGTCAATTTTTGTCTCTCAAGCTCTCTGGAACTGATGGCGAGGGTCAATCTACCTGAAAATGCACCACAAGCTCTACAACTCCTAGATCTTGCAAATCTTCAAACCCTCATAACTTTAGCATAAAATGTCAGATTTAGGCGAAACAAAAGTTGATCCTGACTTTTTCGACAACCCTAGACTCAAATACGAGCTCATATTTTCTCCAACACACACTGAAAGTTCCCACACAAGAAAACCCAGATAGAGAGACAACCTCAAGAAGATCTTGCAGCCATAGCCAAAAATAGGCTCAAGGCATGAAACCCTCGAGGGACCCTGAATGTGCTCTGCAATGAATTTCTCCAAAAAACTGAGAAGGGGCTACAAATCAAGGCTCTGATACAATGTTAGAAACCAATATCAAAAATGAAAACTAGAAAATACCTTCCACAAGAGAAAAACAAAAAAAGTAGAGCAATTTGCATGAAGATGTGCAAATGAATAATATTCAAGAATTGAGTAAATACAAGAGATTAATTGCTTTATAAAAGCAATGTATGCATAACCCTAAAAGTAAACCCTAGTGTGCACACTTAATAATTAATAAACAATTAATTATTAGTGTGCCTAAGTTTAGCTTAAGTAACTAAAGTGATCAGTGACTTAATTAATTAACCAATATGATTAAATTAATTAAGTGTAATAACTTATTACTCTAACACAACATTCCTTGTCAATGATTACATAACACAAAAATACTTCAGAATCCCCTGCAAAACATATCAATACTTTTTGCAAACCACTTTAACATTCTCTACAAATTGAATTCAACACCTTATGTCTCCTTTTGCATGATCATCACTATAAAAGGGCATTATAACAAAGATAAATTCCTGATTATAACAATATCATGAAAAAATCACTTAACAAAGTGTTTTCTCTTATTTCTCTTGCTTCTTCATTCAACCTTTTAGACTATATACCTTTGTATCTTTCACCATTCAAAAACATAGTTAATTTGTTGGATCTCAGTTGTGTTTATGGTTTGTCCTTGATGACAAAATCTATGATCCTTATGATTTATAATGGCCCTTCTTTGATGTCTCTTGGCTATTACAGAAAGTTATTTTTTATGTTTCAATTTCATGGTGATGAGAATTTTGGCTCAAGTTATGAATGCTATCTCTTTGACTAACAAAGTTTTGAAAGATGATTTCTTTGTCAGTTGGTTCTTTTTTGCATATCACAGGTATTGGTTGTTTCTCTTTCGGGCTTACGCATATCGGCTTGAGTATGGCAGGGTCTCCCTGATCCACTTTGAAATTTCTGAGTTGCTTATCGGCAAGATATTTCAAATGTCATGGCAATTGAATTTATCTTATAGGCTATTGTCGGCAAGACTTCTCTTTGTTTTGGCGACAGAATGTGTTCTCTATCGGCATATGTAATATCGTCGGGATAAGGTCTTATCGATTTCCTTATGTATCCCCGACCCTCATCAGAATAAAGTATATCGGCATGAGTTTGGTCGTCAGGCTAAGGTCATAGCGAAATCATATTGTCTCCCCGACTAGTGCTTATGAAGTTTCATCGGCAAGCACTGAGCGGTTTCGGAACAGGTCTTGGCGAAGTGGTTTTGTCTTCCGAACATCACATGGAGGAGTTTTCTTCGGCCAAACATAATGTATTCGGTATATTGTCTCTCAAAATATTTTAAGTCTCACTGATTGTTGCATTGAATGTCTTATCGGCATAAGGTTACTGCTTCGGCGAAATGTTATATCGAATGTGCAATGTCACACCGACCTTGGTGGATGGATACTTTTCGGTAAGAGCTTGTGATATTTGAAGGGAGGTCTTAGCAACTCCGAGTGAATGAAGTTTTTTGGTATGACTCAAACTTTCTATGAAAGGTCTCACCGATATCATAATGTTATAGCAATGCACATTAGGAAAAAGGTTTTTGTCGGTGTGAGATCTTTAATGTCTTGGCGATCTTTTGTGAGCTCGGGATGTTTCAAAAAAATAAGGGGTAGTCTATATAGTGTCTCCCCGACTATGTATTGTCTTGGCGACTTGGAAATGATAAAGGCCTTCAGCATAGGTATTGAATTGTCACGGTGACAATGTGTATCGAATGTCTTTCAGTATGATAAAGTCTTTCTCCAAGAGGTCTCCCCGAAGGTTGTATGTTACAGTGATAGTGAATGAAACTAAAGGGCATCTCGGTAAGAAGTTTCCTCATGTCTCAGTGAAAGAATAATATACTAAGGAATTCCATCGGCATAGCATGTTGTATTCGATATGTCTTCTCTCTGAATCTGATGTGTCACAGTGAAAGCAAATTGAATGTCTGGCAACGTTAAAATTGCCTTCGGCATAACGTGTCATCGATGGAAATAAAAAGGTTTAGGGAAAACTTTTTGAGCTTATTCTTTTTGGCTGGCTATCAAACCCTAGCCTGGTCACCATCATGAGTGTTTACGTTTCTATTGTTGCTAACTGTAATGGTTCTTATAGAGGTTTATGGAAGGTTTATTTGGTGCATTTCTGACTAGAAGCTCGACAGTGGATAATGGAGCCATGGGAGTTACAGATATGTCTGGTATTTTTATTTATGTGTTTCATACTGTGCATATTAATTTATTATCACCATTTTTCTTAACTGCTCTCTGCATCTCAGTCAATATGATGCCCTGACTAAGTATTGTCATTCATGCATTAGAGGTTATGATTTTCTATGGTGGACAATTGTGCGTTTTATGCAGAGAAATGATCTCACATGTTTCAGATTTGTTGAGAACAGATCTTAGCTGGGTTGGTTGTTCTGTTGTTACTCCTGAAGACAATTACCTATCTGGCATGTAAATCAAGATGTATATATAGAAGCAGAAAACTTAGTTTTCTATTCGACTGTTGACATAATTCTGAGATTATCATTCCTTGGCTGTATAAAAATATATGGATAAAACTCTGCAATAAAATTTGTATAATAAGATGTAGAGATTGTGAGTTTCTTCTCTATGATGTATTTTAGGGATTTAGTTATTGAATCTTTAAGGTATTCTGTAGATGAGAAAATAGAGAGATATGTGCTTAATTGAAAATAGAGAAACCCTCTGAATCATTATTATTGTTCAAAACATAATTTGAGGGGTTGGTACTCCTTGAGAAAGATATCTCTAAATGAGGGGTTGGTGCTCCTTGAGTGGGTGCTCAAAAATCAGCCTATAAGGCATTGCGAACAGTTGATTATAAGATTAAGCCAAGAAGGCATTTAGGGAGTGGTGTTTATACCCCAGGAGGGTTTTCCACTCAGAAAAATATTGTGCCTCTTTGTTCTTCTGTGTTCTCTCTGTTTTACTATGTTGTTGTTTCTGTTCACTATTGAGTTATTACTTTTCTCAATTCTGTTTATGAATTATTACATTCAACTCATGAATGCATTAATCAGAGTAATATTGAGAACAAATCTGTGATATGTTTTGAAGTTTTTGAAAAATTGGTCAAATCTGTTAAGACACTGATTCACCCCCCCTCTCAGTGTCATTTTAACTCCAACATAGTTCTCATTTCATCTCATAGAAATTTATTTTGATCATGTTCAAGTCTCAATGAATTTATGCAAGCATACTCAACATCTAAAATTTACTGTTTCAACAACATGAATTACTCAGACCTTTAGTATTTTGATAACCTGCAACCAAATGTTAGATCACCCTTCATAGAATGCATAATTAGTACTTCAATACATACTACCTGTTTTCAAAACCCTCACTAATTCATTGAGAAACCCTCTTCAACTACAAGCTTTTCAAAAATATAATTTACCTCACCAAGTCTTGCAATTCGCACATGGTTATGTAGTTATGACTTTGTAGTACCCAATGCAATCATCCAACCCCAAAAATTCATCTCTGAATAGCTTTAATAAAATTCCTTATCTTCTGATCTATTCAAATTTTGTTACAAAGTAGTTGAAGAACCATATGCCCATCAATCTTAATGGAATAAAATGTTCGTTGGAGATTTTGAATTTTTTTAAATATGAGCCTTTGATGTGAGCCCACGCGCCCAACCATATTTAAACATGAGCCCTTAGATTTCTTTTTTCTACTCAAACCAAAAGACTTCAACTAAGTGAACTGGTTCCCTTAGGTCAAGGGTCGGTTAAACAATGTATAAAACCCCTTAAGGAAGTCCTCTTAAGTGATGATGACTTACAATTGCAAGTCAACTAAAAATTAAAACAAAAGGTAACACGTCATAACAAAACCCTTTGTTATTAGTGGCAATTAGGTTATTAGGGATTGAGTTCTTCAAAATATGCATATATTAAACCCTAATGTACTTCCAAGACAGTATCAAACATCAAGTACCTTTTCTCCTTCATTTGACATCAAGTAATCTCTTGTGATGGAAAAAAAATCACATGACCATCATCAACTAAACACCAACACCTTCCATAACCTCTGTAATTTATCCAACATGAAGGCCTTCTCTACATGAAGAACAACAATTTGACGTTTACACGATGTAGCCATCAACCTATTGAACAAGCAATCAATCAATAGAACTTAAGACCTCCTGATTGATAAACACAACTCAATTCCATAACTTCTATGAACATGATGAAAGATGAATGTAACTCAAGCTATTCAAAATTCACAACTCCATGAAGCACCATCAAACAGTATGAACCCATGAAACTCCTAAAGCAACCCAAAATTCACAGCAACTCCATGAAGCACCATCAAATAGTACATGAACTCATGAAACTCCTGAAGCAACCTCAAGCACCATGACCATCATCTGACATCATCTAGTCTTAAACAACCTTTTGACATCGATGAAAAAACTATACATCCAACAATTTAAAGATCATAAACTAACTTGATTTTTATGATCAAGTAGTAAAGAATGGATTAGCACAAAAGATCATGGTTTTTATTCTTCACGTCAAGTTCACCAAATGTGATAAATGGTTTTTACACATGATTAGATCAAGAAATCAAATTCAAACCAAATATCAAGTAATAAAGAATGGATTAGCATAAAAGATCATAAACTAATGAAGTGATGCAAACACATACCTATGCCATTACTGAATTACCTCCATTACCTTTCTCCATTTGTTTTGAAGCTCCAAGTCCCCTTAGTGTTGAAGATGCAACTAAATCATGTGACAATGATAGTAAAATATTGAAATTATGTGCATAAGAATTCTTTCAAAGATTCTACAGATGATCGAAAATGATAAATGACTATGGTATTTATAGAGAGATGGATAGAAAATGGATAGATGAGATCAATAGATTTTTAATTCAATCAATGGCTATAATTAATCGAGACGAGACGAGATAAGATCAGAAGTGAAATAGAAAGAGGAAATTACATGACTTTTTGACAAAATCAATTAGTTTGAAGAGGAAAGTGAATAATTAAACAATGGCAACATTATCTAATTATAGAAGAAAAAGGAAAAGTGATTTTTTGAATTAAATAGTAATTTAATTCAAAATAAGTGAGAGGGAAAGTGGATTTGGAAAAATCCTTTAAATAAATATTATTTATTTAATTATGGAGAAAGCAAGATAAGTGAATAATTAGAATTAATTATTTAATTATAGTTGACAAAGTGGTGGTAATTAAATAAATTAGATTTATTTAATTATAAGGGACATGAACCTTAGTGACATAATTAAATAATATTTAATTAATCATAGGTTGAGGTGAAATGATGGAAAGATTTAATTAAATAATTAAAATTACTTAATTAATAGGAAAGTGATGACATTAGAAAATAAATTTTAGGTGTCTACAATCCCATTTGCATGCATATACATTAAAAATAATAATTAAAAAAAATCAAACTCTGCATACTTTTTTCAAAAATATTTTATAGATATTAAAATCCACTCTTCAAAAAAATGTCCTCTTGAAAACATCCTCCTCTCGCTGCACAACCCCCTCCAAACCCTTGCTCCTATTTTCATGTATTCCTTTCCTTGCCTATCAATCTATTCAAAAAAATGTCCTCTTGAAAACATCCTCCTCTCGCTACACCACCTCCTCCAAACCCTTGCTCCTTTTTTCACCTATTCCTTTCCTTGACTATCAATCCCCAAGTTTGGGTGTCTTTCATTCATTTTTAAAAAAAGAAAAAAAAATTTAAAAAAAAACACTTCTTATTCTTTCAAAGTCGTTGCATTCCTCTTATTAAGCCATAAAACTTAATATTCTTCAAACCTTGAATCATTTTGCTCATATTTTTTAGAGGGAATGTTTTTTCATAAAATAGTTTAAAATTTAAACTTCATTCTAGTTTTTTATAATTAGACCTCATTTTTTTATAAAAAAAAATTAAAAAGCACTTTAAAGTCATTTTGAAATGGGCGAGTTATGACTTTAAATTGCTTTTTTTTTAATTTCATAAAAAAATGAGCTCCAATTATAAAAAATTAGAATGAAGTTTAGATTTTAAACTATTTTATAAAAAAATATTCTAAGCAAAATGATTCAAGGTTTGAAGAATATTAAGTTTTATGGCTTAATAAGAGGAAGACAACAGCTTTGAAGGAATAGGAAGTGTTTTTTTTTTTTAACTTTTCATAAAAAAATGAGCTCCAATTATAAAAAACTAGAATGAAGTTTAGATTTTAAACTATTTTTTGAAAAAATATTCCCTCTAAAAAATATGAGAAAAATGATTCAAGGTTTGAAGAATATTAAGTATTATGGGACCGATAGTCAAGGAAAGGAATAGGTGAACAAAGGAGTGAGGGTTTGGAGAGGGTGGTGTAGCGAGAGGAGGATATTTTCAAGAGGGTGTTTTTTTTAATAGAGTGGATTTTAATATTTATAAAATATTTTTGAAAAAAGTATGCAGAGTTTGATTTTTATTTTATTTTTTTAAATCTTAATGTATATGCATGCAAATGGGATTAATTTTTTTTAAAACAAATTGATGTATTGTTTGAAATTTGAATGAAAATTTGAGGAAGGGAGGGAGGTCACTAAAAAATATGAATATTTTGATTTTTATAAGAAAAATGCATGAGTATATGATTTTTTTTTTAAATATTTGCAAATTGTGTAAGATTGAGTTTTTTTTTAAATAATGATGCAAATTGGTATGTATCAAATTTCTAAAAAAATGTATATTTTTTGCAGATTATATTTATTTATATACTTTTTTTTAAAATATTCTAAAAAAATTTGATATTTTATTGAAAAAAAAACTTTTATTGGGGTTTCTAAAAATAATAATTTATTTGCACAAATTTAGTTGCATCTAAATTATATATAGATTTAAGTAAAAACAAAAAATGCACAAATTCAAATAAAAAAAATTAAAATCTAAATTGCAAAAATTAAACTTAGAAAACTTTGATTCCTACACAAGGATTAGAAGAAAAATTATAAATATATATTAAATTATTCAAAAAAGGAAATTCTAAGCAAATTAAACTAGCTCTTCTCTTCTTTTCTCAAGAGTGCCTCCAAGGTGAGTGCTCAAAAGAGATGGTAAACCTTTAACAATATAGCTCAACAAAGGATTACTAAAACCTACTCTGATACCATGAAAGGAATAATAAATTAAATAAATAAGATAAATGGAAATTGCTAACCCAAGAGGAATTATTTGAATTAAAAGATTACCGTCAAGATGAGAACCATGAGCAAGCACACCAACATCCAAGAGGAGACACAAGATTTTGTAAGGGGAAATAGAAAAAAAATGTACTTGAATGATCAACATAGTAACAAAAACTAACTTGATTCAGTGTAGAAACTTGATTATAGACTCTCAACAACCCTTTTAACTTTTTAATCAAAATTCAAATTGGTATCCATAAAATCAACAACTATTTAGTACCTACAATACAATATTCTATTATTCAAAGATTTAAAGTTCCAAAACTAACATTTATACTAAAGCTAAAACCCTACTTCATGCCCTATTGTGCCCTCAAGATTGGAATGAAACATAGATAAAATTATCTTACCATCCAAACCCTACTTTACCCTACCATGCCCTTGAGATTGGAATGACACACAAAAATTATCTTACAGTCAAACCCCTACTCCATGCCCTATCACGCCCTTGAGATTGGAACGACACATAAAAATTATCTTACCGTCAAATTAATTGTTATTTTAAAACTCATAGCAGACTTGTTCAAGACATAACGCAAGTATTGGGGTTCTCATCACTGGCAAGGGAAAATACACAATATTTGTAACTTCTGCTTTCTTTGCATCACTTTTACTCTTTGAAGATTTTGATATAACAATTATAATAGCAAACAAAATAAAATTAATAATTGAAAATGATTTGCAAAGGCATAAACAAACAAATTATCATTTAGGTGGCTCAAAGAAACCATAAATGATTTTTAATTTCCATATTTTTCAAAAATATAATTATCTATGTGTTATTTAACATAGCTTTTTGGAACTATTATGCAATTCGTTCATTCAAAAATATTACAAATTATTTAACACTCTTCTCAACCTCTTTTATCTCAATCTATCGTTGGAACCACACATAGCAAATCTATTGAACCAAGTTTCTGAGTTTACTCAACACAACGATAGGGTCCACTACCCCAATTATGAAAATATACTTTGCCTTCATGTCCGCCGCTACTAAAACCACCCCTAAAATAAAAAATTTCATCAGATCTCATAGATGAATTAATTTTATGCGTTAGAACTTGAAAACGAATAGGAAGAGATATCATGCCTTGGACACCCGCAAGCATCTTGAGGGTCTTTTCTTGTTTTTCTCATCCTCGATTTGGAATCCAAAAACCATTTTCTACACAAAAGCACCATTCATTAGTAGAGAATGACTTGCAATTAGAATTAACAGAAAAAGGAATTTAGAAAAACTTAACACCTTCATTCTTTTAGAGGCAATGGAGAATTACAAGACCCTCAAGCGATGAGACTTTCTAGCAGTTTTGAAGCAATTCAAAGTAGAATGAGATTATATGAAAGGAAAATAAGTGCAAATGAGAAAAGTGAAGGAAGGAACAAGCAAATAAGTAGGTGATTCCCATGGAACGTCCCTAGGAGATGTCTTTTCTCTAATATCTATAGTCACTAGCAACAAGGTCTAAGAAAGAAGGTTGCATTCATAGAAGATTTGGATATAAAAGTGATCATCAAGATTGAAAGGAAGAATCAACAGATGAGATTATGAGAAAGGATGGGAAAGTTACCATTTTAATTGAAGAAGAGATAATAATGAATTGTCTAATTAAAATGGTGAAAAATGGTGCATAAGAAATTTCTAATTCCATGCTTTGTTGACTGAAGAAGATAGAGGAAAGTTGAAGAACTAGAAAATATTTAGATTCTAAAATTTAAGAAAGATGGAAAGCTTCGATGATAATAATTAATATTATTGCATGTGCAAATGAGCTAAATAATAAAATAAAGAATTTAATTTATTTAGGAAGAAAGATGAAAGAAGAAAAACATGGAAAGATTGAAAAAAGAAGGTAAGTTTAAAAAATAAATAAAATTCCATTCACATGAATAATTAAATAAATAAATATATTTATTTAATTTTTTGGAAGAGTTTAAGAGTTTAGAAAATTTGATACAACCTTAGAAACTTTGAGCATATGCCTTAATGAACTCATGTCACTTGAATATTATGAAAGGTCCTTAAATTTCTTGATTTAAAGTCATAGTTTCCATCTAGAATTGGCTAAAGTTGATCAAATTTACATTTCACCCTTGTCATTTAAAGCACAAGTGACAAAGTGGCCTAACATCACAGTTGTTAGTGTAAAAATATGGGCTATGAAAATGAAAGTATTTTTGTCCTTAGAAGTCTACTATGTAAAATCTTTCCAAATGAGTTCAACCAATATTCAATAAATGTAAGCCATGAAAACTTACTTAAACAACCATGAAGTGTTTCAATCAATCACAATCTATTTGTGTAAAAAGGGATGGAAAACCTAAAACTTCATGAGTTGTCAGTTGTCCATTCTCCTAGTTTCTATTTACAATTGGCTAAAGTTGATCAAATTTGCATTTCACCCTTGTCATTTCAAGCACAGAGACAAAGTTTCTTGACATCACATTCGCTACTATATAAAAATAGGTTGTGAAAATGAAATTCTTTTTATCCTTATAAGTGCTTCACTGGCTATTACCTTACCAAACATGGCCATGAATCATTGAGTCGGTTGCATAACTGAAACTTCACCAGCTCTCATCCATGTCCATTCTCCGCTCATGTCTCAATCCATATTTTTTTGTCACAGTAATCCAGGGTTGTTTCCTTTCTCTTTCCATCTAAATAGCCATGTAAGAAGAGAGAGAGCAATATGGATGATTATTTAGACAAAGATGATTATAAGTATCAAGCTTTTATCATTTTGATCAACCTCATCCCTTTTTGACCACTTCAAAAATTTGGAGGCTCAGAGAGATAAATAGGGTTTGTATCAAAGTATCTTCCATTAAACTATATTTAATTTAAATAATAATTAACATTAATGTAATTATGTAAATATTGTATTAATATATTAAAATTTAGAAAGTATGTTTAAATTATATCAAATATGTATCTTCCATTAACCTAAAATATAGGCATGCTACTCCTACAATATAAGCATGAAAAAATCTATTATTTTCATATTAATTACAATGTCATTATATCTATTTAGTTTTAAATTTTTAAAATTTAAAATTTAATATAAATTTATATGTTATTATTATGAGCCAACATGTCACATGTTTATGTTTTAATTTTATAGTACATTAAATATTATTACGCTGAGAGGCATAACCCTACAATGGCATGGGCTCCTATAAGAGGTCGGCATATCCATAAAAAAAAATCCAAAAATTTAGGAATCTTAAAAAAATAGAATATTTCTTCAAAATTATTTTCTAAAATTCAAAAAAGATATAATATATTATATTCGATAATAGTATAATACATATTATATATTATAATAATTAAGAAATCTCCAAAAGAAGAATATCTCTTCAAAATTCTTTTTCAAAAATTAAAAAAAGATATAATATTATTTTCTCTATCCAATCTAGAAATCTAAAAAATATAGCTTTACATTTTTCTTCAGGTATGTCGCATTCATGTAAATTAATTTGCTACACACTATGACTAAGATTTCTTACGCAGTAAAACAATACAAATTATTCATTTGGTACACATGTGTTTGATACTTTTAGAACATATTCATTTGATAATTGTTAGTCTTATCTCCCGTAGAGCTATCACAGTAGATGAAAAACCAATGGACTACCATTTTCTCTATATAGCAAACATAGCTTTACCTTTTTCTTCAAGTGTGTCGCATTCATGTAACTTAAATTGCTACATTCTATGACTAATCTTGCAAAACAATACAAGTGATTAGTTTGGAACATATTCGTTTGATACTTTTGGAACATATTCATTTGAAAACTATTTGTCTTCTCCTTCGTAATGGTCATCTTTACATAACCCTCCAACTCTTCGCAGGCTCCTTCTACACTTCCACTATGTAGGTGCTTTGTCCCTTTATGTTACCATGTGACTAAGTTTTCAATTTGGTCTATCTTTTATGCCGAGTTATTTACAATCAGAATCTTCAAATTATAATAGTTATTAATCTTAAACATCCACTTAGATAATAATATAATACATATTCTTTTCTAAAAATCAAAAAAATATATAATATATTATATTAGATAATAATATAATACATATTATATATTAGATAATAATATAATACATATTATATATTACAATAATTAAGAAATCTTTTATTTTTATTCACATAATTAGTAAAACTTACATTTATTTTTTTTAAATCTAGAAAACAATAATTACAATACTATAATGACAAGTACTAACTACTACGTGGCACTTGTTAATATTGAAATTAAAAATATCAAAAAAATCATTTTTTATAATTTATTTATTTTAATGATTATTCTTAAATTTATTTTTAAAAATACTTTTATAATACTTTAAAATAATATTATTTTATAAATCTTAATTATACAATTATTAAATATTATTTTATAAATCTTAAATATACAATTATAAAATCAATATAATTTGTATTTATTATACATAAATTTAAAATTAAAACACATATGTTATTATTATATTTATTTTATTTTCAAACTATTTTTTTTTTATAAAATTAATATAAGTTAAATTATTAAAAAAATTATCATTGCATGTTTATATTTTCACTTTTTCTAATACAATAAATAATTATAATTTTAAAAACATCAAAATTTATAAATGCATGTATCAAATAACTTTCACCATTATACATCACATAGGAAACTTTAAGCATATTCCTTAATGAACTCATGTCACTTGAATATTATGAAAGGCCCTTAAATTTCTTGATTTAAAGTCATAGTTTCCATCTACAATTGGCTAAAGCTGATCAAATTTACATTTCACCCTTGTCATTTAAAGCACAAGCAACAAAGTGGCCTAACATCCAAGTTGCTTTTGTAAAAATATGGGCTATGAAAGTGAAAGTATTTTTGTCCTTAGAAGTCTACTATTTAAAATCTTTCCAAATGAGTTCAACCAATATTCAATAAATGTAAGCCTCAAAAACTTACTTAAACGACCATGACGCATTTCAGTCAATCACAATCTATTTGTGTAAAAAGGGATGGAAAACCTAAAACTTCACGAGTTGTCACCTATCCATTCTCCTAGTTTATATTTACAATTGGCTAAAGTTGATCAAATTTGCATTTCACCCTTGTCATTTCAAGCATAGAGACAAAGTGGTTTGACATCACAACCGCTACTATATAAAAATAAGCTGTGAAAATGAAAGTCTTTTTTGTCCTTATAAGTGCTTCACTAGCTAATAACTTGCCAAAAATAGCCATGAATCATTTGAGTCAGTCGCATAACCGAAACTTCACTGGCTCTCACATGTCCATTCTCCACCCATGTCTCAATCCAACTTTTTTTGTCACAATAATCCAAGGTTTTTTCCTTTCTCTTTCCATTTGAATAGCCATATAAGAAGCGATAGAACAATGTGGATGATTATTTAGATAGAGATGATTATAAGTATCAGGATTTTATCCTTTTGATCAAACTCATCCCTTTTTGAGCACTTCAAAAATCTAGAGGCTCGGATGGATAAACAAGGTTTGTATCAAATGTATCTTCCATTAAACTATATTTAATTTAAATAATAATTAACATTAATGTAATTATGTAAATATTGTATTAATATATTAAAATTTAGAAAATATATTTAAATTATATCAAATATATATCTTCCATTAACCTAAAATATAGGCATGCTACTCCAACAATATAAGCATGCAAAAATCTATTATTTTCATACTAATTACAATGTTATTATATTTATTTAGTTTTGAATTTTTAAAATTTAAAATTTAAAATAAATTCATATGTTATTATTATTATGAGCCAACATATCACATGTTTATGTTTTAATTTTATAGTACATTAAATATTATTATGCCGAGAGGCGTAACCCTACAATGGCACAGGCTCCTATAAGAGGTGAGCACATCTGTAAAAAAAATCCAAAAATTTAGGAATCTTAAAAAAATAGAATATTTCTTCAAAATTATTTTCTAAAAATCAAAAAATATATATATTATATTAGATAATAGTATAATACATATTATATATTATAATAATTAAGAAATCTTCAAAAGAAGAATATCTCTTCAAAATTCTTTTTTTTAAATTAAAAAAAGATATAATATATTATTTTCTCTATACAGTCTAGAAATCTAAAAAATATAGCTTTACATTTTTCTTCAGGTATTTTGCATTCATGTAAATTAATTTGCTACATTCTATGACTAAGCTTTGTCAAATTATTTGTTTGGTACATATTCGTTTGATACTTTTATAACATATTCATTTGATAACTATCAATCTTATCCCCCGTAGAGCTATCACAGTAGATGAAAAACTAGTGGATTGCCATTTTCTTTATACAACAAACATAGCTTTACCTTTTTCTTCAGGTGTGTCGCATTCATGTAACTTAATTTGCTACATTCTATGACTAATCTTGCAAAACAATACAAATGATTAGTTTGGAACATATTTGTCTGATGCTTTTGGAACATAATCGTTTGAAAACTATTTGTCTTCTCCTCCGTAATGGCCATCTTTACAAAACTCTTCAACTCTTCACGGGCTTTCCTTCTACACTTCCACTATGTAGGTGCTCTATCCCTTTCTATTACCATGTGACTGAGTTTTCAATTTGGTCTATCTTTTACGTTGAGTTATTTACAATTTGAATCTTTAAATTATAATAGTTATTAATCTTAAAATTTCACTTAGATAATAATATAATACATATTTTTTTCTAAAAATCAAAAAAAGATATAATATATTACATTAGATAATAATATAATATATTATATATTATAAAAAATTAAGAAATATTTTATTTTTATACACATTATTTAAACTTACATTTATTTTTTTTAAATCTAGAAAATAATAATTACAATACTATAATGGCAAGTACTAACCACTACGTGACACTTGTTAATATTGAAATTAAAAATATCAAAAAAAAAATTATAATAAATTAATTTATTTTTAAAAATAATTTTATAATATTTTAAAAATAATATTATTTTATAAATCTTAAATATGCAATTATAAAATCAATATAATTTGTATTTATAATAGTATTATTATTAATACATAAATTTAAAGAATTTAAGGCTTACACAATCAAGAAAAGAGCGCAATGATGAATGCCAAAGGTGGCAAAAATGGGTATTAGAGAATAGACAAGAGGAAGTGTTGGTTTGGCATCGTACATCGACAAACGTGGCATTCTTTTGTGGGGGAAATGGCGTGATCCCCCACACAGGTTTGTTTGGTGGTAAAGTGCCCTCTTTATTTCCTATTTTCATTGTTTCTTGCTAGCCATTCTTGTCGTTTCTTGCCTGTTTGTTCTTCTGCCCTAGGAACCGGTCGTAGCCTAGCGTTGGGTGGTGTTTGAACTTGTTTCCTCCCTCCATTCATAGAGGGAGGCACGGGCGACCTAGGGCCCGATCCAAATGGTGGTAGTGTTGAGGGCTCAGCAAATTCCCAAGCCTCTTCCAAGAAGTCCTTCAAAGACGTGTTGGCCAGTAGTGGAGTAGTGCTTCCTACAAAGGCCAAATTCAATGTCGAAGTTGCAAGTGAGTATGGAGGGCAAGAAGGTAAGCATCCCTCAATTACTCCCAATGACATTTTCATTTCTCCAAACCCAGAACTTAAGTTTGTAATTAACAATGAAAGATGTAGACTAAAAGACACTGCAATATTTTTTGCCATCGTCAACCCTAACAAAGTCCTGGCAAGAAAATTCTTTGATAACTAGCTTGTTAAAATTTGGGAAAATAAATTTGGTATTTTGGTTAAGTTCTGTAGAATGATCTAGCGCGGCCTTTTTGTAATTTTCTTTGTGAATAATACAATGCAAAAAAATGTTCTAGAGAATCCATACTGGAACCTTGGTGGGTGTGCATTTAGGGCACTCTCCTGGGCTGTGGCCGCCATTGCAGATGAGGTGCTTTCCCTCTCCACCCCCAAGTGGGTAGTTTTAAAGAACCTCCAGCCAAAATTTTGGAAGGTTATACCCCAAATCCTTGCTCCTGTCGGTTCTGGAGTACGTATTGAAGAGGAAAAAACAACCTTGCCTCATCTTCACGCTAGGGCTCTTGTTTCCCTGAACCCAGGAGTTGTAATTCATGAAAACATTGTTATCAAAGAGGACCAATCCTTGTTTATCTACCCTCTTGAAGTTTTGGGGGGGCTAACTACTTGCTTCCTCTGCTATAAAGAAGGCCACTTGAGGAAAAATTGCCCAATGATTATAAATAAAGGCTTCAACAATAGGGGGCGTAGTCCCCCTGCGCCTACACCTTCTACCTCTCCTAGCTCAACTGAAAACTAGGTTGTTTCGAGTAAGTCACCAAGGGAGGAGCCCAAGGCCTTGGCAGATTTGGGCAGGGAGAATTCCCTATCACCCGAGCCTCCTTTGTCCCAGTCACTATCGATTTAGAATGGCGAAATCCCTGTTGAAACTGGTTTGCCCAGTTTTGGTAAGGAAACACTTTCTCTCTCCTCGGCATGACCAAGAGATGTGTACTCCCATCCATAATTCTTTCACCACCTTCTCACAGAACTATGGTGATGGGGCTGCTAGTGACTTGGAATCCTCCTCCCTCATCCAGAGCATTGCCAAGAACCCGAATATTGTTGTAAAACTCAATGCTCAACAACTAGCCATGAGGGTTATCAAGAAAAGGATCGAAGCAAACCTTGCTAAGAGGTATGACTCTGCTAACATGCCTCAAACCCCCCCTCCTAAAATAAATAGAGAAACTAATCAATTAACTTTCAAAGTAGTCAATGGCGCCAAGGATGAGGTCCAGGCCAATAAGCTACCTATGAGCAATGAAGAATCCTCATAGTGTGATGTCGGAAGGCATGCAAAGGTGACTACACCTGAAACCATGTATGTTGCCCATAAAAATGATATAGCTCCAAGTCAAGAAGCTGCTAAAGATTGATGTAATATAAATAGAACTTGTAAAGAAAGATCCCAAGCCATCATGACCGATGAGTCACCTTTTAAACAAATTAAGGGCTCACCTGTTGAGGATTATCTCACTGATCGTGATCAGCTTATCCACCCTAACCTAACCCTTAGAGGCATTGAATCTAGTAATAACTATTTAAATGAAAGAGGCATTGAAGAAAACCTAGCTAACCCTGAGAACAATAAGGAAACTACCAATGAATTAATGAAGAAAAGTCTAAATAAAGAAGAGCTCCCAAGCACAAAAGGGTGTAAGTCTGAGGAGGGTGGAGCTGAGGGACATGAGACTCGAGCAGCGAAACCCAGGCAAGGTCCAAGAGGACCAGGGAAGAACAACTTCCTCGTTGGGGGAGCCAAAAAGCTAGGGCTGACTAAGACCAAAAGGAAGAAGGTCAGCACAATACTCTAGTCTCTAGTGTCAAAAAAACTAGAGATTGAGGACAAACTACCCAAATGTTTTGAACACTTCAAAAGAGACCAAGGAGATGTTACCATGACTTCAGAAAATGAACCTTAACTACATTTCCTAGAATGTCAGGGGGCTAGAGTCACCTGACAAAAAGTATATAGTTTGAAGGTTTCTGAACCTTGAGAAAAGGAAAGATTTTGTGTTGCTCCAAGAAACTAAAGCAACTAGGTTCAACTTGGAAATGAACCTCAAGTTTGTTTGGAACTACTCCCAAGCATTCTCCACAACCTATGAAAAAGGAAGGGGAGGGGTAGCCATCCTGGTGTCTAATCGATGGGCTCAACATATTAGTGATTCTGGATCCTCACCCTACAATAGGGAGATCTGGGTAAAGCTTGTTTGGGAGGGTACACCCTTTCGCACCTGCTTTGTGTATGCGCCTAATGATCACAGGGAGAGATGCAACCTATGGAAATGGTTGTCAATTTTGGAAAACATCCCCTAGATTGTGGGAGGGAATTTCAATATGGTTGAGAAAAAGGATGACAAGTGGGGAGGGGCAGATTTGGCATGGAAGGGCAATGAAATGAATTTTTGGTTGAGATGTAAAAACAAGTTAAGGCTAACTGACCCTATGGAAGGTGGTAAAAGGAATTGCAAGGTATTTTGGTACTTGTGGTGCAATGCACAGAAAGGGGAGGGTAGAATATGCAGCAGATTGGACAAATTTTATGCTAACAAAGATGTTTTCAGATATTTCCCAGATGACAATGGTGTCAAGGTGTAGGTGTACCCCTACATGCTTTACGACCATCACCCCATCATAGAAAATATCATATGTAGCTTTAACCCCTCTTTGGGAGAGAAAAATAAGAGTTGTTTCATGCTCAATACGCAATTGTTGAAAGACGTTGACTGCAAAGAAGTTATAGCCTCCCTCAGGGAAGTAAACAAGTGGATGTTAAGGGGGGCCTCTGCCATCAAAAGATGGAATGCTAATGTAAAGGGTTGGAAGGCCCTCTTCCAAATTATAGGGAAAAAGTAGGCTTTAGATAACAAGAAAAAGGAGGTGGAACTTCACGATCACCTGCTTGAGGCAGAGATTCAGCTGCAAACCAATCCCAGGGATGAGACTCTTTGGGAGAGGTTAGTTTTGGCTAAAGACAACCTAAGGAAGATCCAACCCCATGAGGTACAGGGGTAGAAGGTGAGATCTAAGCTTAATTGGCTAAGTTGCGGGGATAAGGGGTCTAAGTTTTTCTTTAGCTATTTAAGAGAAAAGAAAGTGAAAGAATAGGTGGGATAGATTTAGGATGGGGATCAGTTGTGCACCACCCAAGATGAGGTTTTGGATTAGTTTCACTCCTTCTTCAAAGAGCTATTCAAATTAGAAAGCGGGGGTGAACAAGGCAGGAGGGCTAGATCCTTAATCAAAGGACTAATCCCAAAGTTGATTGAAGATGGAGATTGTTTGAAGCTAGAAATTGATATTACTAAAGATGAAATTCTCAGTGTCATTTCCTCTATGAACAATGATAAATCACCAGGCTAGGATGGTCTACCGTTATAATTCTATAAGGAATTCTCTAATTGGGTGTGTGAGGATTTGTTGGAAGTTTACAAGGAGGCATTGGAAAAAGGTTCTCTTGGTGAGGATATAAACAAAGGTATCATTAGGTTACTCCCAAAGGGGGTGACAAGAGACTAGTGAAAAATTGGAGGCCCATAACATTGCTAAACCTCTCATATAAAATTTTGGCTAAAGTAATTGCAGCAAGATTAGTCAATATTCTACCAAAATTCATAAATAACACTCAAACAGGTTTCATAAAGGCGGGTATATTCTGGAAAACCTCATCACAAGCTAGGAAGCGCTTGAGTGGGCCAAAATTTCCAATCAGAACTCAACAATGCTTCTCCTGGACTTTGAAAAAGCATACGATAGGGTGGAGTGGTGTTCCTAAGAATAGTGTTACAAGCATTTGGCTTCCCACCTAAATTATGTAACATGGTGGATTTCCTGTTGAGAGATGCAACATCTCAGGTTGATGTGAATGGGGTTTTAACTAAGAAAATTCTGCTTGAGAGATCAATCCGTCAAGGTTGTCCTCTAGCTCCAGCATTGTTTGTTATAGCCTCAGATGCTTTATACTTCCTTCTAAGGGACAATACATTCTCCCTCAAGATAAGAGGGATCTACCTCCCAAACCATAAAGAGTTAATTAATGTTCAGTTCACAGATGATACCTCCATTTTTGTGGATCTTGATCAAAGTAACTATGAATAAATATTCAATGAGCTCCCTTCAGGTGTATTTTACCCTAAGTATCAGCACACACATCACAGGAAATCAACTTGGCCTTTTATCAAATTTTGTTTCCCCTTCCACGTGTCTTCTCTATGTACCCCAAGGGTTTCCCTTCCTTTCGCATCTCGGGAATCCCCGATATACTTCCATGTGTCATAGTTGCGGGCCATTTTTTATCATTCATTTTTGCTTCCTCATCAGGCTCCGCTCGAGTGCCATGAAGCTCTCACTCCCAAAGAATTTGGCAGGCCCCATAATTGTTGTCTATGTTGTACTCTTGCTACGTGTCTACTCTTTGCAAATCTTTCAACCTGAGGATGAAGTAACGACCACAGGCAGGGAAATGTTGCCACATGTCTCTTTTGTGCCCAACCGATGATCGTTTCCTCCACTTTTGGATAGTGCACTGCCCATTCAACATGTGTAGCCTTGGTGCAAGTCTTCAGCAGTGAGAGATAAAGGTTCACACGGGAAGCAAAATTTTGCCATGTGCCTAGTCTGCGGATCTCGTACTTGAGTGATGAACCAGGCAAACCAAATGTTGCGATTGGCCACTGCATGTCATAATCATTTGCATGGGATGGTGACACTTGTCTATTTAACCTTGTTGGGACCACCGCCATCATTTGTAGGAGATGCACCTGAGCCTAGAATGACTAGATGCTTGGTTTTGAATCTTTTTTGTTGCAACGGCTTGGGGAATATTCTTATTTCTGCTCCATTGTCAGGGATCGTGAAATATTTTTTCTGTTGCTACTCTCTAAAGTGGTGGGAATTTTCTGCTATATATACTTTTCTCTGTTGTGAGAAAAGGGTCCAAAATTTTCAAGGAACACTAGTTTTAGGAAAAGATGTTTGGCCTTTATTACTATTTTATTTTATTGCAAAATACTTTTAGACTGTGTCAATTGTTCGTCCTTTCTGTTCTTTCATGCTATTTGATTAAACTGTAAATTGTGTTGTTATTGTCTAGATATTCCATTTGAGAACTTCTATATATATTGAATGCAATTTTTTTGATCTAGATCATGTCTAATGACTCTTCTTGGTAGTAGGAATGTATGCAATGTTGTTTTATGTCAATGAATGGATTGTCTGTGCTCTAATTTTTAGTTTTTGGTTTTCTGGAACACTACAAATACCAATCAGGCCCTTAGATCTATGATTTATCATGCCTATCATTAAGTCTTGACGTATCGCATTAGATTAGACTTTATTTTATTATATTTGTTTCCTTTTCCCTTTCCAAAGCCCCATTATAGAAGAAGTCGGCTTCTCTAAAAACCTGAAGGTCACTCAGTTTAGCGCAAAAGGTCCCCCATAAACCGAGTTTCCCATAAGACACTGTTACCTTGTCAAATTTTGGCGTCAACAGTTTGTTCCTTTTTCTGGCATGCCCGATGGGATAGAGCTTAAATGAATTTGCACTTTAGAAGGGTGTATGAGCCATCGACCTATAACTAGATCCCAAACCACAAGCAACCCCAGTTTACTAGTACCTCCACTAGGAATAGTGCAGGTTACAAATCAGTTGGTAACCGTTCCACTCCCGCCACCTGTTCCTCTAACCATGTTGGCAGCCGCCAACATAAATTTCATGGCATGGGATGCTGGAAGTCCCCTAGCAACCCCAATAGCACCTGTTGTCTAGGGTGTTATCCTAGTTTCAGCCATGAAAGCTATACCCAAGTTTACCAGAGATGGCTCAAGAACACCCGCAAAACATCTGCAAGATGTGGCGGATGTGTGTCTGGTGCACGAGATCACAGCGCAGAATGTAGCTCTAAGGCTTCTCGTCGTGTCTTTTAAAGGAAAGGCGTTGGATTGGTACCAAACACTATCACCTAGCACTATTCACACTTGGGACAAGCTCGGAGATCCATTCTATGAGAGGTTCTCAAATGATGGAGATCGCTCTTCGTTGTATTATCAACTATCTATCATAAAACGAGCTCCCAAAGAAGCTCTAACAAACTTTAATGCCTAATTCCACACAAATTGGTAGAGGATTCCTATTACTTTACGCCCGCCTTCTGAGTTAGCGTTCATATTTTATCTGAAGTCTATCAATCCCGACATTTCTATGATGATCAAGTCTTTGGGAGGAGCTACTCTACTAGATGCTTATGGTGTCATTGTCAAAGCCAAGAATCATTTGATAGATTGTGAAAAGTTGCATCCTTAGCCTATCATGCTAATATTTCCTGAAATATCCATTCCCACACAAGATTTCATGTCAACTAGCACACCCGCAACTCCCTAGTCAATGTACACATATGCGGCAGTGCCACAAAATGTCGCCTCTACATCTGGTTCTTCCAAAGATGAAATGAGTGATCTTAAAGAAATGTTGCAGTCTATGAAAAATGATATAACTACCCTCAAGTAGAACTAATCAATGCCTCTGAAGCCTGCCTATCAGAACTATCAGGGCGAACGACCCTCATATCAGCAGAATCAGTACCAGGGCGCTTCTCACACTAATCCACCAGCTCTGACAGTCAACCAAATGGTGTCGGTGCCTACTCCGCTGATGAGCACTTCACCAAGCTCGAGTAGGGAATTAACCATGAGGCAGAACAACCTCATTGATGACATCAATTTGTGGTGCTTCCCTTGCAATGATGTTCATATGCCTCGGAACTGTCTGCATGGCAACTTACAACAAAAGGTGGTAGAGCAACGCAACCAAGGCACGACGCCAGACCATGAAGGTTATGTATATGCCTCGACACAAATGGAGAGTGTGGTTTTTACCATGCAAATGCAAGGGATTTCTCTAGAACAGGAATCTGACATCACTCCTGATTGCGCGCTCTTCTCATGGATGGAGGAAGAATAAATGGTGTTTGCTAATGATACGTCCATATTCAAAACACCGCAAGTGCAATCTAAATATAACACTCACTCAAAGAGGAGATTTACTGGCAAGTCAGTTATTCTGCATCTAGCCAGCCCGCAACTTAAAGGTGCTTCCAATGAAATACTTGGCACTTCCACTGCCTCGCTACCATCTCAACCACAGAAGGAAATTATCATAACAAGAGACAAGGAGTAGAAACCTTTGAGTTTTCCACCTTTTAATGTGGTAGAACAATTGAAGAAATCATCCACTAATGTGTCTCTATGGGACATTCTAGCTATCCTAGAGAAAAAAATGCTATTACAGAAGGCGCTTCAGGAAGAGGTTAGTGTAGCGCCAATAGACCTAGAGTAGTTAGCCAATGCAGAGGTTATTGCAAAAGAACAATACAAAAGAATCCCCTGTCGAAGTTAGAGATAAGTTAAAGCCTCAACCCTTCTTCTTAACTCTCATTATAGGAAATAAGTTATTGCACAATGCTATGATTGATTATAGCGCTAGCACCATGGTTATGCCTAAACAAATAGTCAAATTTTTACGACTCGGCTATGAACCTATGAAAAGGGGAGTAATGCAGGTTGATGGAAACAAAGTTGAAACCATAGGTGTCATCAAGGCACTTCCTTTAACTCTATTTTCTTTCCCTACTATCACAGTGTCGTAAGATACTCTGATCATAGATGTTCCTCCCATGTTCAGTCTCTCTCTATCCCAAGAATTTACTTCAAAGGTGGGCGGATACATGTCCCTAGATTGGTCACATTTGATTCTCAGAACCAAGTACAACACAAAAATGAAGATAGAATCAAAGGCTTTACATTCTAAACATGTAGCAGATGAAGCCCTGATCAATTTTGAAGTCGCGCATACCTCTATCACCAAGCAAGAAATGTATTGTGTTGAATTACTAGAGGAAGAAAAGGTGAGCGGAGACCAGGATGACCAAGGGGATGCTCTGTTGAGTGAACACATGGATAGTGACCCTTTCAAAAATTATCATGCTACAGGATTGGGCACCTATGTAATTTATGATGAAGACCAAGTGCTCCCGTAAAGAGTTTGAAGGTGGCCAAGCAAATGAGCTATGGACACTATACTTTGATGGAGCAAGAGGTAAAGCAGGCATTGGAGCAAGGATATGTTTAATATCCCCAAAAGATGAGAAAATACTAAGGCCTTTCTGCTTCCAGTTCACTTGTTCGAACAATGAAGCCGAATATGAAGGATTAGTTCAAGGTTTAAGCCTTGCGGAGCAAATGGGCATTAAGCAATTAATGGTGTGCAGAGATTCTGAACTACTAGTCAACAAAGTCCGAGGGATTTCTGCGGCAAGTAATTTCTGCATGAGATCCTATCGGCAATGAGTCTGGGACCTAGTTAAGAGTTTTGAAGCCTTCAACATCCAAACTGTTGCCCGAGGACAAAATGGCGATGCATATCACATGGGTGTGATTGGTGCTTAGTTTGATCCTACCTCTGACCTTATACATAACAAAAATTCTATACGAGTAATAGTACGACCGACAATTCCTAACAATGATCAAAGTTGGTAGGTTTTTGAAAGTGATGAACACATCATCTCGTTCATCTAGCAGTCGAGGGAATTTTCCAATCAACTTCAACCAAAGATTGTTGAGGCTTATGAAGGAAAAATCATGCAGCTCAAATCCAACAAGCTTCTGAAAGGATTGGTTAATCTCAAAAAATAATTTGATTGTGATGATACAAGAAATGATAGACGGAAGTTCATGTCAGACAAAAGTGATTACGTAGACCTTCGAGTCTCAGATGGCAGAAATCTTCAAGTCGGGAAAGATGTCTCGCACCATGATAAAGAAAGGCTCATCAATTTCTGTGAGAAATATGAAGTAGTGGCCTAGTCCTATGATGATCTAGAAGGATATGATCTTGATATCATTCAGCACACGATCAAGCTGACAGAAGGTGCAAAACCAGTTCAACAAATGTAGAGGCCAGTAAACCCCAAAATTGAAGTGATAGTGGCACAAGAGCTAACCAAGCTAATTGAGTCGTGCATTGTCTTCGTAATCAAGCATAGTACTTGGGTATCCAATATGGTCTTGGTCCGAAAGAAGAATGGATATATCCGCTTGTGTGTGGACTTCTGAGACCTAAATAGAGCATCCCTGAAGGATCATTATCCGCTACCTTCTATGGAGTCAATCCTAGAAATGGTAGAAAGATCAAAAAAGTTTTCTCTGTTGGACGGCTTCTCCAGTTATAATCAGATCCAAGTTAAGAAAGAGGATCAGCACAAGACTATGTTCACTACAAAGTGGGGAACATTTGCATATGCTAAAATTCCTTTTGGTTTATCCAACATAGGGGCAACATTCCAATGGGTGATGGACATCACGTTCATCGAGCTAATCAATAAGTTTATTGTAATCTATTTAGATGATCTTACTGTGTTCTCTAAATCTAAGGATGATCATTTTGACCACTTAGAAATAGTTTTTCAAAAGTGTGAGGAGTTCGAAGTTTCCTTAAATCCAAAAAAATGCATATTTGGAGTACCACAAGGCAAGTTGTTAGGACACATGGTATCTAAGGAAGGAGTTTCAATCAACCCTGAGCAAGTGAAAGCTATCAAGGAACTTCCCCTTCTAGTGAATAAGAAAGGCATTCAATCCTTCTTGGGCAAGGTAAATTTTGCTAGCAAGTTTATTTCTGACTTTGTGGGAATAATTAAGCCGATCACCCTAATGCTTAAAAAGGATCAAGCATTCAAGTGGACTAATAAAGCTCGGGAAGCCTTTGAAAAAGTCAAGGATGTTATTTTCACAGCTCTAGTACTGGTTAATCTAGATTTATCTAAGGATTTTATAATGTATGCATTCAGTATCAAGTCCAATATCGCTACTATCTTAACCCAAAAGGATAATGAAGGAAAGGGAGAACATCTAGTGGCATTCTACTCTTGAACCCTAAAGGAATATGAGATGAATTATAATTTCGTCGAAAGACAATCCTTTGCAATAGTGAAGGGACTTAAAAAGTTTCGCCATCTAATTTCCTGCAACAAAGTGTTTGTTTATGTCGTGCATTCCAGTGTGTGCGAATATATCATGGAGGGAGAAATCATAGAAAAAAGAGCTAATTGGATCACCAAGATCCTTGAATATGACATTGAGTTCAAACCCACTAAAACTATCCAAGGAAGAGGACTGTATGAATACATAGCGCAAAACAAGGAGATACTCGCCGAAGGAGAGCAATTGGAGCTTATTCTGATAAATGAGCCAGAATCTGAGGGTTGTTGGCTAACAGATAGAATGAGGTTTATGCAAACAAGAAAGTATCCACTAGGTCTTTCCTCCCAAAAGAGGAGATACTATCGGTTGCAAAATTGCAGATATGCGCTAGTGGAAGGGATCATTTTCAAAAGGAATTTCAATGGTCTCCTCCTGCAATGCATTACTACAGAGCAAGCGAAGAGAATCCTTGACATGTTCCACAATAGCACTGCAGGAAGATACTTCTCTGCTAAGACCACTATCATCAAAATCATGTGCGCAAGTTACTATTGGCCCACACTTTTCAACGACTCCCACTCTTTGGTAAAATCTTGCAAAAAATGTCAGTTCTTTACTGACAAAATGAAGAATTTTGCAATGCCTCTCAAACCTATAGTGGCGGACGAACCGTTTGCACAATGGGGCTTGGACTTCATCAGGATGATTAATCCTACTTCTAGTGTCAGGCACAAGTGGATTCTGACTACCACAGATTACTTCACAAGATGGACAGAGGTTGTTCTGCTTAAAAATGCAACAGAGACAGAGATAGTGGATTTCCTCAAAGAGCTGGTGACAAGGTTTGGTCCTCTAAAGACTATCATTTCTGATAATTCTAGAGCTTTCCTAGGTGCAAAGGTATGTCACTTGCATTAACAAATGGCATATTCCTTAAGACATCATCAAATTATTACCCACAGGGAAACGGCCTAGCGGAGTCAACAAACAAGAACCTAGTATGACTCCTTAAAAGAAATGGTTTGGAACACCAGAGAGAATGGGATAAAATCCTTTGAGTGGCGCTTTGGGTAAACTGCATAACTCCTAAGCAAGTTCTTAAGACTTCACCTTTGAGTTGGTATATGGGAAAGAGGCATGGTTGCCTATATTTATGGAGATTCCAGCACTTCAACTATTGAAATCTCTCAAGATAGAAAAAATGGCACCATGGAGGTTCAGCTTGCCAAACTGTTAGAAGTACAAGAA
This sequence comes from Sequoia sempervirens, assembly GCA_007258455.2. Classification (NCBI taxonomy): domain Eukaryota; kingdom Viridiplantae; phylum Streptophyta; class Pinopsida; order Cupressales; family Cupressaceae; genus Sequoia; species Sequoia sempervirens. The sequence continues at coordinate 199,919,113 of VDFB02271358.1, forward strand.
AAAAGGGAGAATTCCCTAATAGCCATGACAAATTTCCAACAAGTGGTCAAGCGATGGTTTGACAAGAAGGGTTCTAACCAAGGCCTAAAGTGTGGAGACTTAGTACTGAAATATAATAAAAGGGCTGCTAAGCTAGGTTAGCATGGTAAATTCGATAGCCTATGGGAGGGCCCCTTTAAAATAATTTGGTATTGGGAGCATAACACTTTTGAGTTAGAAAGTATGGAATAGGAACCCTTAGGAATTCTGGTCAATGGGATTCATCTTAAGTTGTTCCATTAAGTGTCGAATTTTATGTGTACATATGTGAATAATGTTTTTTTTATTTCCCTTTGTGTTGGCCGGTCTTTTTTGAAATTGGTTCGTGTTTCTGTGGAAACAACCCGTAATTGCAGAGAATAGAACAACAGAATTTCTTTACATATAAAACACACCCATGTGCAAAGGAAATGAACACATATGCTAATAAAAGAGCCCATACAATATATATGCAGAATGGAAGAAAGAACCATGGATTTTTATAAAGATATATGTTGATTTATATTAGTCTTTCATTTTTTACATTGCAAAAATGGCTGAGAGAGCCATAATCCAAAAAAATATGATTATACGAGCTATTATTTCATATTCGCTATATCTATAGCCTTTTTCAAGCTTATATACTAAACTATAAGTAGGTGGCGTATTCAACAACAGTTAATAAAGAAACTGGGGGGTGTTTTATGGAAGAGCACGGGAGGCAGCAATTGATGCATCTATGGCAACATCTACCACTTCATCTACGGTAGCGCCTACTACGTCTTCGTCGGCAGGTTCTTCAGTAGTAGAAGCAGAGTCATTTGGCACAACCTTCATTGGTGGGGGGAACACCAAGTTCCTGAAGTCAGTATACCAATCAACGTCATAGAATGGTATTATGTTGTAGCTGTAGAACAGAAAGTGCAAGGCCTAGGTAACCCTCTACCGATGCTCGTCGCGTGTTTGAAGGCGGAATCCACTGAGAAATGGTAGCCATACAACTATTGCTTCTTCCTCAATGTAGTGACGGAGGTCACTAGCTGTTAGCAAGCCTACCCCATATGCAATGTGAGCGACAATCTCACCTAGGACATTCAGGTACTTTTTTGGAAAAATTTCCTTAACCAGCTTCAGAGTTAGAGGCCTGGGGATACCAATGTCTAACATTGACACTACAAAGTGCGAGCAGATATCAGTGTTCACACGGTATTTTTCCTCATACTCTATACAATCCCTACCCATAACCTATTTTATGGCTACCAAAACCAAGGAGTGTTTACTCTTGGTCATTCTCTTCAATCGCCTAGTGGAAATCTCCCCCAAAAAAGTTGACTATGACTTATAATAGGTTAACCTAACAGGAGTATCCATGATACTGACACAATGCTTCTACCTTCTAACACACACTAAAACTTTCCTACCACCTAGCCTATGAGAAAACTTACTTACTGAAGCTTAGGACTACACCAATGACCTATTGTTAAAATTGCTCAAATTCTAAGTGTGATTTCCTCACTACTTAACAGCCTATTTATAGAAAAAATGAGAAGATGCATGCTAATCCGTTTTGAGAAAACATAATGATAACCAAGTGCAACTTGAAAGGTGTTCCTGCGTTTGTTCACATTTCCTGACCAGTTGCATTTGTAGAAGTACGGTTCAATGTTTGCTAGGTTAATAAGAGCTAGTTAATTAGCTTTAAAATGGTGGCGCTCATCGACAGTAAGCTGCACGGTCATAGGATATTGTGTCATCTCACAGGCATTTCCCAGAGCCCAAGGCAGGATCCATATCTTTTTAGGCCATGATCATTTGCTTTGGCTTAATCATTTCATCCAGGATATTAATTACAAGCACATACTAACGCAAGGTTAGAAGGAAAATTATCGACTCAAGTTTCAAGGGAATCATAGCATATCACACAGTTGTCAAACACAATAATGAATTATTGCCGCCTCAAAATGGCAAGTAATTCATTTTGCATAACCCGAGGAATTAACGGTACATGCCGAATTAAATGCAAAAAGCACACTTTCCTCTACCACCTTGAGAAAAGATGGCTAAATATTGCATGAAAAGGTTTAATGTTCAAAGTCTTTTCAAAAATGCCAAGGCTTAAGGTGCAGAGAAGTTTTTAGCATATCTAGAGCCGGATAAAATTTACAAAGTTTAGAACTTACAAAAGTTTTCATCTAAAGAAAAATGTCGGAGAGTTCATCACAACAAATGCAGGATGAGATTGGAAAGGAATTGTTTATAACCATACAGTCATCAAAAGATGTGTATATCTATGAATATTTAGCATATTCTATGCCTGGTATACCAAGCAAGCCGAAAAGGGCAAATAGGATAGAGCTGGATAGGCCCAAAGATTGCAGAAACAAGAAAAGGGTTGAGGAGAAATGGAATAATATTTATGACCCACAACTCGCAAAAAACCCTAAATCCTTAAGAGAAGCAGCCTGTGCAAGGTTGAAGGCACCTAAGGCAAACACATTGATAGCAAGGAAGGTTTGATACAGTGGTCTTCCACAATACATGGTTTCGTTGGTACATTACTGCCCGGAGTTAGTTGATGTTGCCATTCAACATTATAACCCTAGCACCCACTACATCGAGGGCTAAAAATTAAGAGTTCACATTAGCCCACAATCCATTTGGCATATGCTATGTATCCCAAACCCAAGTAAAAGAAGATAGAAAATTGAGTCCTTTTTCCTTGGTGAAGGAGAAAAAACATGGAAGGCAATGAAAAAGAACTCAGATTTCCTAATAGAGGAGATTGGTAAGAAGGGTATCCTAGGTGCTAAGCTTTCGAGTATCTCGTTGCCACGTGGTTCATTTTGTGAGGATATGCAGGATGCCATGTCAATGCTAGCTTTTTTATGTGGTCAAGACTCTGATGAGATGGTGGAAACCTTTCAATTGGGACCGGTCTTCCAATTCCGCAAACAACACAATACCTTCTGGTATGATTTCGTCGAGTTCATGGTGGAGGAAATGATATGACAAATAAAAAATTATTCGACAAAGGGAAAGTTTAGATTTCTCTCCTTCTTGGTTCACATGTTCCTACATCAAAACCTTGATTTCTTCGGCAGGTATTTTGAATTATCAATTTTTGATGCAAAGAAGAGGAGGAAGCCAGTATCCACATAGACACCCTTCCTTTCCATGTCATATGATTATTATGCATTTTTGGATTATTTTATAACTCCGATCTTGCAAGATTTACAAGGAGTAAGTGACATAGTTAGGCTCAATGAGGATCATACTAGATATATGCAAAGTTTCACTCCTGCTTATGACTGGTTCTTAGGAACAAATTTCATAATTCTTCGGATGTGGGGCTTCACTGGTTAACCCTTCCTTCTCCCATCCTACGTCACAGATAGGGTGCTCACATTTGAAATGTATAGGCAGGTGTGTATCATTGATTTTACCTTCTATAGCAACTCAAGTGTCAAGAGAAAGGGATTCTTCATTTGTCAGAAGAATTTCAAAACGGTGACTCTGTTAAAGAAGCAATCGGATCAGTTATTATAGGATAAACTGGATCATTTAGGGTTTGTTTTGGTATGTGACAAATGGGATTACAACCCTTTCAATGACCTATCAGAGCCACACATGAAAGTTACTCATGTTCCTCGACCTTACTGGGAAAAGCGGTGTAATCCGTAGGCAAACAAAGATGAAAATTTTGTTGAACTAGCACGTATTCCCACACAAGATAACAAAGGGCCATGGCACAAGTTCTACTTTGTTTTGGCAGTGGCCAAAGATAATGTCCAAATGGAATGCACCATGTACAACAAGTTACAGAAGGATGAGGAATGGACTAATGAGAAGATAGAAGCTTTCTGGAGGTATCGCCAAGAAACAGGGCAATTGGATGCCCCTTATGAGAGCTTGAAGGAGGACAAGGAATTTGAAAAATGGTGGGATGATGACCACCCTAGCCCAGACTCTAGTGTCAATAAGAGTGATGACCTGGAGAATGAGTCTGAAGAGTAGGAAAAGGAATCGGTGACCTTTGCATCCTCCGCGTTGAAGGAGAAAAGCTTCAGACAACCCACCTATGTAGCAATGAATGTGTGGTTTAATATATCAAGGGCTTCACATACACTCACTTGGGCCACTAAGGCAGCCAGGGTACCATAGCAGCTAATGGCAATAACTATCGAAGCTCAAGAAGCCTCACCTGCAAAATGGCAACGTACGGAGACCATTGTCGGAAAGGGTTCACAAGAACCCACCAAAAGATAGGTGCTTGTAGCTAGCTAGGAGCCAAAGGCCGAAAAAGAGTCACTAACAATTCTGGAGCCGCCATCGACTAGTCAACAGGTAAAATTTTCTTCTTCTTCCCTTGCTTCTTAGTCCTTGGTATCTATCCCTGTCTCAGCGGCAATCCCTGCCATGAGTACTAGCCCTCTGTTTCCTACTTTTAATCCAACACATGTAGGAGTTTTTGCCCAATTCTCATAGACCACTCCACCCGGCTTTACTCCTCCACAAACCCTTACACCAATTGTTGTCACTGAAGCTCTCCTTGCCTCGCTTTCTGAAGGTGTTTCCTCTGTGGGCACCCCTACTTTTGTTATTGCTACGAATCCTCTTCTATCACAACAAGCTGACTCTACAATAACAACTCCTTAACCATTCCATCCCATGAGTCCTTCCACTGATTCACCAATTGAGCCATGGAAAGTGGCTAGCCCTTCTGCTGGTCCTCAAACCAAGCTTTGGAATGTGCCCCACTTCTCCCCGCAAACTATCACTCTCCAGAAAAATCAAATGCCCAGGCCTATCAAAATTACCTATCCATATGCCCTACTTTCTGGTGCTCCTTTCGCAAGCAGACTAATTTCATTGCCAGCTGAATTTATGGTGCAGATTAATTGCAGAAAACAAGCACATGCAAGTAGAATGTAAAATCACAAGGCAAAGGATGACAGTGTTTCTGCTAAGCCAAAAATATAGACTCTTTATGATGAGACTCAACAAGAGCTAAAGTTTGCAACCATGTACCCGAGAGTAACCAAGCCTCAGGTGGAGATGCACCGAGAAGACTATGGAATATATGTGGTAGGGCTTGACATGAAGGTGGCCTGATCGCAAGATAAGGTTGAGATTATGGAGGAAACACAATGGGTGGTCACCTCTGACTTCCTTAAAACTGGTCGCCAGCTAAAGAAAAAGGATGAGTAGCTTAAAGTAGTAAGGGAAAGAGTTAGTTTTTTGGAGAAAAAAGAGAAATCCCAGGAGGTGGATGTTGCACGTATGACAGAAAGGGTGTTGGTAGTAGAGAATGAGAAGAACAAACTTCAAGGTGAGCTTGCGAAGATTCAGACTATCGACCTTTCCATGGTAAAAGAGTTGCATACTAAGAATCAAGAGGCGGAGCAGAATTTGCCGCTTAATAATGAAAAGTTGGAACAGCTTCACCTTGAATATAGTCAAGGAATAGCACAAAAGAATGAGGCTTTGGAGCACTAGCAAGCTCAATATAAGAAAAAGTTACAAGAAAAAGAGGCTGAATTTGAGGGCCTAAAAGCTCAATTAGAACAAGAGCTCCAAGAGACAAATTCCTCTCTGGACATGCATTTAGCAAATCACTCTCGAGTTGAGGAAAATTGGAATAAAGAAATGAGTAGCTCTGCGGAGCAACTGGCGTCTGAAAAAAGGAAAAGGGAAAAGTTGGTTGAGGACATTAGCTCAAAAGACGTAGAGATCGCTTCTCTTAAAAGCTCTCTCCTATCTTCTCCTACACAGCTAAACATTATTCTGTTGGTTAGGCAGTTGTACATTTCTCATTGGGAAAAGATTAAAACTTTTTGCTTAGCACTGCAGCCCACCCTCTAATTCATTTCCAAGGCATCAAAGCTAAGCTAGGAGGCTCATGATACGATGGAGCAGTTCCCATGGTTTATCTTGGAAAAGGTTTCGGAAGCAAAATATCTGCTCACCGAGCTATACTCGGTCTCTAATGAAAATCTTGCTAGGGAAGGAATTGAAGATTGGGATGTTGCTTCTCAGATGGAAAACAAGTTTATCCATTGCCACTCTACCTTCCAGTGCACTAAAGCAGTCGCAACTACTCTGAGTAAGATAATGGAAAACATACGAGAGAGTTTCTCCAAGTTAAACAGGATGGTTTTGTCATCCCCGTTCCTTGAAAATAGCTCTATTGCTACGGCTGAGAAAATTGCAAAAAAAATAGAAGAGAAGGAAAATGATCTAGATGCTTTTAGAGATTTCAGTCATCCTCCCACCGCAACTGACATTGAGGGAGTTATCCATCTGCTTGCACAGCTATTGTTTCATTATGAAGTAGGGGTCAGTTTACCTAATGCACTGCCTCATAAAGAAACTATTGATCTAAGCAAAGCACAAGAGAATTTGCACAACATGGTAAGGCCATCTAAGGATGAATGGTCACCTCTGCAAGTGGCTCTTTCCAATCTCTGACTCCATTATTTGATGAAATGGTGCTCTGGTCTATAAACCAGAGAAATTTTGGGTTCTCCGTTCCTCAAGCAAAATGCTCCTAGTAGTCGCCAAAAGTTGTGAATAAATATTCAACGAGCTCCTTTCAAGTATATTTTACTCTAAGTATCGGCCCGTGCATCGCAAGAAATCAACTTGGTCTTTTATCAAAGTTTGTTTCCCCTTCCACGTGTCTACTCTGTGCACCCCGAGAGTTTCCCTTCCTTTCGCATCTTAGGAATCCCCGATATATTTTTGTGTGTCGTAGTTGCAGGACATTTTTTATCATTCCTTTTTGCTTCCTCATTGGGCTCCGCTCGAGTGCCATGAAGCTCTCACTCCACAAGAATTTCGTGGGCCCCACAATTGTTGTCTACGATGCACTCTTTCTATGTGCCTACTCTTCACAAATATTTCAACGTGAGGATGAAATAATGACCACAGATAACAAAATGCTACCACACATCTCTTTTGTGCCTAGTCGATGATCGTTTCCTTCACTTTTGGATAGTTCTTTTCACATTCAACACATGTATCCTTGGTGCAAGTCTTCAGCGGCAAGAGATAAAGGTTCACACAGACAGCGAAATGTTGCCACGTTCCTAGTCGTCGGATCTCGTATTCAGGCGATGAACTAGGCAAACCAAATGTTGTTGTAATTGAGGGTAAATTTAGGGTTAGATTCAATGTTAGCAAATCAATAAAGACAATAAACCCAAAGAGATTACAAAATACAATGAAAGCTAAACGAAAGAATGATTATATCTATTAATCGTCGAGACCTCCATGATTCACTTTTGTAACACCTTCTAGCTTGTTGGTTGATGTGTTGCCCTCAGATTTGACATGCGAGCATTTTGTAAATACAATTCTAAGTCCTACACCAAGCTTTGAAGGATTTGAACAAATGTCTATGCCTATGACTATGATTGACAATGCCTAAACATGCTAAGACTTAATCAAATAAAGACAATAAATGCTACAATTGCTATGAAAAACATCTAAGTGTGTCAGTGCGTAAGTGTGTAATGTGTCTGTGTCTGTGTAATCGAAAAATGAGAGGAAAATGACATTTTATAGAAAATGCCATTTTGAATGGACGGATGAGATTGACTTTCGACATAGACCTAAAATTAGAGGACGAGATTAAATTTGATAATCCCTAATCAAGGTTAGGGAAAAATCCTTAAGTGAGTGGTCGGGATGTCATCTAAGAAGATCGAATCGGTGGTGGAGAATAAATGAGATAATTAATTTAGAAAATAAAGATTTTTGAAAATCAAGATAAAGACTGCCTGATTTGTGAGATTCAAAAAATCAAGATAAGAGTTGAACTGAAGATCAGATTTGGAAAATCAATAATCTACTCGATTAATTGATTTTTGGAGGAAAGTTACCATTTTGAATTAAATTAATTCAAAATATGGATTTTGTGAAATAATAAATAATCAATTTTCAGATATTTACTAAAATGAACTGACAGTTAAGACTGTGATGACATTTTAAATAATTTCATTTATTTAAAATGAGGGAAATATTCATTTTGATAATTAAATAATTAAATATAATTACTTAATTTAGAAGATATGACTAATAATTAAATAAATTAATAAATTCATTTAATTATGAGGATTAGTGACATATTAAATAAATAAATAAAACTTATTTATTTAATAATCAGGAAGAAATGACTAAAGAAGGGTAATTAAATAAATTTAGAAATTTATTTAATTAGGGGAAGACTTAGATAATTAATGGCGTATTTAATAAATAAATAAAATTTATTTATTTAATAATCATGAAGAATAAAAAGACATGAATTAATCAAATAATTATGAATTATCTAATCAATAGTCGAATGTGGACCAAAGACATAATTGAATGTCATAATTATGCTAGGACAAAAGTGGTAAAAATGAAGCTTGCAGGCTTAGGTCATTTTTAGGTGTCTACAGTTGTGATTGGCCACTGCATGTCATAATCATTTGCACGGGATGGTGACACTTGTCTGTTTAACCTTTCCAAGACAACTGACATCATTTGCAGGAGATGCACCTGAGCTTGGAATGACCAGATGTTTGGTTTCAAATCTTTTTTGTTGCAATGGCTTGGGGAATATTCTTATTTCTACATCATTGCTAGGGATCGTGAAATATTTTTTCTGTTGTTGCTCTCTAAAGCGGTGGGAATTTTCTACTATATATACTTTTCTCTGTTGTGAAAAAAGGGTCCAGAATTTTGAAAGAACACTAGTTTTAGGAAAAGACGTCTGGCCTTTATTACTACTTTATTTTATTGTAAAAGACTTTCAAACTGTGCCAATTGTTCAACCTTTCTATTCTTTCATGCTATTTGATTAAATTGTAAATTGTGTTGCTATTGTCTAGATATTCCATTTGAGAACTTCTATATATATTGAATGCAAGTTTGTTGATTTAAATCATGTCTAATGACTCTTCTTAGCAGTAGGAATGTATGCAATGTTGTTTTAGGTCAATGAATGGATTGATTGTGCTCTAATTTTTAGTTTCTACTTTTCTGGAACACTACAAATACCAATCGGGCCCTTAGATCTATGATTTATCGTGTCTATTATTAAGTCTTGGTGCATCACCTTAGGTTAGACTTTATTTTATTATATTTGTTTCATTTTCCCTTTCCAAAGCCCCATTATAGAAGAAGTCGACTTCTCTAAAAACTCGGAGGTCACCCAGTTTAGCGCAAAATGTCCCCCATAAACTGAGTTTCCCATAAGACACTATTACCTTGTCAAATTATGGTGTCAACAGTAACTTAGAGTCCCTAATGAAGAAGTTTGACCTCTTTTGTCTTGCATCTGGTGCTAAGCTTTCCAAAGGTAAATCCATATTCCTTGGGTGGAAAGAAGGACCTGCTAATTGGCTGGGGAGGTATGGTTTTCAATGGGGTGGACCCAAAAATTTGGTGAGGTATCTAGGGATTCCCTTTGCAGTGAGCCCTAATCAGAAAGAAATGTGGAATTGGGTTAAAGAAAAAATTGAAAAGAAGCTAATCAGACGGAACAGGAAATACCTCTCCTTGGCTGGTAGAATCTAGGTTTGTCAAAAAATTCTCTCTTCGTACAATGTGTACTTTGCTTCGGTTTGGTTTTTTAGTAGCTATCAAGTTAATGATATTCAAAAAATAATCAGAAGCTTCCTTTGGTCAGACAGTATGGGAAAAAGGAGGCATTCCATGAAGTGGGATTGGTGCTACTTAAGCAAAATTCATGGGGGCATAGGTCTAAAAGACCTCAGGCTGCAAGGAATTGCACTTGTAGCCAAATGGATTTTGAAGTCTCTCAAAGACAATGAACCGTGGAAGGTGTTAGTTAGAAATAACATCCTGCTAGTAGTTCCAAAGTAGGCTAAACCTGGAAATCTTTTCCCCTAAGTGACATCCTCCTTAGTAAACAGCCAATGGTCCTAGTTGGGTTCAAAATTTTTAAAAGCCTTTAGAAGGTGTGGGGGCTAACTAAACACAATATTTGTCTTAAAAATAATAGCATAACTCTTAAAAATAGTGCAAAGTGTCTTTCTTACAGCTCCATCTAGTGGAATCTAGAACACAATGGTAAAAAGGTCACGTTGCTCCAAGGTTGCTTGGCTAAAAACTGGCACAAGAAAGGTATAAAAACCTTCACAGACATCATGTCCTATGGGAATCTCCTAAGCTGGGATATCATTCGTGAAAGGTATGATCTACCTCAATCTAACTATAGAACCTACTCTACAATTCTAGAAGCATGTAGAGACACATGCCTTCCCAGCACCATGGAGGAAGAGTGTGATATTTCTAGTATTGTTGTATGGAAAGATGGCTCCTCTTTGAAGTCTATTAACGCTAAATCAATTTATAATAATCTAACTATGAATTTTTCTATTCTTGAACATGTAAATAAATGTTGGGATTTATCTTTAAATACTAAAGACTAGAAATAAAATATTTCCATGGTTTGGCACAGCACCATGGAGCCTAAAAGGGCCTGTTTCAGATGGATGGTTTTATTGCAAAAATTTCCTTTCAAAATTAACTATGTGGATGTCGATATTTGTAGCATCTGCGAGATGCCTGAGACTATTAGACACATTCTTTTTGATTTTTTCTATGCAAAAGAAGTATGGAATTTATTTTGTCATAAGTTAAAAATTTTGAACAATGAAGGTAAAATTAGATGGCAAGACATTCTCTTTTGTGATATTAAAATGAATGTTGAATGCAAGCTATTTTGGATTTTTCTTACTAACAAGATCCTTTGGTACATCTGGAAAGTGAGAAACAATGATAAGTTTATGGGAGTAAAGAGGGTGCTTACTAAGTCAGAAAGAAGACTCACACATGCTTTTGTTTCATTGCAGGTCTCTATGCACATTGAAAGCACTAGGGAGAAATTCTTGAGGTTGACAAGGGAGGGTTTGACAACTATCAGTAGGGAAGAGATCAGATGTAGACACTCATGTCACCTGAACCTTGAGGAGGAAAAAACCTTGAGGAGGTCTTTTGGTGAACTTCAAAGTACAATGAATGCAACCGCTGGGCATGAAAGACAAGGTGGACCACAACCATTGAAATTTTGGGCTAAAGATCTAGCAACTTAGACTGGCAACATCGAAGAGGTGGTTTCAAGTGAGCATAATCTGGTTAAGAAATTCCCTTAGAATGAAGATGAGATAGCTAGCGAAGATGTTAACAACCAGTAATTTTCCCCCAACAACAACCTATCTAGTGGATTTGGCTTTTGACTACCAAATCTAAAGAACATTGTAATGGTAGACATTAAGGTTGATAATTTTATTTGGTAAATATCTATGTTAATTCATTCTAGACTACGACAGTCCTAAGAAATGTAATTTTTTAGTTGATATCTTAGAGAGGTGAATTGTTGTTGTAGTGCTGTGTAGATTTTGACAAACTATATTCAATACAAAAATACATAAATTTAAAATTAAAACACATATGTTATTATTATATTTTTTTTATTTTTTAAACAAAAGGAAAGAGCATGTATACATATTGTGTGTGTGTCGAATGTGGAGAGGTATATTCTAATGTCAACACAAACCTTAATGAGACAGTTTACATTCAAAGTTTAAAGCAAGTAAAACTACTATGTTCGTAATATAATCAAACCTTTCAAATACGTATCATTGTTCTCTATTTCTAGGGATTTATTAAACCGTTTGGCCCTTAGATTTATATGGGCACAAAGGTTGTTAAAATGACTACCTAGAAAATGAGATTTGACACTTAATATGCAAGCTAAGATGATTTCTATGTGCAAATGTGTGGTGGAATTATTAGTGGTATGTTTCTAACTGAAACAAAACGATGGAAAGGATAATGGATGCAACAATAAACAAAGGATGATGTTGATGATAGATGAACAAATGGAGATGAGTGAGATGATATGAAACTATAGTGAACTATCCATGATTATGCATATGCTCAAATGCAAACATAAAAAAAACTAACCTAAAATGTAACTATGATGCAATGAGGATGATAAAATGTAACTATGAAGCAATTAATTAATCTAAGATGAGAATGCAAAGTAACACATGATATGAAAACTAAGTTTAAGACTCCATGAAATCTCCAAGCTCCTATGAAAAACCTGCATGGTAACAATACTCAAAGTGTGGATTAAAAATGGCATTATAACACTATTCCAATTTGTTTCTCAAAATAGCATTATAACATTTCTCAAAAGGTGGATGATAAATGCTAAGGCAAGAGGGTGTATTTATAGGGTTTCTCAAGCATTTTGTGAGGTGGCACCCATCAACGGTCTAGATTCGAAGGAGAAATGATAGACGGTGCAGATGAAAGGAATTAGGATGTTGTCCCCTTGACCAAGGACGACATTCCATGTGTGTGGAGAGAATCCCTTGACCAATTGGAAGCATACCAAATGTATGGGATTCCCAAGTGTGTGAAACAAAGACCCATGTGCTCCAAATTTGTTGGAAGTGTGGGAGAATAAAGCCATGTGCTTTTTCTCATTGGTGGAAGTGTGTGAGGATAATTCTAATTAATAATTAGGCTTATTTATTTTCATGTGACCTTTATAAGGTGGCACACAAAAAGTTGTAGAAATGTGCTCTAATTCTTAATCAGGATTAAGGAAGGTTAATTAAATAAACACGTTTAGGGTATTTTGTTTATTTAATTATTTAGAAGAATGTGAACTAGAAGAATTAAAAGGAAAGAAAACAATATAAATAAAGTAAGACCTTATTTATATGTAGCTGAAGCATTAATCAAATAGGTTGTATTTAATTATATGAATATGATGACTTTTTTCAGGTGTGTACATTTTGCCCCTCTTTGAAGTGATGTGTTTACACGTTACTTCAAAGAAGATTTTGATGTCGATGCTCAGATGATGTGAGATTTTGATGCCCCAGATGATGCAATATTTTGATGCCCTAGAAGATGCAAGATTTTGATGCCCCAGGCTTTGAATTTTAGGTATTGATGGATATTATGCCCCCTCAAGAGATAAATCGGTGAATATAAGGATGAGAAAATGAAGTGTTGAATGATGTGATAAGTGTTGTGATGATGCAATGATGATCCAATGTCGATTCAGTGAAGGTTTGATGTCAGAGATGATTTATTTCTTGAAAGTGAGTTGCAAGCTCTTTCTTTGAATAGTGTTGATTAATTACCCCTCCTTTTTGGTAAAAATGGGAAATAAATCCCACCATAATTCCCTCCATTTTACCCCTAAAAGGTAAAAATGGTAAAAATGGGATTCATTTTTACATTTTGAGTTTGGAGAAGTTGAAGATTGGAGAGCTTAGAGGAAGATAGTGATCCCATACCACAAGCATCGTTTCGAGCGTCTTCACCAACTTGACTAGCTTGCTACCTCTGGACCTACGGTACACTTCATGAGAAACCTCTTTGTTAGTCATTTTCTTGCCATTTAGAAACATTTTGAATGTCATAGATAGATGTTGTAGCTTATGGGATGTCATTTATGCACTTTTGGGTGATGTTTTAGTTGTTTGTGAGTGTTTCTTAGCATGTTTAAGAGTTTTGGGGCCTTTGGGGTCCCAAATGGCACCTCTTGTAAACTTGAAATTCAAGTTTTCATGGGTTTTAAGAGTTTTTTCAGCTTTTGGGTCCCAAATGGCACCTCTTGCAAGGTTGAAATTGATGTTTTTGAGTCATTTGAGAGTTTTGGAATCTTTGGGGTCCCAAATGGCACCTCTTGCAAGGGTGAAAATGCATGTTTTTGGGTGGTTTGAGAGTTTTGGGTCCTTTGGGGTCCTAAGTGGCACCTCTTGCAAGGGTGAAAATGCATGTTTTTGGGTGGTTTGAGAGTTTTGGTGCCTTTGGGGTCCCAATTTGGTGCAGGAGCACCCAAGGCCTTCAAGGAGCTCTTCAAAGGTTAGAAGTGTGCAGGGGTAAGGAGGACATTTCCATCAAATAAAAACATTAATTATAATCTTTTGAAGCCTATAATGGCTTTTGAAATGGGGAAGAACTTGAAAGGAGTCAACTGTCCTAAGGGTCCTGATAAGGACCCTAGGACCAAAATGCTTTGTAAATGGAAAAATAATGCTCTAGGAGGTTAGATAGGTTTATTATGATTTTATTGTGTCAAATAAAGTTGGATATTAAGGATCCAATGGTTTTTAGATAGTAGAGTTTAATAAATTGCAAATTGGAAATTCAAATTTTTAAAAATCCACTTTAGGCAGGAAAATGAGTTTCAGGTGTTTTAGAGGTAATTATGCATTGTAATCAATCCAAAATGGTTTGGTCAGTTGGGGAATGGGTCTATAACCCCAAAATAATCATTTGTACAGAGGTTTATCAATTGGAGCAAGTACTGTACGGATTGTTCTCAAAAAACTCAAAAAAAATTATATTTTCTTGCATTTTTCTATGTTTTTAGATGAAAGCTTGATTCCTATTAAAGCTATATGTTGTTGGATGCTTTAGGGGTTTTTATTTACATGTTTTAACACCTCTTACATGTTCTAATAAGCAAAAGAGGTCGGGTTGATTGATAGCAGTTCATCCTCATGATAGGCGAGGAACGATGGGTTGATTGATAATAGATTGTCCTCATGATAGGCAAGGAATGATAGGTTGAGTGATAGCTAGTCGTCCTCATGATAGGCGAGGAATGATGGGTTGATCGATAGCAGGTCATCCTCATTATAGGCAAGGAACAATGGGTTGATTGAATGAGATGTTGATTGTTCCGATTGATTTGATTTGAATGACTGCACATTAGCTTGATTAATTGATAATCTTGATTGAACATGACATTGATTTACTAATTTGTATTCATGATTAGGGAGATGGAGATGTACTCTAGTCTTGGGAGCGATTCCCAAAGACCTATAACATGGTCTGTTAGTTGTCATCAGCCAACTTAGAGATTATCTCCTATTGTGGGTTGACTTCCTTGTTAGACATACCACAATATAGAATCAACAAAGGTTTATTGACAGCTTTGGCAGAGAGATGGCACAGTGATCATAATACATTTCATTTACAGACTAGAGAGATGACCATGACTCTCGAGGATGTCTATCGTATTCTACGGATCCCAATGATGGGAGAGATAGTAGTGTACAATAAGATAGAGTAGGGTGGGATAGTTGCATTGTGGAGATTATGTCGAGATGATCATGTTATGGGCCGATGGAACCCTTGGACAGAGATGATCAGAAGATATGCTCCCTTACCGTGTGTGCTTTCCAAATTTATTGGTGGATTCCTTTGTCCTGATTGTAGGTCATAGGGATTTTCAGCAGGTTGGGGTTGTGTTCTATCATGAATGACACTTGATGGTATGAGGTATGCCTAGGGATCATGTATGTTAGCCCACTTATATCAAGATTTGCATGAGGTTTTCTATTACAGGGCGATGAGTATGTCATGTGGTGTCACATTATTGTAGACCTGGGCATGGGAGCATATAGCTGTCACTCGGCCCATTGGAGAGAGACATTCACCACCAAGGAGACCCTATGTTTTCATTTATAGCGGTCCACATGTCCAGCATAAGCTAGGCAAGGTTGCTTATTGGAGGCAGGCTCTAGATGATTTGGAGACTATCACATGGCAGTCGTACTTGGATTGTGAGCAGTGGCTAGAGGATCAGCTGAAGATACCCTTTATGTTGTTATCCCGCTATCTAATTGGGCGGACACATGTCGTGCTTGAGTGCTACTTGTATCTACGAGTATGTCGACAGTTTGGACGGGTTTAGGGGATGCCCTTGGGAGTTTCCCATTATGCACAGCGACGACAAGATGTGTTAGAGTGGGGCCCCTGTGTATCATATGAAGTAGCTTGTACAAAGTACTATACCTTGACCCTAGGTTTATGGGATTATGTTATGTATATTATAGATGCCAGGATGACCAAGGATTATTCAGAGTTCTTCCACACACATCCCTTTCCTAGATTTACTCATCCAAAGGAGCACGTACTGCTAGTTGATGGAGAGGGAGGAGATGACGAGGGTGGTGATGATGGTGGGTAGGGTGCTTGTAGAGGAGATGATGGTGGTGCAGAGGGTGGTTGCAGAGGTGATGGTGGGGAGAGTTATGGTGGTGCAATGGGTGGTGGGGAGAGTGATGGTGGTGCAGATGGCAATCATCCATTAGATTTTGTAGTTCTGAGGTGCAGGAGGAGCATCACCGTAGCTCAGGTGGTGCTTCCCTAGATTCAGATTGGGACACCCTCTCATTAGTAGTCATCATAGATAGCAGCTTTGTAGGTAGAGGTTCAGTTGTTTCAGAGCGACATAGCACAGGCTCAAGCATAGATTGATATTTTGATGACTGATAGAGGGATAGATAGGCAGCAAATACAGTAGTTGCAGACACAGATGATCATACTTACTTTAGAGAGGGATTCCTTTACATGCTAAATAGATCAGGCTCAGGCCATTATCGAGAGGATACAGCAGATGGCACCATCTACAGGTATAGCAGATTTATTCAGAGAGATCTAACACATTTCCCAAGAGTTGCAATTTTACAGAGGTAAATATCATGAGTTGTTTCCTCCTGAGCAACGAGAGAGTTTTGTACAGTCTCATTCTAGAAGATCTCATTCCCAGACTATTAGCATGGGTGTCATGCAGCCATTTCCTAGAGATAGGAGAGATCCAGGTGTAGGTTTGTCTAGTAGAGGAGGTACTAGTTCCATGAGAGCAGCAACATTTGGTGGGAGCTCGACATAGCATTTTGTGATGTTCCTTGGGCATTGTGTATACACCTTTTGTGAGATTGAGGATGTGTTTCCCATGATACAGTTCCCTTTTGGATTTTGATGTATCTCATCCTATTTTTGGATATCCTTGTACACGTGGACATTATGACAATTTTCATGATATATGATATGCAGCGGTGATTATGATGCATTTGAATTCCCTATTTATGATATACAATGTTGTGAATTTATTTAATTTATATGTGATGATAATGATTATGAAATGTGATGTGATTTATGATTATACAATGTAATGTGATGATTATGATATGTAATGTGATGTGATTATTATGATTATGCAATGTGATGTCATGATTATGATTATGCAATGTGATGTCATGATTATGATATGTTATGGATGCGTTTTATTTCCATGTTATGATGATGATTCTGATGTTATGATATGTTATGGATGAAATGATGATTTTTGTACTGATGAATGATGTGATGCAAATGATTATGCAGATGATTGAATGTGCACAACTTCAAATGTTCAGGGCCTTAAGCTTAAATAAGTGAGTCTGTTCGACTTCCAAAAGTTGTGGGAAGACTACAGTAGATTGATCTTTTAAGCTTCATAACTCTGACATATTTCCCTGCTTTCTTGGAAATATGAAGAGACTCACTTATTCAGGTATAGTGGATGACATGATTTTGATGTTGGAAATGATATGCAATGTATGTCCTTTTTTATTTTCTTTTGTATTTTCTAATGCAAATATTATGAGGGAATATATGAATGTAAATGATGTGAGAATGTTTCCTAAGATATGAAAATGATGATGTAACTGATGTGCAACTAAATGAGAATGATGTGTTTTTTGTTTAATGTCCAGTGTACTCAATCAATTAATAACAGAGATGACACCATTGTGAAATTGTTTTAGCATTGAAAAACCCCATAAATACACATGAAATACTAACGTGAATGTAGTCTAACTTAACTATGCAAATCTCATTTTCAAAAGTTGTCATTTATATTAACCAATTTGGCATGCTCTTTATCGTCATTGGGCCTTTAAAATGTTGAAAGTGAGTACAAGCATCGATGGAATATTTTAGACCAAGATAACCTGAGTACTAATTCCATAATGTTTTAAAATTGCAAGTTAACACAAGCATCTAAGTATAATTAAACCAAGATGACCCTGAGCATTGCTTGCGTAAAAAGACAAGAGTTAATCTTTTTCCTGTACAAATTTAGAATGTCATCAGTAATACTTTGTAGCACACATCTCGCGACAACTTACATAGTAATAATGGTAAACTCATAGACAGCAAAAAAAGAAAAATCATACTCCTTCCTTGCTCCTCTAGTTCAATACATCATCAAGGACTCAAGAGATATGATATCAAAAATCAAAGTAGAACAATTTGAACTTTCATGTTTAACATGACAAAACCTTGATTCAGAAAGATCATCATTCATTTGAAGTTTATGTTTGTAACTTTGGTCTGACAATTGTTTGCCTGTTGGTTCAAGCTCAAAGTTTATTTTCCCCTAGTGAGTGCAGGATTTTTCCCCCAGTGTAGGGTGTGACACGACCACGACAACCAAGACCTAACCTGAAGACCTATACTAGGGGCCTCAAGAGCTGATCAACAGATTAGCCTTGCCTACGTTATACACACAGAGACCACGTAGTTCGACTGACAACACCACCAAGATTTACAAGACAAAAATATGAACATAGCGAACACCTAGAAGACTGACCTAAAATGTCTCGGGGGATAATCAAAGATCACCCTTGCCTACATTCAAAGCTTAGAGATGACATAGTTTGAATGACAACCATGTTTTTGACTTTTTGACTTTTTGACCTATTTTTGGATTTTGATATGTTTTGATTGTTTTTGGATTTGCGATTTGTTTCGAATGTTTTTGGGATTTTCTATTTGTTTTGAATGTTTTTGGTATTTTTGATTTTTCAACCTTAAGAATGTACAAGAATCCGATCCAATGCAAAACATGCCCCCAATGTGATATGATAGGACAAACTGATTTTTAGAATGGGATGAATAATGCTAGGGGAGATCATAATACAAACATTGGATCAAGCTATGATGTGAACATGGAAGCATGATGGATGAACATTGCAGAGCAAGTTACATAGCCCAAGATAGATGGAGGGTGCATATTTTACGCAAGGCGCCTTTTTTCCAAGTTTTCACCAAGGTACTTGCCCAAAGCACCACCGAAGTGGTTTTCACTAGAGGACAATCTTTTTTTTTTCAATCCTTCTTCTGATTTTTTTTGTATTTTTGCATTTTTTGATTTTTTTTGGTATTTTTCCATGACCTTTACCAATGCACTGGATGAGCTAGGTGTAAAACCTTTTGAGATGCAAGTTGTTGAGGGGTTCTTCAAATAGATCCCCTTCTGGTGTGGATAAATGATATGCTCCTGATCCAAAGATTGATACTATAAGGGACCTAGCCAATTAGGTTCAAATTACCCCTTCTCTTGATCTTGTTGATTACGAAGATTTTCTTTTAAGACTAAGTCACCCACCTGAAATGTTCTAAGTATTACTCTATGATTGTAGCTCCTAGATATCCTTTGTTGATAAGCTTTTAGGTGATCAACTCCATGTTGTCGGCTTTCATCCAACAATTCTAATTCTTGTAGCCTAGATACTCTGTAATCCTTATCTGAAATCATCCCTTTAAGTGACGCATGCAAGGATGGTATCTCAACCTCAATAGGTAGAATAGCTTCTGACCAATAGAAAAGAGAATAGGGTGTTGCTCATGTTGGGGTACGGATATCAGTTCTGTAAGCCCACAATGTCAAGTTTAGTTGAACATGCCAATCACATCCAACTTCATTGACGGTTTTCTTCAAAATTTTCAAGATAGTCTTGTTTGAGGCTTTTGCTTGGTCATTGCCTTGGGGATAGTAAGGTGTAGAAAACCAATGTTGGATATGGAATCTTTCACAAATCTCTTGAACATCTTGATTCTTAAAGGGTCGTCCATCGTCAGTAATGATAGATTGAGGAACACCATACCAACATATGAGATAATTCAGGATGAATGATGAGATTTGCTTCCCAGTGATGGTGATTAGAGGAACAGCTTCAATCCACTTAGTGAAGTGTTATGTGGATGTGATTATAAACTTATGTCCATTGGAGGAAGAGGGGTGAATCTTACCTACAAGGTCCAATCCCCATTGGCAAAAAGGCCATGTAGTTGTGAAGGGATGCAACTCTTATGCAGATGCATGTATCAAGTTTCCATGAATTTGACATTTGGGACACCTTTTGACATATTGAAATGACTCTTTCTCCATATTCAGCCAGTAATACCCCAATCATAATAATTTCTTAGCTAAGGTTAAGCCACTTGAATGTGTGCCACAGATACCTTCATGAAAATCTTGTAAAGTGGTTTCAGCTTCATTACGTTCTAGACACTGAAGAAGAGTACCATCCAAACCTCGTCTATAAAGCACATCAGCTATTATGGTGTCGCAAGATGCTTGTTGAGTAAAGTTTCATTTTTTGTTTCAAGATAAGTTAATTGGAAGGGTATTATCTTGCAAGTAGGTATGGATCTCTCCATAGAGGGAAATTTGAGGGTCGACAATATGGCATATCACTTGGGATTCTGGATCTTCATAGGCTGGGTTGGACACTTGTTCTACCATGAATTCATAACATCTTTGTTGTTCAGGTATCTGCAAGAGAGAAGCAATGGTGGCCATTTCATCTATAGCTTTGTTTTCTATTCTGGGAACTTGTGCAGATTTGATCTCAACAAAGTAATTTTTGAAATCATCCACCATCCTCTTGTAGGGAAACAACTTTTCATCCTTTGTTTGATAATCATCATTGACTTGGTTAATGACCAATTGTGAGTCACCATAGACTAGCAATTCTGTGATTTTCCATTCAATAACTATCTTGATTCCAATGATCAATGCTTCATATTCAGCTATGTTGTTGGTGCAGGAGAACATTAATCTGTAGGATTTAGGAATTGTGTGTCCTTGCGGTGAGACAAACAAGATTCCTGTGCCTGGTCCATGTTGTGTATAAGAGCCATCAAAGTATAGCAACCACTGTTGTGTAGATATGGTTAGGATATCATTATCAGGGAATTCAATGTTCATTGGATTGTTATCTGACAATGGTGCTTCACCTAGTTGATCTGCTATGGCTTGACCTTTAATTACTTTCCTGTCCACATACTGGATGTCAAACTCACTCAATATCATGACCCACTTGGCTAACCTCCCTATTAAAGTAGCTTTGCTGAGCAAGTACTTTAATGGGTCAATTTTGGCGATGAGTTTGATGGTGTGAGTCAGCATGTAGTGCCTTAATTGTTGTGTAGCAAATACAACTGCTAAGCAGGCTTTCTCAATAAAGGTGTAATTGATCTCATAACCATTTAAGGTCCTGTTGATATAATAGATGGCTCTTTCTTTTCCTATAGAATCTTCTTGTGCCAATAAGGCTCCCAAAGATATCTCGGTTGTTGCAATGTATAGTAATAACAGTTTTCCCTTGACTTGTGGTATCAACACAAGCAGTGTCATCAGGTACTGCTTTAGTTGACTGAAGTAAGCTTCACATTTTTCATCCCACTTGAAAGAGACATTCTTGCGTAATAAGTGATTGAAAGGATGAGATTTATCAAGTAGTTGAGCAATAAATCTTTTGATGGACTGAAACCTTCCTTGTAATGATCTGAGTTGGCTAATGTTTTTAGGAGGAGGTATTTTCGTAATGGCTTTGACCTTTGTAGGATCCACCTCAATGCCTTTATCTGAGACAATGTATCCCAAAAGTTTAGCTGATGTTAAACCGAACACACATTTCTTGGGATTTAACCTCACCCTAAATTTCTCCAATCTTGTGAATATTTTGTCTAGAATCTCTAAGTGTCCTTCTCTAGTGTAGGATTTTTCCAATAGATCATCTACATAGTCTTCCATAAAAGTATGCATCATGTCATGGAAGATGGTAGTCATAGTTCTCTAATATGTAGCTCCAACATTTTTCAATCCAAAAGGCATCACATTCCAACAAAAAGTGCCCCAAGGACATCTAAAGGCTGTTTTATCTTGATCTTTAGGTGTTATCTTTATTTGGTTGTATCCTGAAAATCCATCCATAAGTGATAACATTTCGTGCTCAGTGGTCAAGTATACAATCATATTAATGTTTGGTAGAGGAAAATCATCTTTTGGACAGGCTTTGTTAAGATCTCTAAAGTTCGTGCATATCCTGATGCTCTTATCTAGTTTGGATACCAGAACAATGTTTGATATCCATTCAACATAGTCAATAGATCTTATGAATCTTGCATCTAATAGCTTTTTCAACTCAGCTTTAACCAAAAGGGCGATATGGGGTTGCATCTTTCTCAATTTTTTCTTTACTGGTTTTTTGTTAGGTGGTAATGACATATGATGCATAATGTGTTATGGATCTATGCCTATCATATCAACATATGACCAAGAAAAGTTGATTTTCCTCTCCTCAAAGAATTTGATGAAACAAGGTTTCTCCTCTTCTATCATAGATTCTGCTAAATGCAGGGTCTTCACTATCTCAGTTGTACCAACATTGATGGATTGTGTAGGTTCTATTAGCACTAAAGATCTCTCTTGATAGTGTTCTGGGAGAGTTTCAAACCTTCCATCTCTTGGTTCCTTAGGGAGGTTTTCACCTAGAGATACGCTCTTTGTTTTTACTTTTTCCTGATTTAATAGTGCCACCAAATGGTTTTCACTATTAGACCCATTTCCTATATTTTTCATTTTGCAGCTGAAAGGTTTAACACTCCTTTTGTCAGGAGCTTTGTTTGGAGATCCAATGGTAGAGCATGTGTCAGGGTTATTGGAACATGGGAAGTTCACAAGGGCATCATTGTTTGAAAAGGTGGGTATGTCAAGCGGCTCATTTTGATCCCAATCAATTAGTTCAGGATGCATTAAGGACAAGGAATCAATAGATTGGTCAAGGTCATAAGGTGTAAGCATCAAGATAGCCATGTCATCAAATTTTCCAATGAGGTCTAAGATGTTACTCTCTTCCAATGTGTCTATCTGGCTCAAAGAATGATCATCTTCACTTGAGTCAACGACATATTGCGATCCATATTCAAGTGGTCTAGAACTAGAACTTTTTCCTTTCATACATATTGGTGTATACTTTTGGATTACATTGATCTCTTTTTCATTGCAAGATTCTTTAGAGAGGGAGCCCCATTCATATTCATTGGAATTTGTTTCATGATCCTCACTAGCCTGTAGTTGTAATATTCTTTTGACAGATCTTTGAGTAGCTTCCTCTTTTGAGTCTTCCCTGTATCCTAGTCTTGTTTTATCTTTGGGATTCATTGTGATGAGTTGTATTGGTTCACTGATGCCTTCTTTTCTTTTGCCCAAAGGACCATTTCCTTCATATCCCATCTTTGTCAAGATTTTCTGACCCTTGCCATACTTATCTATGCATATATTGGACACTGATACCTGTGAAGGCTCTTCATCTTTGTATAACCAGTTTAGGACATCCCTATCTTTTGATTCCTCTACTTGAGTGCTTGTTTTTATAAACTTCCCATCAAAGAGCGTGATGGGTTGTAAAGATTATTGTCTTGAGGTAGATGGTTGTCCATGTGACTTAGGAGAAGATGAAAGTTGTGATAAGTATGAAGATTTCTCAAATGAGTATTTCCCCATGCCCTTGTCTTTTATTTGGATCCTTTCTAACTATTTGGACAAGGCATTAAGCTGACTTCCATCATTGCATGAAATAGAGTCAACGACCCCTTTGTCTTTTGATTGATCCTTTTCCTCATACTATCTTGATGAAGAATCCACTGGACTTTCTTTGTTTGATGGATCGGAGTTGACTTCTCTATTATGTGGTACAAAGGTATCTTGACTTTTTTTGAATGCATTGCAATATTGGGGATTATTAGAATCAGAAACAATGGTGACCTCTTGTCCATTGAAAGGAAACTTCAGGCACTAATGATAAGTTGATGGTACCGCTTGCATTTCATGAATCCATGGTCATCCCAAGAGTATGTTATATGTCAATTCCTTGTATAACACCTGACACACTATGTCTTTGATGATTGGTCCCACTTGAATGGGTAAGATGATCAATCCTTGGGAGGATTTTTCTTCATCATCATATGCTTTTATGGTGATTTTCCTTCTAGGATCAATAGCATTTTTAGAATATCCTAATGCACGAACAAGCTTGAGAGTGTAGATATTTAGGCCTGCTCCTCCATCTATAATGACAAGTTTGACACAATGTTTATGAATTAGGACTTCGATGTGGAGAGAAGAGTTATGCGGATGGGTGGTGGATGCATCATGTTTAGAGAATGATAAGAAATGAGGTGCATTCAAATGTCCCACCATAGCTTAAAATGTGCATACTTCCAGATTGTTTGGTACTGTGGTGGAAACTAAAGCTTTTTCCAGGATTTCTTTGTGTGCTGGTGAAATCTTGAGAAGTTCCAATATGGATATTTCAGCAGGTATCTTCTATAGCTGGTCGATGATGTTATATTTTGTTACAAGAAAAATAGTCATTTTGGACATGGAGGGGTAGCTCCTTTCAATGTTACCTTGGCTTGTCCTTTTGTAATCACATTGATAGGTGTATTGTCTTGACCATTTGTTATTTTGATGACGTTAATTCAATTTTCATTCATGTCAACATTAGTGCTCAGATTTCTTGGTACAAGGCCATTGATTTGATGTGAGATGGTGTCATCATTGTGTTGGATTTCAGTAGTGGCATCCTTCCCTTGGCTTCTGATTTCAATGTCTTGTATGGAATTCTCAACCATCTCAATACAATGAATGGTAGAATCATAAACATAGTTTATATTCTTTCCTTTGGTATTCAATGTAGAGGACTCTCCCTTTTCATAATTGGGTAAAGGGTTCTTGAACACTCCCTGATCACTGTTTGTTTGGGGTCCTTCAATGTGTACCTTTTTGTTATCAATGAGATCTTGGATTGTGTGTTTTCATTGCCAATATTTCATCATGTGACCCTTATTTTTATGATAATCATAGTAATGGGCATCGTTCCACCAAAAGGGCTTGACTTGTGGATCCTAGTTTCGTGCTTCTAGCATTGTGATAAGCTTAGCCCCAGTAAGTTCCTTTAAGGTGGAATCTAAGGATTGTCCCAATGGTGTGAATTTTCGTCTATTGGAAGGTTTTGGAAACGGTGTTTCTTTAGTCCCCAGATTAGTCTGATTGTTGTTTTGGCTAACATTTGGAGGGTTGAGAGGATTGTTGGTTTGATTAGTCTTGGTGGCAGCTATTGTTAGGTTGAATACGAGTTTGGTATTTTGATTTTCAGCTATGACCTCATTGTTACCCACGTTCTTATTTTGTTGCCAAAATTTAGGTTTGTCCACACTATTGTAGTTGTTAGAGGAAGTGGATGAGTTATTTTCATTGTATACCTTAATGACCCCTCTTTTGACTAAGGCTTCTTCGATTTTAATTCCATTTTCAATAATTTTTTTGAAGGTAGGGGGACATTGTAATTCCAACCTATAACTCATCTCATCATTTAGGTTATCAATGAAAATCTCTATGTTTTCCTTTTCAGGCACGGGACGAGAATACCTTGCAAACAATATCCTCCATTTTGTAAGAATATGAGGAAGGACTCACCCTTTTTCTGCTTCAAGTTGCAAAGGTCTTTCATGGTGATATCATGTTGGATATTGTAAGAGTATTGAGTGAGAAATCTATTGACCAACTCTTCAAATGTGTTGATGGGGGGTGTAATCTTTGAAAACCATTCAAGGCATGTCCCTCCTAGACTTCATGGAAACAGTCTCATCAAATAAGTTTCCTCATGCGCAAATTCTAGACTCATAGTTCAAAATTCCCTTAAGTGATCTAATGGATCAGTTGTACTATCGTATTTATCATAATTTGGAAATTCACTACGTTTAGGGAAAGGAATCATGTTGATGGATGGATTAAAGGGATAAGGACAAATGTCCTCGATCAAGTATCATTTTGAAGTTCCCCTTTGCATATCTAGAACTTGTTGAAGGTTCTTCATTTGGTGAGTTAAAGTAACCATTTGTTTTATTTCCTTTTTAGGATTTTGGAGAGGTGATTTTAAGATATTGATGTCAAAATCAAGGGGAAGTTTGACTCCTTGATTGGCTAACATTAATAGGTATTTTTCCCCATCTCTTTCAAAAATATTTTCCAAAAACTTATGGAAATTTGGGTCTTGTTTTGCTTGTCAAATATCCTCATTGTTTATTTATTCCCCTTGAGTGTTGTTGAGTCCACGAATAGGGATTTCTTCTGCATTAGCCATGTTGCTAGGGATCTCACTATTTTGAGGTTCAGTGTTGGGAGTTTCAATATCGAATGCTTCACTACTTGTACTTCCTATGTTTTATGTTTTAAAGTTGGGTGTTCCAAGTTCCTTGTCCTTGAGTCTCCTCTTTTGTGATCTTGTTTGGACGGACATACAAGTGTTATGATTTAGACTAAGTTTTGATCTAAGTTTGAAATAGTGCCAAGGATTACAACTAAGTCAAATAGAATGACAAATTATATTGATTAGACTAGGTTTGATTTGATTGCATGACATAGTTTTGTGATTAAAGGATGACAAATCCCGAAGATGAAACTATGTTGTACAAACAAATATGTGATAGATATTGATGATTTAGGCACCTTGAAATGTTTAGATTTAGGTTTAGTTTGAAAATTTCCACTTGTATAGGTATGTTTTGACAATGTTTAGACTTCTAAGGTATCTAAGGAATGATCTTGGACTCAAATTTTTTACTCAAGAGACATAATTAAGGTACTCAAAATGTTGGAAAAGTCTTGGATTTTGACAATAGTACATCATGTATAACTCTAGATTGTCTTTGCAAGCTCTCTTGTAAAAATTGAAGGTTAACCTTTCTCTAAAGTCGTAGAGCATAGACAAACATTTTTTATGTTGTTTTGGACTAAGAGGTTTGATCTTTGATTTTTTAATCTTGACCTTTTGTGAAATCATCGTGTAAACCACATATTCTGACTTTTTTTTGCCTAAGGAATGGTTGAACACTGCTGGAAGAACTAATTTTCTGAAGATGGATGGACCTAAGTTACCGACTTGTCTACCTCAATGAATGTAGTTCTGAATCAAGGTTTTCTCTTTCAAAATGTAACATTTTTTGTGGTGCTTTGTTTGAGTTTTGTTTTGAAGACACATCAAGTAGAATATATGCTCCTAAGGCTGTGTAAGATTGTATTCTTTTAGATTCCATGCGGGTTTTACCCCAACCCCACTATCTTTAGTAGGTGAATTCATAAGCTTGGCTACACGGGCTTCTCCTTATAGTGCACTCTCTTCTCAGGCCAACCAAGCTTTCAGTCCCCATGAAAATCCCATGGAAAACTGATCACCTCTACTAAAAACTATGAGAATGTGGATGCATTGGCAACAACCGTTGCTACACCAAAGAATAGATAAAGGATTTTGGAAAATCTACAACAAGGGTTTTAATGTAGGAATTCCATTCATGGGGGATAATCCATGCAGCGAGAGTCCCTTTCGATCCATCTCATCAAAATTATCCTCATGATACTTGAACTTTCCTCAAGTATCCACATTTATATCTCGGTTGGAAGTCGCTTGGATTTAGCGTATTACCGGTTGGGTCATTCCCTTGGGTGATTACTTTTTCCCACAAGGTAGGCCCTCTAGGATAAACAAAAGCAAGCAAGTATACCCATAGTTTGATCGATCTTTATTTTGCATGAATAAAGAGAGAACTCATGCCATATACTCCACTTACACTCACACATAAACAAGAATGGGTCTAGCTTTTTGGATCATCTAGTTAAGGGGAGAGCATATGCCTACCATTCATCACATACAAAAGACATGGTGTTCATTTTCCTTTAATTAAGCTATGTTCCTAACTTAACCAAAAGGAAACATGATGTTCATGTTCCTATCTTAACCAAAGGAAACAAGAAAATAACGTCCAGCCCTTGAAATATGTTAGTAGTTTATGTTTTTAGTCTTTGACAGCAAATCTGGGAAAACCTACAAATACACAACACAAAATGTGAGTTTCTGATTTTGGTGAAAAATTGCAAGAGGCGCCAAAACAGAGACAAGAGGCGCCAAAACTCTAAAACAGTGCAGAATGGTCTCAAAATAGGTGAAAAGAGTCCTGAAACAAGATGAAAGACGCGCCAAAACTCTGACAAGAGGCACCAAAACAGGTGCAAGAGGCGCCAAAACTCTAAAATTGGCCCAGAATGGTCCCATAATAGGTGAAAAAAGTCTTAGGATAACTTGCAAGAGGTGCCAAAACAGGTGCAAGAGGCACCAAAACTCTAAAAGTATCCCAGAATGGTCCCAAAACAGGTGAAAACAATCTCGGGACAACTTGCAAGAGGTGCCAAAATAGGTACAAGAGGTGCCAAAACTCTCATAACAAGCCAGAATGGTCTCAAAACAGCTGAAAATGGTCTCTGCACTGCTTGCAAGAGGTGCCAAAACTCTAAAAACAGCCCAATAATGCTTCAAAATACCTCAGAACTGCCTCAAAACTGGTACAAAACATTCCCACGTCATAAACCTTGAACCTACAATCATGAACTCATCAAAAAAGTTAGTAATAAGTGAGGAAAAGGCCCCACGGTGGGCACCATTTTGTGTGTGTGTTGAATGTGGAGAGGTATATTCTAATGTCAACACAAACCTTAATGAGACGGTTTACATTCAAAGTTTGAAGAGTGTAAAACTACTATGTTCGTAATACAATCAAACCTTTCAAATATGTATCATTGTTCTCTATTTTTAGGGATTTATTAAACCATTTGGCCCTCAAATTTCTATGGGCACAAAGGTTGTTAAAATGACTACCTAGAAAATGAGATTTGATGCTTAATATGCAAGCTAAGATGATTTCTATGTGCAAATGTGTGGTGGAATGATTAGTGGTATGTTTCTAAATGAAACAAAATGATGGAAAGGATAATGGATGCAATGATAAATAGGATGATGTTGATGATAGATGAACAAATGGAGATGAGTGAGATGATATGAAACTATAGTGAACTATCCATGATTATGCATATGCTCAAATGCAAACATAAAACAAACTAACCTAAAATGTAACTATGATGCAATGAGGATGATAAAATTCAACTATGAGTCAATTAATTAATCTAAGATGAGAATGCAAAGTAACACATGATATGAAAACTAAGTATAAGACTCCATGAAAGCTCCAAGCTCCTATGAAAAACCTGCATGGTAACAATACTCAAAGTGTGGATGAAAAATGGCATTATAACACTATTCCAATTTGTTTCTCAAAATAGCATTATAACATTACTCAAAAGGTGGATGATAAATGCTAAGGCAAGAGGGTGTATTTATAGGGTTTCTAAAGTATTTTGTGAGGTGGCACCCATCAACGGTCTAGATTCGAAGGAGAAATGATAAACGGTGGAGATGAAAGGAATCAGGATTTTGTCCCCTTGACAATTGATAGCATGCCATGTGTGTGGAGAGAATGCCTTGACCAATTGGAAGCATGCAAAATGTATGGGACTCCCAAGTGTACAAAACAAAGACCCATGTGCTCCAAATTTTTTGGAAGTGTGAGGGAATAAAGCCATGTGCTTTTTCTCATTGGTGGAAGTGTGAGGATAATTCTAATTAATAATTAGGCTTAGTTATTTTCATGTGACCTTTATGAGGTGGTACACAAAAATTTGTAGAAATGTGCTATAATTCTTAATCAGGATTAAGGAAGGTTAATTAAATAAACACATTTAGGGTATTTTGTTTATTTAATTATTTAGAAGAATGTGAATTGAAATAAATTAAAAGGAAAGTGAACAATATAAATAAAAACCTTATTTATATTTAGTTGAAGCATTAATCAAATAGGTTGTATTTAATTAATTGAATATGATGACCGTTTTTAGGTGTATACACATATTAATATAGAAATAAGGGATTACAAAACATCATTCCTGAGGCTCTTATTAGCCTGATGATGCAAAATAATATCTTGCATAGAAGCTCCTAACAACTAGATATTACATGATGTATTATGTGCAAAAAACCCATTTACCCACTTGGCCTAGAAGCCTAGAATTTTCCCTTACAAATTTAAATTCAAAGTGGATAATCATATGAAATTCTAAACCCTTACATACTACAAAATTCTAAACCCTTGCATATTGTTGAATATGGTATACATACCCTTACATACTATTATACTCGAGGATGATTTACATATCATTAATTTATTCCTCCATACCATCAAAATTCACTTCATTTTCTCCTTGTTGCTCCTAAAAATCTTGCACATTATCTATGAGTGGTGGCATAACATTTAAATTTGGAATACCTCTAGGACAAGGCTGATTAGAAGAACTCACATTGTCTTGATTAAGCCTCATATGAAGACCATGGTTGATTGGAAGATTGTGAACATTACTCGCTGCTGGAGCCAGTCAAACAATCACTGGTTCATGGTGTTCATGGGAAATGAGGTTCAAAATCGCATTCACCTTTCTCCTCATCAATTCTCCCAAATCTTCTCCTACTACCCCAATGTGCATGTCCAATGATTGTTGCAAATACCTAAAACTATACATTTCCAGTGTGTTCTTCATTGCATCCAAGAGGGAGATATATGTTATGCCATTCAACAGGAAGTGGCATGGAAAAAGACCCCTGATTCGGCCTTGGCCCTTCCATAGGTCATAACCTTGTACTGCCCTCAAAATTATATTATCAAATAGAAAAACCTCCTTTACCACCTTTCAAGAAATTAACTGCAACATTGGGAGAGATTGCAAGATATTGAACACATTCGACAGAAAGATTGAAAGTACATGATTCTCCTCACCTAGGGGTATAGGATCTCATCTCCCAACACTTGTTTCACACTCTTGTGAAATTGATAACAATGCCACTTAAATATTTGACCTAGCTCTAGATCCCCTAAAGAGTCTAAAAAAGGTAGCTCCCATTCCAAAACTAGTAAGTAGACCCTATAATTTTTGGGAAAGTACTCCATGATAGCTCTTCTACACCTACAACAAACCTGGCAATTGTATCTCAATTCACCTTCCTCTATAGAAGAAGACGCTTGATGCATAGCCAATGTCATTCAAAACCATTGCTTCTACAAATTTTCTTTGAAATGAAACTATAGTAAGGATGGTAATTAACAAACTCTTCACAAATGCAAGGAGGATGACATAGCAGGTGGATGTCATTTTTTCCTTTCCCAGCTCACCAAGAGCCTTCCCAAGAATAATTGTTTGTGTGTGATTTTAATGAAAATTCATCATAACATGAACTGCTTTGTACAAAACCCCACCTGCATACATTGAAAAACACATTAGCTTTTAAACATAATCATTCACTCACTTGATGTAATCCACTTCACATTGGAATGATTGTCCTTGAAATTCATCATGTACAAGCTAGTATAAAGCACCATTGGATGTTATGAAGGTTTAGAATGATTCACACAAAGTGAATTCATCGATATCCCATCCATTTAGATTTGCATATCTATGACATGTAACTACCATCTTCATAATGTATAATTGGCATTAAACCCTTTTGCTTATAATCATTACTTGATAGGACAGATAATCTACAGCTATCGCATTCTAAACTATACAATGATCAAAGTCAAGCCCTTAACACTAATTACTAATTGGGTTTAATGAACACTTTCCATTTTTATTAATTCCACTAGATTTGGGAAGGCTTTTAAGTTATCTTCATTTTCCATTATAAATAACTCCTCCCTTTCACACCCCAAATTCGCTAATCGGTCTACAAGCATGTTACCTTCCTGATACGTATGCAATATCTGATAAGAATCAAATTCATCTATGAGCTTCCATAGGTTTTGCATTACATATTTTATATGCCAGCTATAACACTTTCTTTACACGCATTTACAATAATTAAGGAGTCACCTTCTATGTGGATTGAATTTATTTGAAATTGTCGTGCAAGCTGCAGACCATAAAGAATAGACAATGCCTCTACCATGTTATTTTTTCGTGATGGTAAACCAATTGATATGGCCACCTTGACTACTCCCCTTGAATCTCTAATACAAACACCTGCCCCTGAAATACTAGGATTTCCTCTAGACACTCCATCAAAATTCAACTTAAAGAATCATGTCATTGGTGGAAACCATTTGATTGTACTCTTGTCCACCTTTGTCTTATAAGGAATCTTTAAACTTCCCTTAAAAGGGAGACTTATACCCTTCCAATTTTTTAAAATACTATTATCCCATAATGTAAACATAGAACCAACATTCTTATGATCTTGAACCTAGGCATTTACTACTTCTATTATTTATTTTTCAATTATTGCATGAACACTTTGAATAGAGGCGAAAACTTTTCTAAAAATACACTTGTTTCTTTCCCACTAAATAGACCATGTCACTGTTGTTGGGATCAAGTGCCAAATACATGTAAAAAATGAAGTCTTATATAACACATGCCATGAAGCAAAGAGGTCCCATATTGTCTTCAGCAGAGGAGTATAAAAGCTCAATTTTTGAAGTACAAATAACCAACAACTTTGGGCAAAAGGGAACTACAAACACAAATGATCATGATCTTCCAAGCTTTGATCACATAAAACACAGTTAAAAGGATCTCCTAGTTGAGCAAGTCGATCACTTGTAATCACTCTTTTTCTCAACACTAGCCATGCAAAGCTGCCTACTTTTGGTAAAACCACACTATTCCAATAGAATGAATAAGCCCTCTAAGACTGTGTTTGATCTCCTTTATTAAGAATAGCTTTATAGCCCTACTTAATTGTATAACAACCATTCTTGGAAGGATCCCATACTATGTGATTTTCTTGTCCTGTTATGAACACTATTCTTTCACTCAAAAGTTGTTGAAGAATCTCCTTTTTTTCTCTCGCTATTTGTGTGCAAGAAAAATCTTTCTAATTCACCCTTCCTAAGGAAGCCTCAACTGTATTAACATAATCAATTAGCTTGGACCCCCACAATTGAGTTAGAACCAAGATAGCAGATTGCATCTCTTGATAAACTTTCAATGGTGGATACCCAATCCAAGAATCATCTCAAAATTTAACTTCTTCACCCTTATTGACTTCCTAAGAAAGATAAGATGTGACCACTTTTTTGCAAGAAAACATGAAATTCCACATGGCAGACCCTTCAGGAGGGTTAGAGATAGTAAATATCCTTGTTAGAATTTGATTATCTAAATACTTTGCTCGCATTAATGCACACCATTTCGACTATGACTTGGCATACATTTTCCAAATCAACTTCCCCCCAAAGGCCATGTTACATTTGGCAATATCATGTAATCCCACTCCATCTTTTAATTTCTCCAAGGACATACTATCTAGAGATACTAAAGGAATTTTTTCACATCATCCATATTCCCCTTTCATAGGAAACTCCTAATAATTTTCTCTATTCGATCAACTACTTAGGAGCCCTAAGGACTGATTTAAAGTAATTAGAAATTGCAGTTAAAATTGTTTTAATCAGAAAAATACGACTAGAAAAAGACAGCCAATGAGCTTTCCAAGCACAAATTCTTTGCTTAATTCTCTCTATGACTTTGGCCCAATATGTTGTATTATTAGCCCCCATAAAAAAAAAATCCCAAATACATACATGGTAAATCTTCCTCTTGAAAACCTAATGCCTAAACAATCTCCCTTTTGATAGCTTCCTTAGAGTTGAAAATATAAATATTTGACTTACGCACATTTATTTTTTGTCCTAACAACAAAGAATACTTATATAGACATAGAAAATATACTGATTAACATTGCACATCTGATCCTAACTACTAACATTGTTTCATCCTAAATCATCCCTCAGTCTAACCATTTAATCAAATTCCCTTGTTTGATTAAATTCATCAATTTTCCTCCCTTAATTAATTAAATTATTTATTTGATTAAGTCAGTCTATTCCATTAATTAAATCCATCAACCTGATCTAATTATCTCTATTTAATTAAATAATTCATTTTATTTGATTAAATCTCTAAAAGTCATCCTATTGAATTAAATAAATTAACATTTGTTTGATTTAATCTAACTTTCACCTTTTTTAGTTAAATAAATCAAAAATATTTATTTAACTAGCTCTAAATCCTTTTCTTCTCATATTTGATTTAAATAAATCCATAAAATCTAAATCAATATGTCAAATCATTTTCATCCTCTTTAAATTAATTAATCCTCAATTAATTTAATCTTGGTCCATGTCACATCCTCTAGCTTTTTCCACTTGCACAAATAAATGATTTTAATTGATTTATTAAATCTTCATTTTCCCTCAACAAGGCATCTTTAGAGAATATTCTCTCAAATTTGAATTCAAATCAAGTTGACTTGTCCCTTCCAACATAGCATTAATTCTCCTCTTACATGTCCCCCACTTGGCATTTAAGACCCCTTCTTCTCCCTCCAACAAGCCAAATTTGAAATTTGAAAAGGCCACCTAATGTTATTTATCAGCACATTCTTCAAAACTTGCACATCCTTCATCCATTCACATGTTGACAAGTGGCATCTTGCCATTAGTTGATTCTTAGTCCCACATTGCTCCATTTTGGATATCTCTTCAACTTGATTTTCTATAAATAGGAGGCTTTATTCCTCATTTGATCATCCACAAATTGAGTAAACTTACTATACTCAAATCCATAGCAATCTTCATCCAATTTCATCCAATCTTAGCTAGGTTATGCAGATTTTTATCTTGGAGCACATTGGAAGTCTTCATCATCAATCAACATTGCATCATTGGAGTTGGTAAAGGGCCAATTTCCACATCAAATTGGCACCAATTCCCCCATGGGATCAAGAGTTTGCATTACTTTCAATAGGATTTAATCTATTTTCTTGTTCTTTCATTGTATTCTTCTTTTCATTCCTATTTTTAGTTTTGTTAATGGATTTCATGGGGAATCCTTGTTCTTACTTGCATATGATCTTCTAATGTGTTTGTTTATAGTGTTTTGCAGGTATTGGGATTGGGGTTCTACAACTTTTCCAAAACCCGTTTAATTTGCTTAGCTTCAGAAATAGTTGCTTTCCCATACAATAAGATATCATCTACAAAAATATTATGGGTTATTGATATATCAGTTTGAGGAATGAGAATGCCACAAGCCCTAATTTTGTTTCTCCTTTATTGTCCTACTCAATGCCTCTGCCATGATTATGAAGAGAAAAGGAGAAAGAGGATCACCTTTCCTTACTCCTTGTGTTACTCTAAAAAATCCCAATGGTGAACCATTAATTATGACTAAGAAATGTGCACCTGATAGATAGGAGAATATCCATTTACACCACTTGGAAGAGAATCCAAACTTGGACAATACTTTCAAAAGGAAGCTCTATTCAACCTTGTGATAAGCTTTCCTCATATCCAATTTTATAACAAAAGATGGCAAACAATTTGTTTTGATAGAATGTAGCACTTAATGTGCCACCAACGCCCCTTCTGCAGTTTCCCTTCCTGGGACAAATCCTCCTTGTTCAAGCGAAATGATTTTTGGTATTAGATTTTGCAACCTCAGGTATATCGCCATTGTAAAAAAATTATAAACTGTATTACAAAGGGAAATGGATCTAAAATCTACAAAGGTTTTTGGCTCCTTTATTTTTGGAAAGACAGCAATATTTGTAACATTGAAGTGCTTCAACATTGAGCCAGATCTTTGCAACTCCTCTAAAGCCAAAATAAAATCAAAACTCAATACATCAACACTTTTGAAAAAATAGAGCTGTGAAGCCATCTGGCCCTAGAGCCTTATCCGAGGACATTGAGAAAACCACCTTCCTTAGTTTTGATAAAGTAAAAGGTTTCATCAACTCCTCATTATCCCTTTGAAAAATGATACTTGGTATTGCAAACAATAGTTCTTGCTCATCTTGACTCCCTTGAATTGAAGTAGACTATTGTGGGGCAAGGAGATTCTTAAAAAAATGAATACCTTCTTCCTCAATTTCCTTTGCATCATGCAGTTGCTTACCTGATATTGCATCATGTATTGAGAAAATGGTTTTTGTAGCTCTTTTTTGTTGAGCAGATGCATGAAAGAATTTTGTGTTTCGATCCCCTTCCTTCAACCATAACTCTCTTGATTTCTAATGCCAATAAACTTCCTCCCTCTTGCCCAATTCTTCCAAGCTTATTTGCAGATTTTCCTGCTTCTCATAAGTAATAGAATTCATGCCACTTTTGAATAATATGTTCATGAACCTCTACCAGTTGTTTTGCTACCTCTTCTTTTTGCACAAAAATATTCTTAAAAGTTTGCACATTCCACTCCTTAATTTTCCTCTTAACATATTGCAATTTTTTGAAGAACTGAAACATTTTAGTATCTCTATGGAATGGTGCACTCACCCACCATTTCCTGAGTAGAGGTAAGAAAAGTGGATGTCTTAACCACATTTTCTCAAATTTGAAAATGTCAAAAATTTTGAGGACAATTTACATGACGTTAGAGCCCAATTTTGAGAAATTAAGAATCTATCTAAATGCACAGCTATCTGTGAAAAATCTATCCTCCTATTTGTCCATGTGAATCTCCCTTTTTCTGGAAAGACATCCCTGAGAGCATTGTCTGTGATAAAGTTCCCAAAAGAAACCATTGTCCTCTAAGGTGGAGAAATACCTCCTTGCTTCTCATTTAAAGATACAATTGCATTATATTCTCTTTTCATTACCACTTTCTCACTTCCCAACCCTTGGATCACATTTGTTAGCTTATCCCATAGCCTTTTTTTATCTCGAGTAGGTTCTGGTCCATAAATATTGAAAAGATTGAACTGAAGATCAAAGCATTGTACACTGAGAAGTTGTCAATTACAATCCCCACTCAATAAATCCATTGAAACTATTTTTGGATTCCATAATGAAATTAAACTTCCCAAGGCTCCTTGAGCTGGTACAAAAAAAGCTTTCCATTTACCCCATTTCATTACTAATGCTTCAAATGTTTCCTTTGACAATTTAGTCTCTTGTAGCAACATAATATCCGCCCCAATAGCATCAATCTGATGCTTGATCTAGGCCCTTTTTTTAGGGGCATTAATGCCCCTGACATTCCATCATAGA
Source organism: Sequoia sempervirens (assembly GCA_007258455.2). Lineage (NCBI taxonomy): Eukaryota > Viridiplantae > Streptophyta > Pinopsida > Cupressales > Cupressaceae > Sequoia > Sequoia sempervirens. The sequence continues at coordinate 199,956,061 of VDFB02271358.1, forward strand.
ATCTTCATTGCATTCAAGGATAGCAACATGCTCTCCTCGACCTCTTGTTTAGTGAAATGCTCCTATCTAGTGTAGCCTGCACCCCTCTCTCAATTTCCTCCTTTAACTTATTAGCCTTAGATTTTCGACCTCTTTTTCCTAGGGTCCTTTTTATTGGTAACTGAGAGATTAGGGTTTTTTCCAAAGATAGCATTTGAGAATAATCAAAATCACACACCATATCTGCATTGCATTCCTTTCACACATACCTCTTGAAGATGTCCTTCCTGAGAAAAAATTATTCTATCCTCTACTCCTTTCTCATTAAGGATCTCCTCTAATATTTGATGAATTTCCTCCTCACTAAAAATCTCCTTTTCTATCTCATCAATAAGATCTGAGCCTATAGAGGTAAGCATTTTTTTGTGCAATCTCTTCTAACCCATCAGAACCAATTTTTTTCTATGATGCCATAACTTCTCCTTCCTGAAACTACCTCAAATTAAAAAATTCCCCAGTGTGAATATTTTTGGTAGGTAAAGTTACTTTTCTTTGAGATATATCCTCTCCATTATTCAACAAAAACTTGTCTAAAACCTTGCCTGATTTCTTAACAAGCTAGTTGAAAGAAATTTGAATTGACATCCTATTAAAAACCAGCTGATGAATTATTTTATCCAGCTACAATAATGGTAATGTTGAAAAGGATTGGGTATGGACCAATTCACCCACATTGCTACCCTTTTCAATATGCTTAACCTGAGTGACCAGAGCTTTAGGGTGAGAAGAAGAAAAAAATCCTTCATTTGATCCTTATTCAATCTTTCATTTTTGTTTGGCATCACCTGATTTGATTGAATTTGATCCCCCATCTTCTTCATACTAAAAAAATTAGCATCAGAAACTTCCCTTGACATTTTCTTATCTGAGCCTTCAATATTAGGGCATTTTTTCTTTATATGCTCCAAAGAATGACATATCACACATGAATTTTGCTAATTTTCTACTAAAATTTCCTAAATTCATATACCAAACTTGGAATTTATATGAATTTGATTGGGAAAGGGCTTTAAAGAATTTAATAACATGCAAACCCTAACAGGTAAAGTAGGGATTTCATAAAATTTCTTATCCTATTTGAGAAAGATTCCAATATGATTTGTCATGATCTCTATAAAATTTAATTCTCTATATTCCAGGGGCAAAGAATGTAATTGAACCCATGCTAGAATAAACTTGGACATAAATTAATTTGATTTATAATTTGGAGTCCAAAGATTCATGCATAAACCAGATCCTTCATATATCTAGGATTTAACTCTATAAATAACATCTCTCTGGTCTTTTGTATGAAAAAGCATAAAAAATATTCCCTATTTATTATCCAAATAGAATACCCATGAAACCCCTTTCCATTCATCAAAAATCAAGTCTTTCAACAATTCTATATCTAGAACAAGATCCCAAAACTTACATATTAGTGCCTGATGATGAAGATCTTGAACTTGATTGTGCAACAAGTCCTCTGAAAAAGTAATAGAAACCACATTACTTCCTTTCAAACCATTTTGAACTAGGGGGTTTGATGCTCCAATGGCTTACAAATAGATTCATCTTTTCTCTTCCACTGCAAAACTGGTTTTTTCTTTTCCTTTTCCTTCTTCTTATTCTTTTTCTTATTAGATTTCTTCGTTTCCTTGATCGAATGCAAGTCACTGACAAATCCTTCCTTAGGTTTTTGCTTTGTTGGACCTTGAATCTTCTCACTAGACTTTCGATCCTTGTCATTTGATTTTGGTTCAAGCATTGGCCCTTGTTGAATACCTTTCTCCATTTCATTGCTTGCTTTAGAACGGTCATGATTAACATGCAACCCATTTTGCTTGTTCTCTTTAATAGTTGGATTGAAGGGAGCGCCTTGCTAAACTTTAGATTTGTATGCATAAGAGACATTATGCTTCCCCCTTCCATTTGATTCATGATATCTGGACCCTACTCCTTTTGCATGCTTGGTGGATCTAAGATCCGCCTCCAAATCCCGATAAAAATGATTCAGAAGCCCCGAGTTTTCTTCAAAATTCCTTCTCATAAAACCCCTTTTCTCCCTGTCTGAGAATTTATCCTCTTCGTAGATGTCTAAGATTGGTTGTTTGTCTTTATTCAAAACCCTATGAGCGGTAAATGGAAGCCAGTTTGGCCTCAAAAATCAATGCCTTGAAGCATTTGTTTTGCCTGCATGTTGCCTTTGTGGATTACCAATGCAACCCCAATGTCAGGGAACCTATTTTTTGTAGCTAGCCCTACCACGAGGATCAAGATTCTTGTCATTTTCTGTAAAAAAGCCGTTAGGCTGCCATTATCACCCTGTCATTTTATTTTCTTAAATTTGGTTAACATTTTATTTATGTTTATTTTATTTTCAAACTATTTGCTAATTTTTTTAAAAAATTATATAAGTTAAATTACTAAAAATAATTATCATTGTATGTCTATATTTTCACTTTTTATAATATAGTAAACAATTATAATTACAAAAATGTCAACATTTATAAATGCATGTATCAAATAACTATTCACCATTATACATCACATAGGAAACTTTCAGCATATGCCTTAATGAACTCATGTCACTTGAATATTATGAAAATTCCTTAAATTTCTTGATTTAAAGTTGTAGTTTCCATCTACAATTGGCTAAAGCTGATCAAATTTTCATTTCACCCTTGTCATTTAAAGCACAAGCGACAAAGTGGTCTAACATCATAGTTGCTAGTGTAAAAATATGGGCTATGAAAGTGAAAGTATTTTTGTCCTTAGAATTCTACTATTTAAAATCATTCCAAATGAGTTCAACCAATATTCAATAAATGTAAGCTAGGAAAACTTACTTAAACAGCCATGAAGCATTTCAGTCAATCACAATCTATTTGTGTAAAAAGGGATGGAAAACCTAAAACTTCACAAGTTGTCACATGTCAATTCTCCTACATTATATTTACAATCGGTGTAACACCACGCCACGAAACCCTAGAAGACAACACACTAAACACCTAAAATAGATAAAAAAAAATTTGAAAGTGTAATAATCATAAGATAGAAGATGAATCAATAGTTTATTTTCTAAAATAAGTCCTCTAAGGTTCGTGACTACGCTACTCGATTCCCATTAACTAAACTAGCAAGAACAAAAAATTGTTACATTAAACCAATTCCATCAACAATATGAAATTACCTATAATCATCTCATTTAATTGAACAATCAATATGAAATAACCATAACATGTATTCAATAGAGATCATTTAGAATCAATCCAATTAACTACCATATACAATAGCATTCTTTACATTGTCCATTACATAAGAGAGTTCAACATTTATTTACATCATTACATCGTTACATCTGAACAACAATGTCTCCTCATATATATGTGAGGAGAATACATCAAAACTATAATACATGATATAATAGATTTATGGTACAATACAAGAACATGAATTATAATCCACAAGAACTGGAACCAATGCAAAAGTATTCAATTCCAAGAGTAGTCACCGCAAACACAAAAAAAGTGAGGAAACTCAATGGAATACAATACACATTCGACCTGACCATGTGGAACCCTAAGGTCCACCCCTTGTACTAGGAGATAACACCTAGTCCCACAACAACTATAACAACAAGGCAACCATAATCTGACATAACAAGGCTAATAAATACAACTAACATAAAAACCAAATATCAACACATGAGATCATACAATGCTTCCAAAGGACGTCACATACTAGTCTGTAGAGGAGGGAGTGTCATCGCATGGTCCTAACATGGGTTACCCTGGCGGTCTCTCACAAGCCATCAACCCCCATCTATGGTTACCCAGGTAATCCCTCACTAGCTACCGGCCTCATAGGGTGACACATGCAGAACCAATCTTCCTTTCGTGAGGACAAGGAATTTGGTTTTTCCAACTAGGCCTTCTCGACCCATCCTTAGCCTAAATGAGCACTAAAGGCATGGGTGAGGCATTCACTTATCTTGATTAATGTGTAACTACCCAACCCCCTAATTCATTTTAGGTTATCACTTAGTTAGGAAACTCCCACACGGGTTACCCTGGCGCCACTTTGTGTGTCGGCCCCCATTGAGAGCCACTCCCCTACTAGCAACTAGGAGACCCAATGAAATTAAAAGAGAAAAGCCAACTTGCACAATCACCAAATATCATTAACATACACATCAAAGAGAGGCATGACTCATCCCGTACACAAGTTCCAACCACATTGGTGAATATACAGTGCAAGGCTAATGGCCATCATATACTCATCTATACAAAACAACCATCTCAAAGTATTATCAAAGAATTTCATCAAAAGACAACTTCCCCCTAGTCTCTGGAAGACTCCTAATATTCACTTCACATGATGACTTAGGCATTGATACAAAACCCACAATTCATCCCCATATCAACAATCATTCGCATGTTTCACATAAACAATTCAAAATAATAATAGAAAAGTAGAATCATGTTTCAGAATATTCATCTTAACCAAATTAATAACCTTTATTTCAAATAAACTAATCTTTTATTTACACAATGCACCAATCCTTATACATTCAAATTTTACTCTAATTCATTTGCTTCTCTTACATGATCGTTTTATAATTAACACGGCAATGTTCACTTATAGATCACATCCAATATACATACACATGTGCCAAATTACAATCTTATATACATATAAACATATATAAGTATGTATATATAAATATATATATATGTCAATCCACATATATCTGATATGATCAAGTAAAATTCTGTTTTCAATCCACATATATCTTATATGATCAAGTAAAATTCTATTTTCAAATGTAGAGAGTAAATTATAATCATATAAAAATCTTTGTATGAATATAGATATATATTTATACTTATACAGTTGTTGTTTAAACAATTCAAAATATAATAAGAACGCCACAAGAAAGATTATTAATTTGCATCACAGAGATCCTATATATATATATATATATATATATATAAGTATATATCCTCTATATATATATACATATCAACATATGAATTCCAATCAAATTAAATGGATCTACATATAAACTCCATGCACTGTAAAGCATTTCAAATCGAATATATATTGATTTCTAATGCTCAGACTTGTAGATTGATTGCTAATACTCATTCATGCAAAGCATGTCTATTACCAATTCCTACACATAGTTCAAACTCAGAGTTTACAGTTAAAATCACTAAATTAACTAATGTTTAATGCAATTAGGAAATGTTATGCTGCCGATTTAAACACAAGTGAAGGTTTATACATAGTCCATTCTAATGCTATATGATATCATATATATCATTCATTCCAAATCGAATATCAAGTCGTAGTATAGTGATGGAAGATTGGATCCAATTTCTAGCATCAAATGCATACAATATGCATATTAAATTCTATACCAGTTAATTAAAATTTTATAGCATGAAGAGAGGGGCGGAGACTAAAACAAAGAGGAGAATAGTGAATACACCAGAGATTTCATGGCACCAACTAGGATGAAAAAGATATAGGGGTGACGCTCAATTATCTTTATCAAATTGCTAAGTATAAACTAGATATCTAGAAATAGGGGCGGCGGCCTGTGCTAACTATGATAAGTTTAAAACATAAGGATATTGAATGCATAGGGAGATAGAGACCACGGCTACCAAAAGTCCTCCATTCTTAAATGCATACTATCATAGGTACAAAACCACGACTTGAGCCAAGACTAAGATAGCAGAAGTATAGCAAGAGGTCATAGAGTAGAAAGCAGAAATCGGTCTATTTGCAACCAAAGCAAGGCACTGGAGATAGTATGAGTTCGGCCTGACACAATACCCCAAGATTTAACCAACCATAGCATTTAACATATATACCCAATATGATGGGTTTTTATGCCTCTGAAGAAGGGATTTTCAGACTAGATGAAGAACAATGGCAGAGGAAATTTTTTATAGCAATAAATGAATAAAGAATCACACCAACTAAAGAAAGGAGAGTATAAATATTATTGCAGAAGAAAAGCTTTGTTTATTACAAACAAATTGGGGAAAAATGTTAAACAAACAACAAGATAAACAAGAATTCCCAAGAAATTTAGATTTTAAAAGCTCTTTGACATTCACAACATAAGCACACTCATAAATTAACAAAAATGGTTTTGTTTCCAGCAAACAATTATTCCATCTCTATTTGCTACAAGATTAAAATCGAGTTTAGCAAGAACCTAGTTTCTCCTACTTGTCAAGGTGATGAATTGATGCAAAGCTCACAATTCCAGCCTGCTATGCAACCCCAGCTTCAACACCTTCCAAATTTCCATAATACTGCAAAATCCCCAATTCCAAAGCTTCCAAAACCCCCAAGAAAGATTTTCAAGAACTAGAGAAATGTTCATGGAAAGAACCAAAAATTAGTTTTAAGAATCCTCCTCAAAAGCCCCTTAACTAATTTATTTATTACCTCCACCATCTATAACTGCATGCACTCTTCATTTAATTAATTTATTTAATTTTTCCCCCACTACCATCAACTTCTTCAATTTATTATTATTTTATAATTTTTTTGTCATATCTTGCAATTTGCTCACAATTTGCTCACAATTAAATTAACTATTAAAATATTTAGTTTATTAAATAAATCTTTCATATAATTTTGTTTGCACAATATCATAATTTAATATATTTATTCTTTAATTTCCCTCATTAAATCATAATCTTAAATTTATTTAAATCAAATAAGGACATTATTATTATTTATTTAATCCATATTTCAATTATATAAAAAAATAATAATAATTAATTATCAAAAAGCTTTAACTTAGTAACTCTATTTTAATATGATAATCAATCAAGCATAAACCAACTAATTTAATTTAAATGTACAAAATATCGAGCAATACTAGACCTCACAGCGAAGACAGAAAACAAGACCATGACACAAGACACAAATGAACAACACTGCCAAGGTGACAACAAATACACATCATCATCGAGAATGATGGTTCAACATAGGGGACCAAATGCTATCTCCAGATCAACAATATCCATTAGGATTAAAGCATGCTCAAACCTGGAAATTCAGGTGGAGTCGATGCCTGGTACCTGCAAACTGTAGCAAACCACACAATCAAACATGTACATAGATAGAAAAACAAACAAACACACCGTGAAGGGAAAATCACAATGTCTCAGGGCACTCACAAGCGAGTGATGCAACCCTGTTCCCCTTCACCAAATACATGAACGCACAATAATCAATTACAAATCAACATGATATGAATAATCGACAAATAAACACATGATACAAAAGACAAGATTAATCCGCATGAACCATTAGATCCATATACTAAACACAATATGAGCATAAAATATCAGTGATAAAGTATTGAATCAACTACATCATAACGATAAATCCATCATCAAACAAAATATCATGATGTTCAAATACAACCAAGTCACTGTCAGAAAAAGACAGCAAATTGAGGGGCACTACAATTGGCTAAAGCTAATAAAATTTCATTTCACCCTTGTCATTTCAATCACAAAGACAAAGTGTCCTAACATCACAGTCGCTACTATATAAAATTAGGTTGTGAAAATGAAAGTCTTTTTTGTCCTTATAAGTGCTTCACCAGCTAATAACTTACCAAAAATAGCCATGAATCATTTGAGTCAGTCACATAACCAAAACTTCACCAACTCTCATGTGTCCATTCTCCACCCATGTCCCAATCCATCTTTTTTTGTCACAATAATCCAAGGTCATTTCCTTTCTCTTTCCATCTAAATAGACATATAAGAAGAGATAGAGCAATGTCGATGATTATTTAGATAGAGATGATTATAAGTATTAGGATTTTATCCTTTTGATAAAACTCATCCCTTTTTTAGCACTTCAAAAATCTGGAGGCTCAGGAAAATAAACAAGGTTTGTATCAAATTTATCTTCCATTAAACTATATTTAATTTAAATAATAATTAACATTAATGTAATTATGTAAATATTGTATTAATATATTAAAATTTAGAAAATATATTTAAATTATATCAAATATGTATCTTCCATTAACCTAAAATATAGGCATGCTACTCCTACAATATAAACATAAACATACAAAAATCTATTATTTTCATATTAATTACAATGTTATTATATTTATTTAGTTTTGAATTTTTAAAATTTAAAATTTTAAATAAATTTATATGTTGAACTTATTATGAGCCAACATATCACATGTTTATGTTTTAATTTTATAGTACATTAAATATTGTTACATTGAGAGGCATAACCCTACAATGGCATAGGCTTCTATAAGAGGTCAACACATCCGGAAAAAAAAAAATCCAAAAATTTAGGAATCTTAAAAAATAGATTATTTCTTCAAAATTCTTTTCTAAAAATCAAAAAGATATATAATATATTATATTAGATAATAGTATAATACATATTATATATTATAATAATTAAGAAATCTTCAAAAGAATAATATCTCTTTAAAAAAAAATTAAAAATTAAAAAAAGATAATATATTATTTTCTCTATACAGTCTAGAAATCTAACAAACATAGCTTTACATTTTTCTTCGGGTATGTCACATTCAGGTAAATTAATTTGCTACATTCTATGACTAAGCTTTCCTATGCAGTAAAACAATACAAATTATTCATTTGGTACATATTAATTTGATACTTTTGGAACATGTTCGTTTGATAACTATCAGTCTTATCCCTTGTAGAGCTATCAGAGTAGATGAAAAACTAGCGGATTGCCATTTTCTCTATACAGCAAACATAGCTTTAGCTTTTTCTTTAGGTGTGTCGCATTCATGTAATTTAATTTGCTACATTCTGACTGATCTTGCAAAACAATACAAATGAATAGTTTGGAACATATTTTTTTATACTTTTCGAACATATTCAATTGAAAACTATTTGTCTTCTCCTCTGTAATGGCCATCTTTATAGAACTCTTCAACTCTTCATGGGCTTTCCTTCTACACTTCCACTATGTAGGTGCTCTATCCTTTTCTTTACCATATGACTGGGTTTTCAATTTGATCTATCTTTTACACCGAGTTATTTACAATCTGAATCTTCAAATTATAATCTTAAACTTCCACTTAGATAATAATATAATACATATTATTTTCTAAAATTCAAAAAAAGATATAATATATTATATTAGATAATAATATAATACATATTATGTATTATAATAATTAAGAAATCTTTTATTTTTATTCACATTAATAAAACTTACATTTTTTTTTTTTAAATCTAGAAAAGAATAATTACAATACTATAATGGCAAGTACTAACCACTACGTGGCACTTGTTAATATTGAAATTAAAATATCAAAAAAAAAAAAATTATAATAAATTTATTTTAATGATAATTCTTAAATTTATTTTTAAAATTAATTTTATAATATTTTTAAAATAATATTATTTTATAAATCTTGAATATACAATTATAAAATCAATCTAATTTGTATTTATAATAATTTTATTAATAATACATAAATTTAAAATTAAAACACATATATTATTATTATATTCATTTTATTTTCAAACTATTTATTAATTTTTTTAAAAAATATATAAGTTAAATTATTAAAAATAATTATCATTGCATGTTTATATTTTCACTTTTTATAATAAAGTAAATAATTATAATTATAAAAACATCAACATTTATAAATGCATGTATCAAATAACTGTTCACCATTATACATCACATAGGAAACTTTAAGCATATGCCTTAATGAACTCGTGTCACTTGAATATTATGAAAGGTCCTTATATTTCTTGATTTAAAGTCGTAGTTTCCATCTACAATTGGCTAAAGCTAATCAAATTTACATTTCACCCTTGTCATTTAAAGCACAAGCGACAAAGTGGCCTAACATCACAGTTGCTAGTGTAAAAATATGGGCTATGAAAGTGAAAGTATTTTTGTCCTTAGAAGTCAACTAATTAAAATCTTTCCAAATGAGTTCAACCAATATTCAATAAATGTAAACCATGAAAACTTACTTAAATAGCCATGAAGCATTTCAGTCAATCACAATCTATTTGTGTAAAAAGGGATGGAAAACCTAAAACTTCATGAGTTGTCACATGTCCATTCTCCTAGTTTATATTTACAATTGGCTAAAGTTGATCAAATTTGCATTTCACCCTTGTCATTTCAAGCACAGAGACAAAGTGGCCTAACATCGTAGTCGCTACTCTATAAAAATAGGTTGTAAAAATGAAAGTTTTTTTTGTCCTTATAAGTGCTTCACTAGCTAATAACTTACCAAAAATAGCCATGAATTGTTTGAGTTAGTCACATAACCGAAACTTCACCAGCTCTCACGTGTCCATTTTCCACCCATGTCCCAACCCATCTTTTTTTGTCACAATAATCCAAGGTTGTTTCCTTTCTCTTTCCATCTGAATAGCCATATAAGAAGAGATAGAGCAATGTGAATGATTATTTAGATAGAGATGATTATAAGTATTAGGATTTTATCCTTTTGATCAAACTCATCCCTTTTTTAGCACTTTGAAAATCTAGAGGCTTGGGCGGATAAACAGGGTTTGTATCAAATGTATCTTCCATTAAACTATATTTAATTTAAATAATAATTAACATTAATTTAATTATGTGAATATTGTATTAATATATTAAATTTTAGAAAATATATTTAAATTATATCAAATATGTATCTTCCATTAACCTAAAATATCGGCATGCTACTCCTACAATATAAGTATGCAAAAATCTATTATTTTCTTATTAATTACAATGTTATTATATTTATTTAGTTTTGAATTTTTTAATTTTTTAATTTAAAATAAATTTATATGTTGAACTTATTATGAGCCAACATATCACATGTTTATGTTTTAATTTTATAGTACATTAAATATTATAAATACTAGCATTCGCACCTTGGTGAGCAATGGGTACGTCGATGGGTTTTTTGTTAATTTATAATTTGTATGGATAGAGCTTAGTATTTGACATTATGTATAGTTGAATGTAATTGTGAAATGTTTTGAACTAAAAAGAAAATCAATTTGAAATAAATGTTTGTTTTGTGTAGGAAGATGGAATAAAAGTTTTTATTAATGATGGTATATATATTATTATAATTTTTGAAACTAAATAATATTGAGTATACATTCAAAATATTAAATTAATTGTTCTGCATGTTTATAATATAATTTATAAACTGTGAATATTAGTGGAAATTTAGAAATAGTATTTAATTATTTACTCTCTCTTTTTGGCAAAAGGCAGAGGGCCTATAGATATATTAATAATAATAATAATTTACAATAGGTAATAGTTTATATGATCCCAAAAACACCTTTACAACAATAAACTATCTGCCAACCCCTAGTTTGCTACTGAAAATGGGTTGATTATACAAAATGTTCAGAAATCCACAACAAAAAATTGTTTTTACAGCCTGAAACTTAGATAGATTTGGGCATGAAAAAAAGAAAAATGAACTAAACACCCCTGCACGGCCCCTGGATTGAATTCTCCCCTGGGTTTTCCTACATTATTAAGATCATATCTGGGACAGGACCCTACACCCTTCTTGCTTGAGCCAAATCTAATCTATATTTTCTGAATCTATTGCTCTGAAACTTGGTGCTTCAAAAACTGTTGCTCATGAATTTTGGCATCAGCAACAGCATTCTTCTTTCCCTTAACATATTCAATATCAAAAAACATAGGCCTATATCTTATGGATCCATTTTTGTTGCTGCTCATTAAGGTCCTACTACTCTAATACCACTAAAATATCTCTAGCCAAATTTGAACTATATTTTTTGAATTTGATGCCCTAGAACTTGGTGCTCCAGAATCTATTGCTCTGGAATTTAATCAAAAACTTTTCTTGTAAACTTTTTAACTACTACATGTCTTGTCTTTTTTATATTTACAATACATATGAAGAGATTGTCTGGAAGGGTGAGCAATCAGCACCACAACTGACGCCACCCACCAAACAGATTATTCTTTGTTATTGCCACATTCATCTTGCTTCATCATTTTTTATTGCCACCTTCATCCTACTCGTCTAGGCTAATGACAATGTGATTACTCCTATTTATCATTGCAATAACAATGTGATTATTCATTTATGAATGAATTATAAGCTCCTTTCACATGTGGCCTAAGTCATGGCTTCCTTAACAGCTATTGTAGCAACTTTTGGGTATGCTTTCAATTCTATGTCATTATACACAGTAATTTCTTTCCCATCACAGCCCATATTCGCCAATTTTTTTGCCATGCCATTTCCCTCTTTGTAAGTATGTGAGATGATAAAGTATTGAAATTTTTCCAACAAAAACCAAATTTTCTATAAAATATATTTCAAACACCAATTATGCACCTTTCTCTCCTTGCAGGCATTAACTATAATTAAGGAAACCCCCTCGATATGAATTTGTGCAATACCCAATTTGAGGGAAATTTCCAATCTTGCTAGGACTACCTGAGCCTCAGCCACATTATTCATGCCCACTAGAAGTGAAAATGAACTAGCCACTATTACTGATCCCAAAGAGTCTCGGATACAAATTCCTACCCCTAAGATGCCCGGATTCCCTCTTGAAGCACCATCAAAGTTAAGTTTGAAAAAATCAAAATATGAGGGCTTCCATTTGATTTATTTTCTATTCACCTTCACTCTACTATTTTGATGTAAACTTCCTACAAATGGAAAAATTATGTTCTTCCAATTCTTCAAAACAAAGTCATCCCAACTTGTGAACAAGGAGGGTGTGTTCTTATGTTTCAGAACATAAGCATTAACTACTTTTGAAACTTCTTTTTCAATCCTAACTTTGACAACCTCAATTGAAGAACTTAATTTCCTTAAAATGTGTAAATTTCATTCCCACCATATATTCAATATTAGTAGTGGTGGAATAACTTGTCATACAAATGTAAAAAAAGAGGTTTTATACAAGAATGGCCTACTCTAGAATATGTACCAAATAGAATTTGGCAAAGGGTTGTGTAAGTTCATCTTGCTCTTTATGAATGACCAGCATTCTTACGCAAAACTACATTGTACAAACAAATGGTCTGCATTCTCTAGCTCTTCCTCACATAAAGGACACTTGAAAGGATCAACAATTCTTAGTTTAGTTAAGCAATCACTTGTTAAAATTATCTCTCATAAAGCTAACCATGCAAAGCTCCCAACTTTTGGAAGAATCTTATTGTTCTAGCAAAATGAGAATCTTGTTGTGAACCAATTGATCCCTATGCTAGATTAGATATTTATATCCTTGCTTCACAGAGTAGTATCCCTCTTTTGAAGGAGCCCACTGAATCTTATCAGGCTTCCCTGAAATGAACACAATTCTACTTTTTAGAATATCCTAAAGCAATGAAAATGATTGGCACAAAGAGATGAATCAGAATGCTTTTTGTAGATTACCTTACCCATTAAGCCTTTTGTTGAATGTACGTAATCTAGAAAATTTTCACCCCTTTCTCTTGAAAATACGGCCCTTACATGTAATTCTTGAATTTTTTCCAAAGGGGGCTTACCATTCCACGAGTCCTCCCAAAACTTCACGCTTTTCCCATCATGAATTTCCCACGTAATGAATGAAGTAATAATTGACCTACATGACATCAAGAAATTCCACATGGTCAATCTTGAAGGCAGGTTTGAAATAGTAAGAATCCTCAAGGGGTTTGGAGTTTCAAGATACTTAGCTTGCACCACTTTGTTTCAGGTTTTTTGTACATTTTCCAAACTAACTTGGCCCCAAATTCCTTGTTCATGATTGAGATATTGTGGACACCTGCTCCTCCTTGTGATTTTTCCAGTGCCATACTATCTAAGGATATTAGAGGCACTTTTTCACAATCATTCATATTACCCTTCCATAGAAAATTTCTAATAATGCTCTCAAGTTCAAGGATAATAGACTTTGGTTCCTTGAGAACCACCAAAGAATAGTTAGGGATTGCAGATAATACTAATTTTATTAAAAGAATTTTTCATCATAATGATAACCATCATTCCTTCCACATTAGAATCCTTGCCTTTAATCTTTATATTAATTTAACCCAATAAACAACTTTATTTGGACCTTTGAAAAAAGGAATACCCAGGTATGCACGTGGCAACTATGCTTCCCTAAACCCCAATATTTTAATTATCTTATTTGTAAAGCCTCTTTTGTATTGAAAACATAAATTTTGGACTTGGAGGCATTAAAATTCTGACTTGATGTTGAGCAATACCTCTCAAGCACTTGTTTTATTTGAATGGCTTCATCCATAATTGATCTACCAAAATAGATGGTATCATCTGCAAACAGAGAATGCGTTATTGAAATGTTTGTGTTTGAAATAGTAATGCCTCTCCAAAGTCCCAGGCTCTGCTTATAAGTAACTAATCTACTAAGTGCCTCAACCATTATAATGAATAGGAAGGGGGATAATGGATCCCCTTGTCTCACTCCTTGTGATGTTGCAAAGAAGCCCATAGGTGAACCATTGAGGATGATAGAAAACTTTGCTCCTGACAAACAAGACCTAATCCATCTATGCCATTTTCCTTTGAAACAAAATTTCTCAAGAACTTTGTTAAGGAAATCCCAATCTACTTGATCGTAAGCCTTCATCATGTCTAGCTTAACAATGAAAGAAGGTAAATGATCAAATTAAATTGAGTGAAGGGTCTCATGCACTATTAATTAATGTAGCACAAAGCTCTTAACCTTATTAGGCTGAGAGCATATGTAGCTCAATTAAAAAATCTTCCAAAAGATTTCAATTGTGAATTTACCAAATAATTTTCAAAACACAAGGCACAATTTAATTAATTTGTTCCAAAACAAAATCTACATCAAAATATGCAACTAAAACAAGCCAAAACTTCCTTTGTTCTCTCTTGGTTCCTATCACTTCTTGTTCACTAGCATTCCTCCAAAATCTAGCCTCATAAGCTTCTTTTTTTTATCTGCTCATTTTTTTAGCCAAAACATGGGACTCTATCCACTGGAATTTATTTCCAACTACTGCCAATTCTCTCCTATTTTGGACACCTCCCCTATTTTTCTTTTTAGCTACATTTGGTGTTTTTTGTCTCTTTTTCTTCTACATAGCTTAAAGACTTTTAAATTTCTGTTATTTTCCCTACCCCAAAATGGGCATTCCAACTCCCAAACTCGTGCCATTTTGTTGAGATAAATCTCCCAGCTTGGGTGCCATAAATAATGGCAATTGAAATTAAAATTAAATTTGAAATTGAAATGTTCGGTTCTTATGACTTTTGAGAGTAAAAATCAAAATAAATAAAAAAACTCCCAAATAGAGGTGCAGCCGAACAAGATCACCATGTTTGAACATCACAACAAAAATTTTGAAAACAACCAAACAAAATTAAAATGAAAAATTTAACTAGACTATAGAATATCTGGATGCTTCGGCATCAAACACACCGGGTACGAGAAATGTTCCATGAGCATAAAACTCATGAACATTTGGGCAAGTTTGGAATTGGAATTCCAAACATCTCCAATTCTGAAGCACTAACCCATGAAGCTTCATTTGGTGCACAATTCTTCCAACGTACCAAATACTCCCAATATTCTTTCTTTCTTGTGTTTAGCACCCTGGGAATCAATGATTTGATCAATCTGTTCACACTTCTTCATTAATTGATGCATCCACTCTTGCACATCTAACAAATCTAAAGATATACTTTGTTGTCCACTTGATTCACCTTCATGATATTTGTATAAATCAGCAACATTAAATATTGGAGAAATATCAACACCAACTGGAAGCTCAATCTCATATGCATTTGATGAAAACTTTCGCAAAACCTTGCATAGGCCAATTTTTTTCCATTTTAATTTATTGTATGTTCCCTGTGGGAACTTCTCTTTCCTCAAATGTGTCATTACCAACTCACCAATCTAAAACTCTTGTGCTCTTCTATGCACATCAACATGTTCTTTATATTTAATGGCACTCTTCTCCAAATTCTCCTTCACTTCCTTGTTCAACTCATGAATATACTCAGCAAAATATTCTGCTATAGCACTCTTTCTATTCAAATCTGCACTATCTCTCAATTCATCAACTCCCCTTGGACTATACCCATACACAATTTGAAATGGACTCTTTCTTGCACTCCGATTTATTGAATTATTATAGGAAAATTCAGCCTGTGCCAATATCAAATCCCACTAACTTGGTTTACCCCCAACCAAACACCTCAACAAATTTCCCAAGCTTTGATTTACAACTTCAATTTGGCCATCCATTTGTGGATGATAGGCTGAGCTAAAACCCAAATGTGTTCCCATTCTCCTCCATAGAGTATGCCAAAATTGACCAAAAAAATTTGTATCTCGATCTGAAATAATACTTTTTGGCAATCCATGTAACCGAACTATTTCTTTGAAAAAAAAATTGCTATGTGGGAAGCATCACTACACTTCTTGCATGGTATAAAATGAGCCATTCTTGAAAATCTATCTACTATAACAAAAATTGAATCATTACCTCTTTGTGTTCATGGCAACCCCAAAACAAAATCCATGTTAATACATTCCCATGGTCTCTCTAGTATTGGAAATGGCTGGTACAATCTAGTGTTTTGTCTCACTCATTTTGCATATTGACATATTTTGCAACTTTGCATAATTATTTTTACATCTACACTCATTCCAGGCCAATAATAACTTTTATTTAGTTGTGCTAATGTTTTTTCCACTCCAAAATGTCCACCTAAACCTCCACTATGCTTCTCTCTCAATATATTTTCCCTCATGGAACCTTGTGGTATGCACAATATTTTTCCTTTAAACAACAGATTTTCTTGAATAAAATACTCCAGCCATGGATTTCTATCCACTCCTATTAGATTCTTACATGCTGCCCAAGCTTCTTTAAAATCAGCATCTTCTTCATATAACTCTCCCATCAAATCAAAACCAACAACACTTACTCTCATTTCATTCAACAACAAACACCTTCTACTTAATGCATCAGCAACTCTATTTGATTTCCCACTTCTATGTTTTAAAACAAATGAATAATTTTGAAGAAATTCAACCCATTTAACATGCTTTTGACTCAACTTACCTTGGTTGTTAATGAATTACAATGCATGATGATCGGTGTACAACACAAACTCCTTTGGTAGAAAATAATGTCTCCACTTTTTGAGTGCCTGTAAAATTGCATAAAATTCTTGATCATACATGAAGTATTTTCTTTTTGCCTCATTTAACTTCTCACTGAAGTAATCTATTGGTTTTCCCTCTTGACTTAGAACTCCCCCTATCGCCATCCCCACTTGCATCACAATCAACTTGGAAAACTTTTCCAAAATCTAGAAGTGCTAACACGAGCTGCTCCATCACTTTTTCCTTTAAAATATTAAAACTCCTCTTTGTTGTACTTGTCCAAACAAATTATTTTCTATTACCCTTCATTGTTTCTGTAATTGGTGCACATATCCCACTAAAATTTCTAATAAAATTCCTATAAAAACTTGTCAATCCATGGAAACTTCTTGCTTCAAACATACTTTTCAGTGAAGGCCACTCAACAATTGTTTTCACTTTTTTCGGATACATTTTTAAACCATTGCTAGAAATCACAAAACCCAAATATACCAATTCTTCTTTCATGAAACTACACTTTTTCAAATTCACCATTAACTTTTCTTCTTTTAGCCTTTGTAAAACAGCTCTAACTTGTTGCAATTGCCCTTCTTTTGTTTTACTAAATATCAAAATATCATCTAAATACACAATTACAAACTTACCAAGATATGGCTTCAAACCTTCATTCATTAATCTCATGAAATTTTTGGGAGCATTTGTTAATCCAAACGACATTACCAACCATTCATACAATCCATCTTTGGTTTTGAAAGCGGTCTTCCATTCATCTCCCTCTCTTATTCTTATTTGATGGTAACCATTTTTCAAATCAATCTTTGTAAAATATTTGGCTCCACTCAAGCAATCCATCATATCATCCATTCTTGGTAATGGGAACCGGTATTTTATGGTTATCTTGTTTATTTCTCTTGAATCCGTACACATTCTCCAATCCCCATCTTTCTTTGGTGCTAACACTGTTGGAACCGTGCACACACTCAAACTCTCTCTAATCAACCCTTTATTTAGCAACTCTTGCCCTTGCCTATTTATTTATTCATTTTCCTATGGTGACATTTGGTATGGTGCCTTTTTTGGTAAACTTGCACTGGGAATCAAATCCATACAATTACTAATGCTTCTCATGGGTGGAAATCCATCGAGTAACTCCATTAATATTTTAGCATACTCACCCAAAATCTCTTGAATTTATTTTGGTATTGCATCCTCATTCTTTGTTGCCCCAACTGCTGCAAATTTGGAAACTAAAGAAAAACATGGTTTCTCCCTTTTGAATTCTTTCAAAAATTGCTTTCTAGAAACTAAGCATACCTTTGCTTTGTCTTCATTTTCTCCTTCTCTATTCTTCAATGGATTCAATATATATGCTTCTCCATCTTTCTTGATTGTGTATGTATTCATTTTCCCATCATGAATAACTTGTCTATCAAATTGCCATGGTCTGCCCAAAAGAATATGACAAGCATCCATAGGCATTATATCACACATGACTTCATCCTTATAACTTCCAATCTGAAAATTAACCATACATTGTTCATTCATCAATAATTGATGCTCTTTTTGTAACCACGAAACTTTGTACGGGCTAGAATGTCTAATTCTCTTCAATTTCAGCTTGTTCACCATTTCTTCAGACACTATATTATTAGTGCTACCGCTGTCCACAATAACTTTGCAACATTTTCCACTTACCTTACACCTTGTTCTAAACAAATTTCTTGTTTGAACTGGCTCCGGTTTCTCTTTTTTTGGATTCAACAAAATTCTCCACAACACCAAAGACTCTCCATCTTTGGGGTCTGCTACATGTTTTGTTGAAGTCTCCTTCTCATTTTCAACTTGTGCAACATTTACTTTGGACTCTTTTCCTTTTCCAAAATCTTGTTGGATTTGCGGACATTCAAATGCCCAATGGCCTACTTCTCCACATTGAAAACATGTGAAGCTGAAACCTCTTCCCCTACCTCTTCCAAATGACCCTCTTCCACGAGAGTAGTCTCCTCTTCCTCTAGAGAAATATCCTCTTCCCTTTCCTTCTTGCATACTTGCACTTGACGAGCTTGCTTCCTCTTGCTTGTTTTGGAAGCCTCTTCCGTTGTTCGGTGGTCCTCTTCCACGTGAAAATTTTCCTCTACCTCAAGAGTTATTTTTTTGCTTCCTATTGATTTTTTCTTCCCCTTTCAAGGCATATTGATATGCCTCCTCCACACTATGAATATTAACCATACTGATTTCATCTTGGATGGATATGCGCAAACCATTCAGATATCTTGAAACTTGCTCCATATCATCTTCTTCATGACCAGCTCTTATGCTTAACTGGTAAAACTCTTCGGTATACTCTTCAACATTGATCTCCTTTTGTTTTAAATTCTAAATTTTTCTAAACAAATTAATTTGGTAGTTTGCTAGTAGAAATTTGGATTTTATCTTTGTCACCATTCAATCCCATGATTTTATTTTTTCCTTTCCCTTTCACTGCTTGTCTTCTTGCAGGTGATCCCACCATAGGGATGTGTGCCCCTTCAATTTGGTGTGAGCATATTTCACCTTTTTCTCTTCTTTAGTATTTTTTCATATTCAAAATACTTATCCATTTCACCAATCCAATCCACCAACTCTTCTGCATTTAACCTGCCTTTCTAACTTGGAGGATCAAATTGTGGCCTGGAACCTACTTTTGTAATGGCTTTAATGAAACACTCTTCTCCTAGGTCTAAACCCAGCTGGTTCACTTCCTCTCCACCTTCAGTAGCCTACTCTTCTTCATCATCACTTATGTCCATTGTATGGACTCCTCTTCTCTGTGACATTTCCATGGCTTCCATCCATGATGTGAGACCTCGAATTGCCTCTACCAAATTGGACTCTCCACCCCTAGGTCCTCTTCCTCTCTAACCTCTTCCTCTGTAAGCCATATTGGCTTCTTCTTTAGAAAATTTCTAGATCTTTTCCCCAACACTCAAACCTACTCTGATACCAAATAATGTAGGAAAAAGCTCTGAACCTTATCAGGCTGAGAGCATAAGAAATTCAATTAACAAATCTTCCAAAATATTTCAATTATGAATTTACCAAATAATTTTCAAAACACTAGCCACAATTTAATTAATTTGTTCCAAAATAGAATCTACATCAAAATATGCAACTAAAAGAAGCAAAAAATTCCTCGGTTCTCTCTTGGTTCCTATCACTTCTTGTTCACCAGCATTCCTCCAAAATCTAGCTTCAGAAGATTTTTTTTTTATTTGCTCATTTTTTCAGCCAAAACATGGGACTCTATCCACTGGGATTTCTTTCCAACTACTGCCAATTCTCTCCTATTTTGGACGCCTCCCCTGTTTTTCTTTTTAGCTATGTTTGGTGTTTTTTGTCTCTTTTTCTTCTACATAGCTTAAATACTTTTAAATTTATGTTCTTTTCCTTGCCACAAAATGGGCATTCCAACTCCCAAACTCATGCCATTTTGCTGAGATAAATTGCCCAACTTGGGCGCCATAAATAATGGGAATTGAAATTACAATTCAATTTGCAATTGAAATGTTTGGTTCTTATGAATTTTGAGAGTAAAAATCAAAATAAATAAAAAAACTCCCAAATAGAGGTGCAGTCGAACAAGATCACCAAGTTTGAACATCACAACAAAAAATTTGAAAACAACCAAACAAAATTAAAATGAAAAATTTAATTGGACTGTAGAATATCTGGATGCTCCAGCATCATTAATGCTCCTTCAAACATTTCACGATCTGGGACAAAGCCTCCTTGCTCCTGAAAGATAATCTTTGGAATAAGAGGTTGCAATCTGAGGTATATGGCCTTGGTAAATATCTTATAGACAATGTTGCATAGAGATATAGGCCTGAATCTACAAAGGTTTTGAGGTTTTTTACTTTTGGAATGATTGCAATGTTTCTCACATTGAACAGCCTGAGCATGGAACCCATTCTCCTTAATTCTTCTAGAGCCCACAATAGATCATAGCACAAAAAATCCCAACCTTTTTAAAAAAATATTGTTGTAAATCCATCTGGACCTGATGCCTTATCTGGGGGCAATGAAAAACAACACATTTAACTTCATCCAAGGTAAAAGGTTTGAGTAGGGAATCATTATCCTCATCTTGAAGTAGAGAGGGAATAACCTCCAGAATCTCATCTTCATCTTTCCTACGCTGGTCATCTTTTCCTTATGGGGCTGATAAAAGTTCCGAAAAGAATCTCTCAACTTCTCTCTTGATATCTTCTTCCAATGTTAGCTAGATACCTGAGGCCATCTCTTGAATTGAAAATATTGTTGAAGTAGCTCTTTTTATCTAAGCAGAAGCATGAAAATACTTTGTATTTATGTCACCCTCTTTGAGCCATAGTTCTCATGATTTTTTGCCCCAATATATTTCTTCCCTAGCACATAACTCTTCCCAATCCCTTTGTAATTGCTTTTGCTTCTCAAACAAATTATCATCTAGTCCATTTTGAATAATCTACTTGTGAATTGCCAATAACTCTTTGAAAATGACCTCTTTCTGCTGGAAAACATTTTTAAACACCTATTCATTCCATACTTTTATTTTTTGTTTGAAATGTTTTAATTTTTTATAAAGCTAATACATTTTTTATTCCTATTCAAATGGAGAATTTATCAACCATTGACACAACAGGGGCAAAAACTGTGGATTCCTAAACCACATGCTTTCAAGTTTGAAGGACGATTTTCCTTTAGGAAGGGAGACATTTGATATACGCAAAGAGATTGCATAATTATCAGAGCCAACAAGAGGTAGGATTTCAGATTCCAAACCGTGTTGCCCTAAAAACCAATTTGGAGATACCAAAAACCTATCTAATCTTTTAGCAATTTGTAAGAAACCTTTTCTATGATTCATCCAAGTGTACTTCCCCTTGAATGGCACAATGTCTTTCAGAGCATTAGTGAGAATGAAAGAATTTTTTACATCCCCTCTAACTTGAACATGTTTATGACAATGGAATTATGGCCGTTATGTTAGTTGCAAGTAACTACTTTCATGTGAATATGAAATTGAGGATAAAATAATTGTTTTATTTGTTGTAATTCTAAATGTAAACTATTTTCTTATATATGTGAGTGGTTTTCTTATTCATGTGAAAATAAATGTGTTCATGAGATTATATTTAATTATATATAAATATATATATAAACATTGAGAACGATCTAACCATAATTCTTGTCAGTGGATGCAGGATTGTCGACACCACGAGGGAAAAGGACATATCATCAGGGAGAGAATGTGGTTAACAAAGGATCAATTTTATCATCAAACCTCGAGTCAGTGTAAGACAGTGTATTGAAGTCATAACTTGGCCATAAGTAATTTAATATAATTATAGTTAAACAAGTCAATTTAATTATTTAATAATAATCTTCTTTTTG
This sequence comes from Sequoia sempervirens, assembly GCA_007258455.2. NCBI lineage: Eukaryota > Viridiplantae > Streptophyta > Pinopsida > Cupressales > Cupressaceae > Sequoia > Sequoia sempervirens. The sequence goes on from VDFB02271358.1 coordinate 199,978,680, forward strand.
AAGTTGAGAAAATCAATTCTCAAATTATATCTTGAGAAATTATAATGGTTATAAAATATTAAATTAAAAATAATAATTATAATTCTTAAGCCATCGAATTAAATATTAAACATAAGTAAGGCTTTAAGTTAAAAATTAAATTAATGGAAGTGTGGAGTCATTGGTGTGGGCTGGCAGTAGTTTTCCCCGCCATCCTCTTTCATGCTTCTGGAAGTAACAAGCAAGATGGAAGTCATGCAGTCACGGGGCTCATGTAGTCTTGGTCGGGGGTTTCTTTGGGCATTCGCATTTTTCTTGGAGGTCTTTGTTTTTCATTCATTCTTCTCACCTCTTCAACTCTAGCTCAATTTCTCTGCATTCGCCTTTAGTTTCAATGTGAATCTTTCTCACTCATTCACTGAGTCTCATTCCATCCGGTTTAAGCCTCACACTTATTCTCTCTCAATGCTTTTTCTTTTAAATACAAAATTTGGTGGCAGAAACCTGGGTCTTCATAGTCGGGAAAAAGTGAAAAACGTGGATTGAGTTCGAATCTCCTGCACCATTCATTGGAGAATCCAGTGTGGGGTTTTCTTCAAGTTTTGTATCTCTCAAATAGGAACGTAATTGTGTTTTGCAAATTATTAAACCTAGTTGCGATAGCCATGAATTGTACAGATATTTTTTCATGAATTATTTGTGTATCAAAGAATTCCTGACCAGTTGAAGTTTTAGAACTTGTTTCTTAGAAGAATCTAACATTAATTGAAATGTACAATAATCTATTTGTTTTGAACTCTCTACCTTTTCTTCATAGGAAGTAAAATGAATACTAGACAAGTTTTCATAATCGCTCTAAGCTTAGTTACCTCCATGCCTGAATTGAAACCCTTCTCTCATTTCAATCTATTTTCAATTTAACAGAGACGTGACATTTATATTCTTTCTTAAATTTTTGTAACTATTCATCTTCTTGAAAATCAACTGAATGTTTCATGTCAGAATTATATGGCCAGACGTTGGTTTAAACCTATATTTGGGTTCAGTTGAACCATTTGGAAATTACCTAAGAACATAATTTGTCTAGTTAAGTTGAATTTTCTCCTCTTGAATTAGAAGTTTATCTAGTGCATTTCTTTGCTCAACCGAGACTTTAGGGGATATAAATAAATGAGAGACTTGAAATTCTCAATGTTATATCAATCTCTTTTCATATGTATAAACTTTGTGGTTAAGATATAACCCTGAACTAAAAGAAAATGCTAATCAAACTAGTCATTATAATTTAAATACTGAGACAAATGTAATCATGTCGAGCAAGGGTGAGAGTTTTGATGGCACAGGAGTGCCAGTAATGATAATGAAATCCTTGGCCAAGGTATTATGCTAGATAAGCATTTGTTAGCTATCTAGTGCCTGATATACCCTTGGTCAGAGTGATAAGAATTCGCCTTTAGTTTCATTGTGAATCTTTCTCACTCATTCACTGAGTCTCATTCCATCTGGTTTAAGCCTCACACTTGTTCCACGTGTATCTGGTCATCTCTTCCTTTGTTCTCTCTCAGTGCTTTTTCTTTTAAATACAAAATCTGGTGGTAGAAACCTGGGTCTTTCATAGTTGGGAAAAAGTGAAAAATGTGGATTGAGTCCAAGTCTCTTGCACCATTCGTTGGAGAATCCAGTGTGGGGTTTTCTTCAAGTTTTGTATCTCTCAAACAGGAATGTAATTGTGTTTTGCAAATCATTAAACCTAGTTGTGATAGCCATGAATTGTACAGATATTTTTTCATGAATTATTGGTGTATCAAAGAATTCCTAACCAATTGAAGTTTTAGAAGAACTCATTTCTTAGAAGAATCTAACATTAATTGAAATGTAAAATAATCTATTTGTTTTGAACTCTCTTCCTTTTCTTCGTAGGAAGTAAAATGAATACTAGACAAGTTGTTTTCGAAATCACTCTAAGCTTAGTTACCTCCATGCCTGAATTGAAACCCTTCTCTCATTTCAATCTATTTTCAATTTAACAGAGATGTGACATTTATATTCTTTCTTAATTTTTTGTAACTATTCATCTTCTTGAAAATCAACTGAATGTTTCATGTCATAATTATATGGCCAGACGTTGGTTTAAACCTGTATTTGGGTTCAGTTGAACCATTTGGAAATTACCTAAGAAGATAATGTGTCTGGTTAACCCAAATTTTCTCCTCTTGAATTAGAAGTTGATCTAGTGCATTTCTTTGCTCAACCGAGACTTTAGGGGATATATATAAATGAGATACTTGAAATCCTCAATGTTATATCAATCTCTTTTCATATGTATAAACTTTTTGGTTAAGATATAACCTTGAACTAAAAGAAAATGCTAATCAAACCAGTCATTATAATTTAAATATTGAGACAAATGTAATCATGTCGAGCAAGGGTGAGAGTTTTGATGGCATAGGAGTGCTAGTAATGATAATGAAATCCTTGGCCAAGGTATTATGCTAGATAAGCATTTTTCAGCTGTCAAGTGCCTGATATACCCTTGGCTAGAGTGATAAGCATTCGCCTTTAGTTTCAATGTGAATCTTTCTCATTCATTCACTGAGTCTCATTCCATCCAGTTTAAGCCTCACACTTGTTCCATGCATATCTGGTCGGATCTTCCTTTGTTCTCTCTCGGTGATTTTTCTTTTAAATACAAAATCCGGTGGCAGAAACTTGGGTCTTTCATAGTCAGGAAAAAGTGGAAAACGTGGATTGAGTTGGAGTCTCCTGCACCATTCATTGGAGAATCCAGTGTGGGGTTTTCTTTAAGTTTTGTATCTCTCAAACAGGAACGTAATTGTGTTTTAAAAATTATTAAACCTAGTTGTGATAGCCATGAATTGTACAGATATTTTTTCATGAATTATTGGTGTATCAAAGAATTCCAGACCAGTTGAAGTTTTAGAAGAACTTGTTTCTTAGAAGAATCTAACATTAATTGAAATGTAAAATAATCTATTTGTTTTGAACTCTCTGCCTTTTCTTCGTAGGAAGTAAAATGAATACTAGACAAGTTGTTGTCAGAATCACTCTAAGCTTAGTTACCTCCATGCCTGAATTGAAACCCTTTTCTCATTTCAATCTATTTTCAATTTAACAGAGACGTGACATTTATATTCTTTCTTAAATTTTTGTAACTATTCATCTTCTTGAAAATCAACTAAATGTTTCATGTTAGAATTATATGGATAGACATTGGTTTAAACCTATATTTGGGTTCAATTGAACCATTTGTAAATTACCTAAGAACATAATATGTCTAGTTAAGCCAAATTTTCTCCTCTTGAATTAGAGTTGATCTAGTGCATTTCTTTGCTCAACCGAGACTTTAGGGGATATATATAAATGAGATACTTGAAATCCTCAATGTTATATCAATCTCTTTTCATATGTATAAACTTTGTGGTTAAGATATAACCTTGAACTAAAAGAAAATGCTAATCAAACCAGTCATTATAATTTAAATATTGAGACAAATGTAATCATGTCGAGCAAGGGTGAGAGTGTTGATGGCACAGGAGTGCCAGTAATGATAATGAAATCCTTGGCCAAGGTATTATGCTAGATAAGCATTTGTCAGCTATCAAGTTCTAGATATACCCTTGGTCAGAGTGATCTTTTTATTTGGGAGTTACCCATAGTGAAGGATCGATCAAGTGGTATAGGTCCTTGACACCAGGCTCAAAGGCATGATGATTAAATGATCCTTTTTTATTACCCTTGTGGAGGGATGGGTTTGTTCAATTGAAGAAACACAGGAGGCCAATAGGTCTTCAGATGGTTGGTAAAGCCCTTGATGATATTTCCTTTTCCCATGATGACCGAGACAAGCTCAAGTATTTCAACTTCCAAACTGTATTTTCTTGTAACCTTTCTATCTCTTTAAATTTCAGAATTATTTATTTAACATGTTTATTTCATAGCTATAATTAATGCTCTTACATTACGAAAGCAAAGAAGAGTTAGTTAATGTTCTTTTGTATTTGTATTTTTAGTTATATAAAATCATTTATTGTTTCCTTTTCAGCTGAAACTAAAATATTGAAAGTTAGTTTTGAAATTTAATTTGATGTAATTCTTAAAAATTGTTTTCTTTTCATTCAAATTGCAAAGGAAACCCTAGCATGAAAACAAGTTAGTTGCATTTCAGCTGAAAGCTAGTAGTTAGATTCCTTTCTTAAATTGTAGATCAGATAGAGTATTACACATGGTATCAAAGCTACCAAGTTCAACACTGAACCTTGGGGCTCATCATGCAAACTTAGAAAACTAAAACATTCGTTGGTGTCTTTCCAAGATGATGATACAAAAAACACCTTGGAAGAAGGTCTGAGACCCTATATCCATTCGACTATGGAAGATTCGGCTTTGATATGATTACTCAAGTTGTTCTTTCCCATCGGATTCGGAAACGATGGCCAAAGCTCTGAAGAGACTTCGAAAAGAAAGAAGAAAGTGGACAGCCTCTAGGAAGGAAATTGTGAAGTCTACCATACTTGCTGAGATAAACCAAACCAACACTAAGAACCTCTCAAATTTCTAGATTAAACCAAAAACATCTGAAGGAGAGTGAGTTCCAACTCCTGGCTATAGACTCATTCCATTTTCATAGTTTAGTGATTAGGAGGAGCCTATCACTGACAGCGAAAATGATTCTGAATACTGAAAATTGAACCAATCATGGAAAGTGATAATTATATTGTAATCTTTTGTAATAAATCTATCACAAGTAGTGATAGAAATTTTGTATTATTCATGAAATAAACTTATCACAAGTAGTGATAGAAATTTTGTATTATTCATGAAATAAATCTATCACAAGTAGTGATAGAAATTTTGTAACATCTATGTATTGAATCTATCATAGGTAGTGATAGAGATTTTTTAACTTTGATGAACCTATCACAGGGAGTGATATTCCTTTTGTAAACAATTGAAAATTGAATCAATATCAAAATTTTGTGAGCTATTTTTTCTTGAAATTTAATTTGATTTGAGTCGAAGAATATTTGATTGAATGTTACAAAAGAAAACTCCTTAACTTGGGTTATGTAAACTACTGAATAACAAAAAAAGCCAAAATTAATTGGCACCATTAATATCTCCAGGAACTTCATTGGAATGGAAAATTCCAGAAATGGGTTCAAAGGAGATTAGGATAACAATCCTATGGCTAAACTAGACCAGCTATTGAACCTAATGAATGAAACCCAAGCCCGTATAGCTAACCTTGAGAGAAAGGTAGAAGGGCAATTTGAAACAAGAGATGAAAGGTCTAAGAACCAGAGCGAATAGCATGAGGATAATTCTAAAACATTGAGTATGGGAAACAAAAGAAGTAGATTGGATGATGAACTTGCTAAGGACATGAAGAAGATAAAACCCCCTAAGTTTGAGGGCTTCACTTCAGGAGATGTCACGAATACATGGTTAATGGAAATGGAGAAATATTTTGAACTAAAAGATTATTCTGATAATTCCAAAGCGGCTTGGGTAGCTTATCAGTTGGCAAGAGAAGTTGCCACATGGTGGGAGAACAAAAGGGATGAAATGGGTTTGGTGGTAGCCGAAGTAACATGGGATTAGTTTGTGAGAATATTCCATTAGAGATGGTTTCTGCAGTTATATTACAATCAAAAGTTGTTGGATTTTGAAAATCTCAGGCAAGGGCCTTTATCTGTTAATGAGTATTGGGAGAAGTATACTCGATTACTAAAGTATGTTCCTCAATATTTTTATTCCTTGCATAACCACCCCATTTTTTTTTGAATCAAAATGGGTCCCCCTTATTTTTGTTTTGTTCTTGGTGTTTTGTTTGGGTCTTAGGAGTTTTATTTTTCCTCCTAAGTCCTTGTTTCTTTTTGGTCTAGCGGAAGTGGAGTCGGAATGGAAACTGGACTCTAAAATTTTGAAGGTTCCAAGTCCAAATTCGGTTTCGATTCCGGCCCCGCCCTTGCCTCATTGTTCTTTTTGTTGTCTTTCTATTTGTCTTGCACTCTTGTGTCTTGTTTTCCCTTGAATTGTTTCTCATTTCCATGTGTTTTGTTTTTGCTCTAGCAGAAGCGGAATTGGAATTGGAGTTGAACTTAAGACTTTGTAAAAGTTTTGAATTTTTTTTTGGTCCTGATCTTTTTCCCACTCACTTTCTTTGTGTTTTGTCTTCATTGGTGTCTTGGTCGAGTCTGGTTTTCATTTTGATTCCACTTCCTGTCATTTCTTTTGTTGCTTTCCTTGTCTTGATGTTTTTTTCCTTTGTCAAGAGTAGAATTGGAATTGGAACTGAACTTGGAACTTTGTAAAAATTTTGGGTCCGATTTTGGTTTTTGATTTTGCACCCTTTTCCCTTTTGTTGTCTATCCCTGTCGCGGGACCGGAACCAGGTTTGGAGTTGGAGAAGAGACTTGGGTAAAGTTTCTTGTTATGTTTTGGATCTGCTTCCATGTCTGCCCTATCTTTGAATTCCACATTGATTGATTACTCTTTTACATTTCTGGTTCCACTCCCGATCAACCACATTTATTGCATTAATTGTAGCCTCCTCACACGCGTGAAATGTTTTTAAAACCTTAATCAAGGTTAACTGGTTGATTATCTTTATTGTCTAAGTTGTTTTAGTGAACCAAATCCTGAGTAACTTCGAGAGGAGAATGATTTGATTGTGGAGGCACTTTGGTGAGTGGATTCTTATCGAGTTTCAACCTTTTTTGTTGGTGTTCGAGGTAGGGTCGTTTTCCCGTTCTTTTCCCATTTGTTTTTGTTGTTCTGCTGTAGTTTTTCTTGTTTGTGGTGTTCTTGCACATTCATAGAACCTTTCCTATGGATCTTCACCCATTCCTTTGTTTGTTTTCGGTTTTATTTTTTCCTTCTCCATTTTCCATTTTTCTCTTTCTACTTTTCCTATTTTTTTCTTGTTGTTTTTGTTGTCATTTTCATGGCATGTTTGTTCTATCATGCCCTAGTTTTTAACTAGGGTTTCATTTTTGTGGGGTCTTCTTTGCTTTAGATGATTCAAAATTTGTTTGGTGACCCCCTTGATCCTATTCTCGTGTTGATTCAGTGATTTTCATGTCAGGTTCTTGATGCCCTAATTATCTAACTTGACGAGTCACACAAACTAGGGTTTGTGCAACGACCTTTACAATGTCGAGCCCTAAAAGTTTAAATTTGGTCTTTATTTTGTTAAAAGGTGAGGTTAAGCCCCTTTATTTAAAGTTTCCTTGTGATTCCATGTGACCTAATTATTAAGCTCATGTGACTGCATCTTTAAGAAATTGCTTCATTTGAATGGAAAACTGGCAGAAGTGGACCCAGGAGCGAACTTATCCTGTAAGTGTTCACATGGGAGTTAATTCCTAAAATGATCCCACTTCCGATGACTATTGACTCTAAACTTCACCTTTTCCCTTTGGCGAAAGTGAAACCGGAGTGGGAAATGGACTTGGAACTATCGACTGGTTTTAGGTTCAATTTCTGTTTTGATCTCGATTCTGGTTTAGTTCTGGTTCCGGTCCCAATTCTGCCTGTGTTAAATGGTTTCTTGTTCTTGATTCGTCTTTGACTCTGCTTTCGGTGAATATAAAATTTGACTAAGTATGGAGAGTTATCCTGAGGGAATAGAGAATGGTACGATAAGTAATATATGATGTTATGATTTCCATTCCTTTGTTCATCTAATTCAAGGTCGTATTGCAAGAATAGAGCATGTCAAGAGCATCGGAGGAAGCTTCTCAAAGAAGCCAAGTTGTAAAAATTTCAAGACAAGGAACTAGGCCTAAGAAGATAAAGGTGGAGCAGCTCCCTTACACCTTGAGATATAAGCATAAGGAAGCTACTCTTACAGCTAGTAAGGTAGATTTAGATTGGGTGGACATCACAGATACAAACATGGGCTGATTCAACTATGAGGAGTTGTTTGGAGAAACTTTCACAGAGAATGTGACAGGGAGAACACAAAGGATTGTTCAATCTGAATTGGCACATGTTTCCCTCTTTCCTTTATCATTCCAATGTCTGGAACTCATACTTACTACAGCTGGGGCTTACAATCCTACAACCAAACAATGTGTGGACTTGCAAGGAAATATAATCATTGATCTTACTCCACAAATGATTAGGTTCATGTTTAATGCACCTACACCATAGAACCCCAGGAAACTCAATGAAGTAGAGGCATTGAAATTATTTAGCGACCACAAAGAAGCTAACAGGATCCGTATGAACAAAAAATGGATGAGAGTTGAAAAGAAATCTTTGGCCAAGCTTCCTGATCAGCCTAAGAGGTCAGACTTCAGCAAGGAGATTGGTGACATTATCATGATGCTTTCTAGAGTGTTTGGGAAGAGAGATTCCTCACAATTCAAGGAATGGATGTTTCCATTCATTCAAACTATTCTAGATGGTAGGAAACAATTTGATTGGCCAATGATTTTATCAAATTTCCTACACAACCAAATACTTGGAGTGAGGGAGACAAAGAGCTTCTTCATGACTTCCTATGTGATATATGCAGCTGCAAGAAGAGGCATCTTTCCTGGTTTAAATGTAGTTGGGGTATTGGGAGAAGACCCTGGAAAGAAGAAGGTGTGGGATCACTATGATCAATTGACTTTGTAGACTTCTGAGCTGCATTATAGAAGAGTTAATGATGCATTCTTTTATGTCATCATTAATCAATTAACAGGAGATGTAGGGTATAGACTACACAGGGATGCCATGGCATTCATTACAGAATGGGGAAATTGGTACATCTAATACCCCAATTTCATCTACTTCAAGTTGGCTGGATTTGATGGCCATCCTGATTTACTACCCAGATGCTGCAATAACATAATTGTTCTGATGGAGTTCATCTACCAAGCCATAGGGTTCAATCCTAAATTTTCTAGCAAGCACAAGACTGGTTGCCATAAATTTACTATGAAGTTGGGAGAGTATAGTTGTGCCCACAATGTGGCAGCAAAGGTTATTTGTGATGAGTTGATCCATTTGAAATTAGCCTTATATACATCTAGGAAGTATTTTGATCCCAAGCACAAGATGCAAGGTTTACTTCCTACAGTTTTTCATAAGCATTTCAGTTTGTTGGAATATTTTTGGATGGACCTACAGGATGAGTATGATCTAAGAAGAAGGAATTATGAAAGATTTCCCATTCCACTCATGATTGAGTATGGGGTGAAGAAGGATATTCCTGACACATTGTCAAATGATGGTGTAACCCTGGATCCCTAGTATGATGTTGATAAGATAAGTACTAAAGACTTGGATCCAGTGGATTAGGATGTAGATGAATCCATTGACATCAAAAAAATTGCAAGGCCAATCTTGGATAGAAGTATCCAGTGGGTGGTTATGAGGATCAAGGAGCCAAAGGCTCAAACTTCTAAAAAGAGAAATGTTGTAAGTACCACCTAGGGATAGAAAAGGACAAAAAGAAGGACAACTCCTAAGGAGCCATTGGAGTTTTTCCCTCCCAATTCTAGAGAGGATCTTGAACCTACAATTCCTACTCAATATGTTCCTAAATCACATGGAGAGGAGGCCACAACAAAAGTTGGAGGTGAAACCTCATCTCAACCTCCTCTTGTAGAGCAACCAATTGGGGAAATGCCTATTGGAACCCTTCATAAGGAAGTTGAATCCTTGAAAGGGAAAGAGCATGAAATTGAAATTCATGATATTGATATATAGATTTTGAGGCCACCCAATCTGACAAGAAAATTCATGTGGTTCCATCCAATGAAGAAATTGAAGATGTGGAAACTGAGTATGTCCTCACCCAGGAAGATCAATGGAAGTTATTTGAGGATGTTAAGAAGGAAGCAGATGCCAAAGCACAAGTTGAGGCACTTACTAAACAATAGGAAGATGATGCTAAGGCTAGGGAGGAAGAACTAGAAAGGAAACAAAAGGAGAAAGAAGACTTGTTGTAACAACAAAAAAAGCAAGAATTGAAGACCAAAGAAGAGAGGGACAAATTGGCTTTGTTATAGAAGATTCACGATATTGAAGAGGAGAAATCTCAACAAATAAGGGAAAGAGAAGCCCTTGAGGCTAAATTTAAGGTTGTTGAGGAAGCTCACAGGAGGAAAGAGGAGGAAGAACACCTACAAAGAGAAAAGAAGGTTGAAGAACTTGCTCAATATGAAAAAAAGTCTAAAGAAGCCTGGGATAAATTTAAAGAGCTTGAGAGACAAAGAGATCAAATGTATGAGGAGAGGAGGCTAGAAGAATAAAGTTTGAAAAAGGAGCTAGAAGCTAAAAAGATGCAAGAGCAAAAGGATAAGGTTGAAGCCGAAAGGCTTGCAAAATAAGTTGTAGAAAAGGAACAACAACAGGTACAAGAGGTTGATTCTCAACCTAATACCACCATTTTACAACCTCTTTCCTCTACCACTGCTGATTCTTCTTCTACACAAGTGGCTACCACTCCTGTTGTTCCAACATGGCTAAAGCTAGACCTTGAGAGGAAAAAAATAGTTCAACCTCAGCCTTTGATTTGGGATGAAATGATGAAGGAGATAGAGAAAGAGAGGCCCAAGAAAAAGTCCAAGGTCCTCCATTCCACTAAGCTCACAAATGTAGGTGAGATTATAGTTGAATGTGCAATCCTAAAGGTGGAAAAAGACAAACAAGATATGCAAGTGACTAATTACCAGTTGGGCACTATCAATTTGGGGAGACCTACAAGGAATCAACAAATGAACCTTATTGACATTATGGCATCCTCTACCAAATCTAGGATGATCAAGGACAAATAAAAGAAGGATGAACTTAAAGCCCAATTGGATCAGTTGCATAAATTCTTGAAGGATGTATCCACTCTTGTTTCTCAACAAGTTGTTGCTCCAAAGACCCCAATCTTACTAAGCAAGAAAGAAGTTGATGATTTGGTACAGATGAGAAGTAAATTTGGGATGCTTGATAGATGGATTGATCGACTTAATCAAGAGGTTGGTGAGTTACTAGTTGATGGTTTTAAAGTTCATGAAGGTGCATTGGAGTTGTGGGAAGAGATGAATCAACATGTTGAAGTCCTGGAGAAACAAGAGGAAGAGTATAGAGAGCATGTCAAGAAACTAAAGGACATCAGCAAGGTGCCCAAGCCAACTCTCTTGGAGCAATCAATCCTCGATGAGGATAATGCAGATTTCATTGAGAAAACATTGAGAATAATCAGGTTTAGATCCAAATTCATCTATGAACATAAAAAATGAAGTTCAAGAAGCCAGTAAGGACTTGAATGAACAAATTGATGAATTAGAAGCAGTAATTGCTATTTTGGTCAATGTGGATATCCCTATCAAAGAAGGTCTTCCTCTTGATAAATTAAAGGAGAAATGGAATAATAGATTTGAGGAGGTAATGCAAAAAGAGGATGATGGTGAAGACTTGTTGTTAGAAAGACTCATGGACATCAGAGATGAAGTAAAGATTGCTAGGAGGGAGCTGATTAAGTTGAAAGATATGCAATAATTTGCCTCTACAGAGTTGAAAAGAATTAAATTTGAAGATAATTGGGTAGATAGACTTGATGTGGATATTCTTCAACAAGTTTTCTCTAGTTATGATGAATATCTTCTTTAGCAGCCTAACAAGGATGAGCTGGCAATGGAATATTCTGTCATGATGGACAACTTTCTCTTCTCTCCTATTTTGCAAGGTTATGACATGAGTTTAACTGTAGATCTCATCCAATAGTTCTATCTTCCTCCTTTGGGCATCAAATTTTGGATGACAAGGCCATCAACCATTGAACTAAAGATCAACTAGTGAAGTCACCTCACGCAGTTTTGGATCCTTGTTTAATGGATCTCATTTTTTGATTGAGAGAAATTAGTGCATAGCCTCCCTATATGTAATTTTGGGCTCCATTTTGTAAAGGTTGGCTGATTGAAGAATGATTAACCACCTGATGAGATAGCAAATAGTATTGTTATAGTCTTAGGATTTTATAAGTTTTAAGAAGATACTTTGAGAAATTATGTTGTACTTAGATAATTTTATACAGTTTCATGTTATTATCAAGTTTGGATCTCAATGATAATGTTAATGAATTATAATCATCTATATGCTAGTGGAAGTTGTGCATAAATGTTTTCTATTTGATGCAAATCAATAGGGGAAACCGGATCTGAGATTATTGCATTGAATTGTCTATGAATGGATTTCATTTGTGTCTATTGATCTGATTTTAGCAATGAGTGGGTGATGTGTTTTGATCTTGAAGTAAAGCTTTGATGAATGGTTGTTATTATTGAATTAGCACTATGAATGAATGCAATGGTGTAGGTTATGCTATGGATTGCATCATGTTATGGTTTTGATTAGTTGAAGAAAACACTCGTTGTTAAGGTACATGTCTAGATGTGAAGAAATTTATATTCATATTTTACTGTTCTAAGGCTTTGTTCTATCTTTTTCTATTTATTTATACCCCCCAAACGTAGGCTAATTGATATGATGCAGTTTGTACTACTTTATACCAGTAGGCACCTTCAATATTACAATTGCATTGGCCATTGAGTAACATCAACATAGTTGAGAACCAACTACCAGGACCTTGGAAGATAGATTGCTTTATGTTATCTTTCTTTTTCAGGAGAAATAGGATAGAGATATTTTGTTTAATGTTGTGTTATTTTGACCATCAACAACTATCAGAAGGATGAAACTTTTGAGTGCAGAAGTTCATAATGGGATTGAACAATTGTATAAGGGGTCTAGTAGATGTCTTGGTACCCCTGACCATGGATGAGGCTTATAAAAAAATTGTACGGCAAGAACAGAGATTGAAGAAGGATGATTCTTTTAGGGACAAAAAATGTAATAAAGGCAAGTGGGATTAGTCACATCAAAATTTCAAAAAGGGTCACAAGAATAATCAGTTTGATACAAGAAAGATAAAAGGGGTAATAATAATAATAGGAACGATGAAACCAATACAAGCAAGGGTCTAAAAAATAAGGGACCACCTGGGGATGCTTCAATTGTATAGGAGAACATTATGACAATTAGTGCCCTACCAAGAATCAACAAGGGAAACAGTGGAAGCCCCTACAACCTTAGCAGATGGCTTTCCAGTAGAGAATCCATGGAGCAGTTGACAACAGGAAAGCTAAATACAAGGTCACTCCTATAGAAACTCTAGGTATGCTTTACGAAAACCCAATGACTACTCTAATAGACATTGGAGCCACTTAATGTTTTGTATCCCCTAAGTTATTGGGTAGGGTTCCTAAAAGAACCAGGTACATGGCTAAATCTAGGATAGTTGAATATGCTAATCAAACGAGAGCTTAGGTAGAATAGTGTCTGTTTGAAGCTAGGGTTGAATTTCCAGGCTTTGTCACAGAGGTTAATCTTTACGTGGCACCTCTAGGTTCCTATGATGTGATCATTGGAATGAATTGGTTAAGGGAACATAGGGCTAAGGTTGATTGTTATGCTAAGATATTAGAATGTATGGATGACCTAGGGAACCCAATGTTAATACAAGGGGTACAACAAGAAGTTAAGGTACAACAAATTTTGGCTATGCAGTTGAAAAGAAATAAAAGGAAGGGATGCCAGATGTTTGCAGTTAAAATGGAAGAAGTTAGAGAATACAAAGAAAGCACATATTTTGATGATATGTTAATGCACACCCAAAGTAGGGAAGAGGAAATGGAAATTGATTCTAAGGAAGAAACTTTTGTTGAAAAATACCCCTATCCTCGAGAATACCAAGATGTGTTTCCAGAGGAACTACCAGGGTTACCACCGAGGAGGGTGTTTGATTTCTCCATAGACTTAGTTCAAGGGGCCAAACCTGTTTCTAAGGCACCATATTGTATGACTATTATGGAATTGATGGAGCTAAAGTTGCAACTATAGGAATTATTGGATAAAGGTTTGATTCGACCTAGCATCTCACCTTGGGGTGCACCAATGATATTTGTTAAAAAGAAGGATGGGACTCTTCATCTATGTATAGACTATTGAATGTTGAATAAACTCACCATCAAGAACAAATACCCCTTACCCAGAATAGATGATCTTTTCAATCAAATGAAAGGGGCAGCAGTATTCTCTAAGATAGATTTAACATCAAGATATCATCAGCTCATATTGAGAGAAGAAGACATTCATAAAACAGCTTTCAGGACTAGATATGGACACTATGAATTTATAGTTTTGCCTTTTGGACTCACCAATGCCCTAGCTATGTTCATGAACCTAATGAACAGTACCTTCAGAGATTGTTTAGACAAGTTTGTATTGGTTTACCTAGATGACATTCTCATCTACTCCAAAAATGAAGAAGAGCATCTTCAGCATCTTTGAATAGTCCTTCAACAACTGAGGGAGCATAAGCTTTATGGGAAATTTTAAAAATGTACCTTCTTTCAGAAAGAGGTACAATACTTAGGGCACATAATATCAGCAAAGGGAATAGCAATGGATCTCGCTAAGATAAAATCTATAGTAGAATGGCCAGTACCAAAGAATGTACATGAGGTTAGAAGTTTCATGGGATTGGCTAGGTATTATCGAAGGTTTGTCAAAGATTTCTCTAGAATTCCCCATCCCATTACCTCTCTTTAAAGAAAAGGAAAGATATTTGAATGGACCAAGAAATGTCAGGAAGCATTTGATACATTAGAGGAAAAATTAATGACCGCGCCAATTTTGATTGTACCAAATCCTTACGGCATTTTGTAGTTATAACCGATGCATCTAGAGATGGATTAGGTGGAGTGCTAATGCAGGAAGGAAAGGCGGTGACTTAAGAATCCCAAAAACTAAAGAAATATGAGCAAAATTACGCCCCACATGATCTAGAGTTAGCAGCTATTATGCATGCCCTGCAAATGTGGCAACACTATTTGTTAGGAAAGACTTTTGAACTTAAGTCAGATCATCAAGGTTTGAAGTATATATTTACACAACCCAATTTGAATACTTGAAAAAGGAGGTGGATGGATTTAATCTATGATTATGATTTTGAGGTCAATTACATCAAGGGAAAGGAGAATAGAGTAGTTGATGCATTGAGTCGGAGGAAACATATAACTTCCATGGTGTCAATCAGCACAGATTTTAGAACTCGGGTACTACAAAAATTAAATGAGGATGAATTTTACTTGCAAGTTCATGAAGCTCTTTAGAAAAATCCACAGGAACCTAAATATGAAGGTTTTCAGATTGAAGCAAATGGACTTTTGAGATTCAAGGGTAGGATGTATATTCCAAAATCATCTGAGTTAAGGAAAATGATATGGAAAGAGGTATACACCACACCTTACTTAGGACATGCAGGGGTAACCAAGATGCTAGCTGATGTTAAACCATTATATTTTTGGAAAGGGGTGAAAAAGGATGCAGCCAGATTCATAGCAAGATGTTTCAAAAGTCAGAAGGTCAAAGTAGAGCACCAACACTTGGCAGGATTACTACAACCCCACAATGTACCAGACTAGAAATGGAAAATCATTAGTATGGATTTTGTGCAAGGTCTACCGATGACAAGGAATCGACATAATGCTATATTGGTGGTCGTGGATAGGCTCACTAAAGTGGCACATTTTATAAATGGGAAATTTAACAAATGGGGCATTTGTAATTGCACAAAAGTTTGTACAAGAAATATTTTGTCTTCATGGAGTACTGAAAAAAATAATTTCGGACAGAGATGCCATAATGATATCTAGGTTTTGGTAGACATTATTTTCTACTTTGGGGACTCAGTTAAACATTAGTACAGCCTATCATCCTAAAATAGATGGTCAAACAGAAAGGGTAATTTAGATTTTAGAAGACCTACTTAGAATGTATTGTAGGGATCAGAAATATAAGTGGGAAGAATACTTACCCTTGGTAGAATCTACTTATAACAACTCATATCAATCAGCTATTAAAATGGCACCTTTTGAAGCACTATACGACAGGAAGTGCAGAACTCCTACTATTTGGAACAGGATGGAGGATAGGATCATTTTAGGACTCAAAATTCTTTAGGAAATGGAAGAATGGGTAAAGATAATCAGACAAAGGTTGAAGGAAGCTAATGATCGAAAAAAGAGCTACGCAGATGCAAAATGAACCCCCAAACAGTTTGTGATGGGAGAGAAAGTTCTCTTGCGAGTGAAACTGTAGAAAAGTTCTATCAAATTTGGGAAATCTTCCAAGTTATCCCCAAGATACGTGGGACATTTTGAAGTTCTGGAAGTTATCAATCCAATAGAATATAGAATTTCTCTACCTCTGGCTCTCACCAGATTGCACAATGTATTTCATGTTTGCTATATTAAGAAGTATTATGCAAACTTTGATCATATGATTGACTAGAATTAATTGTAGGTGCAAGACCATGGGGTGATCACAATGGAGCCACTATGATTGCTCAAGGTATGTAAGCTACACTTATGTAACTGTGAGGTCATACAATGTAAGGTCTAGTGGGACCAGTATTCAGAGGAAAATGCCACCTAGGAGGATTATGATGAAATCCTTCAAAAGTTCCCATATCTGTTTCAAAACAATTAAGACTCTATATATAATTACTATGATTCTAGACTTGGATTTATAATAAATAATCATCAAGGATGATGATTCTTAAGGGGAGGGGTATGTTACATCCCCTCTAACTTGAACATTTTTATGATGCTTTAATGTGAATATGAAATTGAGGATAAAATAATTGTTTTATTTGTCGTAACTGTAAATGTAAATGATTTTCTTATATATGTGAGTGGTTTTCTTATTCATGTGAAAATGAATGTGTTCATGAGATTATATTTAATTATATATAAATATATATATATAAACGTTGAGAATGATCTAACCATAATTCTTGTCAGTGGATGCAGGATTGTCGATGCCACAAGGGAAAAGGAAATATCATCAGGGAGAGGATGTGGTTAATAAAGGATCAATTTTATCATCAAACCTTGAGTCAGTGTAAGATAGTGTATCGAAGTCATAACTTGGCCATAAGTAATTTAACATAATTATAGTTAAACAAGTCAATTTAATTATTTAATAATAAGCTTCTTTTTGAAGTTGAGCAAATCAATTCTCAAATTATATCTTGAGAAATTATAATGGTTATAAAATATTAAATTAACAATAATAATTCTAATTCTTAAGCCATCGAATTAAATATTATACATAAGTAAGGCTTTAAGTTAAAAATTAAATTAATGGAAGTGTGGAGTTGTTGATGTGGGCTGGTAGTAGTTTTCCCCGCCATCCTCTTTCGTGCTTCTAGAAGTAACAGGCAAGATGGAAGCCATGCAATCGTGGGGCTCATGTAGTCTTGGTCAAGGGTTTCTTTGGGCATTTGTATTTTTCTTGGAGGTATTTGTTTTTCATTCATTCTTCTCACCTCTTCAACTCTGGCTCAATTTCTTTGCATTTGCCTTTAGTTTCAATGTGAATCTTTCTCACTCATTCACTGAGTCTCACTCCATCCAGTTTAAGCCTCACACTTGTTCCATGCGTATCTAGTTAGCTCTTCCTTTGTTCTCTTTCAGTTCTTTTTCTTTTAAAGATGAAATCTGGTGGCGGCAACCTGGGTCTTTCATAGTCGGGCAAAAGTGAAAAACGTGGATGATTTTGAGTCTCCTACACCATTCATTGAAGTATCCAGTGTGGGGTTTCCTTCAAGTTTTGTATCTCTCAAACAAACACATAATTATATTTTGCAAATTGTTAAACCTAGTTGTGATAGCCATGATTGTACATATATTTTTTCATGAATTATTGGTGTATCAAAGAATTCCTGACCAATTGAAGTTTTAGAAGAACTTGTTTCTTAGAAGAATCTAACATTAATTGAAATGTAAAATAATCTATTTGTTTCGAACTCTCTGCCTTTTCTTCATAGGAAGTAAAATGAATACTAGACAAGCTGCTATCAGAATTGCTCTAAGCTCAGTTACCTCCATGCCTGAATCAAATCCATTCTCTCATTTCAATCTATTTTCAATTTAGTAGAGACGTGACATTTATATTCTTTCTTAAACTTTTGTAACTATTCATCTTCTTGAAAATAAATTGAATGGTTCATGTCAGAATTATATGGCCAGACATTGGTTTAAATTTGTATTTGGGTTTAGTTGAACCATTTGGAAATTACCTAAGAACATAATTTTTCTGGTTAAGCCAAATTTTCTCCTCTTGAATTAGAAGTTGATCTAGTGCATTTCTTTGCTCAACCAAGACTTTAGGGGATATATATAAATGAGAGACTTGAAATCCTTAATGTTGTATAAATCTCTTTTCATATGTATAAACTTTGTGGTTAAGATATAACCCTTAACTAAAAGAAAATGTTAATTAAACCAGTCATTATAATTTAAATATTCAGACAAATGTAATCATGTTGAGCAAGGGTGAAAGTGTTGATGGCACAGGAGTGCCAGTAATGATAATGAAATCCTTGGCCAAGGTATTATGCTAGATAAGCATTTTCTAGCTATCAAGTGCTAGATATATCCTTGGTCAGAGTGATCTTTCTAGTTGCAAGGAGTTACCCATAATGAAGGATCAATCAAGTGGTATAGGTCCTTGACACCAGGCTCAGAGGCATGATGATTAAATAATCCATGTTGATTACCCTCATGAAGGGATGGGTTTCTTCAATTGAAGAAACATGGGAGGCCAGTAGGTCTTTGGATGGGTGGTAAAGCCCTTGATGATATTTCCTTTTCCCATGATGACCAAGTCAAGCTCAAGTATTTCAGCTTCCAAACTGTATTTTCTTGTAACCTTTTGCTCTCTTCAAATTTCATAATTATTTATTTAGCATGTTTATTTCATAGTTGTAATTAGTGCTCTTGCATTACGAAAGCAAAGAAAAGTTAGTTAATGTTCTTTTGTATTTTTAGTTATATGAAATCAGTTATTGTTTCCTTTTCAGCTGAAACTGAAATAGTGAAAGTTAATTTTGAAATTTAATTTGATGTAATTCTTAAAAATTGTTTTCTATTTTGTTCAAATTGTAAAGGAAACCCTAGTATGAAAACACCCTTGCATCAAATAATTCTGCTAGCAATTCTAGCTCATCTATTTTAGCAGGCTAAGTAGTTTGAATCAATGTAGATGAGTCTTGAGATAGAAGAGTAGGACAAACACCCTTGCATCTAATTGATGACACATCTTGGTGCTTTGAACAATCTTCAAACATCAATTTTCACACAATAATGTCCAAATGTTGCTCTGAAACTTGGAGGAGAGAAGGTGAATATAGGTTAAGACAATAATCCATGTATACTCGCATCAAAAAATCCTTCTTCTTGTTGGTTTGCAAAGAGATCAAAACAGTCTTTTTCGGCTTAAACTTCCCTCATATCTCCATATTGTTCTCTATCTTCTTCTCACACCAAATCCCTTTGCTGACATGCTTCACAATTTTTGACATTGATTTATCATCCGGTGATGAGGCAAGATCTCTAGTAGCAACGTTAGCATATTTCCCACAGTTTGAATCATCATGATCAAACCTAGTTTGACAATTTACAGGCTTATGCCCTAATGTATGAAATTTTGCACAAGCATTATCTGGGGTTTCCAAAATGATATTCTGAACCCATTCCCCAAATTTTTATGCCAGATGGATTTGTTAAGGAAAATATTTTGAGATATCAAGTAAGACATAGATCCTAACTGGTATTGAAGGGTTTTGAAAAAATATATGGTCATGTTTGAGAAATATTCCTACATGATTAGCCATGATTTCAATAAAATTCAATACCCTATATTCCAATGGTAAATCATGCATTTGAATCCAGTAAGGAACAAATCTTAAAGCAAAATCTTGGGGTTTAAAGTTAGGAACCCATGGTTGCATGCATAGGTCTGAGCCCTCAAAAATATAGGATTTAACTTTAAATACAACATTGCACCTTTCTTTATTGCAAAATATTACAACAAAAATCCCCATAGATTTATCTACATAAAAAATTTATTGGACCCCTTCCCATTCCTCAATCAGTAATTCCTTTAATTTACCTAAATCAGGGGTCAAATTCACAAACTTATAGATCAATGCTTTGTCTCTATGATCCTTAACCTAAGACTACAATAGATGATCTAGAAATGCAATCTATACTATACCCTTTTGATTCACTTGGGAACCCCTTTGACCATCTCCCCCTTCTTCTACCATGTTGATATGCTCATTCTGCACTGAATGGGTAGGCTCTTTTTGTCTCCAAATTTGCTTTCAAGATTTCCTTCTTGGCACATTTCTCCTTTTTTTTTCTCCTAGAGCCCTTATTTTTGGTTTGTTTTCCCTACTTAGGTAGTGATCCTATAATGGTTTTTTGGGCCTACTTATTCTCAAACGGTCCCTTTCCTTTTTCATTCTAGTTCTCTTTATTTGTATTATTTTCCAATACATCCTTTTGAATCCCTTGATGCTAGGAATTTTGTAAAGCCTCCTTTCTAAAATCATCTTGTATTTTCCTTTGTTGATTTCTCAAGGCCGACTCAGAGTAACACCTATCAGAGAAATTCTAGGGTTGTTCAAACCTTTTGGATGGCACTTGAGAATCTTGCAATGGTTGGCTTCTTGTGTTATTTGAATGGAACCCTCCTTGAATCAAACCTTGAGACTCACCTCTCCCTTGCAACTTTGAAGCCCTAAGAGATCTGAGATCAAGCTCGCTATCTTCATATAGCTTATTCAAAAACTTTGGGTCTTTTTCATACTGTCTTTTAGCTATAAGATTCTGCTTGTAGTCTCTCGGTGCCCTATCTTCTTCACAAATATCAAAAACTAGCTACTTACTATGATCCAGATGTCGAATAGGTCGAAATGGAACCTAATTAGGTTTTGCAAATCTATGCTTTACTCCAGTAGATTTGTACCTTGCATGTTGCCAAGTATCATTCCCTATGGGTCCATGTTTCAGAGGTTGGCCAGTATATCCTTGAAAGCTTTGAGGCCCTTGAGAGGATGGAGTTCTAGCTTTTTCTGCGTAGTTACCATTGTTGCATTGTTTCTTATTCCCTCTTGAAAATTGACCATCACTTTTCCAACGTTGGAACCCATTCCCTCCTAAAAATTGGTTCTCTTTTTCGGCACTGATACCCATTCCCTTCTGAAATTTCATTGTCTCTTTTTCAGCGCTAAAATCCATTACCTCCATGATTTTCTCCTGAAAGTTGACCATTGCAGTTTCCTGAAAATTGATTGATTGTTGTTCTCCATGATCGTTCCTCTTAAAAATTGACCGTTTAATCCCACCATCACATTTCCAATTCTTTACTTTATTTCTTTGTATAAAACACAATGATTATTTTGATAAGTTAAATTCAGTGTATTTAAATATGTTTTTCTAAAATATAATAGTTTTTTATTTGTAAAATATAATAATTTGGTTTTTTTGTTTTTTATTTTGTTTTTGACCTTTATAATATAAATGTGAAGCATATTTTCCAATGGAAATGTGGAAATAATATATGATTCTTTGCTTTCTTTCTTTGTATAAAGTGCAATGATTAATTAGATAAGGTAAATTCAATGTAGTAAAATATTCTTTGTAAAATATAATAATTATTATTTTTATTTATAAAATAATAATTAATGTAGAGAGGAATTACAAGCTTACAAATTCCTCTTCTAAAATTTTCACAACACAACTCAAACAGAAACAAAAGTTTGCAAATAAATTTATGAAACTTACTTGCAAAAGGAATGAATGATATGCTTTATTATTAAACTCATATTACAATGAAATTTCAGTCACTAATGGACTTAGCTACTGAAAATTATCTCCCTACACACAATACATATGCAAATGAAATTTATTCATAGCCAAAATATGCTCAGACATATGAGCATCTGCAAACAAAACCATCTCCCAACACTTATATATCACCTGTAACTCTTACAAACTCAATCCAGTTGTTCTGGCATCCTCATGGGTTGTTGCTTATCAAAACAAACCTACAATAAACATGTCCAAACTTTCCTCTAGAGAAATTCTATGCCCTCTGACCTAACTCTCAAAAATTACCTTCAAAACTTTTTGTCTATTGTTTCCAGATTCTCCCCTCTCCACTACCCTGCTCAAAGAATTAATTCTAGATTTTGATTTTTTTCTATCTTTACCCAAGCATGCCAACTTCTCTAGATGCATATTTAAACCTCCAAAAATAATTAAAAACACCATAATATTCATTCAAAATAGCTTGGTCAAAGATAGAGGTTACCACTTTTAATTCTCCATTTGAAAATCTTGAAAAAGGAAAAAAAAGCAACCAAGAACTAGGAACCCACCTCTTAGCCACTACTTTTTAGGGTCATGATTTTGTTCTTTAAAACATCCCTTATCCCATTTCCAATGCCCATATTTTATTTTTATTTTTTTTCAATTTTAAATGCTTTATTCTACTGTTTGCTTTAAATCCCACTAGTCAACTTGTCAAAGTTGTAAAGGAATTTAATTGACAAGTTTAAATATTTGAATATAAATAATTTTCTACCCCTCAACATGTAATCCAAGCCAAAATTAATTTATTTCAACAATCCAAAAAATACTTAATCGAAATTTCACCTCTTTTGGTTGATACAAGATTGCTAGTTACCATGGATACTCCTGCATCAAACACCCACTATAGAAAGAAATTTTTCATGAGTTGCACTCATAAAAATTTGTAGACCTTATGTCTATCTTGGATCCACCTCATGGCATTGTCCACTGGAATCTTTCTATGCATCAAATTTTGCAAACTTACAACATCACTGTGTTTCATCCTTCCTCTACTACCCATCACGTAATTCAAAGCATCAAATTTGTTTTCCAACCAATATACTTCATCAAAATCAGAACTAGATATTAAAATTATACCTCCTCCTTCATCAAAACAAATGTATTCATTTACCTCATTTTTTTTCTACCTTTTTTAATCTCTTTCCACTATGTTTCCTTCATGAAATTTCACTGTTTCCATGCCTTTTGGAAGACATGACATTGCTGCAACCTAGTTTTCTTCACTCAAAATAGCATTAGTACTACCATCAAGAGACTCAATTTCCACATTACTTGACAAGGAATCATGATTATTAATCAAAACATTTTCACCTCCATTGTTCTCAAGCAAAAATTTCTTAGGAAACTCTTCATTAACCTTTTCACTCCACTCTTCCAATCCAACTTTATCAAAATTAATTTATGTTGCAACTAACTTATCTATTCATTCACTCTCTTTCTCATCAAATGATAAAAATAAATCATATTTTATCCTACCCTCTTCTGCTACCTTCATTCCACTTGAGATCTTTCCTTCAATCTGAGTCAACAAATCACCTTTCTCATCTTCATCATGGTTAATATTAACAAATCCAACATATTCATGCTTCATACCATCTAAAGGTCTGATTTCATCAACTAAACAAGACCTTGCATTGCTGAAAACCTTACCCATTTCTTCTTTCAATGGATTTAATTTGTGTTTCACTCCATCCTTCATCAATGTGTATGTGTTGACATAACCATCATGCACCACCTTCTTGTCAAATTTCCAAAGCCTTCCTAACAAAACATGACAAGCATTTATAGGAATAATATCACATAAAATTTCATCTTTATAGCCTCCTATACTAATATTTACCAAACTTTGTTCGTTGATTGAAACTTTCCTATTATCTTGTAGCCATGTTATCTTATACGGATGTGGATTCCTTCTTCTCTCCAACTGCAATTTTCTCACCATCTCTTCAGAAACAAGATTGTATGTGCTACCTCCATCTATAATGATATTACATGCCTTGTTATGGCACTTTCATCTTTTTCTAAACAAACTTTTTATTTGAATTGATTTATCATCTTCATTCAACGAGGTTCTCCTTTCCATTAAAGTTTCACCATCTTTCGCTTCTTTGGAATATGTTGAGTGTGTATCTTCTCCATTTATGTTTGCTACTCTATTTTGATTTTCAGTTCTTCTTCTTGGTCATTCCTCTTCAAGAGGATAGACATATACCCTATGACCCTCTCCTCCACACTTAAAAAAAGTTCCTCAAAAGGTTTCTCTTCCAAAACCTCTACCCTATCTTCCTCTACCTCTTGAATCTTGATCCCTCAGACCATATGAACCATCATACCTCAAATTTTTTTTGTTGCTTTGATTTTCTTTTATTTTTATTTTTATTATTATTATCTGCCCCATATGATCTTCCTTCAACCTCCTCTTCATGGCCTCTTCCTCTTTTTTTATTTTCAAACCTTTTATTCACTCTTTCTTCAACTTTCATGGCAACTTGGTATGCATCCTCCATGGTTATAACTCTTAGCAATGCCATCTCCTCTTGGATGCTTGGTCTTAGGCCATTTATAGACCTTGTAACCTTCTCCTTTGCAGCTTTTGAATGGCCAGCTCAGATAAGAATCCTATGAAACTCTTTGGTATACTCCTTCACTATTTTTGCTCCTTGTCTCATGCCTTGCATCTTCTTGAGAAAATATAATTCATAATCTATTGGAATAAATTTCCTTTTCATCTTCTCTACCATTTTATCCCATCCAATAATTTTCTCTTTTCCTTTTCTTCCTCTTTCTAACTAAATTTCTCTCCACAAAATTGAAGCATGACCCTTCAATCTTGTCCTAGCAAATATAACTCTATCTAGGTCTCCAATTTCTTCAAACTCAAAATACTCTTCCATATCATTTATCTAGTTTATAAGTTCTTTTGGATTCAAGCTTTCATTCAAGGTAGGATCATCAATCTTCAGTCGCTTTCCCATTTTTGACAAAGTTTTCAACAACAGGTCATTTGCAACTACTACAATTTCTTCTCTTTGTTGAGTTGTTAGGCTAGCATTCTCTGAAGCTTCTTCCTCATCACTCTCTAGTTCCCTTCTCTATGCAAACCCTCTTCTTATTTCTTCTTGAAGTGCTTCCACTTAT
The DNA here is from genome assembly GCA_007258455.2 of Sequoia sempervirens. Classification (NCBI taxonomy): domain Eukaryota; kingdom Viridiplantae; phylum Streptophyta; class Pinopsida; order Cupressales; family Cupressaceae; genus Sequoia; species Sequoia sempervirens. Next base: position 200,003,597 of record VDFB02271358.1, read on the forward strand.
CTTCTCAAAGCTCTAAAATCATTATCATGGACAAGGTTTTCCATTCTTCCTCTTCCTCTGCCTCTACCACGATGGGTTCCTCTCTTATTCATTTTCTCCAACACCCACAACACAATCCTGGTGCAACTGACTCTCTTCGGCGGTCTATTGTACATACTCAAGATCTTGTTGCTCTCATACCACTAGTGTAGAGAGGAATTACAAGCTCACAAATTCCTCTTCTAAAATTCTCACAACATAACTCAAACAAAAACAAAAGTTTACAAATAAATTTCTAAAACTTGCTTGCACAAGGAACCAATGATATGCTTTATTAATAAACTCAAATTACAATAAAATTTCAGTCAATAATAGATTGATATACAAAAAATTATCTCCCTAAGTCACAATACATATGCAAATGAAATTCATTCACAACCAAACTATGCTTAGACATATGAGCATCTACAAGCAGAACCATCTCCCAACACTTCTATATCACCTACAACTCTTACAAACTCAATCTAGATGTTCTTACATCCTCATGGGCTCTTTTTATTAGACCAAACCTGCAATAAATATGTCCAAAATTGCCTCCAGATAAAAGCTATGCCCTCTAACCTATCTCTCAAAAATTTCCTTCAAAACTTTTTGTCTATTGTTTCCAAATTCTCCCCTCTCCACTACCCTGCTCAGAGAATTAATTCCAAATTTTGAATTTTTTCTATCTTTACCCAGGCACACAAACTTCTCTAGCTGCATATGTATACCTCCAAAAAGAATTAAAAGCACCATAATATACATTCAAAACAGCTTGGTCAAAGATAGAGGTTACTGCTTTTAATTTTCCATTTGAAAATGCAAAAAAAAACAACCAAGACTTGGGTTTCCACCTCTCTTCCCCTAGTTTTTAGGGTCATGATTTTGTGATTTAAAATATTCCTTATCTCATTTCCAATGCCCATATTGATTTTTTATTTATTTTGCAATTTTAAATGCTTTATTCCATTTTTTGCTTTAAATCTCACTAGTCAACTTGTCAAAGTTGCAAAGGAATTTAATTGACAAGTTTAAATATATGAAGATAAATAATTTTCTACCCTATCCAAGCCAAAATTAATTTATTTCAACAATCCAAAAAATACTTAATCAAAATTTCACCTCTTTTAGTTGATACGGGATTGCTAGTTACCATGGATGCTCTTGCATCAATAATTACAGTTTTCATTACGTTGAGAGGCGTAATCCTACAATGGCAGCATGATTTAATTTATAAAACAATAATTATGGTTTATATTACATTGAGATACGTAATCCTACAATGGCAACATGATGCCTATAGGAGGTCAACACAATCCATCACCAAAAAAAAACACAAAATCATTATTACACTGAGAGGTGTAATCCTACAATGGCAATGCCTATAAGAGATTAGCAGAATCCATCACAAAAAACACACACACACACAAAATCAAATGCATTTTTAAAATAAACAATAAACAATAAACATTTTAGAAACGCAAAAAAAAAAATTAATAATATACTTTTTAAAGTCACTATATATGTAAAATTAGCATTATACTTTTTAAAGTTAATATATAATTTCAAAAAAAAATTAGCAATATATTTTTTAAACAATATATTTTTAATATATTATTATATTATTAGTATTATATTAACTTTAAAAAGTATATTGCTAATTTCAAATACATAGTTGCTTTAAAAAAGTATATTATTAATAATAATCATAATTTTACTAATATATTTTATTAAAGTTAATATAATTTATATTATGTTTATATTATTTGTTTTAGTAATAGTATTAATGAACATGTAATATTAATATAAGATAATAATAATAATTTAATAATAAGATATATTTCGGCATATTTTATATAGATTACATTTAAGATATATATGTTAAATTTTATTTTTTTGTTTTTGACCTTTATAATATGAATGTAAAACATATTTTCTAGTAGAATATATATTCTTTACTGTCCTTCTATGTATAAAGTATTTTTTTTAATATTATTTTTTATTTATTTTATATTGGGTTTATCGCACGGTCAAATATTTTTCAATGGTCAACCATCATTCTACCACATTCTCAACCGTTGATCGTTAAAGTCAGTTGATAATGTTCATATAGGGAACGTCTTTGACATAATAAGGTGTTATTATACTTTATCTAACATTAATAAATGCATATAACAACCATTTTGTTCCACTAAGATAGAATATAGACATGAAATATCCTAAAATTTATATTATAATAATTAATAAATTATTAATATAATTTTAATAATTATTAATAAATTATTTACATAATTTTAATAATTAATTACATTGAAGGAATTACCTTATGTGAAGTGAGTGACCTATTTTTGTAGATCTACGGTTGTTCCAGCCTCTGTACCAATGCAAGACAGTTGAACGAATCTAGTCTGTTCTTCACTTTTCATCGTTTTCGCTATGTTTTAAATCCATCAGTTTTTTGAGACTACCTTTTGTGTTGTGCAAGGTATGTTCAATCTGTTACTTTTTTCCAATGCCCATTTCCATTCCTCTAAACGGACTCCTTACAATCAGCAGTCAATGGTTCCCCTAAACAATCGTCATTACAGTCAACAGTCAAGAGCCAAAAGTTCTTGTGCATAAGCAAAGCAAACTCAAACTCATTATTCCTGTGTTGTGAAAGTTAGGTGAATCCCATAACATGTTTGATCACATAAAGACGTCTCATAAAATATGGTTATTACAGTATGCAATAAACATGGGTTTCCTCACAAAGTATTCATACTATTTCACCATAGGAAACAAAAAAATCTCTAACCTGATCAGTTTACATTTGCTAACGTACTCCCAGCCTATGCTAGAATAGGAGCTTTGGAATAGGGTATATGTATACATAAGGTCATAAAGTATATGGTAATTTTATCAGATTTTTTCATTGGAAATTCACTAGTAGACATGTATGCAAAATGTGGAAGCACAAACAAGGCACATGAATTGTTTGATGGAATGCTTCAAAGAGATGCATTATCATGGAATGCCCTGATTGCAAGATATTCACAAAGTGGGTTCATTAAAAAGGCTTTAGAAACTTTCAAGAAAATGCAATTAGCAACTATCAAACCAAACTCGATAATCTTTGCCAACATTTTCCCAACCTGTGCCAAATGGGATCTTTGGAACAGGGTATGGTCAGCCATCGAAGCATAAAGGATAGAGGATTTTTGTTAGGTATTGTACTTGCAACTACTCTGGTAGACATATATACAACATGTGGAAGCATAGAAAAAGGTCCACAAACTATTTAACAAAATGCCTTAAAAAAATGTGGTTTCATAGAATGCCATGATTATAGGATATGCACAAAACAGATCTATTGACAAGACTTTGGAAAAGCCTTCATTTGACCCCAAGAATTAGATGATTTAAGATTACTGTTCGGATAGTATAAGCTTTCCACAAGGCTTTCCTCTTGAATGCTTTCGCCAGTGTTTCAATTGAGTTCAAAGGATAAACATACATGATTTTCAAGTCCAATTGGTTATTTTTAACCCTCAATATTTTGCAAGGGTTGCAATCCTCATCAATTGAATAAATACATCTATCTTTTTGTTTTGAAAGATCTCTAATTCATTTGTCGGTATTGAATGAAAAACACTCAAGGATTTTGTAATTTACTAGATTGGTCATTCTTTTGACATAAATGAATGAGGCAACTAAATGTTTAAGCTAACATTTTAAGCAACTGTTTACTATGGGTTTTTCTAGCTAGAGTGACAAAAGATTGAAAGACAGTAGTGGAAATAATATATAAAATACAATAAATGGCATGCACACTATCCCCATAAGATCGTGTGCAGATTTATTTTGATTATGGTCCTTATCAAAATGAATTAGTTTGCTACTTTGACACAAATTCTACCTAGAATTAAATTTAGGACCCTAAGACTTGGACCTATAAGCTTCACATTTCTCATTTGTTGTCATTACTATAATATGCCCATTGTTTTAATAAATTTTATATGTTTAAACCTCAAGTGAATAAACTATGATGCCAATCACATAGCATTAAAAAAATTATTTTCAACACAAAGACAATATGCACATTTGATATAACTATTACCTATTTTTCACTACGAGCTCAAACAGGTAGAGCTGAATCAAATTCATGAATTATAGGTACATAAATTTTTGAGTTTTGCTGATTAAAGTATTCATTGATCATCATAGAGATCAATTTACATCTGAATTACAGTTTTATTATGCAAGTATTTGAAACAAAAAATTGAGAATTTGCATAATATGTTTTTTATTCATTTTGTAAAAGCACTGAATATCGCACAAGCCATGAGAGTAACTAAATTTGATTATGACAATCAAATGATGAATACAAAATTCAAAGATAAACTACACTACTAAAAATAATGTAAGCGCAAAATAGAGGAGCAATTCAGCATTGCCTGTGATGATGAATCGCTTTCGCTTGATGTCTTCAGTTGTCGCGTCTCCAAGCTACAGCCTTGTTTTCGCGTTCCATGAACCTACAAAATTGTAAAGGAATGGCGTTAGAGATGTACTCTAAGCAATGATGAATTACATTCTACTCTATGCCTACGCTACCAACAAGAATGTAAATTACATTCAAATCAGGCATTCACTAGATGATCAAGTTACAAAGGCTGACAATCAAGAAAAACATAGTTCAATGGAATCTTTTAGCTTTGATTATTTTTTCTAACATGTTTGTTTCAATGTGCAGGAATAGGTTCATCATGTTTGAGATTATTTTTATCAGATATGTGGAGAAAAAGGGGCTCCCACAAGGGTTGAGCTCGGCATATCAAGGAGGATACACTCTCAAGTTACATACGCAAGTTCATTAATATTGATAACAGTCATTAAGAGAGCTGCTGAAACTAAAGGATATAATCATACAAGCAGCCTTATTTCAAAGAGATTTCAAAAAATAGTGTGAAGAACTCATCAATTTCATATTTTGTTAAGCTATGCTCTACATTTTCACATTACATCTAAATGGAGTATAGAGCCTCTTTGCATTGAAGAGAAATAAAATATTCAAGCATTGGAATGTTTTTTTTATAACTTCATAAGCATATCATAGTATAGGACAGTCCAAATGTTGTACAAAGTATTTACATAGCTCTGTTATAACAGATTTGCAATAATCCAATTCTCTATAAGTTTTTAAACAAAAAAGAGCATTATATAAGGAACAATGGAGTCACAATGTCAAGGACAGTCATGAACAAGAATGTTGATACAAAACTAGAAAAAGTAGATGGGCATACATGTTTCAAAATGCCAATAATATTAACCAAATCAAATGGAGACCCGGCCTGCATATTTAAGTTAATATAATGGCATTAAATCAAAAAACAGTAATCAAAAAAGAAGGTGCAGTCATGATATCATATCTTGTGCCAATGAAATATCAGAAGTTGCAGTTACATAATGATAGGACGATCATGCTAAGTGACAAAGATTTCATCAATGATGAGTGCAGTCAAGGATACCCACAGTTATATAGCTACAACAGTGAGTGAAGATGTAAAGTAGATGAACAAGTTTCAGCTTATACAAACCACTAGTGAAGTTTCCATGATGCCTGAAGAATTACGATTGAAATGAAGTTTGCAGTCATCATGATCTTAGTATCAAAACAATGATGATTATTAGTGGTACATGGGTTTCTCAAACAAACAGATTACACCATAGGCTAAGTTTATATTAATGCTTTTGTATAAATTCGATTGTTGATTTCTTCTTATCCTTGTTACAACAGAACTAAGGATATATTAAATACAACAAAGTTTCAATAACCTATAGTAACTATCATTCTGAGTAGCAACAGATGATCATCTATAGCTAAACAATCTATTATATAGTATAGTGGCATAGAGAACATTTTGACACTCTGAATCACAATCCATTGAAAGGAAAATGTACAGTTTCAGATAAGGGAGATATGTCACAGCTGTAGCATAATCATGATTGTTCAAGGCGAATACATGCAAGAGGAGTGCCACATTCAAGCTTTTCCTTCGTGCTAGTGGAAAAGCTCCATTTACAAATGAAAATACCTAGAATCATTGACAACCACAGTAAGGAATATATGAAGTTTCATATGTTGAATACCCAGATGAAGACAAAGTAAGCATGGCCAGAGAGTTTTGTGAACGCCAGATACAGAGTATGATAAAGATTTTTGAGCTATAAATGTATATGTACAAAGAGTTTGAGAACAAAATCTGGAAATATTTATTAGTTGTGGCCATATAAAATGAAGGGGTTTTCAAAAATAGAGCCTGGAGGAGACATAGAAGCTTCAGCCTTTTGCTCAAGAGTTTACATAGAGGAAATTACAAATGCAGTGAGCTTTCCTTTTGGTTTGAAATGGAGAATGCCCAGAAGCTTTAATATAAGCCACGACCTAAATGTACATAGTTTTAAAGAAGAAAAATCTAGAAAGATCTACTAATGGCGGCCATAAAAATGAATGGGGTTTTCATCCATTGAGATAAAGGCAGAAATATAACTTACCATCATGCGCTTAAGGATGAGAAGATAAGTCTGTGGCTGAGCTCTCTATGGGCTTTAAAATTCATGGCTCAAGCTGCACAAGAATATATACAAAAAACTCCAACTCTCATGGCGGCCAGAGCCAACAATAATGCCGAAATCAACAGATGAAGACACAGGAATATGTCAGAGAAAAAGAGTCACAGCACGGCCTTAAGGCCCAAAAAATGCATCAAAATGATTGAAAGGGCTCATATTTACAATAGAATAATCTGAACCTTACATTTTCTATTCAGGATCTTTGAAAATATCATCAAAATCGGCAGAGAAAGGTTCAGTTCGAGCCTCAAACCCCAGCTCTCATGGTGGCCAACAGCTTCTTCATGAAGCTTCTCTCCAAAGTCAAAAGAACATAATGATTTTAGGGTTCTCATTTTTTCCTTTTGCATGGGTTCGATGATGTTTTTCTTTGACTATCTTTTGGCCTTGAAGAAAATCATTATGTTTTTTAATTATCCCCGTGGCCATGACTTTTAAGTCGATGAGCCTAATGATGGTGTGGTCGGCCTTTTTCATGTTCATACACTTAGAGCTGAAAATGCAAAATATATGCCAAGTGTGGTCGACCTTATATGCTTGTTGATGGTAATTGATTATTGTGAGAAGTTAACAATAATGCCAAGTATAATGTGCATGGTTACCAATGATGATTTAGTGGAGGATGCATAATTTTAAAAAATATATGCTAAGTATCATTTATGAGGTGGAGAAACATGCTTTGCTAAATTAGCTTTATTCTTCAAATTTATTTGTATTATTCAATGTAAATGAATTAATTAAATGATGCATTATAAATCATTTAATTAATTCATCATCTTAAAATACAAATAAAGAATATTATGTAAATCTAAGTTACAACTATAGACTCAACTGAAGATTTGTCATGCAAGAATGGACTTTAAGTTATCATGGGTGAAGTGATTAAAGAAAGGTGGATTTTTGCATGTTTTGGCCCACATTCAAAGATTTCCAATTCAGTTTGAGTTACAGATCAGTTATATGCATGGTGATGGCAAGTTCAAGACCGAGTTCACTCATTTTTGCATGAGTTTGAACCTTATTTTTAGGGATTTTTGCTTCTGCTTGGATTTCACCTTGGAATTATTATTTTCTCACTGAAATTGACTTTCAGTTTCATGTTCATGCACTTTGAAGTGCATTCTCATTGTATATAATGAAAAAGTTTATCTTTTTCAGTTAGTTATTGTTATTCAGCCTTTGCATTCTGCAAAGTGAATTGTCATGTAACTTAGTTTTCAGATTAATATAGCAGTGTTTGACAGGTTCATTACTTTATGATTTGCAAAGGATTCCTTCTAATTTTTAGTATTTTTGAATTTTCCTTCCAAGTTTCAGGCATCGTTATTGTGAGGAATTTGATCAAGAAATTACTATGTTTTTAGTTCTGAAACCTTTGATTTTTCTATCTTTTTCACATATTTGTATGCAATTTAGTTTAAGTTCACTGGTTATACACTGTGCATGTACTTGATTAATCAATTTAGTCATGAAAACTTCATTTTCCCTCAATATTGCATTAAATCAAAGCCTTTGTTTAAAGCATTCAAGTGACTGAGCTATCAAATCAGGTTGTGTGAATTAAGGTGCTAAGTGATTATTTGTGAGTTAGGTTGCAATTAGATTTCCAATCGGGTGCATCAATAGGTTTCATTACAGTTTAAGCATTACTTTCAGTACCTCTATCCTTTTTCCAACAATTTACCAATTAATTAATTTGAGAATCATATAGGAAGCTGGCCTACAATCCAGAGGTTCAATCTCGTTATAGGTCACCCACAACCCAAGTTTGATCCAATGTTTCAATAGATTGTTGAGTTTAGTTATTCCAGCATTCGGGTGCAATCCGTTTGACAACAATAACAATATTCCAAACTTTCTCATTTCATTTCAATAAAATATTTCCAAAGTAATGATTTCATAATACATAATCTTAAGATAAAATTTCACATTTTACATTCTTCCATAGAAATAGATACAAGAATACATACATAGCTCCTTTGAGCTTACTGATAGTAGAAATACATATGGTATAAATATTCCCCATTCAAATTTTGGTTGCCAACTGATGAGGAGAAGCATCACTCAAGCACTTTTCTAGCAACCTCAAACTTATTGTGGTCCCCCACACATCTACCTAATGGTAAGATGTCCCTGCCCTTTGACAAAGAGATTAGTTTGGTAACCTCATAATACTAGCCTTCGTAAGCTTGGTGTTGTGTCCTACAAAACCAGAACTTTCCCATATAGTGGCTACATCCTACGTGTATGACAATCTTGGACTAGAGCATGCATAACTGGATCACAATGAATTGATAGTGTAAATAGTGACAACTTTTAGTACTTTTGCCAAAGAATTCAACACTCAGTTACTTCGAGTGAGAGTCATCTTATTCACACACCTTCCTAGCTTGATTTGTAATGACCACATATTTTATGCATAGGCTATCCCCTTCATTGGATTATCCTAACCCTAGGAATAACCTATTTTCATTTTGTTTACCATGACATTTCTACTAAAGTAATTCACATGCATAGGCTATCCCCTCCATTGGATTATCTAGACCCAAGAATAACCTATGATCATTTCATGATTCAAACTTCACAAATAGCTTCATAATCCAAACTTCACAAACAACTTCATAATCCAAACTTGACAAACAACTTCAACAATAATTGACTCCATTCCAGAGTATATCTCAACAATAAGCAATTTTCATCAAAAGTATAATCTCATTAATAAATGTGTTAATAGGTGCAAGACAACTGAGAGGGGGGGTGAATTATTTGTCACCAAATTTAAACTCAAAACTTCAACACTTATCAATTTCACAACTACACTGTTATGTTATTAAGAATGAGCATGAAATGTAGAAAACAAAAAGTAAAATCAACACACTGAACACTGATTTTACATGGAAAACCCAATAAGGGAAAAACCACAGCAAGGATTAATTCACAATATAAAGTAGTTCCAAAACCTAATGTATAAGGTTCACTGCTAAGAGCTCACTACCCTAAAAGGACTCACTATCCAGATACAAAAGCTCACTACTTACATGGAGGCTTACTACTTACAAAAATATTTACAAAGCAAAATTGGGCTTTACAACCAAAATGAACTAAAAAGAGTGCACCTAACAAGTGTTGATACAATTTTGGTGATGCTCAATAGACAGACTTAACACACTTCATCATTTGTGCTCTTCTTTGACTTCGTATTCACAACTGCCTCATCGATTACTATTTTTAATCTTCAACCCTATCCAATATATATACTCGATTCATCCACAATCATCAATTAGGTTGGCCTAATTGGATGCTATTCAAAAAGATAATTGCCAGCTTCATACAAGGCTTATCCGAAAGTAATCTAAGTGTATAATATGCTACAATATGTTGGCATGGACCAAAGATAGGTCGCACATATATTTGTAGTACACATTAAACTAATTATTAGGTCGACCATGATTAACCTAATAATGAAATGCAATCGCCAAAGGCGATGCCAATGCACCAACCAATCATACGATCATACGAAAATACATACATATGTGCTTCAAGTGATCATAAGCCACTTCTCAAAATCTTAAACACCAATGATTACCAAAGGGAATATGCGAACCAAAATACCGGATCTACCACCAGAGGAAGTAAACTTGTTTTACACATTGATTCAAGGTACTGGACCAATCTAATACCTTAAACAACATGGTGACATCAATGACAACATACATACTAATCTTCTTCATCCTTCCAACAATCTCCCCCTTTGTCATTGATGGCAACATGTGCAAAAAAAAAATATTCAAAAACTCTCCTCCAATCTCTCCCAACTTTTCAAATCTCTCCCCCTTTGACATCAATGGCAAAGGGCGACCAAAAAGATGTAAACATGGTGACATTCAAAATTGCAAAAATATTCCAATTCTTCCAAAAACTTCTGGCCATCTAAAAACTTTCAAACATTCAACAATTCAATTTTTCTTCATCTTGTTTAGTTTCCCTTTTTCTCTTTCTTTCTTTTTTTCCAAAACAAACAAAACAATAGAAATTGAGCATTCGGAATTCAAGAAAAAATGACACTCTTCACCTGAAAAACCTTCTTGTATATTTCTTTGATAACTAGATATAACTTCTTCCGGTTAAATATAGTTGAATCCATTCTCGTGCACATGCTTTCTAATAGGGCCAACAGTGTAAAAGAAGATGACCAATCTGTGGATGAGCACTATCTTTCACAATCTTCAGCATCAATAAGTATTCCAGAAAGATGGTCTAACCGGACCTCAAAAATCTCCTTAAGGAGCTAGAAAGTTTTCACCACATCATCTCTTTGTCTCTATACAATAATCAGCTCAGCTTGCAACTCACCAACTCTCAGCCTTTGTTTCCCTTCTTTTTTTTCAAAGATATCAAAGTTCTTTCTGATGTTTACCTTAGATTCAATTTCTTCAATCCTACTTCTTAAATTGTCTACCGCAATAGGCAACTAGAGACAGTATTTTTAGATATCTGATATTTCTTTTATGCATTTCTTCGTTTCCATGATAAGTTGGGATAATCTCTTCTCAGCTTTAGTACATCTCTTTTCAACCAAGGTTTCCAACTTGCATCCTTCTGAACCTTCAAGCAACATTCTTTCTTCAACAACCTCAACTAAATTTTCTAGTAAGGATTCAGAAACAATTGATACATCAATACCTTTTCGAAGTAGATACTCTACTAGAGCATCATCAATCTTGAGTCTGTCAACTGGAGAGGCTGCATTCCATAAATCACCAATTTTCTTCATCTTTCTATGATCAAATTCTTCCAATTCAACTCCTTTCAACTTCAATGGAATTTCACCACTCATTCCTCTATCCATTGTCATGCTTAACTTTCTTGAATTTGTTAATGTTCAATCAAGACTTCTTCTTTTCCTCTGTAGACTGAATAATAATTGTTGAGTATCTGTAACAATTTCTTCAACTTATTTCAGAAATGCTTCAAATTGCTTCGAGATTGCTCCAAGACACCTTTTCAAACTCTTCAAGTGCTCAACTAATCAAAGAGGCTTACAAATTTTACCTTATACACCATTGATTTGCTCTTATTCATATTAAATGCGACAAACATCAAAAAGCTACTAACACCATTCTTCTCAACACAAAAAACCCTAATTCGGTCCACAAATTATCATGTCAGCATGTTTTCTTTTGGTTCCTTTTCCAAAACCTCTAATTATTCATTCTTCACATTCCATCCTCATGTCAACCTCTGACACACCATTCATCCAGGGGTTTTTACAATTTTCTGATAATGCTCCCCCTAAGACCATGCTAGATCTAATTCTCAGAGGAATTTTTTGTACTAGATGAAGGCACAGACACATCAATAGTTTCATATTCTTCTTCCTCTTTCTTCTTCCATATCTTATTCATCTCTTTCTTCATCTCTTCTTTACCGGTCCATTCTTCTCTACCAGAGCAGACTGCTTTCCCTTCTTACTTCTGCAAATCTTTAAGATATGTCCAAGTTTGTTACAATTATAGAAAACTACACCTTTCTGACTATTTTGACCTTCATTACTTCTCGATCTACATTGATTTGCTTTGTGTCCAAATTTTTTATAGGTATAGCAGTAGCCATTAAAAGATTGATTCATCCTACCTCCATTAAATCTGTTCATCATTACCTGGCTGATCATTCTCACCTGAGATTTGCATTAAGTAGCTTATGTCCAAAATTCTTACATTGAAAGCATTGTCAGGTGAAGGGATACCATTGAAAGAGGGATTCCTTTGTGCATTAGGTTGTCTCACAGGTGGTCTCCTTGGAAAATTTCTTTTTTACTTCCCTTTATCTTGAGTCATTTGATTGTCCTTAAAACTTTCACCTACATCATTTCCTGGGCCACCTTTGTCTTTACTTAGTTTATGTCCTGCAAGCAATTCTCCAAGCTTGTCGGAGCTAGATCTGAAATTGTGCTCACAGAGTTTTTCCTTCTCTAGCTCAATTCTCAAGTTTATTGTTACTAGACTTTCACTCATAAGCTCAATTAGGTAGAGTTTATTGATTTTAAACTGAGAAAATGAGGTACATTTTATTAACTTTCTTGCATTACATTTAAATGTATAAATGGAACAATCCAAAAAAGATTACAATTACAAATTATTACATTCATACACATGCATGTAATGAATCAAAGGTTCTAATCTTTTCAGGAAAAAATTAACATTTATTGAATGTGAAGTGTACAATATCTCACACAAGCTATGAGGTTAACTTAAATTATTCAATACAAATTATGAACAATATATACATGAATAAGTAAGAAAAATCAATAAATGTGTATAGAAGGAAGGTAACCAACCATTGCCTATGAATGATTGGTCTTGATTGGTGCTATTTTGTTCTGCTACTGTCTTGAGATTCATCTTTTGCTCCTAGTTCCTGTTCCTGAAAAGAAGTATGCAATGGTATTAGAGCAATGCTCTAAGCAATGAATGATTGCAAACATTATATACACATTCACCCTATGCATATATGCAGTGATCATAATGTGCACTAAGTAAGCTAAGTCTATATTTTAGGTGTCCCAGAAAATAATTGAAATGTAAACACACCTAAAATATACATGTTTTTCCTAACTTATTTGCTTCATGTGCAGCTATAGGTGTAATCATGTCTTTGTCTTATTCATCTTAATTCAGCATGTGGGTTAAAATGAGGCTCCCACAAGGGTTGAGCCCAGCATGCTGAGTTATCAAATAATGAGCTCATTTGAGCTTATTTAAGAGGGAAATGCAACATTAAAAGTTATCTTATCAACATGACATGGAATGATAGAGAACAGGCATACATAATGCCTTATTTACAAAATCAACAATAACAATTGAAGCGGTTCAAGAAGCTTCAAGAACTCCTTCATCAAAAGCATTCAAGTGCATAAAATAAATGACAACAAACAACAAATGATATACAGGAAATGCTATGATGGCTGAGTGCAGCCTTGAACAGTAAGCAGTGATAAGAGATGGATTTAACAGTGACTTGCAAGTTAATAGTGTACAAGATCACAAGGGAACACTAGATCATTGTCTATAGTAATGTTAGTAGCAATCATCTATGTTGGAAACTTGCAGCCAATTAAAGACAATTTCCACATAACCCATAAAGAAATCTATGCATTTAAGTATTCAGAATCCACATGCAAGAGAATAGACAACATACCCATGAAAATATGACACAAGATATACCTTGGGAAAACCCTCAAAAGGTAAAAAACCTAGCCTCCAAAAGCATCCATCTCTCATGTATTATTCAGCAATAAATATTACAATACATCTTTTGAGTCTCCATGAACACCATTGAAGCAACAAGCTCTCTCCAAGCAATCCATGCGAATAAGCATGCAACCACACATCCTGTGCCATGCTTCAAACCCTCACAAATGCTAACCAGAGCTAAACATGCAAAATTGCATCTCTTCCAATAACTACCTTTGTGGTTGCTTTTATAGAAGCAAGCTCCCACAAAACCACTAAGTGGTATTGCACACAACTATGTGACAATAACTATGAGATTACAAACCATGTCCCCTTATTTAATATTGGGTGCTTTATTTATTATTTCCCCAATATTAAATAAGTACATTTTATCAATCTAACTTATGTGCCAATGTTACATGCAACATTAAGTGGCCCCACGAATAATTACATTAAATCAATAATGCAAGGTGTACAACACACCTTTTCCCAACATTCTCCCACTTGTTGTATACATTGCATAAGGGGAACAAGTAACCTCAAAATATGAATCAAATGAACAATCCATATAGCCACATATACCATCATGAAATCAAAATGCTCCATGTGCTCCATCAAGATACCTGTAACAAGAATCAAAGTGACTACCATCCCAAGCATGAATGCTCTCATCCTCCATCATTCCACTGCATAAAGATAAGAAACCATCCAATAGAGAAGCCACACAATCTGTCACAACAAAGCATAAGTTCTGCTCAACTGATATCCCAAACACATACACTCAATCCAAGAGTATCAATATGCACCAGTAGTTGTCAAGATACACAAACCCAAAGCTGAAATAACATCCACAACAAGTGCCAATACATCCAACTTTCCATACCTCCAAGGTATACAAAACATAGTAAACTCATGCCATAAACATATACACCCATAAACTACAATCATAAACTCCATGTGCAAAACTTGTCAAAGAATGACATACACATCCAAGAGTTCCCACTGCATGGGTAATGCAAATATGAAAAAGATCAATGCATACCAAGTCTACCAATAACATCATATAGAAAGTGCAAACTACATCATATAGTAACAAGGAATCATCCACAATGATATTCAAACCTGTATATCAATAACCTGTAAGAAAAATCTCCTACATACACCTCTAAAATCCAACTGTGTCAAGTATGATCTCCTCCACAACACCCCAAAAGAAAAGCCATAAAAACACCCAACCGTTCAATCTCCAAGATCAAACATAACATATATATCATGTAATCAACATGGATGTAAGCCTCTCATAACTAAATAAGATCAAACTAAATCCATTCCCAATGAAGGAAATAAGCCCATTACATCTCCTAAACTCAACATCAATGAATGTAATCACAATGCATAAGGAGATAAACATTCCAACACTCCTCAAAATGAACCCTCCAAAACCATATATCCATAGCTCAAGATCCTTATGCATGAGAAGATAAAACATAAAACATAAAGCACCTGAAAGTAACAATGGGCAATACCTCTCAAGTGAAACTGTCGAGTAGACCAAGAGTGGGGAATGAGAATGCTCCTCCAAGACATCCAAGTCATCATGACTCATCCAAGAACACTCTTCTCATAGGCCCATGTTGAACTCACGTTCAACCAAGGTGTAGGATCCTTGGACTCCCTACTGAAATCTCATCAAGAGTAACCATCTCAGCACATGTCTCTAATCATAAGAAAACTCAAGCCTCACCTATGTCTCCAAGTATCCATGAGTACCTGTAACCAACCAATCCATGCCAAACTCCAAATGCAATATAGCACCATCATGAAATAATCAAGAAAATGTCAATGTACCCAATACCAAGAGAACCACACAAGATCAATGTCATATATTCAATCGTGAATCAAGAACATAACCATGACAACATGATCTAACCATCTCCTTGTAGGAGATCTCATACAACAATGCATACATCCTAGTCTCAAGAGAACAAGTACCATGCCAAAACTCTAACATATGATCAAGAGTAAACCATGACATAATACAATAACATCCTAAACCAAGAATCAACATATGTAATCAATATGAATAAAACCATCATCTATCAATGAAACCAAAGATTCCAATTAACCAATGACACCAACAATCACTGCAAAAGAACATCCACCATCAAATGGCGAATCCACATCACTGCCAACAAATCCCACTAAACTATGATACTGAGTCACACATGGCATCGTGACAACCATCCTCTCCATGAAGATCATCCAAGTCTACACACACAACTGAAATGTCAGTAGCATAACAAGTAGAACCAAAATATTCAAGCAAAGAAGATACCTACAACCGCCAAACCATCATAAACATATCCATCTCTGCCAAAACCATCACTGTCAAAAGCTCCTACTAAAAACTGTAATCAAGCTATCCATGACATCATGGTAACAATATCCTCATGAAGATCAACTAAAGGCCCTCACACAATCAAAGAACTCAAATATAACAAGAGCTCTTAAAAGAAAAAGTAAAACCATGATCCTCATACCACGAAGATACACTGCCACAACCATAATCAGGAACCAATCCAACACCACCAACAATGCACCTGCATAAATCATCTTGACATGTCAAAGTCTCTAAAACACAAGAAACATCCATGACACCATAATCACCACCAAATGTACCAACAACTCAACCCAACTGTGTCCACATATCTGCATAATCATAGTCAACTACATAGGTCTCATATCATAACTGTACCTGGTAATACCATCTTACCTCCTCAAAATGACAATAAAATCAGCAAACTAAATGACTAATCCAAGCCACCAAAATTGAACATGCATCAACACTGAAATATCAATGGGAAAAGACAACCCATGTTCAAGTCATAAATGCAACATGTAAGTATAGACCGCCTACAACATTGCACAACTTGTAGATACATCAATGAAGCATATAAATCCAACCATATATTGATAACCATGTCAAAAATAGAATAATTTGAGATATACAACTGAGCATACAATGAATCCAACATCGAATCTTCAAGATCCGGTCATCCATAAACTCAGAGTATCACCATAGTCAAAGAAACTCATAAAAAGCTTAGATAAATAAAACAGCAAATAAACCATGCCAAAATATCTCCAAACCTGATCCATTGTGTAGTGCTCTGAACAAGCTTCCCATTGACTATTCGAAGTCCAAAATCTGACTTCCTATGCACCTGATATCACCTCTCGAAACTCAAAACAAACATCTAACTTTGAACAAGAAAAACACTTTCAAAACTACATAATCTAGAAAATGTTGGGAAAAGGTGTGTTGTACACCTTGCATTATGTATTTAATGTAATTATTCTTGGGGCCACTTAATGTTGCATGTAACATTGGCACATAAGTTAAATTGATAAAATGTAATTATTTAATATTGGGGAAATAATAAATAAAGCACCCAATATTAAATAACAAGACATGGTTTGTAATCTCATAATTATTGTCACATAGTTTTGTGCAGTACCACTTAGTGGTTTTGTGGGAGCTTGCTTCTATAAAAGCAACCACAAAGGTAGTTATTGTGTGAGATGAAATTTGCATGTTTAGCTCTGGTTAGCATTTGTGAGGGTTTGAAGCATGGCACAGGATGTGTGGTTGCATGCTTGTTCACATGGATTGCTTGGAGAGAGCTTGTTGCTTCAATGGTGTTCATGGAGACTCAGAAGATGTATTGTAATATTATTGTTGAATAATACATGAGAGATGGATGCTTTTGGAGACTGGGTTTTTTCCCTTTTGAGGGTTTTCCCAGGGTATATCTTGTGTCATATTTTCATGGGTATGTTGTCTATTCTCTTGCATGTGGATTCTGAATACTTAAATGCATAGATTTCTTTATGGGTTATGTGGAAATTGTCTTTAATTATCTGCAGTTTCCAACAAGTGGTATCAAAGCAACCACAAAGGTAGTTATTGGAAGAGATGCAATTTTGCATGTTTAGCTCTAATACCACTTGTTGGAAACTTGTAGCCAATTAAAGACAATTTCCACATAACCCATAAAGAAATCTATGCATTTAAGTATTCAGAATCCACATGCAAGAGAATAGACAACATACCCATGAAAATATGACACAAGATATACCTTGCGAAAACCCTCAAAAGGGAAAAAACCTAGCCTCCAAAAGCATCCATCTCTCATGTATTATTCAGCAATAAATATTACAATACATCTTTTGAGTCTCCATGAACACCATTGAAGCAACAAGCTCTCTCCAAGCAATCCATTCGAATAAGCATGCAACCACACATCTTGTGCCATGCTTCAAACCCTCACAAATGCTAACCAGAGCTAGACATGCAAAATTGCATCTCTTCCAATAACTACCTTTGTGGTTGCTTTTATAGAGGCAAGCTCCCACAAAACCACTAAGTGGTATTGCACACAACTATGTGACAATAACTATGAGATTACAAACCATGTCCCCTTATTTAATATTGGATGCTTTATTTATTATTTCCCCAATATTAAATAATTACATTTTATCAATTTAACTTATGTGCCAATGTTACATGCAACATTAAGTGGCCCCAAGAATAATTACATTAAATAAATAATGCAAGGTGTACAACACACCTTTTCCCAACAATCTACAGGTAGCCAATATATTTATTGCTATGTACATTTTTATCCAATGGAAAGTTCATTACACGACAGTCTACAAAGCAATAAATGTAGTAGACATAATATTGTCAAACATTGCTTGTACATGGACAGGAGACTATTTTGATCTCACTTTTCTCCTATTAGCATATCATGGTAAATGATATGGCATGGTAATTGCAGCCATCTTTATCAAGTACAGTGTTCAGAATAAGAGATAGCAAAACAACCATCTATGAGAATTTTTTAAAGCTATAACAAGTCAGAAGAAAATGGGAATACCCAGATGCATCAATTCAAAGAAATTGTTGCCTGAAGATGAAAGTATGAAACTCTCGATTAAGAATAAGGAGCCACAAAGGGAAAAAATGTAGATGACTCAACTTTTGAGCTCATTTTCAAAACGTCGGTCATGAATGGTAAAGAATCAATTATATTCAGAAAAGAACAAAGGAGATTCAAAGCTATGCAAAAGTGGAAAACCCAGAATAGTTATTTCAAATTCAAGAACTTATACTGATGAATACAAAATATATTTATGAATATAGTGAATGCATTAACTAAAAATGGAGTTGTGTCTATAGAAACCAGAAATATATTTGTGTATTTTGCCAAAAACCTGAAATGTTTAGAGAAGTTGATGCAAGTTTTGCAAAGAAATGGTGAAAGTACAAATCTGAGAAGCCATGACCTCCAATTGGGAAATCCATAAAACTCAAATTGGCCATGAAGGAGAAAAATGCAGGCCAAGCCATGGCCATCTTGATGGAAATTTATAGAATGGAAAAAGTATAAAGGAGTAGGTTTTTTAATAAACCAATGACAACAAGCCTTAAATATTTACAGAAAATGAGAGCTCAGGTGGTGCAAAGGGAGCTTACTTCACTTTCTAACATAGGAATTATTTCAAAACCATGTATTGATAGCATCAAATCTTCTCATTTTTTGACCTCAAGGCAGAGATATCAAAAACAGAAAAAGAATACAAAGACACATCAAAAACCCAGTTAGCCACGGCTAGTGTTGATAATATGCAAAGAAGACATGAAGATAGCTTATTTTGAAGTTTTATTCTTTCAGAAATGAGATTCAAAAGATAAAATATTCTTTCTTTTCTTCATTTTGAGTTCAAATGGAGTAGATTTTATATAGAAAAAGTGAAACAAATAAAGACATTTTGTGCAGATAAAACAACTTACCCAGTTCAGCCAAAATTTCTCCAGGATCTTCAGCAAAACTCTCCAGTTCAAAAACTTTGGCAATGCAATAAGAGGATCAAAATGAAACCCTCATGGTAGCGGTCATAGCTTCTTCAAGAAGTTTCTTGTGAAATGAAATAGTTTTCATTCTTTTTTCCGTTGTTTTAGGGTTGAAACCCTAAACTTTTTGATGTCGATAGACTTGTTTTCTTTTGCCTTGTCTTTTTAATTAAATCAATGCCAACTATATGTAACCCACCACTTTTCAAATATGACTTAAGCATGTCTAAGTCATTTATGACTTAGTTAAAAAAAATTATTTGTCTACATATAGCCGAATACATGGAGGTAAAACTTTTTTTTTTGCATTGCTTCATATTGTAAATGTTTGAATTTAAATGATGGATTATAAATCATTTAATTTAAACATTATCTTTAAATGCAAGAAAATAGAGTCATATGTCAATATGACTAAGTCATGGAGGAAACACAAAGATATGCTTTGAGTTATGATTTTGGATAGCATATAGGGGGGTTGGAGTTTGTTTGCCAACACATGGAGAATATTTAGGAAGATCTTTATTTGCTTTTTGGAGCATTTTGAGAGCATATAGGCATTAATTTATTATGCCTTTATCTTTGACATGGTCAAATTTGACCTTTTTCACTCTTTGGAGCTCATTTGTTGAAGACCTTGTTGCTATATTTTTGGCTTTTTGAATCCATCCGACCCAAGAAGCTTCTAGATCCTATTTTGGTGGAACCACTTGAGCTTGGATACTTATGCCTTTTGTAACTCATTTTAAGTTAGTTCTTTTTATGCATTTTCTAGAGATTTTGACTTTAACAGTCCTTTGCTACAGTATTGAGCATGCTTTGTAACTCAACACTTTGGAGTATGAAATACAAAATTTACCTTGGACACCATTGATGATCATATTTTTCCTTCTTATTCTTGCAAGCATTATGCATTACCAGGTGATTGATCAAGTTGTTTGTGAATTTTTTTCTATTTTCCTATAACTTTGTCTCACATATCATGCCTTTTCTGCAAAAGTAAAGTTATGCAGGTTATGAATTGTGTTAAAATTGCATATATACCTTTTCAATTTGTGAAAGTTGCCTTTCCTTTTTGAGAGTGTATGCAAGTTAGACCCTTTCATGAAACATTTATGCATAAAGTTATAGTAACATGTTGTGCAGTGCAATATTTATCATCAATATTCAAGTGTATGTCAACCTGAATGTTTCATAGCTCATATTAGTTAGGTGTATCACCATAGGAAGTAATATTCACAACTTACAGTTTTATTCATTTTTAGTAGTCCTTCTTCCCTTTTCCCTTCAAAAGAATCATTAGTTATGTGATAACCGATAGGAATTCGGCCTTGTCTGGAGGTTTGGTCTCATTCAAGGTATCCAATCCACACCTTGGGATCAATCCCATGTTTCACTAGATTGTTGAATTCTAAATTCAATAGGGTGTAGATTTTAGTGATAACAATTTTGGCACACTCGGTGGGACACGTTCATCAATTCAATTCACCGGTTTGATGTGCAACCAATGATTTTTAGACCTTTTTAGAGGTTATTTTGCATATATTGCGACTCTGTGAGGTTAAAGAGCAGTAAATTTAGTGTTGTAGTAGAACATGAGAAGAATACAAACAAGGAGTTCTAAGGATTTTGAGTTTCTGCAGCTGTCACCACCCAAAAGACAAGGCAGGATAACAAAGAGAACTCCTCCATCAAAAAGAGTTCAGTTAAAACCACCTGGTGTTAGGCAAGAGTTTTTCTTCTCACCACCAAGGAGAAGAGGTAGACCATCTAAAAGATAGAGTGATACTCATTTTGCATCACCAAGCTTCAAAATAGTAAGGTCATCCTCAAGCATCCCAAAGCATATCATTTTTGCTACTTCTTTAGGTGTTGTTCCTATGTCTTTAGGTTTTGTTGCTTCAATTCCTATTGTTCATTCTCAAACAATTACATGTCAGCCACCTCTAATGGCTATGAGAAACCAACCTTTTGTGCCATTTAATGGAGGTAGCCCATTAAATCTTGCACAGCACAATGATATCCCAATTGCTACCTTAAAAAGCTTGCCAATTTTCAATAGGGAGGATCAGACAATACGCATTGAGCACATAAGGGATGTTGCTTCACTGTGTGGTGTTCACCACATAACACAAAAGGACATAGTTGTAAGGCTACTTGTTGCATCATTCAAAGGAAGGGGTTTGCAGTGCTTAAGGGTTCTAGCAGTTGGCTCCATTGCAACTTGGGATGAGTTAGGAGATAGACTACATAAACATTTTCAAGATAGATCAGATAATTTGTCCTTGTTAGAGTAGCTAACTACTATAAAGAGAGCTCCCTAGGAGCAAATGACAAACTTCAATTTTTGGTTCCAGTGAAATTGGGACAAAATCCCTACTACAGTGAGGCCTCCTCCTAAATATGCATTCTTGTATTATCTAAAATCTCTCAACAGTGATATAGCTTTCATGACACAGTCAATGGGAGGAGTGTCTTTACCAGATGCATATGAGACGACAATTAGAGCAGAAACTACTTAATTCAAGCAGGTAAAATTGTTCCTAGGCCACCAATCCCTATTTTCTAGATATTCGACCTAATATGCCACTACAGATGCCACCTTTTGCACCTTTACCCATTGTCCCAGCATTACTAGCTACTGGTAAACAAGAAGTTGCAGTCCCAACTCAATCACAGGAGTTGCAGGAAATTAAAGAGAGTCAACAAAAGATTGAGAGTATTTTATAGACTTTTGGGAACAAGTTGGTGAGGATAGAGAAGCAGCAATCTTATACCATACCTTATCAACAGTGAGGTTAGGCTTCAAATCAACACTACCAAGGCAATAGGTAGCAATACCAAGGTAATTACCAAGGTCCAAGACAAGATGTGAATGCAAGGCCTTTTCAAGCATATAATCCAGCACCTGTTAGTGCAGTTAGGGACCTTGTCCCTATTCAAAATAATCTTGTTGTTGATTATGAGTGGTGCTATCCATGAAACCAACCACATAATCAAACCACATGCTCTAATGGACTTATAAATCAGGCATTACTGGTGCAGAATGCTTCAAGCTCATAGTAGAATGTAACCAATGATGGAGCTCCACAACAGCAAGAGCAGCTTACAAATGATGATACTCTGCTTAACTGGAAGGGAGAAGAATTATGTTGAATTAATGCAGATGATTCTCCAATTGTAGCAAACATAAGAGAAAAGAAAAGAGCTTTAGAGCTTGAACAAACAACTGATAAAGGAAAAGCAACAGCTGCAAAACCATCTACATCACAAGTGCCTCGCATTTTGTAGAGGAATCAGCAAGTTGCCACCAAGGAGCAGCCACACCTACAAGTTGATCATACTAGTGTAAAGACCCATCAAAAGGTAAACCCAACTATGCCTTTTAACATCATTGAAAATATGAAAAAGATGAATGTAACGATGTCCATGTGGGACTCATTAGCTATCCCGAGTCAAAAAGACATGTTACAGTCAGCTCTGTCAAATTTGAAAGTGTCTGATGAGCCACCAATAGGTCAGGTTAGAGTTGTTTTAACAAATGATCCTCAAGATGATAAACAACCCAAGAAAGAAATGGGTAAGGATATCAAACCACCTCTGTTTTATGTATTTGTGATTATTTGTGATAAATTAGTCCATAACTGTATGGTAGATAGTGGAGCTAGTAGCTCTATAATGCCAAAGCAGATTGTTGATAAACTAGGACTAAAATATTAGCCTTTAGAGAAGGGAGTTATTCAGTTAGATGGAACCTCAGTTAATACCTTAGGTGTCATCAAAGGCCTAAGCCTTACACTTCACGGTTGTCCAAATTTTTCAGTTCCACAAGATATTTGTGTCATAGATCTACCAACTTTCTTTGCCTTGCATCTTTCAAGAGATTTTATAGCTAAGATAGGAGGTTATGTTTCTGCTAACTGATCACATATGTTATTTAGAATGAGATATGGAAAGTTAAGGTTACCATAAAATCTGATAAATTGGCCAAAGATCACATAGAGACTTACAACCCAAGTGTTATCAATGTTGTGCTTATTGTTGCAGACATAAATTGTGTTGTTTTTAGTGACAGTGAGCTTGTTGCTGCTCAAGAGCTGCAAATTGAAAGTGTTCCTGATGTGTTGTTGCATGAATGGGTAGCAGAAAATGAATGGTCATTCCTAATGACCTCATTCAAGATGTTGGTATGGGTAATTATGTGCTTCATGAACCTAATGTAGAGGTTCCAAACCTTGGAAAGAGTACAGATCAGTTGCTAGAACAATAAAATGAACTTTGGGAGATGTATTTTGATGGCTTCAAAAGTAAAAATGGAGCTGGTGGAGGTACAATGCTTTTTTTTCCACAAGGTGATAAGTATTTTTTAGCCTTCCGTTTTGCTTTTGCATGCTCTAATAACACTATTGAGTATGAGGGACTTATTCAAGGTCTCGAATGGGCAAGAAAGAGAGGAATAAACTTCCTAAAGGTTTATGGAGAGAGTGAACTAATCGTTAATTAGGTTAGAGGTTTGAGTGTTGCTAAGAATGATGCATTGAAGTCCTACCGAAATAGAGTGTGGGATATAATAGAGGAATTTGATGCATTCAACTTGGTTTCTATCCCAAGAAATCAAAACAAACATGCAGATAGACTTGCTTCCATTGGTACATAGTTTGATATCCCCAATGATATCAAGAAAGAGAAGGTATAGTAGTATGTCAAAGTAGTAATAAACCTTCTATTCCAGACAACAACATTCACTGGCAAGTATTTGATAGTGATGAACAAATTTTATCTTTCCTACTTGAAGAGGATCAATTTTCAGTAGTGAAACAAGAGAAGTTTAAAAAGCAATATGAAGATTAGATCATACAGCTAAAGACAAATAAATTACCCAAAGGTTTAGTTACCTTAGAGTCTATTTTCAACACTGATGATCAGCTTAAGAAGAGTAAAGTCAGTATTCAAGTCAAAGAAGACCATTATGAAGAAATTGAAATCTTTAAAGGTAATCTTCTTAAGTTAGGCAAAATTTGTTCAGCTAAAGATAGAAAGGTTTTTACTGCTTTATGCCAAGAGTTTCATGATGTTTTTGCTTGGTAATATTCTGATTTAAAGGGTTTTGACCCACATATTGCTCAACACACAATTGAATTAGAACCTAAGGCTAAGCCTGTTAAGCAAAAGCAGAGACCTTTGAACCCCAAGCTTGAGCCTTTAATGATTAAAGAGTTGACTAAGTTAGTTGAGGGGGGTATTATATTTACAATTAAACACACATCCTGGGTTTCTAACCTTGTTCCGGTTGGAAAGAAAAATGGGGAGATAAGACTATGTGTAGATTTTAGAGATCTTAACAGAGTATCTTTAAAAGATCATTACCCATTACCCTTCATGGAACAAATTCTTCAAGTTGTTGTTGGTTCAGAGATATTTTCTCTTCTAGATGGTTATTCTAGTTATAACCAGATTCTAGTCAAGGAAGAGGATCAATATAAAACAATGTTTACCACAAAGTGGAGCACTATGGCCTACAAGAGAATTCCTTTTTCCTTATCTAACGTTGGTGCCACATTTCAAAGGGCCATGGATATGGCATTTTAGAGTCTAATTCAGAAAATTTTGCTTGTTTATCTAAATGACAAAACAATATATTCTAAAAATGCAGATGAACACTTATCACATCTCAAACAAGTTTAAAAAAAATGTAGAGTATGGTATATCCCTCAATCCAAAAAAGAGTATATTTGTTATTCATGAAGGTAAATGATTAAGACACATAGTTTCAAAGCAAGGGATTACTATTAACCCTGAGAGAGTCAAATCCATACTTGAGTTTCCATTACCCAATCATAAGAAGGGTTTGCAGAGCATTTTAGGTAGAATCAACTTTTTGAGAAGGTTCATGTTGGTGTAATTAACATTTAATTACACATTAGCATAAGTTTACTTAGGCATATTTAATTCCTAAGTTTTAGGCTTTATCTTTATCTTATCGAGCTATCTTGTTGCTCAAGATAAGATTAGGTTTGCATCTTTGCTTTTATAAAGCAAATCATATCTTGTAATTAATTGATTTCCTGAATAATTAATGTTGCACATCTTTTTGCAACCTCTGTGCTTTTTTAATTTTCTCTTCTGTGGAAGGTTATTCTAGTTTGCAAATCTAATCATGGGTTTCTAACATGGTATCAGAGCCTTGATTTGCAGCCCCTTCTTAGTTTTTTGAGAAAAACATTGCAGGGTTCATTCGGAATTCCTTGAGGGTTTTCATACCTCAAGTTTTGTCTCTCTATTTGGGTGTCTTGCATGGTTGCTTTCGGTGCACGTTGGAGGAAATCTGAGCTCATATTCGAGTTCAAGGCTGTCGAAAAAGTCAAGATCGACTTTTGTTTCGTCTGAATCTGACATTTTATGCTAGAGTTATGAGGGTTTGAAGATTTGTCAGATCTGGGAGTTGCGACACTTCTGGTGCATTTTCAGGTAGATCAGACCTCGCCATCAGATCCAGAGCATCCGAGAGACGAAAAATGACATATAATTCACCTATATTCAGTGTCACCTATTCGTGAAGCAAAATTTTTTTACCCATACGGCCTCTATGCACGAAGATCGAGGTGAAATTTTTCTTTCAAAAAAAATATCTAATATTTTTCCTGCAAACCCATTTTTCAAAAAAATTATATTAAAAAAATATATTGAAAAGCCTTTTAAAAAAGGCGCAGGTTTTTTTGGGCCTTTTTTTGGTGCAAAAGTTTTGCAGGGTACGAGGTACCCTACTGCGGCAGGGACCCGTACCCGCCCGAGTGGCTCATTATTGCCGTTGGCCGGTGGCTTTGAAGCCACCGGCGGTGCCTTTCAAAGTCACCGACGGCTGACTTTTTTATGATTTTTTTTAAAAAAAATCAATGCTTTTTAAAAATATATATATATGTAATTTTTTTTATTGTTTTTTTTATAAAAAACAATTATTTTTGTAATAAGTCTAATTGGGAAAAAGCACCAACGGCCGTTTGACCGTCAAATTTGGGCCCATATTTTTGCTGCGACGGCCGTATGACCGTCAAATTTAATGGCACTCTCTGTTTTCTCCATTCTAGAGCAGTGTTCACGAAATCGGGTGTATTTCTTGCATACAATCTCTGTTTTTTGCAAACGAGATATCATTGGAAAGCTGATTCCGACACCGATCCAGTGGTGCTGGTTTTTTTATCAGATTATGCTCTAGATTTATTTTGCAGGCCTTTGAACTCAGATCTTATGTTTTTCACTCCGAAGGGCATATCTTTTGACTCGGTGCTCCGTTTTTCGTCATTCTTGCGGCGTTGGAAAGCTGATTCAGTCCTCTACACAGATCTGAGGTCTATTTTAATTTTATATTTATGAATTTTCAGTATGATCTCCTTTTACAATCATCGAGTTATTGTAATAAATGAACTATGATAAAGTTCCATTCAGGGGGGTTTCATGCATAATAATCTGATTAGAGTGTTGTTTTTCACTTTGATCCCATATTTCATTTTGTTTTGATGGCAACTCGTATGGGTTATCTGGTCTCTTAGTTTCTTTTGGCCACATTTCTTGTCTTGCTTGACACATGTCGGATTCATTGGTTCACACTTCAAATTAAGAGCCTATGGTTAATGATCCACATTGGATCCATCTCAATTTGAGGGCCATGTTTTTGTGGTTATTGTTCCAAAGTCTTTTTTTGGTACTCCTTCCCATGGAAGAGTTTAGTCACAGTTTGGCATCGGCATCGAGATACATGGTTTCCAGATTATGTCATCATCTCATCTCCTATTGCTTCATAGATTCCAGGGTTTTTCCAGTTTGTGAGTTTTCGAGTGTTTCGTGGCATCGGGTCTACTGTCACATTATTTTGATTCTGGTTTTGGTTTCAGTTGTAGACAGAAGTATCTTTCCTTGCTTGTTAGATTGCGGTTCCAGTGTTACTCCACAGTGTTCTTCCAGTGCTTCTTGCAGCAATCATCTCATTGTAGGGGGGTTTTGTCCCACTGGGTTTTCCTTCTCTACCTCATTTTGAATTTGTACTTGGGTACTGATCAGGCCTTGTTGTCGGGACCCATTCATGCTTTCTTGCATTCATCTTAGTTTTAGGTGCATGCTTTATTTGCTTCTCCCTAAGTTGCACTTATGGGGGGGTGTTGGTGTAATTAACATTTAATTACACATTAGCATAAGTTTACTTAGGCATATTTAATTCCTAAGTTTTAGGCTTTATCTTTATCTTATTGAGCTATCTTGTTGCTCAAGATAAGATTAGGTTTGCATCTTTGCTTTTATAAAGCAAATCATATCTTGTAATTAATTGATTTCCTGAATAATTAATGTTGCACATCTTTTTGCAACCTCTGTGCTTTTTTAATTTTCTCTTCTGTGGAAGGTTATTCTAGTTTGCAAATCTGATCATGGGTTTCTAACAGTTCATACCTGATGTTGCAAATTTGTTACAGCCTTTGACAGTCATGCTTAGGAAGAATGCAGTTTTTAGTTGGACTAGAGAAGCTAAAAATAGTTTTGAAGCAATCAAAGAAGCTTTAGCAACAACCCCAACACTGGTAAATCCAGATTTCTCAAAAGGATTTCATTTTGTATGATTTTGGTAGCATTAGTTCAATTTTTGCTATGCTGGTTCAAAAAAATAATTATAATTTAGAGCAACCAATAGCCTTTTTCAGTCAAGGTCTAGCTAATTATGAGCAGAAATATACATTTGTTGAGAAACATATTCTTGCTATAATTAGAAGTTTAAAGAAATTTAAGCCTCTAATCTCTAACAATAAGATACATGTTATGGTTGCACACCCTAGTGTGAAAGAATTTTTGCTAAATAAAGACCTGAGTGAGAAAAGAGCAGGGTGGATCACAAGAGTTATGGAGTTTGATGTTGACATCAAAATCACAAAACTTGTCAGAGGTAGAGGACTTTGTGAAAATTTAGCCTCAACTCCTAAAGATGAACAAAAATGAAAATCAGAGACTATTTTAGTCAATGATAATGAGCCTCAAAATGTTGTACCTATCTTGAATGCAAGTTGGGTTCAAGATATGACCCATTTTTTATAGACTGGTGAATGTCCACTAGGATTGGATAGAGCTAAAAGAAGATACTTCAGATTGCAATCAATTTCATATGTGCTCATTGATAATATTCCTTTTAGGAAATATTTGAATGGTGTTTTATTAAGGTGTACTAACACTGATCAAACAAAAAAAGTGTTTCATGAGTTTCATGATGGAACTTCTGGAGGTTACTTTTCTCCAAGAACAACAACATGGAAAATTATGAGATTTGGTTATTACTGGCCAATCTTATTTAAGGATGTCCGTGCTTGGGCAAAGAAATGTGTAAAATGTGCTCTTTTTGTATGAAAAGAGAGGCTACCAGCTTTGCCTCTGTAGAAAATTTAGGTTGAGCAACCCTTCATAAGATGGGGCATTGATTGTATTGGGCCAATAAATCCACCCTCTAGTGCTAGTTACAAGTGGGTGCTTACAACCACTGACTATTTTACACATTTGAAAGAAGCTAATGAATCTTCTATTTTGAACTTTTATGAGGACAAAGTAACCAGATTTGGAGTTTCTGATTCCATTATTTCAGATAATGCTCTTGCATTTGTGGGATTAAGAGTTACAGATTGGGTAGCAAGACATGGAATCCATCTGAATACCTCTTTAAATTATTACCCACAAGGTAATGGTTTGGCTGAAAGTACAAATAAAAATATGATCAAGATTATTAAAAGAACCATGGAGGAGAATTAGAGAGTTTGGCACACCAAATTAAAATTTGCTCTATGGGAAAATAGAATAACCCCTAAGAGGTGAATTGGAAATTCTCCATATGTGCTGGTTTATGGAAAAGAGGCAAGACTACCTGTATCTATAGAGCTGTCAGCTCTTGACATTGTACATCAATTGGAGATGTTTGAAGAATAGGACCCAATGTTCATTAGATATGTTGAGCTCGTGGAGCTTAAAGAGACAAGAGATAAGGAAATGAAGTCTTTAGAGTATCATCAGCTCCAAACAAAGAGGATCTTTGATAAGAATGCTACACCCAAAATTTTCAAAGAGGGTGATGTTCTCCAGTGGGATGTGTTGAAAAGTAGGCTAGGTAAACATTGAAAGTTTGACAACTTCTGAACTAGCCCATTTGTAATCATTGAATGCAAGGAAAATAATGCATTCCAATTATCAAACATGGATGGAAAAATCTTGCCAATCCCAGTTAATGGGATTCACCTCAAATTTTGTTTTGAGGTATGACTTACCTTCGCGCATATTAGGTTAGGCTTTATGCTTTCAATAAAGTGTTGTTGCACTATAGTTTAATTGCAAGTTTCATTCCCTAAGTGCTTTTTAGCACGGCTAGATAGTTTTCCTTTTTGCTATTTTTTTTTCAATAATACTAAGGTGTCAATCATATTGTCAAGTTTGAGTTACATAAATTTTTGAATCTATTTTCCTAAGTTTTAGCCTAGTTTCTGAGTGACTCTATGCCCAAGGATAGATCTAAGCAACTGGTCAGAATGTTTAATAGGCAAACATGCAGTAGATGTCGCCAAAAATGTTACCAGATTTTCACTCATAAGCTCAATCAGGTGGAGTTTATTGATTTTAAACTAAGAAAATGAGGTACATTTTATTAACTTTCCTACATTACATTCAGATGTATAAATGGAACAATCCAAAAACTATTACAATTACAAATTATTACATTCATACACATGCATGTAATGAATCAAAGGTTATGGTCTTTTCAGGAAAAATTAATCTTTATTGAATGTGAAGTGTACATTATCTCACACAAGTCGTGAGATTAACTTAACTTATTCAATACAAATTATGAACAATATATACATGAATAAGAAAAAGCAATGAATGTGCATAGAAGGAAGGTAACCAGCCATTGCTTGTAAATGAATGGTCTTGATTGGTTTTATTTTGTTCTATTGTTGACCTAAGCTTCATCTTTTGCTCCTAGGTCTTGTTCCTCAAAAAGAAGTATGCAATGGTATTAGAGCAATGATCTAAGCAATGACTAATTACAAACATTATATACACATTCACCCTATGCATATATACACTGATCATAATGTGCATTAAGTAAGCTAAGTGTATATTTTAGGTGTCCCAGAAAACCATTGAAATGTAAACACACCTAAAATATACATGTTTTTTCTAAATTATTTGCTTCATGTGCAATTATAGGTGTAATCATGTCTTTCTCTTATTCATCTTAATTCAGCAAGTGGGTTAAAATGAGGCTCCCATAAGGGTTGAACCCGACATGCTGAGTTATCAAATAATGAGCTCATTTGAGCTTATTTAAGAGGGAAATGCAAACTTAAAAGTTTTTTTATTAAGGAACAGGCAGGTTTTGAAGGGACCCCAAAACCCTTAATAGTAAACAAGAGAAAGATACAGCATCAAAAGGAACATGACAAAAAACAAACATCTTCCATCAAAGAAGAAAACAAGGAACCATCCCAAGGCATCAAAGCAAAAAGCCAACAACATTCCAACCACTAGGCCAGATTCCCGAGGATATCCATCACCTCCTTCTCGAGTTTGTTCATATTTAAAGTAGCTTTATTAATCTCCTAAATGTTAACAAGAGCCTGCTTATCCTTCCTCTTCAGGTTTTCTCTAGTTCTTTTACTCGACCCCACACCTTCCACCTGGCTTTCCTCTTTCTCAGCATCCACATACACAGCAGTCCTAACCTAATAGGCATTTTCCAGATTATCAACCATTGTATTCATGGTCTTTGCGGTATATTTTAAAATTTTGTGGCTCATTTCCAAAACCTTGTGGATAGAATCTTTTATGTTCTTCATCTTTTCCTCCATACCAGAAATATTTCCATCATGGTTACTCTTAAATTAATGCAAATCCTCAACTATTTTCTTGAGGCAATCCACCATGTATTTATTTTCTTCCTTAGTCCATAAGTTGGTGGCCTTATCTTTGTCTCTGTTATTATTGTCATTCTTTTCATCCTTTTCCAGTTTATTGTTCATAGTCATCTGATTCAATTTAAGATCCTTAATCTCAAAAAACACCCATTTGATTAACTAGGAGAAATCCACAAACCCATTACAAGCAATAGCAAGAATATCATTAGGAAATTCACATTCAGCTTTAAAGTAATGGTCATCTGCCTTGAGTTCACCGGGATAACAGGGCCTATCCTCTCTGTTAGTGGCAAGGTAGCTGGAGTACTCCGATGAGGGGGCCGACTACGAATCATCCTAATTAGTGTCATAAGAGGGATCCTTCAAGACCTTTCTCTTACCCTTCTCTTGGGGAGAGACACTAGAATTACCTTTCCCCTTAATTGCAATCCTTCCCCTGGAAGAAGGGGTCTGGTGGGACAGAGTCGGCATAGCTTTGAAATGTTCATAGATTAAAACAAGAAAACCCTCATGGAGAATAGAATGCCTAATTGGATTCTGACTATAGTTTTGAAGACTAGCATTCAGAGAGGTAGCAAGATAGAAAGGGAAAGAAACCCTAACCTGATGTCAGAAATAGTTGAGGAGCACAAAATGGTACCCAAATACCCTATTGTAATGACCATCCAGGGTAATGTACTCCATAAGCACTTTCAGCACCTTCCTCTAATGTGAGACGATCTTCATTGAATCGTAACTACTTTTGGTAGTCCTTCGCAGATCCCCCTTTTCCTTTTTGTCTTTAGAAATTTTTGCACAACCTAGTCGAAGAGTTTCCTGTCCCTATAAAACTTGATTCCCTTAATGGAAAGCCCCATAACCTCAAAAATTAACTGCTCATCAATAGCAACCTTTCTCCCAGACAAATTAATCTTGCCATCCTTCCATTCCTTGGCAAAAAACCTAGTGACATTCGAGTCCCAGCCATGGAGTTTTTCTATATAATTGGTTATCCTACCCTTATCCAGTAGCTCCCAAACCTTAGTGTTACTTCTTAGCTCCTCACAATCCATCAATTCCACCCTACGATTCTCACCCTCCATGTTGGTAGAATTGCAGGCCTATTTAGAAGACTCCAAAAAACCAATTAAGCTAGTAATCATAATACCCAGAAAGCATGCGAAGCATAAAAAATTAGAATAGTAATTAATATTATTGTGCTTCAGCCAATGATGAAGAATTATTGAACAGCAATCCCAAGACTGCATGATAAGACACTCAATACCCATAATCATATGTTGGTAGGGGGAATTTGAACCTTCCCGTGAATTTGATCATACATTAATAAGGCAGTGAAATTAGCCTCCAGCTCATCACTCCTTTGCCACATCACCTTGTTCTTCACCTGAACTCCCTTATTGGCAAAAAAGTCTACCACCATGTTAATTTCCCTTTATGCATGGGAAATAAAGCATTTATCAAAGTTACTAATAATCCCCTTGGATAGATTAATCCAATTCTCTATAGTCCATGAGGGTTTTTGAAGGCCCTTAATACATTGTATGATATTGTTTGAGTCCCCTTCAAGCCACACATTTTTAAATTTCAACTAATGAGCAAGATTCAATACTTGAAATTCCCCTATGGCTTCAGCAATGTGGTTGGTCTGGGTACCTAAGGGGAGAGCCACCACTGCAATAAAAAAACCATTATCATCCCTTATCACTCCCCCACACCTAGCTATCTTAAGATTACCCTTGGTCACCCCATCAAAGTTGATTTTTACCCAACCAGGAGGAGGGAGGTTCCAATGGATTCCATCTCTAGGCCCCTTAGTGGGTTTAAGAGGAGAAAAAATAACAAAATTAGTCTTCCAAGCATCAACAACTCTGAGCTCACAATCTTGGTATCTGACCCTTCCATTAGCCTTGATTTTGCTATTGAGCAAATTTAAATTCTCTATCACAACTCTGATAATTTTACCAAAAACAATTTCTTCTGAAAGAACCGAATCCTAGAAGATTCTATTGTTATTCTCTTTCCAAATTCCCCATGCGAGGTGAGGAAAAATGTATCTCCAAAGCAGATTCAGCACTTGATTGCTAGAAGGAGCCTTCCACTGGCTATAAAAGTACAAGATAGATCCAGGAGAAACCTAGCTGAGATCCCACAGTTGTAAAATCTTGCACTAGATTTCATAGGCAAAAGGACAGAGGAGAAAGATATGTGAAGATGTCTCAGCCTTTGCACAACAAAGATAACATTTGTTAGGAAAAGAGAGGCCACACTTATAGAGATTGTCATTAGTTAATAGTTTATTTTGAAGAAGGATCCATGCAAAGATGTTGACTTTAGGTATAAGGTTGTGCACCCATGCCTTCACCCACATAGGAGAAGGGGAGGAATGATAACATGAGGCCACCACCGAAGAAACAGAATAGATCCCTGAGGAGGACAGCTTCCAGACCAAAGAATCCTCCTAGCCCTGCGAACTAAGCACAACAGAGTTAAGGAGAGACTGCAGGGGGAGAAGGTCTGGACTAATAGTAGAGATACCAACCCACTGATCATTCCTCCAATAGTATCCAACAAAGGTACCAAATCTGGCTTTGCACTCCTTCATATGATTCCTAAAGATAGGGATACTACAAAGAGGTTCATTCCCGATCCACTAGCCTTCCCAAAACAAGATTTTTTTACCATCTCCAAGTTTCCAAATCACACCTTTACCAACAAGATCCCTAGCCTTAATGACATTATTCCAAAGGGTTGAACCAAGAGGGAGATTTTGAGAACTAAGAAAATATTTGATGTAGTCAACTCCCCGCAAATATTTACTATGCTAGATAGCATTCCATTCACGGGCATCAACAAAGGTTCTCCAGACCTGTTTCAACAAGAGAGTTTTATTAAAAACTCTAATGTTCCTCAAACCAAGACCCTCATACTTTTTGGGTTTGCACACATTCTCCCAAACAACTAACGGAATCCTCTTCATCTCCTCAACCCCAGACCAAAGGAAATGATTTTGAATCTTTTCAATAATTTCAGCAAACTTGGAAGGGATCTTAAACAAACTTAGAGCATAAATAGGAAAATTCTGAAGTGAAGCCTTTAGCAACATAACTTTACCAACTTGACTAAGAAGGGCCCCTTTCCAACCAGCCAGCTTCCTATTAAACCTATCCACAAGAGAAATCCAAAAATATTTTGGAGGTTTGGTTCCCAAAGGAAGCCCCAAGTAAATGGAAGGAAGAGAATTAATAGCACAGCCTAATATGTCTGCAATCTTCCTTTGCCTAGGTTTTGGGGTGTTGAAAAATAAAAGAGAACTTTTCATCTTGTTAATTTTTTTCCCTGAAGCTTCCTCATAAAGCACAAGGGAACTTTTCAGAGTTCTAGCTTCTCCAATTGTTGAGCTTCCCATAAGAATGGTGTCATCAACAAATTGTTGATGCGAAGAGGCAAGATTAGTCGAAGATGGTTTTAACCCTTTCAGACTCCCTTCCATCACTTTTTTGTGCAAAATCCTTCCCAAACTTTCTGCCATCAGGGTAAAGCGAATAGGAGAAATAGGATCTCCTTGTCTCACACCTCTAGAGACTATGAAAAAATGGGAAGGAGATCCATTGATAATGACAACAGTGCTGGTAGTTGAAATCATTTCCCATATCAACTATAGAAACCTCTCTGAAAACACAAAAGCTTTTAAAACTTTCATCAAGAACTCCCAATCCACCCTATCATAGGCCTTAGACATATCCAGCTTAAGTAAAAAACCTTGGTTTTTTTAGACTTCTAAAGAATGGATATTCTCATGAACCGTAATGATGGAATCCAAGATTTGTCTGCCAGGGACAAATCCATTCTGCTGAGGAGAAATCAACAATGGGAGAACCCTAAGAAGCCTAGTGGTAACCACTTTAGAAATGATTTTGTAAAAGGAGTTGCATAAGCTAATTAGGTGGAAGAAATCAAAAGCATTAGCACCAAGGAACTTGGGGATAAGAATAATAAATGTAGCATTAAACTCTTTCAACAAATTCCTGGATCCAAAAAACTCTTTAACAACATTAACCACATCATCAGCAACTATCTCCCAAAAGACTTGGAAAAAGAACATAGGGAACCCATCAGGACCAGGGGCCTTATTACCTTCAAAAGAAAAAACAGCCTTTCTAACCTCTTCCGGTGAAGGGATAACAGTCAAAGATCTATTTTGATGCTCATTCAAAATTTTGGGGATAACATCAATGAGGGTTTGTTGAGCATTCACATCCAACCTCTCTTTCACAGATAAAAGGTTAGCAAAGAATTGGATGGCCTCATTCCTAATCTCATCCTCCTTTTCAATTTTGACACCATTCTTCAAAATATGAGTGATACAATTAGATGCCCTATGTTTCATAGTAGTCATGTGGAAGAACCTAGTGTTCTTATCCCCTGATGAAATCCAAACCGATCTTGATCTTTGTTTCCAATATTCCTCTTCTTTTGATATAATATCATGATATTTTATGAGGATTTCATTTTCTCTGGATAGGAAGTCTCCCACATAACCATCTTTCTGAATTTTATCCTTTAAATCAAACTGAATAGCAGACTTAGTAGCAAAAATATCCCCAAAAACTTCCTTAGTTCAAATTTGGACCTTGGTTTTGACCTCGCTGAGCTTTTTAGCCACCCGAAACATAGTAGTACCACTAACCTTTATATTCCACCAATCTTGAATGCAATTAAAAATATTAGGATGAGATAGCCACATTCTTTCAAATCTAAAAGGGAAGTTTCTTTTACCTGACATAGAGTCAACCACAAAACTTATAGGGAAATGATCTGAGCCAATTCTAGAAAGAGCATTTAAAGAACAGAAATAATCCTTCATCCAATTATCTAAAATTAAGGCCCTATCAAGCCGAACTTGGATAAGATCATTCATAGCCCTTCTGTTAGACCAAGTGTAGGTAGCCCCCTTAAGGTCCACATCATGCAAACAATGGGAGTTGATAAAATCCATCAAGTCTAATTTACTATCCATCTATATTTGAGAACCCCCAATTTTTTTTGACACAAGTAACGGAGTGTTAAAATCTCCCATAATGATCTAGTTCTCATTAGGGAAGCATAACCTAAAAGACTCAAGTCTTTGCCAAAAACTCCTCGCAGTTTTATTGTTGGGGGCATAGATATTAGATAGAATTCAGCTAAAATAATCTCTGATATGCCTGAATCTAGTAGCCACATGATTGGCATCTTCCCAAACCGGAGTACAATGAAGATGATCTCAATTCCAAAAAGTCACTAAACCTCTAGAAGCCCCCTCCAAACTCCTACCCTACACACCACAATTCTTGAAAATCTTAATCTTTTCCACTCTATCCTTAGGCATCTTGGACTCCTAAACAATTAAAATATCTGGTTTATGGTCCCTAGAAAAATTGTGCAAAATATCTTGTTTATGGGAACTGTTTAGCCCCCAAATATTCCATGACATGAACTTCATTTCTTTAATGGGGTATTGCTTCAACAAATCTCCAAGATGGTTCTTTGAACCCCATCAGCAATATTTTGGATGCATTCCTGTTCTCTATGCCACTTTGTTGATTTTCTACCCGAACTTCTTTGGACTCCACAATCTGCTTTTGATCTATTTCTTGTAGAAAACCACATCATGTTGTTCCCTTTTTTTTTCTCTTCTTCTCAACTTTTGTATATGAGCTATCCTCATCAAGGTCCAGGTCCTCAAGTCCCATGAATTCTTTCCCATCCATG
Organism: Sequoia sempervirens; assembly: GCA_007258455.2. Classification (NCBI taxonomy): domain Eukaryota; kingdom Viridiplantae; phylum Streptophyta; class Pinopsida; order Cupressales; family Cupressaceae; genus Sequoia; species Sequoia sempervirens. The sequence goes on from VDFB02271358.1 coordinate 200,041,060, forward strand.
AAATCATCTTCAGCAGCAAATGTATTGACCAGAGAATGCCCTGCATCATTCCTCACCTTACAAGTATCCACAAAATTCCCAAAAGTGGATTTCACAACCTCCGGAGAACTTTGAGAACTATCCCGGAAATAAGAATGAATGATCTTCTCCCTAGACTCCACAGATCCCTCCTCACCACTTGCTTTACTTCCTGCTTCTTGACCAAAACAAGATGTTTCCTCTGAATCCTCTGCTATAGTATCTGGAACCCACTTTTCTAAGTTCAGGCTTTCATCCTACTTTTCAATGCTCCCTCCTTATGTCTTTTCATCCTCCCCTTGGGATCCCTTAGTTCTCAAGTCCAAAGCTTCTCTGTTATGATCATTAACATCTCCTTCTAGAACTTCAAGGTTGTCAGAGCCTTTCAAAGGCTCCTTGGCATTATTAGCTCCCAGACTAGGGTTTTGGCACTCCCCACTATTTTCCTGACCATCCCTAGGTATATTCTTCTCACCTATATTCACATCTTCTAGGGGTTTCTCCAATGTTTTAGCCCTCCATATCTTGGTCTGCTTGGAAGTCCTCTTAGTGTCAGGCTTAGACACATTGCTTGGGCATTTCCTTGCCCAATGCCCAGATTTTTTACAAGTAAAACACACAAAAGGAAGAGTCTCAAACTCTATAGTCTGAACCCACTTTCCAAGTTTTGACACAATTTCTATAGATGATGGCAAGTCAGTAGACTGAGTGATACCCACACAAATTCTAGCAAAAACCAGCCTTTTTTTGGACAAAGTCATGGCGTCTATGGATAACAACTCCCCAAAGGAGCTGGAAATTCCCCTAAAAACATCCTCATTCCAATACTCCAATGGTAAACCTAATAAATGAACCCACAAAGGCACCCTTCAAAAGAAGCATCCGAGAAGTTCATTTTCAGGGACCACTTCTTAATAGCCAAGGATGACTTGCCAATGACCCAAGGGCCACCACATAAAACTGCTAGCTTGTTCTCTTCGCAAGAAAAGCAAAGGAGAAGAAACCCTTGGGTAGAGCCGCAACATCAACTTGACCTTTAGCTCTCCACTTCTTCCTTATAAAATCCCTAACCACTTCAATATTTGGTCTTGGGCTCATAAATTTTCCCACCAGCGATGATGCCATTAGAGAAAAGTCATTATCAATCACTAGATCAGGTACAAGAATGGCATACGTCCCACTCAAAGGGACTGAAATATTGCTAACCAAAGGAAAGATTGACTTACCAACAGGCTTGGTTCCAAACAGCGAAACCACTTCCTCTTTAAATCCTCCCGTGATTGGTCTCTCAAAACCTTATCCACGCCTTGGTTTTCCATACACCCGAACCCACTAGCCCCACCATTTAGAGAAGAGCTAGAGAACAACTTACCTTCTAAAGCCACCTTACCATCTGGGTCCCCTCGCTTCTCCAGGCCCTAGTCCTTGGAGCCGCTCCCTCCTGCTCGTCGCCTGCATTCTCCCCTACCCCATCCCCAAAAAGACCACCCCTCGACACAAACCCAGCTGCCTTCAAACTAGACACCCATTGCAACTGTAAAAGTTATCATATCAACATGACATGGAATGATAGAGAATAGGCATACATAATGCCTTATTTACAAAATCAATGATAACAACTAAAGTGGTTTAAGAAGCTTCAAGAACATCTTCATCAAAAGCATTCAAGTGCATAGAATAGATGACAACAAACAACAAATGATATACACGAAATGTTATGATCACTGAGTGCAGCCTTGAATAGTAAGTAGTGATAAGAGATGAATTTAGCAGTGACTTGCAAGTTAACAATGTACAAGATCACAAGGGATCACTAGATCATTGTCTATAGTAATGTTAGTAGCAATCATCTATAGGTATCCAGTATATTTATTGCTATGTACATTGTTATCCAATGGAAAGTTCATTACACAACAATCTACAAAGTAATAAATGTAGTAGACATAATATTGTTAAGCATTGCTTGTACATGGATAGGAGACTGTTTTGATCTCACTTTTCTCCTATCATCATATCATCATAAATGATATGGCATGGTAATTGTAGTCATCTTTATCAAGTACAGTGTTCAGAATAGGAGACAGCAAGACAACCATCTATGAGAATTTTTTAAAGCTATAACAAGTCAGAAGAAAATGGGAATACCCAGATGCATCAATTCAAAGAAATTGTTGCCTAGAGATGAAAGTATGAAACTCTCAATTAAGAATGAGGAGCCACAAAGGGAAAAAGTGTAGATGGATCAAATTTTGAGCTCATTTTCAAAAGGTCGGTCATGAATGGTAAAGAATCAATTATATTCAGAAAATAACAAAGGAGAATCAAAGCCATGTGAAAGTGGAAAACCCATAATAGTTATTTCAAATTCAAGAACTTATACTGATGAATACAAAATATATTTATGAATATAGTGAGTGCATTAACTAAAAATGGAGTTGTGTCTACAAAAACCAGAAAGATATTTGTGTATTTTTCCAAAAACCTAAAATGTTTAGAGAAGTTGATGCAAGTTTTGCAAAGAAATAGTGAAAGTACAAATCTGAGAAGCCATGACCTCCAATTGAGAAATCCATAAAATCCAGATCGGCCATGAAGGAGAAAAATACAGGCCAATCCATGGCCATCTTGATGGAAATATACAGACTGGAAAAAGTATAAAGGTGTAGGTTTTTTAATAAACCAATGAGAACAAGCCTCAAATATTTACAGAAAATGAGAGCTCGAGTGGTGCAAAGGGAGCTTACTTCACTTTCTAACATAGAAATTCTTTCAAAACCATGTATTGATAGCATCAAATCTTCTCATTTTTTTACCTCGAGGCAGAAATATCAACAACAGAAAAAGAATACAAAGACACATCAAAAACCCAGTTAGTTGTAGCTAGTGTTGATAATATGCAAAGAAGACACAAAGATAGCTTATTTTGGAATTTTATTCCTTCATAAATGAGATTCAAAAGATAAAATATTCTTTCTTTTCTTCATTTTGAGTTCAAATGGAGTAGATTTTATACATAAAAAGTGAAAGAAATAAAGACATTTTGTGCAAATAAAACAACTTACCCGGTTCAACCAAAATTTCTTCAGGATCTTCAACAAAAATCTCCAGTTCAAATCCTCTGGTGGCACAATAAGAGGAACAAAATGAAAGTAGAATGAAACCCTGATGGCGGTGGTCACAACTTCTCCAAGAAGTTTCTTGTGAAATGAAATAGTTTTCATTCTTTTTTCCCTTGTTTTAGGGTTGAAACCCTAAACTTTTTGATGTCGATAGACTTGTTTTCTTTTGCCTTATCTTTTTAATTAAATCAATGCCAACTATATGTAACCCACAGATTTTCAAATATGACTTAGGCATGTCTAAGTCATTTATGACTTAGTAAAATATTTTTCTTTGTCTACATATAGCCGAATACATGGAGGTAAAAATTTTATTTTTTGCATTGCTTCATATTTTAAATGTTTGAATTTAAATGATGGATTATAAATCATTTAATTTAAAAATTATCTTTAAATGCAAGAAAATAGATTCATATGTCAATATGACTAAGTCATGTAGGAAACACAAAGATATGCTTTGAGTTATGATTTTTGAGAGCATATAGGGGGGTTGGAGTTTGTTTTCCAACACATGGAGAATATTTAGGAAGATCTTTATTTGCTTTTTGGAGCATTTTGAGAGCATATAGGCATTAATTTACTATGCCTTTATCTTTGACATGGTCAAATTTGACCTTTTTCACTCTTTGGATTTCATTTGTTGAAGATCTTGTTGCTATATTTTTGGCTTTTTGAAGCCATCTGACCCAAGAAGCTTCCAACTCCTATTTTGGTGGAACCACTTGAGCTTGGCTACTTATGCCTTTTGTAACTCATTTTGAGTTAGTTCTTTTTATGCATTTTCTAGATATTGTGACTTTAATATTGCTTTGCTACAATATTGAGCATGCTTTGTAACTCAACACTTTGGAGTATGAAATACAAAATTTTCCTTGGACACCATTGATGATCATATTTTTCCTTCTTGTTCTTGCAAGCATTATGCATTACCAGGTGATTGATCAAGTTTGTGAATTTTTTTCTATTTTCCTATAACTTTGTCTCACATATCATGCCTTTTCTGCAAAAGTAAAGTTATGCAGGTTATGAATTGTGTTAAAATTACATATATACCTTTTCAATTTGTGAAAGTTGCCTTTCCTTTTTGAGAGTGTATGCAAGTTAGACCCTTTCATGAAACATTTATGCATAAAGTTACAATAAAATGTTGTGCAGTGCAATATTTATCATCAATATTCAAGTGTATGTCAACTTGAATGTTTCATAGCTCATATTAGTTAGGTGTATATCCATAGGAAGTAATATTCACAACTTACAGTTTTATTTATTTTCAGTAGTCCTTCTTCCCTTTTCCCTTCAAAAGAATCATTAGTTAGGTGATAATTGATAGGAAACCGACCTTCTCCAGAGGTTTCATCTCATTCAAGGCATCCAATCCACACCTTGGGATCAATCCCATGTTTCACTAGATTGTTGAATTCTAAATTCAATAGGGTGCAAATTTTAGTGATAACATTTACTATTGTGATCAAGTGAAAGCTATATATCATACATTATGCAAAACAGAATGCAAAAAGAAGGAAACAACACTAAAACACCTCAATGATTAGCCTAGTTGAATTTCAAACAAAAGAAAAGATGAAAAACAACAATTTTTACCTTTGTTCAAGTTGATCTTTGGTTGGCCCTTGTATTTTTGATAATGTATGCTCCTTGATGGCAATAATGCTAAAAGGATATGCAAAACAATTTAGATTCAATGGGGATTCAAATGATGGATGTGAGTATTTGAGTAGATGGATGTAATGGATGTAAAGAGAGCTCGAAGGTGCAATAATGGTGGATGCAAGAGTTGAGTGTTTCAAAGATAAATTTGCTTGAATGTTGTTAGTTGGTGAAGGCTTAATGTGTTATGAGAAAATGAAAGAAAATCTTTCATTTTATGGGAAGAATCTTTAGAGAAATGAACAGTCAAGATCTTGCCAACATGGGAAAGATGAAGGGTTGTGGTGAGTTGAGGAATCACAAGCCCTCACATCTTGTCATGTGGAAGATGAGATGTCAAGAGGACAAGTGATGTGGAAATGGACATATGATGTGGAGGTACTTGCAAATACATTGAGATGTGACTGATGTGACCTCTCAATGATCCACATGGAGAAGGGGAGAGCTTTGGAAGGATAAAAGTGAATTTTAAATTCACATGATTGGGGATATCTTAAGGATAAGACAAAGTTCCCAAAAAGGAAGCTAAGAAGTACCTTGGATAAGACAAGGTCATTAAAAAGGTAAGTACTTGTCCTCATGTGACTAATGTGACAAGTGAGGAGTTCTAGGACTCCTAACAACTTGCATGGAGAAGAGGAGAGTCTTGGAAGGATAAAATGGAATTTAAAATTCCATTTGGAAGGACATGGGGATAATAAAAGGAATTTAATATTCTTTGGGAGATGAGAGAGTTGACTAAGATGCTAATTAGACTATCTAATCAATGATTAGAAGATAGTTAGTGGCTAATAAGATTAGGAGCCAACTTGAAAAAGTTGGAGGATGGGACACATCCTAATCATGGATTAGACATGTGCACATTCCTAATGATGGGATTAGGAGGTGGATTAGGATTAAGTAAAAGTGATGGAGGATGTGACATATGAGGAATTAAATAAATGTATTATTTATTTAATTCTTTGAGGAATTAGGTATTTAATTATTAACTAAATACCTTAGGGATTTAGAAAAATTTAAGGGTATTAATTAAATAATAGCAATATTACTTAATTAATGCAAATAAGTGGATATTTAGATGAATAGAGATAAATTTGGACAAATGTAAGTGTCCAAATTTAGGTGTCTACATTTTCCCCTCTTTGAGATGGTGTTATGAAGTAGCATCATTTCAAAGAATATTAAAACATAGAACCCGGAAGAAGATGATTAGATTGGGAAAGATGCCCCAGTCATCGAAGGAGTGACTAGGAAGAAAGATAATGGGAGTGACAATCAAAATGAGGGGTTGAGGATGCCCCCTCGAGAGGACATGCAGGTTCAAGAGAACATGGGTGTGGTCACAAAATGGATGAGAAGATGAAAGGGGTATATGAGGAAGATGATGCAAAGTGATGGATAAGAGAGGATGATAAGTGATAAGAGATTGGGAAGCACAAATGGATTTAAGGAAAAAGGTGATGTTTCCCCAATCGAGCTACAAGCCAAAATGGGTTGATGATGGATGGAGTTTTGTCGACGAGGGAATGATATATCCCGAAAAAACACAAGGATAAGGAAGGAAGGATACATCTGGATGATGATGATGATGATGAAAATGTTGTTAATGAGGGAAGGATGCATCCCGATTATGATAATGAAAGTGTTGTTGATGAGGGAAGGATATATCTTGATTATGATGATGAAAGTGTTGTTGATGAGGGAAGGATACATCCCAAAACAACACCAAAAGATAGGGAAGGATACATCCCAATTATGATGGCAATGATGATGATTGGATCAAGGCTTGTAGCAAGGTTGGGAACAAGACCAAGGATGTGAGTAGATGATTTGTGGTAGATATGATGGATAAGGATTGGATTGACATATGAGATGAATGAAAATAATGAAAACAATGGAAGAATTGATCATGAAATACAATCCTAATGTGATTTTCCATTTTCAAAACACTAATTTTTGCTATAGCATAAGACACCAGGTGTTAGGGTATATGTAACCAAGGAAGATTAGTGTCTAATGCATGAAACAAACACAACAAACAAGAAGGCTATTCCAACACCCCAAAGTCACGAAGACCTTGGTCGGGCTAGGCATTGGAATAACCACAAGCACAAGAGGATTCCCCAGTGTAACACAAGACTGCAGGGTTCTTGGTGGGTACAACGCAGGGCAACTAGGAAGACAACAACAAAAAAAAGATCAAGATATTCCCCTATGTTTACCTGTCAAAGCACGCCATGATATGATGGATCATGGTGACCATGACAAGTGATGATAGGGAGCTCAAAGGATAAACAACAGCCAAAAGCACCAAAAGATCACAATCAATTTCAAACTTCCTTTGCCATAGGATCAAGAGGATGGATGGGATTGATAAGGTCTATTATGAAGGATGCATCCTGTTGAGACCAAAGATGGATACTAAACTAAAATATTTATATGACACGGGATATTCAAAACCAATTGGATATGACGATACTGGTTGATCTCGTTTGTTAAGAACCAGCTAGATAAGGGCATAACCTGATGACATAATACAAGAGAGACAAGACATGAGACTGACACACCTTAAAGACCTAGGGGCTCGGGGGCCGATCAAAAATTAGCCTTGCTTATGTGAAAGCTCAAAGCCCTCGAAGTTCGATAAAATACCATGGATAAAAGGGGAAAGAGGACAATGGAGACCTCAATGGAGGATAAAGACTAGATGGGCAAAAGCCCCAGGGGTAGATCAAATGATTGACCTTGCCCATGTGAAAGTACAGGGGCAACATAGCTCAACAAAAGATGGACAAGGGATGATGAGATAGCATGTGGATGGAGATGGATAAGGATAGGAATGTGGATAAGTGGATTTAGAAGATATGCAATAAGGATATGGATGAAGGACTCAAGCATCAAGCTCCATATGAGGTATTAAGAGCCCATGTGTGAAGTGACTATTGGATGTTGACACAACCTTATTAGGATACATGGATTATTCAAGAGAATGGATTAAAGGGATTTGATGGGGAAGATATGTGGGATAATGGATGTGATGTTGGAAAGTGTATGGATGGAATGATGGGGTAGGCATGTGATGGGGAGATTTTTTCAGGACCAACATTGGCATATATGGTGGTGGATGTGAAAGGATAGGAGGATTAATGGAGGGAGAATGTGGGGATAATGGGGGAGATGGGATAGTGAATTTTGGGACATAAGGACCCAAAATAGATTTAGGAGATGGTGGATGAGAATGATGAGATTTTGGATTAGAAACTTTGGATGTAATTACATATTTTTCATTTGAAGGTAGTGCATCTTTTTTCTTTGGGATCCACATGGTTTTGATTTTTGCTTTGGTGGGCCTTTGTGGCCTACGGATTTGATTTGGATTTTGGATTTTCTTTTTCTTTTCTTCACTATGTCTTTTAGAGGGGACATGGGGAGCTTTAGATTCATGTGGATATTTAGATTTATGTATTTTTACTTTGACATCCAAAGTGCTTTTAACAGCAATGGGATGGGTGCGAGCAAATGGATGATGTGGAGGAAATACAAATGGAATGATGGAGGTAGGATTTTGGGGATGATATGTGGATAGAGGATGTGTAGGTATGCACCTTTGTTGATCCTAATTAGGGGACATGAGAGTGGGATATTTATGGTTGGTGACATGGATAGGTGATGGATGGATAAAAGGATGAATAGGACGAGATGGAGGAGGTGATTTTGGGATATAAGGGCCCAAAATAGACATAGTGGGTGTTGATATTCATAGCAGCGTCGGGTGTTTCCTTCTAGCCAATCTCTTTGCATTAATTAGGTAAATTAAATAATAGCCCGGGGCTATTTAATTTATATGATATTGATTTAATTGAAGAGACACATTCATTAGGTATTATATTTAATTATTGTAAAGGCACGATTATGTAAGAGGTGCGATCCTCTATGTGGTTGACCTTCCTTTTGTTAGATTCATACCTCTTTGTTGTGGCCGACATTTTGTTTATGAAAGGTCACATCTTCCATCTCCTTGTGTATATATATCCAATGATGTTTCATTGTTAATGATCATCGAATAATATTCATTCCATCATCATTCATATCAAGTGTGAGTTCTTCTCAAGGAAGATTGTCATCATTAGTGGCTAAGATTTCATCAGAAATTAGTCTCTTTGTATTGTTGTGTTGCATCACTCTTTGGTGCATGTATTTGAGCCTGCATATTGGCCTATTGTAAAGAGATCCTTGTTTTGGTGATTCAATATATAAGAGACATATTGTTGTTGGGTTTTTCTCCCTCAGGAGGAGGGTTTTCCCAGGGTATCTATTGTGTTGTGTGATTAAATTTTTAATTAAATTTTTGCATCATTAATCTGATCATTATAATTCAACAGTGGGTGGAGGGACATAAGGACCCAAAATGGATGGAGTAGATGAAGGGTGGGAGATAGTGGATGGAGGGATGTAAGGGCACAAAATGGATGGAGCAGATGAAGGAGGAATATGGATGTTTGTTTTGAGGTGATATGATGGAGGAGAGGGGATGGTAGCAAATGATTTGGTGGAGCAATGGGAAGAGCTTATATTTCTTTTGGAAGAAGCTCACTGAGGATGCATAGAGGTTATACAAACATCTTTAGATTGCAAGTCTTGAGAGATATGTCCAAGACCTCCTATATAGATTTGTACTTTTACCTCAATGGGCTCTAAAATACCTTGCTCTTGAAGGCCTAAGCCTTTTCCTTGATATTTCATGTTCTTGAGCATTCGATCCATGATAGGATTTTTGTTATTTTGGAAGAATAATGTGAGTCCATTATTAGGTGGAGGATGATGGGTGGTATTTATGCTTTATTTTTCTTCTACAAGGAGACCACCATGGAAGAATGTGAGAGTACCAAGGGGATATAAAAGCGGTGAGGGGATAGTAAGTTTAGGCAATGATGGAGGATCATGAGACAGAGATGATGGGATAGCAACATCTTGATCGAGAAGAGTGGTAAGGGATCAGGAGAGGGATTAGGTGATATGATAAGCTCTATATTTGTAGGATTAGATGGAGGAATAGGATTGGAAGGAAGACTAAGAATAAATGGAGGATTAGGATTGGAGGGGGGATTATGGTTAGATGAAGGGTTAAGGTAGGGATATTGGTATGGTGAATTAGGATTGGAGGATAGGGATGGTGGATTAGGACATGAGGATATGGGTGGTGTATTAGGACAAGGGGATGTGGGTGGTGGATTGTAATAAAGGTATTGGGGAAGAAAATTAGGATGAGAAGATTGTGATGGTGGATTAAGATAGGAGGACATGGATGGAGGATATGTGGATGTTGGATTAGGATAAGAAGGTGTGACTATAGGATTAGGATAAGCAGACGGGTAAGGAGGATTAGGATATGGGGACATGGATGGGGGATTGTAATAGGAGTATTGGGATGGTAGGTTAGGATGAGAAGATTGGGATGATAGATTGGGATAATAGGATGTGGGTGTTGGATAAGAGAAAGATGTAGATGAAGAATATGATGAATATGCAGACAGGGAAGATGATGGATATCCTTTGTCAGAGGTAGCATAAGGATCGTTATTAGGCGCAGATGAAGGCGTAATAGGATAGCTAGGAGGGGTGATTGGATTTTGGAAGATGGTTGGGGAAAGCTTACTAGAAATGATAGCATCAAAGGGATATGTTTCATATTCCTCTTGATCAACCAAACTCTCATTATCATCATCAATGTAATTAGGATTCCCCTTGACTACTATTTTTGGTTGCATTAGTGAAGGATAAGGATTCATGATGTTGGATGGGATGGATATGGACTGAGGGTATGGGAATAGTTGATTAGAAGGGGGGAAAAAAGATGATGAAAAGATAAGTAGGATGAATTTGAAGAAGATGGAAGAAGGGGATCTTAAGATTATTTCAATATCAGAAGATCAGGGATGTAGATGGACTAAAGCCTAGATTGGGATCTAGGTTAAGCTTAGATTGGGATTATATTAAAGCTCGGATTAGGATTGGATTGAAGCTAAAATTAGGATGGTTGGAGGATGTGATGGGATTTATTCTACACCAAGTTTAGGGGTTTTAACTAGAGGACGTAAGGTGCTAACAATCAGATTTTTCCAGATTTGGTAGTTTTCAAAAATTGTCAAATTTGGCCATTTTAGGTAACTACACAAGCATATCTTTGAGAGTCCAGTTTTTTCCCAAAAAATTCCTAAAACTAAGGTAGGATGAATTTCCAACTAACATCCAAAATCTAAGACATGCATTCTGAGTTATTAGCGAAAACAATTTTTCAAAAACTGAAAAAAAAAACACTAAATTGCAATTTTGAGGGTCAAGATGAAAGTTTGAGGATCCAAAAATGTGTCGAAACGAGGGCCAATCAACGTAGGGTCGGTTGGGAATCCACATGCCACCTCATAATGCAACCACCTGTAAAATTTCAGCCCAAACGACCAGCTGAATCAAAAGTTATGATCTCTGGAAGTTTTTGCATAAAAATCAAAACCCCTAAAACGAAGTCTAGGTGATCAAGATTGATGAACTGATGATGGATATGGACTCCAATGATGTTCTAAGATGCACCTATATGATTTGGTCGATGAAATGATGACCTTCGAAGAATACAGATGGATTGAAATGCAGATTGTGGATGAACGGAAGATGCAAAATGACTGGAGGAAGGTCAGGTTTTCCTAACTAGAGGTCAGGTTTGCCTATTGGAGGTCAAGTTTTCCCATTGGTGGACAAGTTCACCTATTGAAAGTCATGTTTACCTATTGGTGGGTAGGTTTTCTTATTTAAGGTCAGGTTTTCCTATTGGAGGTCAGGTTCGCTTATTGGAGGTCAGGTTCGCCCATTGGAAGCTCAGAATAGGTAAACGAATGATCAGAACAAGGAGACAATTGCTCAGTTTGAGGGGATGAATGTTCAGAATGAGGAAAAGATGCTCGAAATGAGGAGATGAATGCTCAGAATGGGTAACGGGTACTTGAAACGGGGGAATGAAGGCTCAGAATGGGAAAACGGGTGCTCGAAATGACTAAACAAAGGGTGAAAATGGCTATTTGGAGGGCAGGTTCACCCAAGTTAGGGAAAGTTCACCCAAGTTGGGGTAGGTTCGCCCAAGGTAAGAGCATGTTCGCCCAACTTAAGGGAAATTTTTCCTATTAGTGAAAGATAGGTAGAAGACAGGTGATCGGATCAGGTAAACGGGTGCCTGAAACAAGGAGATGAATGCTCAAAATAGGGAATTGATGCTTATAACAAGGAGATGAATGCTCAGAATGGGAAGATGGATAGTGAGAATGAGGAAATGGGTGTTAGAAACAGGAAAATGGGGGCTCGAATGACTAAACAAAAGGTGAAAATGGTTGTTTGGAGGGCAGGTTCACCCAATTTAGGGTAGGTTCACCCAAGTTGGGGCAGGTTCACCCAACTTAAGGGTAGGTTCTCCCAAGTATAGGCTAGGTTCGCCTATTTAGTGAAAGATAGGCAAAAATAGATACTCAGATCAAATAAACAAGCGCTCAGAATGAGGGGACAATTTCTCAAAATGAGGGGACAATTGCTCAAAATGAGGAAAGGATGTTCAAAATGGGGAAACAAATACTCAGAATGTGCAAATGAGTACTCGAAATGAGCAAATGGGTGCTCAAAACAAGCAAACGAGTGCTCAGAATGACTAAACAGAAGGTGGAAAAGGTTGTTTGAGGGGAATGTTTGCCCAAGTTGGGGTAGTTTCACCCAAGTTAAGGGTAGGTTCACCCAACTTAAGGGCAGGTTTGCCCAAGTTTAGGTCAAGTTCACATGTTCAATGGAAAGTTTGACAATTCTGACAGAAATAAACTACAAAATGACTGAGACAGAGGGTAGATTCACCCCTATTAAGGGCAAGTTCACCCAAATTGAGGGCAAGGTCACCTTTTTCAGCTGACTTAGACTCAATTCAAATGAAAATGGCTATGGCAAAGGACCAAAAACACTACAAACAACAAGCAGAAAGTCACTAATTTTGCACAAAGAAGACAGTACAAACAACACAGTCCTAAGATTAGTGAAGAGGGTATGGCCAACACAGTCCTCTAACAAGCTGAACAAGGGAACTAGGGAGTCCTCGATATATGCTCGGTACGTGAGGCACAACCATGAACACCAGTCCGTCACAAGCATGAGTCGAGAACCCCAGTGAGATACTGAAGGCTCTAACCAACTCTTCACGTCTATCTAGGTATCACCCTAGCTTCAACACTCTACCAGACACGACATGATTGGATTGGGGTACAACTTTGGCTCTCCCCCCTTTGTATACCCCGTTGGTACGCGTGGTTGGGATCATCCCTTGGGGTGATGAAATCCCCAAGCAGGTCCCGCTAAGAAGAGAACACTAACCATTTTTGGCTACTCCCCAGGCTCACACGAAGTGCAAGGGGAAAGCTTGAAGGGAATAATGCCCTCTTGGGTGACATAAAAGAATTGCAAACATGAAAAATATTATGTTGACTACCCCCAAATTAAATTATGTGCCTAAATTGATAAGCAAAAATGATAAACAAAGCACACTAACAATGTCAAAACGATCTCTCTGCAAGCAAAGTGTTAGTAGTTTGATCCTCTGTTCTTTAGCAAGCATGAGATGAGCTACAAAAATGTAAGGAAAAAAGTGCACACACTCACCAACAGACAATGTTAGGGGGTTAGTACTTCAAAATGATGAAAAATAGAAGTTGAAACAAAGTTTAAACGGTTGTTTTACCTCACAAACAACTCTTTCTGGGTAGGTTTGCCCCTATCTAGGGAAGTTTTTCCCCTCTGTATGGTAGGTTCACCCCTCTATGGGGAAAGTTCACCCCTTAGTAGGGTAGGTTCACCCCTCTATGGGGCAGATCTGTCCATCTAGAAAACTACAAGCAAAAACTGTCAGATGCACAGATGGGGCAGGTTCGCCCCTGTTGAGGGCAGGTTCACCCCTGTTGAGGGTAGGTTCGCCCAAGCTGGGCCAGGTTTTCCCCTCTGATGGTTAGGTTTTCCCAACAGTGGATGGGGTCACCTCTGTCTTGGGTGGAGTCACCTATTTGCAATCTGAACCTGCAAAAAGTGAAACAACAAAAAACGTAAAAGATAGGGACCCGTTTATGGGTCCCATCAGGCACTCCAGAAATGTGATCAAGTGAAATATACCTATCCTAAATGATGCAAAACAAAATGCAAAAAGAAGGAAACAACACTAAAACACCTCAATGATTAGCCTAGTTGAACTTAAAACAAAAGAAAAGATGAAAAATAATAGATTTTACCTTTTTTCAAGATGATATTTGGTTGACCCTTGGATTTTTGATAATGTATGCTCCTTGATGGAAAGAGTGCTAAAAGGATATGCAAAACAATGTAGATTCAATTGGGATTCAAATGATGGATGTGGGTGTTTGAGTAGATGAATGCAATCGATTCAAAGAGAGCTTGAAGGTGCAATAATGGTGGATGCAAAAGTTGAGTGCTTGAGAGATAAAGTCACTTGAATGTTGTTAGTTGGTGAAGGCTTAATGTGTTATGAGAAAATGAAAGAAAATCTTTCATTTTATGGGAAGAAGCCTTAAAGAAATGGACGGTCAAGATCTTGCCAACATGGGCGAGATGAAGGGTTGTGGTGAATTGATGACTCACAAGCCCTCACATCTTGCCATGTGGAAGATGAGATGTCAAGAGGATAGGTGATGTGGAAAAATACATATGATGTGGAGGTACTTGCAAGTACATTGAGATGTGATTGATGTGACCTCTCAATGATCCACATGGGGAAGGGGAGAGTTTTGGAAGGATAAAAGTGAATTTTAAATTCACATGATTGGGGATATCTTAAATATAAGAAAAGGTTTCCAAAAGGAAGCTGAGAAGTACCTTAGATAAGACAAGGTCCTTAAAAAGGTAAGTACTTGTCCTCATGTGACTGATGTGACAAGTGAGGAGTTCTAGGACTCTTAACAACTTGCATGGGGAAGAGGAGAGTCTTGGAAGGATAAAATGGAATTTAAAATTCTATTTAGAAGGACATGGGGATAATAAAAGGAATTTATTATTCCTTGGGAGATGAGAGAGTTGACAAAGATACTAATTAGACTATCTAATCAATGATTAGAAGACAATTAGTGGCTAATGAAGATTAGGATCCAACTTGCAAAATTTGGAGGATGTGACACGTCCTAATCATGGATTAGACATGTGTACATTCCTAATGATGGGATTAGGAGGTGGATTAGGATTAAGTAAAAGTGATGGAGGATGTGACATGTGAGGAATTAAATAGATGTATTATTTATTTAATTCTTTGAGGAATTAGGTATTTAATTATTAACTAAATACCTTAGGGATTTAGAAGAATTTAAGGGTATTAATTAAATAATAGCAATATTACTTAATTAATGCAAATAAGTAGATATTTAGATGAACAGGGATAAATTCGGACAAATGTAAGTGTCCAAATTCAAGTGTCTACAACTACCCCCTGTTCAAGTTTAGAGCATTCATTAGATTTGTTCTGCACCATTGTATTCAGACATTCTTCAATTCTCTTCTTTTCTTTTACAAGCACTTTCAATCCAATGATCTCTTGTTTTTGTTGCTCACTTACTTCTCTGTGTCTTTCCTTGAATTTTTTTAATTGTTCTTTCAGCTTCCGAACACATTCATTAGCCTCATCTAGATTTTCTTTCAAGTCTTTATTTTCATTTTCTACCTTATCAAGATCTTCAAGTGTAGTATGGAGTTCTTCTTTATCATCCATCTGATAAACCTTCAGGATCTTCCTCAAGTGGTTAAGCTCTACACCAAGGAACCAAAGCTCTAATACCAATTGTTAACAGGTGCAAGACAACCGAGTGGGGGGTGAATTAGTTTTCACCAAATTTAAACTCAAAACTTCAACACTTATTAATTTCACAACTACATTGTTATGTTATTAAGCATGAGCATGAAATTTAGAAAATAGAAAGTAAAATGAACACATTGAACACCAAATTTTACGTGGAAAACCCAATAATGAAAAAACCACAATGAGGATTAACTCACATTATAAAGTAGTTCCAAAACTGAATGTATGAGGCTCATTGCCCTAAAAGGACTCACTGTCTAGATACAAAAGCTCACTACTTACATGGAGGCTCACTGCCTACAAAAAGATTTACAAAGAAAAATTGGGCTTTAAAGCCAACATGAACTAAAAAGAGTGCACCTAACAAGTGTTGATATAGTTTTGGTGATGCTCAATAGACAGACTTAACACACTTCATCATTTTCACTCTTCTTCAACCTCGCATTCACAACTACCTCATCGATTACTCTTTTTAATCTTTAACCCTTTCCAATTTATATACTCGATTCATCTACAAGCATCAATTAGGTCAGCCTAATTGGATGCAATTCAAAAATATAATTGTCAGATTCATACAAGGCTTCTCTGAAAGTAATCCAAGTGTATAATACTCTACAATATGTTAGCATGGACCAAAGATAGGTCACACATATATTCTCAATACACATAAAACTATTAACTGAATATTAGGTCAACCATGATTAACCTAATAATGAAATACAATCTCCAAAGTCGATGCCAATACACCAACCAATCATATGATCATATGAAAATACATACATACGTGCTTCAAGTGATCATAAGCCACTTCTCAAAACCTTAAACCTGTTTTGCTCACTAGTTCAGGGTACCAGACCAATCTAATACCATAAACAACATGGTGACATCAATGACAAAAGATAGACTGAACTTCTCCATTCTTCCAACAAAATGACCTTAGCATGATCTCAACAATAAACGACCTTGATCAAAAAGGATATTCCTATCAATAAAGGACTCCATACAAAAGTATAAACTCAACAATAACTGGAATCTTTTTGAAAGTACAATCAACAATAAAATGATCAATCAAATCATAGAGGTTATTCTCAACCTATTTGATTCAATCAGTAATCAAATAACAACCCTGCCAAATAGGTTATTCCCAACCTATGGTTTCCATCAAAATTAATGTAATGATCAAGTGATCACGAAAAATTATAAAACTTCTACATTTAGTATGACTCAAATATTCAAATGTTCACAATGTTCACTATATTTGTATATTATCTGATGGAAACTATCCACTTATGAGGGGTTGGTGCTTCTGCACCTATAGTCCTCTTCACAATACGGTTTTGGGTTACCGAAATTTTAGTCCTTCTCTAGGATTCCTTAAATAGGAATAGACTCTTAATTAGAAACAAGAAGACAACATAATCATAAAATACATTTTATCGACCCTATCATTGAATGATAATATAACCACCAAGATTATACCTTAACCCTAGGGTTAAGATTCTCTTCCTACTTTATAGGATAAATAAATAATCAATCAAACACAGATTATCAATCAAGATTTGCATCACATCGCAACCTAACAATCAAGACATTTATATCATGCCATTTTTCTTGTTGTTTTACTAACCTCATTGTCCACAAAGGTTTACTTAGCATTATAAGCTAATAAAGCACTTCAATGTATTATAGTCTTCACAAGCCAAGCAACATCTATATAATCTTAACTTAATATAGTATCTAGTACAACGTAGACACTCCTAATCCAATATATAAAGTATATGTATATAACCCAATAACGGGGTTCACAACCAACTATACTTGTCAAGCATATTTCATACTTATCCAAAGAAGAATATAATCACATTCATAATACAACATCTAAACTCCTTTTTGACTCAATTCTTTCCAAACAGGCATATAAAATCATGCAATCTTTTCAGCATAAAATACATGAAGGAATAGAAACTAGCATGCCTGTATTAAGCAAGCTCCAATGGACAATTCTAGATTCCTAGCTCAACCTTCTCACAAACAACTTTCAATTCCTATGAATAGCCTTCATTATCCTCTATATTTTCTCTTGACCAACTCTCACTATGCAATAATCAAACTTCTCTAAATTCTCTCAAACTCTCGCAAATACTAAACTCATAATTGTAGCAAAATAACTCTCAAAAAAATAAAAAAATAAGAATGCTCAATGCATGTACCACAAAATGGAGAATGCTCGTCTATTTATATAAAAACTTGAGCACTCCATGGCTACAAACAAGCTCATGAGATTGCCAGCTTCCTATTGGCTCAGCCTCTTAAAAGAGTGGTGGCAGCTAAAAACATTAATAAGTAAACACATGCACAACTAGCTTACACTTCAAGGAATGAGTCACTCTTTTTAATTGACAACAAGAATAACACTTAGAAATGCAAGGTTATTGGTTTCACAAGTCGACTCTTTTTAGCCAGCTTCTCATTTGCCTCATATGTTGGAGATGTTAAGAAAAATAGACTTCTAATTTAGGTATGCACAATTCATAACTTGGCACCACAAAATATATCATGCTCCCCTATTTATTTGGTTTTTGTTTTGGAAAAGACCAGGTCAAAGTTCTTTATACATTTGATATTTACTTTTCCTTCACAATTTGACTTAGTATTTCCATATTATACTCATACATTGGTTTCCTTTATTCCCACATGCCTCACTTAAGTGTTGCCTTTGTTTGCATTACACAACATTTAAATTGTTTATGCAATGTCCTTAATAAATGCACTATCCTCTATATTCACACTATTGGTCAAAGACAAGGTAATGTTGGCTTAAGCACAACCTTTTATACTTGGTTTGATTTCATTTGGCAACCGGTAATGTTCATATAGGGAACTCCTTTGGCGTAATAAGTTGTTATTATACTTTATCTAACATTAATAAATGCATATAACAACCATTTTGTTCTACCCTAAAATTTACATTATTATAAGTAATAAATTATTAATATAATTTTAATAATTATTAATAAATCATTTACATAATTTTAATGATTAATTACGTTGAAGGCATTACTTTATGATAAGTGAGTGACCTATTTTGTAGATCTATGGTTGTTCCAACCTCTGTACCTATGCAAGATGATTGAATAGATCTAGTTCATTCTTCACTTTTCATTGTTTTCACTATGTTTTAAAGCCATCAATTTTTCAAGATTGTCTTCTATGTTGTGTGAGGTTTGTTTAATCCGTTACTATTTCCAATGCCCATTTCCATTCCTCTAAATAGGCTCCTTACAATCAGTGGTCATCAGTTCCCCTAAACAGTCCCCATAATTACAGTCAGCATTAGGATCCAACAGTTTGCATGCATAAGCAAAGAAAACTCAAACTCATTGTTCCTATGTTGTGAAAGTTTGGTGAAGCCTGTAACATGTTTGATCACATAAAGATCTCTGATAAAATATGGTTATTGTAGCGTATAGAAAATATGGGTTTTCTCACAAAGTTGTCGCACTATTTCACCATAGGCAACAAATAGATCTCTAACCCAATCAATTTACTTTTACTAGCGTACTCCCAGCCTATGCTAAAACATGATCTTTGGAATAGGGTATAGGTATCCATAAAGGCATAAAGGATATGGGAATTTTATTAGATTTTCTCATCGGAAATACTTTGGTAGACATTAATGCAAAATGTGGAAGCACAGACAAGGCACGTGAACTTTTTGACAGAATGCTTTGAAGAAATGTGTTATCATGGAATGCCCTAATTGTAGGATATTCACAAAGTGGATTCATTGAAAAGGCTTTAAAAACTTTCAAGCAAATTCAATTGGTAGCTATCAAACTAGACTCGACAATCTTTTCCAGCATTTTCCCAGCCTATGCCAAATGGGATCTTTGGAATAGGGTATGGATAGCCATCAAAGTATAAAGGATAGAGGATTTTTTTCAAGTTTTATACTTGCAACTACTTTGGTAGACATATATGCAATGTTTGGAAGCATAGAAAAATGCCCACAAACTATTTGAAAAAATGCCTCAAAAAAAATTGGTTTCATGGACTGCCATGGTTACAGGATATGCACAAAATGGATTTGTTGACAAGACTTTGGAAAATCCCTCATTTGACCCCAAGAATCAGATGATTTACAATTTTTTTTGGATAGTATAAGCTTTCCACAGGGCTTTCCTCCTGCATGCACTCACCAAGGTTTCAACTGAGTTCAAAGGATTAACATACATGATTTTCAAGCCCAATTGGTTATTTTTAACTCTCAATATTTTGCAAGGGTTGCAATCCTCATCAATTGAATAAATATGTCTGTCTTTTTGTTTTGAAACATATTTGATTCATTTGTTGATATTGAACAAAAACACTCAGGGATTTTGTAATTTACTAGATTGGCCATTCTTTTGACATAAAAATGAATGAGGCATCTAGATCTTTAAGAAGCTAACATTTTAAGCAATTGTTTAATATGGGTTTTTCTAGCTAGAGTGATAGAAGATTGAAATACAGTAATGGAAATAATATCTAAAATACAATAAATGGCATGTGCACTATCCGCATAAGATCATGTATAGATTTATTTTGATTGTGATCCTTATCAAAATGAATTAGTTTGCTACTTTGACACAAATTATACCTGGAATTCAATTTAGGATCCTAAGACTTGGACCTATAAGCTTCACATTTCTCATTTGTTTTCATTACTGTAACATGCCCATTGTTCTACTCAATAAATTTTCTATGGTTAAACCTCGAGTGAATAAACTATGATGCCAATTGCATAGCATTAAATTTTTTCTTTTCAACATAAAGATAATATGCACATTTGATATAACAATATTCCAAACTTTCACATTTCATTTCAACAAAATATTACAATCTTTCCAAAGTAATAATTCCATCATACATAATCTCAAGATAACATTTCACATTTTACATTCTTCCATAGAAATAGATACAAGAATACATACATAGCTCAGGTATGAGCTTACTTGTAGTAGAAATATATATGGTATAGGTAGTCCCCATTCAAATCTTGGCCATCAATTTATGATGAGAAGCATCACTCAAGCACTTTTCTACCAACCTTGAACTTACTGCAGTCCCCCGCACATCTCTCTAACGGTAAGATGGCCCCACCCTTCGATGAAGATATTGGTTTGGTAACCTCATAATACTAGCCTTCTTGAGCTTGGTGTTGTGTCTTACAAAACTAGAACTTCCCATATAGTGGCTACAACCTACATGTATGACAATCTCATACTAGCATGCTTAACTAGATCACAGTGAATTGATAGTGTAAACAATGGAAACTTACACTACTTTGGCCAAAGAATTCAACACTCAGTCACTTCGAGTGAGAGTCATCCTATTCACACACCTTCCTAGCTTGATTTGTAATGACCATGCATATTCTATGCATAGGCTATCTCCTTCATTGGATTATCCTAACCACAGGAATAACCTATTTTCATTTCTTGTTTACCATGACATTTCTACTAAAGCAATTCACATGTATAGGCTATCCCCTCCATTGGATTATCTAGACCCAAGAATATATGATCATTTCATGATTCAAACTTCATAAACAGCTTCATAATTCAAACTTCACAAACAACTCCAATAATAAACGACTCATTTCTAGAGTATATATCTCAACAATAAGTGATTCTCATCAAAACTATAATCTCATCAATAAATGACTTTAGCATGATCTCAACAATAAATGGCCTCAATCAAAAAGGATATTCCTATCAATAAAAGACTTCATACAAAAGTAAAAACTCAACAATAAATCAACTCTTTTTGAAAGTACAATCAACAATAAAATGATCAATCAGATCATATAGGTTATTCTCAACCTATTTGATTCAATCAATAATCAAATAACAACCCTGTCAAATAGGTTATTTCTAACCTAGGGTTTCCATCAAAAGTAATGTAACAATCAAGTGATCACAAAAAATCATAAAACTTCTATATTTAGTATGACTCAAATATTCACATATTCACAATGTTCACTATTTTTATATATTATCTGAAGGACATTATCCACTTGCGAGGGGTTGGTGCTTATGCACCCATAGTCCTCTTCACAATATGGTTTTTGGTTACCAAAACGTGAGTCCTTCTCTAGGAATAAAATCTTAATCATAAACAAGAAGACAATGTAATTGTAAAATACATTTTATCAACCCTATCATTGAATTATGATATAACCACCAAGTTTATACCTTAACCCTAGGGTTAAGATTCTCTTCCTACTCTCTAGGATAAATAAGTAATCAATCAAATAAAGATTATCAATCAAGGTTTGTTGGTGTAGGTTTTTATTTTTCCTTAGTCCTAGGTTTTTCCTACACTTAATTAAGCTTGTGTGGGATAATAAAGTGAGTTTATTACTAGGAGATAAGTTTGTGGTATCACCTTCCTTAAAGGGTGGAACACATTCCACTCTTGCTCGCATCCTCCACTTTTGGTGGTCCATCTCCACCTTTTGTGGTTGATTCCTATTGGTTGGATTTTCCACCTACCTCCTCTCCTAAGTTCTATATAAACTCATTACCTAGCTTGTATTTGCATTCATTCTTGCAATACTCTTGCATCCATTCGTTCTCTTGCATTGTTGTATACTTTGACATACATGCACCTTAATGCATGCAGTCATTATTCATGCATATTTGTATTGTATCTTTTGAACTTGGAAGCTCTTAATTCATTTTTCATATTGAAATTGCATAATCTCTCGGAGTCCTGGTTTGCATTCTTATGTTTTTCTAGTTTATGTAACTTTGATTCTCTTTAAAAGTTCCTTGGGTTATTCAATCTATTTTAGATTTATAACATGGTATCAAAGATTTTCTTTTGAGAAATCTAAGTTCATAGATTCTTAATTGAGAGATTAAATTTCTTGTAAAAATCTTGTAAATTCCCATATGCTCTTCTCTTGTGTTCTTGAATGATCTAGAGAATCAGAAAGGATTTCCAAAGATTTAATTACCTCTTTATTTTGCATATGTGTTTTGTGAGATCCGGGTGATTGCAACATTCCTGGTTATATTGCAAAAAAAATTGACTATCCCAATGCATCCAAAAGGCTTGAGAAAGTCATATTTGGCTTTTGTTTCATCCAAATTGGAGATCATTGGACAAAGTTACAAATGGGGGTTTGAAGCTCATATCTACAAACAACTTTTTACTAGAGAATTTTCAGCTCAAACAAACCTTGTCATTGCGTTTAGAAGGCTCAAAAACCCCTATTCTCATATAAAATTTGTCTATTTTAGATGAATTTGTTTTTTGGAAAAAAATTCTTTTACTAGGGGGTTGTCACTACAGGAAAAATTCAGCCTGTTTTTTTAAAAAATCATAACTTTTTGGCACGGTGTCCA
Source organism: Sequoia sempervirens (assembly GCA_007258455.2). Lineage (NCBI taxonomy): Eukaryota > Viridiplantae > Streptophyta > Pinopsida > Cupressales > Cupressaceae > Sequoia > Sequoia sempervirens. The sequence goes on from VDFB02271358.1 coordinate 200,064,126, forward strand.
TTTTCTGCAAATGATGTATTGGTGGAAAGATGGAGATGAGAAATTTTCATATACAAAGGTTTTTGAAAAGAATTTTTTTCATTTTATATTAGATATTTCAGGTTGAAGTTGTTGTTGCATTTTTCTTCAACAAGCCATAACTTTTGTCCTGGTGCTCCATTTGTCGAAAATGAATGGGTGTTGGAAAGGTATTGAAGAGAACTACATAGCTACAAAGCTATTTTTTCTAGATTTTATCTTAGATTTATTTTGTATCATAATTTATAATTTTGGTCATTGTGGGCCTATTGAGCATTGTATGTTGAAAAAGGCTTTGTAAATGCACTAATCATAAAGTGCCAACATTGTAATATCTTGGGAGGCTAATCTTTGAGACTAGTGGAAATGGGGGATGTCTCTTGATGTCTCTTTTTGTATTCACTTAAAGTGGCTTTTTTGTATCAATCCTGGGGGGATTATACAAATAATTTTAAATCACGAACTACGATAAAGTTCCATTTATGGGGGGGTTAAGCATGTCTCTTAAAAATTATTTCCATCCTTTTATTGTCAAGTTAACTTCTGAGAACTATTTTTCCTGGAAACAAGGGATAAAGAATCATTTCCTTGAGTAGGATCTTCTGCCCTATCTCCTTGGATTCATTCATAAGCCAAGTGACTATGATCAGAAGAATGCATGGTTTAACAATAATGACATGGTCTATGGACTAATATGTCTTACTTATTTTGAGGATATTCTACATCACGTAGAGCACACTGAGTGCCCTTTCACTACTTGGACCACCATTCAGTAGTTGTATGGAGACATTAGATCTTCATTTGAAAGTGATATTTCCTTGGAGAACCAAGCTATTGTGGATGATATTGAGACTTATGTTTCCCCATCTTGTGCGGACACATCTTTTGTGGATGATAAATTCTCTAATACCCCATCACCATCTACTATTGCTATTTCACATTCCAGTGTTGCTTCCTTGAAAGTTTCCAATGATCCTTTGTAGCAGGATATACATTGTCTTTCAGATTCAGCATGGGATGATCTCTTAACAGGTATTTTAGACTTGTTTATGGAGACACATATTGCAGATTTTGGAGACACTATTGATGATATTATCTTCTCTTTGATGAAGTTTATTCTTCTTCAGTTGTTGTGAGGGAACACTTTGACCCTCTTGTTCAATCTCTACATGATCATTCATCATAGTATGACATGAGTGTGGATACTTTGGATCAACATTTGGAAGATACATCTTCAAAGGAGATACTTGAGTCTTTGGATGGTGTTCTACATCAGTCTCTAGGAGATTTTGAGTTTTCATTTTCAGCAGTGTGGCCTAGAACGCCTGATTTGATTGTGGGAGTCTTTAGCATTGACATGGGGACACTTGAGCCAAGTTCAGAGACTCCATACATCTTGAGTTTTCTTCCTACAATTTCCTTTCAAGAGTGGGGAGATAGCTCGCATACACCTTTGGTTTTATTTCTTCCTAAGGGGAGGAATGTTTTTCGAGGATCGTGGACCATCTTCTATATCATGTTTCGAGCATCTACCATTGGATCTCTTTGGGGGGATTCTTTGTCCTTCCACTTCATTTCTCTCTCTATTATGGGGGGTGCACTTCCTTTTTGTGGGATGGGGCTTCTTCTTTGGGGGGAGTTTTATATGTACATGGGTACATAACATGGATTCATTTGTCGGGACCCATAATCTTTTGCATCCTCCTAAGCTACGCTTAAGGGGATGTTGGTGTAGGTTTTTATTTTTCCTAGTGGGTTAATTTATTTTCCCTTAGTCCTAGGTTTTTCCTAGACTTAATTAAACTTGCTTAGGATAATAAAGTGAGTTTATTACTAGGAGATAAGTATGTGGTGTCACCTTCCTTAAAGAGTGGAACACATTCAACTCTTGGTGGCATCCTCCACTTTTGGTGGGTATCTCCAATTTTGGTGGTCCATCTCCACTTTTTGTGGTTGATTCCTATTGGTTGGATTTTCCACCTACCTCCTCTCCTAAGTTCTATATAAACTCACTACCTAGATTGTATTTGCATTCATTCTTGCAATACTCTTGCATCCATTCATTCTCTTTCATTGTTGCATACTTTGGCATACATGCATCTTAATGCATGCAGTCATTATTCATGCACATTTGAATTGTATCTTTTTTAGCTTGGAAGCTCTTGTAGACACGTAAAATATATCAATTAACATTGTGCATCTGATCCTGACTTACTAACATCGCTTCTTCCTGAATCATCCCTCGGTCTAACCATTTAATCAAATTCCCTTATCTGATTAAATTCATCAATATTTGTCTCTTAATTAAATAAATAATTTTATCTAATCAAGTCATCTCTCTTGTTAATTAAATCAATCCATCTGATCTAATTATCCCTATTTAATTAAATAATCAATTTATTTGATTAAATCTCTAAAGTCTATCCATTAAATTAAATAAATTAAAACCTTATTTGATTTAATCTAACACCATCCCTTTTAATTAAATAAATCAAAATCCTTATTTAATTAGCCTCTTATCATATTCCTCTCTTATTTGATTTAAATAAATCCATAAATTTGAGTCAAACAAGGTCACATCATCTAATCTCCTATTAAATTAATTAACCCTTGATTAATTTAACCTCATCCCATGTCACATCCTCTAGATAATGCAAGTTGCACATGAAAATAGATTTAATTCATTTATTAAATCTCTATTTTCCTCACAAGGCATCTTTTGGAATATTCTCTCAATTTGAATTCAAAAATTCCAAGTCAACATGTACATCTAACAAGGCAATAACTTCATCTTACATGTCATTTTCCTTGAGCCAAGTGGCATTAATAACATTTTCCCTTCCCTCTTGCATGTCATTTCAACAAATTTGAATTTCAAATATTGGAATTTATTGACACAAACCCCAAATCTTGCACATCCATCATCCATTCATAGCTTGACAAGTGGCATCATATCATTGGATGAATGTTAGTCCCACATTGTTCAAATTTGGACATTCATCCATCTTGGAATTCTATAAATGAAGAGTTCATATCCTCATTTGATCATCCACAATCCAAGCAAAGTTACCATGCTCAAATATCTCTTGAATTCCATTCTTTATCATTGAGTCATAGCTAGGTTTTGTATATTTTTGGCTTGGAGTCTTCATTCTTCATCAACAAAGTGGATCAATCTCTTCAACATTCGAAACTTGCAATCTTAGGAATTGGGAAAGGGCCAATTTTCACATCAAATTGGCACCAATTCCCCCATGGGATCATGAATTTGCACATTTAAATTAGGATTCAATTTGCACATTTAAATTAGGATTCAATCTAGTTTTGTCATTTATATTGTGTTTTTCATTTTTTTCTTTCCTATTTTGAATTTGTAAATGGATTTCATGGGGAATCCTTGTTTTAGCTTGCAATTCCTTGTTTAACTTTTTTACTCATGTTGTTTTGCAGGTACTAGGAAAAGGGTTCACACATTTGGCGCTAGAAGGAGGTCCTAATATCATTATTTCTAACCTTTTCTTGAAATTTTTGCATTTTTCTTCACACAGGAAATTCCAACACGGGCTCGTCAGCGTCACTGTTTTGGCACCGCGGGCTCGTCCGCGTTGCTATATGGCACTGCTTGAAACAAAAACTACGCCGTTGGACTCATCCCGCCAAGATTTTTGAATTTTAAACTCCAACGCTGGACTCACCGACTTGCAGACAATTTCAAAAAATATTAAATAGCGACGCTAGACACAAACTACGACACTAGGCAAAAATTGCAATGCAATTGAGCTCTTTGTCCCGACACAGAGCGCCGCTAACTGGTAAGTGGCGTTGTGAGGGCACTGCTGGGAGAAAAAATTGCGACGCCTTCACGAGTTGCAACGCTGGGAGACAGTAAAAGGGAAAATTTAATTTTTTAGCACGTGCTTTTAATTTATGAGTAATTTATGTTCTATTTTTTGGTTTTCAACTTCTGTATTTTCTAGAATCTGACTGGTTTTTCTCACTTATAGGTTGGAAATCGAAGACAAATGAAGGAAGGAGAATGATGATGATATTTCATCAAATCAAAGTGTTTTTAAACACTTTAGTGTTTGTTTAACACTTCTTTAAGAATTTGTCATCTTCTTCTTTCTTAGGACACTAATCTTCCTTTGGGTTTAAAAAGAATTCTTTTTGTTTATTTCTTGCAAAAGGGCTAAAACAAACTTTAGGATCACAACTTACTAGATTTTGTTTATTGGATTAACAAATTGAACAAATGTCTTTCACTTGTGATTTGGTGCTCTAAAACGAACTCACATATTGCTTTGTGGATCTAAAAAGAACAAGTGTAGCTTTGTTTTTTGTGAGGGCTTACTTAAACTAAAGCCATTGAAAAAGAATGTATGCGCTTCTCTCGCGCTTTATAGCGATCTTGAGAATCAAAAGGCCTTTTTCATGACTTTAGATTAAGACAAAGCAATCACCTCCACACTTCGATTTGGGCTTAAAATTGAACAAAATCTTGTGTGAGCGTGAGTGGGGGCTTTGTTGCGTATATTCTCTCTCCTTGTTGCCAACAAGGATTGATCGAGTTACGAATATTTTTCTTCATTCGCTTTTGTTTATCCTAGAGGGCCTGCCTTGGGGAAAAAGTACTCACCCAAGGGGACGACTCAATCGGTAACACTCTAAAGCGAAGAGTATTTCCAACCAAGATATAAATGTGGATATTGGAAGAAACACCAATATCACGCGGTTGATTCTGACAAGATGGATCCGAAAGGGGACTCTTGTCGTATGGGTCAATCTCCACGAACAGAAAGTCCTTACTAAAACCCATGTGCTAGAATTTTCCAAAATCCTTTTATCTATTTGTTTGTGCAAGAACAGTCATACTCAAGCCACCCCACACTTTTACGGTATTCTAGTAGAAATGGAAAACATGCCATGGGATTTTCATGGGTGTTGATGCTTGGCTGCCCCGTATAAGTGAGTGTCGTGGAGGGGAGCCAGTGGGGTCAAGCATCTAACCATTCGCTAGAGATAAGCGTAGCTGGACTTGTCCAAGTAATCCAACAAATATTGTCTTACACATCCATAGGATTGTACTTATTCTTGGGTTACAAAATGCATTGCTTGATCGAAAACATCATGAAAACAAACACTAACATCATCCAAATTTTAAACCCTTTTGAAAACAAATATAATTGACTCGATCCATATGTTATTGCTTTCCCTTGGGATTCACATCCTTAGAGGTTTCTAAGCATTGGATTATATCTCGATTTGTCTTCTTAAGTAAACAATAGGAAACCCTTGCCTTAAGTTCATTAAATTTCCACATAACATATCTTGTGGGGTTTGAAGAAATTAAGACATTGGACATCTTAGTTTGAAAACCTAATTGAAGAAAGTGTTTTTGGTAAAATAAAGACATTAAGCAAAGCTAAGCAAAATGAACTTTCATATGTGTTGAATACTCCAAATCCCAAAGCATAAATCATTGATTGGAAATCTGAAAATGAATGTGCAAATGAAATCATTTCTTGGTTACAAAGGTCTTTAGGAAGCATTTGCATGCTCTTCAATACCTAGGTCTAGGCAAACAAGGTATAACTTTTAGGTTCATCTTAGGATCAAAACATATCAAAATATTTTTCATCCATCCTCCAAAACATCAAAACGAATCCATCTCATCATCACCTTTTGAAAAATCTTGAAATCAACCTTGATACTAGGCTTTGTGGCAAAATCAAAATCATTGAGTAAAATCCTTGAAAACATTTATCAAAACACCTTTGGCTAGGCATGTGTAGATGCATCCTTTTGCATATACTTCATCAAAGTTATCAAAATCATCTTGTCTAGCTTAGTGTATGTAGATAAATCCTTCTTCATATGCTTAGTGAAACAATCATCTTGTTTGAATAGGTGTGGGTAGATGCATCCTTCTCCTCACACATATTCAAATCATCATCCTTTGAACAAAGCTATCCCTTAGATCATCATCCAACATCTTAGGGCCTTTTTGTTCAAAATCCAAATCAAAATTAAAATCAAAATCAAGGAAAAAATATCAAATCTCAAATCCAAAATCAAGAATCAAAATCCACAAGTCCTAAAAAACCTAGTATCTCATTCAAGATTTATCAAAAGACAAAAACATCCATATCATCCATCCCTAAACATCATCATCATATCATCACCTTTGATCCTCAAGGCATCCTAAAACTTTCTACTTTGGGGCATAAAATAACAATCGATCCAAGGAATCAAGAGATTCATCTCCCATATCCTCGAAGATTGATCCTTGTTTTATGGTTATAACTAGATCTCAATACAAGAAGAGTATGGAAGCCAACAAAGAAACACCCGCTTCAAGTGATCTTAGCCAAACAAACGCGGAAATGAATCCAGCTGAATCAAGCAATCCATTGACCCTCTCATCATCACAAAATCTGCAAGAAGAAAACCAAGGAGAGGACCTTACCTTTGGAATGTCTCACGAAGAAATGATTGAAATTCTTCAAAATTCGGAGAATCATAAAATCATCATCATGATGAGACTCAACCCTTCGTTATACATGCTTGAACTAGCAAAATAAGGGGCCAAGTTGCCTTTGGATTTTGATGTAAGTACCATAGTGGAGACATCATTTCCTCCAATCTCATCCACCATTCCCATCTCATCCACACCCCCATCTCAAAACATCACGCAAAACATTCCACAAATCACAACATCATTTACTCCAACCCCACGCAATGTTAATATGGGAAGTGCATTTCTCAATGCACTTCAAACACACCCCCTTGTTAATAATCAAAGTTTAGATGCAAACACCACCTTGGAACAAAACATACCTAAAAACCTATTACATAAAAATGTTCCTCTCACATTCCATCATGATCCATCATCATCATTTTTTCACGCAACGCCTCAAACACCTCTTCTCACAAATTCACAAGAAGAGGGAGATATGTTCGCACCAGGGGGCATATTTGACACCACAACCTTCTCGCAAGGGCTCATACCTCTTACATTTCCACCTCTCCCACCATTTCCATTGTCATTTACACCACTCCTTGGTTTAGGGCTTCCCCCCTACCAAGTATCAATCAAACCACTATCCCAACCATCAATCAAAGCATTGCACCAAACGCTCAAAATTTGTCACAACAAATGACAAACACACAAGCAATGACAACATCATCAAACACCCCCTTGGCATCACAAAGCATGGTCTCTCAAGGACCAACCACATCAACAGCACCATCCATCCTGCAAAACATCAACACCACCTTCATGAACACTATTCCAAATCTACCACCACCTCCACCACCTCCAACATTCACCACATCAAGCCAATATGGCGCGGCATTGCAATTTTCTTTCCAAAGAGGATACCAACAAGTTCAAAAACAAAAAGTCGAACAACTAGCCGCTCAAGCTGCCCAAGCAGCCCAAGCCACCTTTCAAGTGCAACAAGCCCAAGCATTATTGCAACAACAACAACAACAAGCCGCTCAAGCTGCACAAGCCACACAAGCATTACAAGCACAAAAGGCCACTCAAGCATAACTTTTATTGCAACAACAAGCAGCACAAGTGCAAGCCCAATATCAGGCACAGCAAGCTCAATATCAAGAACAACTTCTTGCACAAAAACAAGTAGCACAAATTCAAGCATATCAACAAGCACTAAAGCAATACCAAGAGCAGCAAGAAGCAGTAGAATTGGTAGCCCAACAACAAGAATTGTGGGAACAACAGCAAGCACAACAACAAGCGTTGTTGGAACAGCAATAAGTGCAACAACAACCACAAATCTGAGCACAACAACAACAAGATCAACAACAAGCATTGTTCATACAAAAGCAAGTGGAAGCCTACTTTGCCCGCCAGAACATACAGATACCATTGAACAATGCACCGACCAACCCATCCATCCAACCAACAATTGAAACACCCCAAAACACTTTCATCCCACCCCCTGATCCGCAAAATGATGTGACGACACAACTCAGGTTGCTCTCGCAACAAGTGCTCGACCTTCAATTAGGGTGAACAACCAAGACACCAAGAAACTTGTGTCCCTATCCATTTGATAAGATCCTAGAGATGAAACCATTCCCCAAGGGATTTGAGATCCCTAAATTTGACAAATATCGAGGGATGGGATCAGATCAGGGAATTCCAAGTTCATTGCATGGAAGTTGCATATGACGATACTTATCTAATGCGGCTATTTCCTAGAAGCTTGGTAGGCCCCGCTATAGAATGGTTCTCTCGCTTACCTTCAGGCATTAGAACATTCCAAGAAATTAGGGATGCATTCATTAGGAACTATGCATGTAACATTGCAATGGATGTCAGTCTCGAAGAACTATACACTCTAAAACAAGGAAATAATGAATCTTTTGCTTCATTCCTTCAACGATGGCGATCCAAGGCCAATCAAAGCAAGTTGACCATGCCAGAAGAACAACAAGTTTGCACCATCATAGCCAACCTTGAAGGCCATTTGGCATTTCATCTTAAGGTTCAGGGCATCACCACATATGATCAACTGATTTCCAAGGTGCTTAGCATCGAAAGAGCCCTTGTGACCCAACCCGCAGAATCAACATCATACCATGAACAACAAAATAACCTCCCACCATCCAATTACAATGATAAACCTCACATGTGGGCAAGGAACAAAAACATTACTAATGATGGTGTCATCGATGCCAAGGTGGTCATTAGTGGTCCTCGCCAAAACACACCCACATAGCAAATCCAAACACAACACCAAAACACTCATCACACAACATACCAACCCAACAACAATCCAACCATCAATAACCTCAATGATCAAAGAGGACCACCCCAACGCAAAAGTTATCCAAAATTAAAATACACCATTTTGGGGGAGCCACTTGAGGACATAATGAAAAATTTGATCGACGAAAACCTCATCAAGCCTCCTACATTTGAGAATTACCAAGAACCTGATGTCAAACCTCCTTGGTATAACAAGAATAAACTTTGCGAATTTCAAAAAATCAAAGGCCACACCACAAACAGTTGCATGAGACTCAAAAACATCATCCAAGATCTCATCGATAAGAAAATCATAAACATGGAACAACCTACGGGAAATCAGGATCTTAAAATATATATGAATCCAATGTCAAACCATGGCAACAAAGGGAATAACAAGGATAAAGGGAAAGGCAATGTAAATCATGTCTATGAATCCATCGTTGCCTCACTAAATGAAGACTGCATGGTCATCACCATCAAGGGTGCACATGCCGAAGAATGTGGAGTCACCACAAGAGGCAGCAAAGTCACCATCGCAGGATCATCCCAACCAAATAGAGTCCTTGCATCTAGATCCGTTCCTAATGGCTATAATGTCCTAGACCAACTCAAGAGAACACCAGCACACATATCCATCATGGAGTTGTTAAAAATATCATCAGCCCATAAGAAGATCCTTGAGGAAGCATTAGCCTCATCCACTGTCCCCGCAGATCTTGATGCAGAGCAATTCCAAGCTATGGTTGGAAATATCATAACACCTAATCTCCTTACATTCTCTGACCAAGACTTCCCCGCTCAACCATCTCACAACCGTGCACTTCACTTGGAAGCCATTGTAAACAAGAGCAAAATCAAAAGGGTCTTGGTGGATGGAGGTGCAGGTTTGAACATCTATTCTCTCAGCCTCATCAAGCAGTTGAAAATATCAGAAGATTCCATTGATAAAGGAAAGGGCATCATGATAAGAGCATATGATGACCAAGAAAGAGTGTCTCAAGGCACGATTAAACTCCCTATTCAAGTAGGGCCAATGCTCATGGAAACCACTTGTCAAGTCTTGGACCTTGACTTACCATATAATATCCTCCAGGGATGCCCATGGATCCATGCGATGAAAGCCATAGCATCAACCTTCCACCAATGTGTGAAATTTACACATAATGGACAAGAGATTACCGTCCATGGAGATCCTGAACCATTTTCATATTGCAAAAATCTTGAGGCAAATTATTACAAAATCCCCCAAGTGCCAAAAAATGATGAGGGCCCATCCACACCATACATCGACCCCACCACTCTCACATCCACTTCTGCGACAGAGACACCCGCCATTCCCACCATCCCCACCATCTTTGATATCAAGCTCATCATCCAGGAGGATGATTGTGGAAGCTACAAGCTCCCTAACAATGCTTTTGTAATAGGAGAGTTACCACAATCTCCTAGATCACAAGAACGCCCACAAGAAAATCAAGCTTCCACATCACAATCGTATCCTGAAGACTATCCTGAATTCACAAACTAGGGAGACCTTAGTCAAGAGGTTATTGAAGCAAATCCATCTCACATGTTGTATCAAGATGAAAGACTGACACTTGAATTACCAATGGATGAGACAAGCAAGGGCCTGCAAATGATGCTCGCAATGGGCTACGATAGAAATCAAAGACTGGGACAAAATGACAATGGGCTCATAATACCTATCATGCCAGAGATGCGACCCATAAAAAAATCTTGGTCTTAAATGTACCCCTCTGAGAATAACCATATGTAGTCAAATTCCTCCAGTTAGAATGGTTAATATTTCTCCTCAGCCAATACTAGCACAAGTACACTCACCAATATTCATAGGCAGAGACACACATAATTTTATAACCGAGGCCTACATTAGTAGCGATGACGAAGATACCGTGACCAATCTACCTAGGTTATTTGAGGACACCACCCTGTGTATGATTAGCACCATCTCCTTTGAACCAAACCAACAAAATCATGAGATCTGTTTAGTATATCCCCAACTGATCGATATGACCAATGAGGACCACCAGTTCTTGATACATTCAAAAACGACGAGGCACTCAAAATTCATGGGATTGAGGGATAACATTCCAGATGGGGATCACAAGGCAAGGTTTATAATGGAGTTGGACACACATGCCTATTACGGGGAAACGATTGAATCTTTTAGTCACAAAAGTGAGAAACTAAGAATCATATCCAAGTCCTTGAGTGAAAACCACACTATGGCACTCTCTGATAAGAAAAAAGTAAAAAGAAAGGACGTATCCAACAGTGAAAACCTCTCTGAGACACCCGAGGATGAAGGATTCAATCTTCCTCTAAGAGCTATTCATCAGGAGAAGTCAGCAGTCTTGGCCGAAAAATGCAATCCTATCAACCTAGGAACAGAGGAGGCCCCGCATATCACATTTTATGCGGAATCACTATTATCAGAAGAGCAAGAACTCCTAGCAGCATTCCTAAAGGAAAGACAAATAAACTTTCCATGGAGTTATGCTGACATGCCGGGGCTTGATCCAGAGACTGTGGTTCATCACTTAGCTGTGTATCCAGAAGCAAAGCCGGTCAAACAAAAGCTTCAAAAAATGCATCCTCAAATTGCCTTATTGGTCAAAATGGAGCTCAAAAAATTGCAAGATGCAGGATTCATACAACCAATAGATTATCCATAATGGCTATCAAACTTGGTACCTATTTCAAAGCTTGATGGAGCTATCAGAATCTGTACAGAGTTCAAGGATTTGAACAAAGCATGTCCCAAGGATGATTTCCCACTTCCCAACATTGACATGATAGTAGACATGACAGCAGGACATGAGATGCTATCACTAATGGACGGATTTTCAGGATACAACCAGATCATGATAGCAAAAGAAGATCAACATAAGACGGCTTTCACTTGTCCATGGGGGACCTACTGCTGGAACAAGATGTCATTTAGCCTAAAGAATGCAGGAGCAACCTATCAAAGGGCCATGACATTAATATTCCATGACATGATTCATAAAACAATCAAGGACTATGTCGACAACATCCTAGCAAAATCTAGAAAGAGACAAGATCATATAGCAACCCTAAGTGCTATCTTTGACAAATTGGAGGAATACAAAGTCAAACTAAATCCCAAAAAGTGCGCCTTCGGCGTACAATCAGGTAAATTGCTAGGATACATAGTCTCCATGAGGGGTATCAAGGTAGATCTAGCAAAAGTGAAAGCAATCCTCGAGATGGAAGCACCAAAGACATTAAAACAATTGAGAGGCCTCCAAAGCCAATTTCAATCCATCCGACGGTTCATAGCACAACTGGAAGACAAGCAGAACCCATAATCTCACCTACTACACAAGGGGGTAGCGTACAAATGGGACACAAAATGCGAAGAGGCATTTAACAAAATCAAGGAATATCTACTGACACCACCAGTTTTAATGCCATCCATCCCAAGAAAGCCACTAGTCTTATATTTATCAGCAACAACAGCAACCCTTGGAGCTCTCCTAGCTCAGCATGATGAAAATAGAACAAAGAGGGCTCTCTACTATATTAGCAGGACAATGGTCGGTCATGAGCTAAACTACTCATTCATCGAAAAAGCATGCCTCGCAATAGTGTTTGCATCACAAAAATTTAGACATTACATGTTGGCACACAAGATAAAGCTCATCACCAAAATTGATCCCCTCAAATATTTACTATCAAAGGCAATACTCACAGGCAAAATGGCAAAATGGGTAACGATATTATCAGAATATGACATCGAGTATGTGGAGAGAAAAGCCATTAAGGGAAAAGTTATTGCAGACCAACTAGTAGAAGCACCCATTTATTCTGAGAATCCTCTTGTCTTAGAGTTTCTAGATGAATCTATTTTCAACATCAACGTAGCTAACCACTGGAAACTATACTTCAATGGCTCATACACGCAGCACGGATCAGGAGCTGGTGTCTTCTTCATCACCCCACAGGGGGACTGCATACCAAGGTCATACAAACTAGCATTTCCTTGTACTAACAACATCGCAAAATATGAGGCTTTGACTATAGGTCTCAGGATAGTAGTAAAATGGAACATCATAGCTCTTAAAGTCTACGGAGACTCTCAGTTGATCATAAATCAAGTCAATAATGAATATCAGACCAAGGATGATAAGCTCACTCCATACAATAAATTGGTGGAGACTCTCAAAGAATCTTTCATTGAAATAACATTTGAGCATATTCCTAGAACCAACAGCAAAGCAGCAGATGCCATGGCAACAATGGGATCCTTGCTAAATATCCCCAATAATGTTCCAAAATATGAATTCTTGATTGAGCAACTTCTCGTTCCTGCATTCGAGGTACCAGAATCAGAATTCGTGTGTGAAATCATTGGTCCTGGTGATCCTTGGTACCATGACATCTACACATATCTTCGCATAGGAATCATACCCGCTGACCTCCCATCAAACCTAAAACGAACCTTTGTCAAAAAGGAATCCAGATTTGTCATCCTAGGTGATACCTTATACCGTAGAAGCATAGAAGGTACCTTGCTATGCTGCTTAAATGTTGAGGAGGCATTAACCGCTCTAACTGAAGTACATAACGGTATCTATGGATCACAATCGAGTGGAATGACCATCGCTAAGAAACTGTTGAGGATGGGGTATTATTGGCACACAATGGAAATAGAAGCACATGATCATGCTAAAAGGTGTTTACAATGTCAGCAGCATGGGGACCTCATCCATGCTCTAGCTCAAGAGCTTCATCCTATTATCACACCATGGCCCTTTTCGCAGTGGGGACTCAATCTCATTGGAAAAATCACACCCACCTCATCCAATGGCCACAAATTCATCATAACTGCAACTGAGTACTTCACAAAGTGGGTGGTAGCCATACCCATGACGTATATAACTGGGAAGTAGATCTCAAAATTCATCCTGAACTATCTCATCTGTCGTTACGGTGTCCCACAAGCCATTATCTCAGATAATGGGACACCATTCAAAAACTAGGAGGTTCACGACTTATGCGAGAAATTCAAAATCTAGCATCGCTTCTCCACCCTGTACTACCCCCAAGGCAATGGCCAAGCAAAAGCTACAAATAAAACCATCCTCAAAATCCTCAAGAAAATAGTTAATGACGGTCGTGACTGGCATCTGTAGCTTAATCCCCCTCTGGGCTTATCAAACCAGCATTCGCACACCCAATGGCGCCACCCCTCTCCTAGTCTATGGATCAAAGTCGTACTCTCCATTGAGATCGAGCTCCCATCCCTCAGAATATCATTGCAAAACCTCATCACTGATGAGGACTATCAAGTGTCAAGATTAAATGAGCTGGAGCTACTGGATGAGAGATGCATAGATGCTTTAAATCATTTGCAAGTCTATCAAAATAGACTCAAACAGAGCTACAACAAGAAAATCAAAAGCAAGACTTTCCAAGTCGGAGAACTGGTCTTAAAAGAAAATTAAAAGAATGTCCCAAACCCAAGCATCAAAGGCAAGTTTGAACCTAATTGGTTAGGACCTTTTGTCATCACAACAAGTTATAAATCAGGGGCATATCAGCTATCAACACCCGAAGGGGAACCTCTGTAGGAGCCAATGAATAGCTCCCATCTCAAAAAGTTTTATGCCTAAATCTTTCAAGGTATAGAACCAAAAAATCAAAAAAATTAGAAAATGTCCTAAAAAATGGTTACATTAGGCGAAAACCTGGCAAACAGGCATCTTGGTGACAACAAAAAAAGCAAAAAATCAAAAAATCAAAAAAAATTAAAAAAAAGGATCAAAAAAATTGTCCTCTAGTGAAAACCACTTTGGTGGCACTTTGGGCAAGTACCTTGGTGAAAACCTGGCAAATAGGTGCCTTGCGTAAATAAGCACTTTTCATCCACAGGACCTTTACGGCTTGTTCGACATCATCCCTCCATTTCTCTTTCATCATCCATCGCATTCAGGTCTTCATCCATCACTCATCCACTAACATCCACACCATAGCTTGGTCTTGTTTTCGTATCGTGATCCCTCCTAGTACTACTCAACTCATCCTCAAGGTCAGTTTGTCCTTTCCTTTATCAGAGTAGTCAATTGCATCACGCTGGGGGCATGTTCTCATCAGATTGGATTCGTGTATATTCTTAAAGTCCTCAAATCAGAAAATCCAAAAACATCACAATATCAGAAAATCCAGAAACATCACAACATCAGAAAATCCAAAAACATCAAAACATCATAAAATCCAAAAACATCAAAACATCAGAAAATCCAAAAACATTCAAAACATATCAAAATCCAAAAATAGGTCAAAAAGTCTTTCAAAATTCAAAAACAAGGCCGTCTTGTTGAACTACGTCATCTCTGAGCTTGAACGTAGGCAAGGTTGATCTACGATCATCCCCCTGAGACATTTAGGTCAGTCCTATAGGAGTCTGTTATAATAAACTAACATCTCATCATGTATATCTTCATCCTAAATCGGTCAAGTTGTCGGTTGAACCATTAATCTCAGATATAACGGCAAGGCTAATCTGTTGATCAGCCCTCGAGACCCCTAGGATAGGTCTTTAGGTTAGTATCTTGGTCAAAATCTCAGAAAATCCCAAAAACATTAGAAAATCAAAAAATCAAAACATTTGCAAAATCTCAAAAAATACCAAAAATAGCCTCAAAACATTGCAAAAATATCAAAAACATCCAAATACTTGAAAAAAATCCATCTGTCTCATCTCGCTTGCACCTGCAATAACACCACTCATAATAAATTGATCGTCATTATCAACCTTTGGTGAAATAGTTAGAAGCAAGTCTAGCAGGTTAAAATGTAAAACTCAAAACGTCAAGTCTTAAGTCTAAATTAGTGCATATGCAAGTTGGTCATCTCTTCGTATTGGTAACTTATCATCTGAATTGGTCCCATATCAATCATCCCTTAGAACACTTTGTATAAACGAAAAGACTTGCCACCATCCACTAACATGTCCTAGGATGAATCCTTCCTACAATGGGCATTATCTTTTGGCAATAAGTTTTGGTTATCACCCTTAGAAAACACATCCTCTTTCCGTTAGCGGTATTGAAGAGCATCAGTTTGTTTGTTTACTTGGTCTTTATCTTTTGACTTATCTTATTTGCTCTCATTCCAAGGACATCTCAATAATATCCCAAAACAGAGGATTTAGAGAAATAGGAATGGGGCAATGATTATTATCTTTTGTCTGTTGTGCTTGTTGGACGTTCTTGTAATATAACCTCGACGAATACTTGCTTTGTTAGGTATGTATGGAAGAGGTCTAGGGAAACTTGTTGACTATTACAGGGATAGGTTTACCTTTCCGTGTTTTGGTCTAAGGTGTCTGAAACTTCTAAAGTACATCCTAGCAAGGTTTTTGTATGTCAGGTGTGAACAAGAATACTCATATCTGATTGTCGAGTCAAAGTCCATCACACTAAGTACCACGCCATCCTGGTTTTCTATACCTTGATGCATCATGCCACGTGTGCTATCAAACATAAGAAAATCTAGCCCCTTGAAAATCCCAATTCCTCGGCAAGTAATCATCATCATCATCATCATCATCATCATCATCTGCATTTGCATCATCTTATGTCTTGTTGAAATGACTTCTTCTCTTCTTACTAACCGCACTAACAAGGTACTATGACAGTTGATCATCATCACGGCCATCATCGTCATCGATCCTGTATTCACAAATCATTAGCATATTGCATAAACATATCATATAAGAAACATATGCATTGCATTATCATCATATAAACAGGTTATCATAAACATTCTTCATAAATAGGTGCATCTATGTCATTGCATTTCACCCATTACATTACATCTCAAAGACATTATATCAAATATTGCATAAATATTGCATTTGCATTTCATAACCATTTCATATTACCATCTACCATATAAATCATCACATAGCATCTACGGAAGCATTTCATAATCATTTTTCACATAATCATAAACAATAGGTATATAAACATTTAATTCATTAGGCATACATACTTGCATAACATCATGACATCATCTCACCACTTTACGTTCACATTACATTACGCATCAACATATCACTTTCCATTAACATATCATTGCATCATATACATCATCATTTAGGATAATAACATTTGTTATTCTAAGCATCTCAATTTCATTATGCATTAACACCATTTCATTAGCATCATATCACGAACATCGCATTCATATTACATCCATCCATAAATCATCTCATATATAAGCATATTCCACACATCATTGCATATACCATAGATCATATCATTTTACATATTAAAATCCATATCACATATCACATTGGCATAAAATAAATCATCATATAAATAACATCATTGCACAGGTTAGCATAATATAGATGTGTTAGTCATAATCATAACGCATACATCATTAGAAATAAATGCATCCATAGGACATCACTGCAAAGTATATAGAAATAAACCATCCATGCATAAAGGAGAACACAGTACATCCCATCAAAATTGGCTCATATATATCATATCATCAATGTCACTATCATAGTACAAAGAATAAATCAGATCACTATACATATATGTCAATCAGTACAAAACACCCATCGGGCTATAAAAAATGAGTCCATAAGGCACAAAAAAATGTATCATCTGGATCAAGCCCGATCTTTGTGAATGTTGCCCTCACCCCTGTCACCGTGACCCTCTGGTGGTCTCTGGCTGGCCCGCACTGAATGCTCTGGGACCCAGTCTGCTCTAGGTATGGTGTCATGATAAGCTCATCGGTAGTACTCTATCTCTTAGATAGCATCCATGTAAGATCATACCGACACTGTACCCTGGGAGGAGGAGGTTGTCATACTCTCAATCTGTTGTCTACGACCTAGCTCTGTGGCTGTCTGTAACTCTGCAGCCTATCTCTGTTGCACAGCCTGATCCCTCTCTGCTCTAAGTTGCTCTCTCTCAACCCTCGCCTGGTCTCTCTCTGTTGTCAGCACCTGAACCTAGGCCTGCAGCTGCGCAATCAGTGCATCCCGACTGTCTGTCTGTCCCTATGGCTGTACCTGTGGCTGCACGTGAACTTAATCCTCACCCTCGGCTCATGGTGATGGGATTGGAGGATCCTGCTGCTAATCCTGAATGTGAACATCCCCATGACTTAGTGGGACTGGGGGCACCAATGGTGGATCCTGTTGAATCTCAATCCTCGATCCTCGCCCTCATCCTCTCCCTTTGCCTCTGACTCTGTGCACCTCTGGATCCTCTCCTGGAACAGTCAACCGAAGAGGAGGTCTAAACCAGTCTCTGTAGGCCTGAGTGGTCCCTGGATCTGCCAAGCCCTGATCATAAGCCCATGGTCGGGCTACCAACTTCCTGAAGCTATCAACTGCCTCGGAGGTAGGAATACCATGACCCTATGACACCTATGTCATGTTGTGTGCAAAGATGGCTACGTAGTCGTTATCAAGCCGATCACGCGACTCTTCGAACTGATGCTAAACGCGCCCGGGCAAATACCTCTCAATCATCGTGTGCTCTCGCCCCTACATATATCGATCCTGGCGGCAATAAAAGAGCTAGGCAGCATTTTCAGCCCATCCAGGCTGACTAAGGTATGGTCTCCAAGTAAAAACAAGCATCTCATCTAGGACCCGCCTCCAGTAGGGGATCCCATGCTCGCCAATGTGTGTGAAGGACACACTGCCTCTGTATCGTGCCACTAGGGCATCCTCTGCCCCCATCAAAACTGGAACGACCCATGGACGTAGCACAGAAATGTGCTCCCATGCCCAAACATGAAGAAGTGTCACCCCAGCCCCTAGCGCTCTGTCATCCACGTATACGTTCTCGTGCAATTCTCTGTAAAATGAAGCCAGAAGGACAGGCCCCCATGCAAAGCGAACTGGCCTGTCTCGGACCATCTGCTCCCAGCAATAACCCCAGCCGGGACTAAAATATCGCCCTCGTCAGTCTGGGGCAACCAAATCTAAAATGATCATTGCAATTGCCCAGCGGAAGGGAGGTGCGATGACCTTGTATCTCTCTAACTCAATCTATCCCTCGCAGTAAATGATGTCCCCTGTGACGAGGACTCTGATGCAGGACTCGCGTTCTCCCTCCATATCATAGATCACTCGATGGCCATGAATAGGCAATCGTAAAATGTACCAAACGTCCTCCAAGGTGACAGTCGCCTCGCTAGTGGGAAGATGAAACAACGATGTCTCACTATGCCACCTCTCGGCCAGCACTGATAACATCCCTAGGTGGGTGCGCACGGGCGCCGCGTACGCAATGTGCCACAATCCTGCAACTCCCAGTCGATCTTGGTCTCTGTCACTTAGGTCCCGTAAGACGCTCGCCAAATCTTGCAACCGGTGCTCCCGAGAGTAGAGCTCCCTCGGCCCATCCTGCATCAAGGAAAGTCACCGTGTTAAATTTTTTGAAAAATTCTTGGTGAAACGCTCCAAGCTCGTCTCCAGCAGCTCAGTTTGTAAAGGCGTCGTAGTTTGATTTTACTCAAACTCTGACGCTCGAGCCCAAAAAGAGAAAAAATGCACCGCCGTGATGCACTTTATCCTCCAACGTCACAGTTTGCATGAAAAGGGCGTCATCGCGGTGGACTTTACCCAAACCGGCCCGCCAAGCCTTAGCCCAACGTAAGAGTTTTTAAACTCCAAACTGCACTGCTGCGACGCTAAATAGCACTGCTATGGCGCAAAATGGCTTGGCGCAACGCATTTTAAATGCTAAGTGGCGCTATATAGTGCCGCTGGAGGTGAGATCCCCTTTTAAAGCAGTAATTAATGCATTAAATGAAAAAATGAGGCTTCAGTAAGGGTCACATACCAGTGCCCTGATGCCAGGTGGTCACTAGTATGTCCGAACTCGATCTGAAATGTGTAGGGGAAGTTCTCGTTGCGCCATATCACCAGAGAGTCAGAACTCGAATCTCAAGTTTACTAGCGGAGGTGTGTGAAAATGACTTGAAAGTGACCCCTCGAGCCCCTTTTAAGCCTAAAAATTAGGGTTTTTTAAACCCTAAATGGTTGTCCTGCTAGGGTTTTGGACCCCCGAACCTGTTTTTGTCCATTTGAGGTTTGTTTTTCATCATTTTATTGCGTTTAGACATATTTTTAGCCTCCTGGACCCCTTTCGGACTTGTCGGGTAATTTTTCATCCTTTTTTGCGAGATCACCCAAAAAATTAAAATTTTTGTCTGATCTCTCGAGGGGGCATTATAATGGCATGTTTTCTCTCGCCATGCAACAGTGGGGCAAGTTTTAAATATCAAAAAAATTTGGCTTTGATTGAAATCGTTTATTCTTTGAACCAACGCAACAAGTGCATTGCTTCAAAAAGGGGCAAAATGTAGACACGTAAAATATACCGATTAACATCGTGCATCTGATCCTGACTTACTAACATCACTTCTTCCTGAATCATCCCTCGGTCTAACCATTTAATCAAATTCCCTTATCTGATTCAATTCATCAATATTCGTCTCTTAATTAAATAAATCATTTTATCTAATCAAGTCATCTCTCTTGTTAATTAAATCAATCCATCTGATCTAATTATCCCTATTTAATTAAATAATCAATTTATTTGATTAAATCTCTAAAGTCTATCCATTAAATTAAATAAATTAAAACCTTATTTGATTTAATCTAACACCATCCCTTTTAATTAAATAAATCAAAATCCTTATTTAATTAGCCTCTTATCATATTCCTCTCTTATTTGATTTAAATAAATCCATAAATTTGAGTCAAACAAGGTCACATCATCTAATCTCCTGTTAAATTAATTAACCCTTGATTAATTTAACCTCATCCCATGTCACATCATTTAGATAATGCAAGTTGCACATGAAAATAGATTTAATACATTTATTAAATCTCTATTTTCCTCACAAGGCATCTTTTGGAATATTCTCTCAATTTGAATTCAAAAATTTCAAGTCAACATATACATCCAACAAGGCAATAACTTCATCTTACATGTCATTTTCCTTGAGCCAAGTGGCATTTATTGCATTTTCCCTTCCCTCTTGTATGTCATTTCAACAAATTTGAATTTCAAATATTGGCATTTATTGGCACAAACCCCAAATCTTGCACATCCATCATCCATTCATAGCTTGACAAGTGGCATCATATTATTGGATTAATGTTAGTCCCACATTGTTCAAATTTGGACATTCATCCATCTTGGAATTCTATAAATGAAGAGTTCATATCCTCATTTGATCATCCACAATCCAAGCAAAATTACCATGCTCAAATATCTCTTGAATTCCATTCTTTATCATTGAGTCATAGTTAGGTTTTGCATATTTTTTGGAAAGTGGATCAATCTCTTCAACATTCGAAACTTGCAATCTTAGGAATTGGGAAAGGGCCAATTTTCACATCAAATTGGCACCAATTCCCCCATGGGATCATGAGTTTGCACATTTAAATTAGGATTCAATCTAGTTTTGTCATTTATATTATGTTTTTCATTGTTTTCTTTCCTATTTTGAATTTGTAAATGGATTTTATGGGGAATCCTTGTTTTAGCTTGCAATTCATTGTTTAACTTGTTTACTCATGTTGTTTTGCAGGTACTAGGAAAAGGGTTCGCACAGCTCTTATTACATTTTTTCATATTGACATTGCATAATCTTTCGGAGTCCTAGTTTGCATTCTTATATTTTTCCAGTGTATGTAACTTTGATTTTTTCTTAAAAATTTCTTTGGGTTATTCAATCTATTTCAAATTTCTAACAAGGCTTGCATAACATCACAACCTAATAATCAAGATATTTCTATCATGCCACTTTTCCCATTATGTTACTAACCTCATTGTCCACAAAGCTTTACTTAGCATTATAAGCTAACAAATCACTTCAATGTAATATAGTCTTCACAAACGAAGCAACATCTATATAATCTTAACTTAGTATAGTATCTAGTACAATGTAGACACTCCTAATCCAATATATAAGTGTATGTATATAACCCAATAACAGGGTTCACAACCAACTAGACTTGTCAAGTATCTTTCTTACTTATCCAAAGAAAAATATAATCATATTCATAATATAGCATCTAAACTCCTTTCTAACTCAATTCTTTCTAAACAAGACATATATAATCATGCAATCTTTTCAACATAAAATACATGAAGGAATAGAAACTAGCATGCCTATATTAAGCAAGCTCCAATTGACAATTTTGGATTCTTAGCTCAACCTTCTCACAAACAGCTTGCAACTCCTACGAACAGCCTTCATTATCCTCTACCTTTTCTCTTGACCAACTCTCACTATGTAATAATAAAACTTCTCTAAATTCTCTTAAACTCTCACAAATACTAAACTCATAATTATGATAGAATAACTCTCAAAAAAATTAGAAAATAAAAATGCTCAATGTGTGTACCACAAAATGGAGAATGCTCCTCTATTTATACAAAAACTTGAGCACTCCATAGCTACAAACAAGCTTATGAGATTGCCACCTTCCTATCAACTTGTCCTATTAAAAGAGTGGTGGCAGCTAAAAATATTAATCAGTAAACACATGCACAACCAACTTACACTTCAAGGAATGAGTCACTCTTTTTAATGGACGACAAGAGTAACACTCAGAAATGCAAGGTTATTGGTTTCACAGGTCAACTCTTTTTATCTAGCTTCTCATTTGACTATTTCTCATATTATAATTTGCCTCATATGTTGGAGACATTAAGCAAAATAGACTTCTAAAAAGTATGCACAATTCATAACTTGGCGCCACATAATATATCATGCACCCCTATTTATTTGGTTAATGTTTTGGAAAAGACTAGGTCAAAGTTCTTTATACATTAGACATTTACTTTGCCTTCACAATTTGACTTAGTCTTTCCAGATTATACTTATACATTGTTTTGCTTTATACCCACACACCTCACTTAAATGTTTCTTTTGTTTGCATCACACAATATTTAAATTCTTTAATCTTTATGCAATGTCCTTAATAAATGTGTTACCTTCTATATTCACAGAGTTGGTCAAAGACAAGGTAATGTTGGCTTAGGTGCAACCTTTATACTTGGTTTGAATTCATTTATACATGCTATATCATAGTGTTGTCCAAGATGCATATATGCGATGTATTATCCATTCTTTCATTGGAATTTTCACTTTGCATATGGTTCACACTATGGTCTAATGCACTTAAGTTTACCTTTCCTCTCATGTAGTATGGCTATAATAAATATAATGTGCTTATGAAAGAATATCATGCACTTCTCATAATAATATATAAATCAGTATAGTATATAATATATATATATATATATATTGTTAGAAATGTGAAATAGATTGAATAACCCAAGAAATTTTTTAAGAGAAAATCAAAGCTGCATAAACTAGAAAAGCATAAAGAATGCACACTAGAACTTTGAGAGATTATGTAATGTCAATATGACAGAATGCATTAAGAGCTTCCAAGATTGCTTGATGCAAAGCAAAGATGCATGAATGGATGCAAATACAAGCTAGGTAGTGACTTTATATAGAACTTAGGAGAGGAGGTAGATGACAAATCTAACCAATAAGAATCAACCACCAAAAGTGGAGATAGACCACCAAAAGTGGAAAGTGGTTCCACCCTTTAGGGAAGGGAACACCACACACTTATCTCCTAGTAATAAACTCACTTTATTATCCGAAGCAAGCTTAATTAAGTGTAGGAAAAACCTAGGACTAAGGGAAAATAAATTAACCCACTAAGAAAATAAAAACCTACACCAACATATTTATCTGTTCATATACATACATACATACATACATACATAAATATATATATATAACAATTTATATAATTATATTCTCATGAATATTGCATATATTAATTGCCATTCAAATATATATTTAAGTAATTATAAATATATATATATATATATGTATGTATGTATGTGTATACTAATATATAAGTATATTCGTTTACATGAATGTAGTAATATACTTGTTAAAATAAATATTTGAGCAGCTCCCTTCGAGTTTCTTTTTGTATTGTGTGTGCACCAGTCTGTGCATCACCGAGTTTATTCGGCTTTCCATCAAGTTTTCATCTACCACTTCGTGTACATATTCTTCATGGCATCGGGTAACGGCTTCCTTTTTGGGTCCTGAGGAGCTGCGCTGGGTGTCCACGTGTCACACTAGTAGGAGGTTTTATTTTTTATTTCCTTAAGGTCTCTTCGGGTTGCGGAAGGCTTCCACAGGGCCATCTTTTCTAAAAAGTGTCAAAGGGTCCTACATCATGCTACGTGGTAGAAAATTGCAAGTTTTTCATGCGGGGATGAAATAAACAACTGCGGGCAGCGAAATGCTGCCACGCATCCTTTACGACGAACTGATTGAACTTTCCCTCCGCCGCAATAAGGATCTCTACCCATTGGACACGTGTTGCATCTTCACAATCTCTCGGCAGCAATGGGAGAAAGTTTCGTGTGGGCAACGAAAGGCTGCCACGTGCCTTACGACTAATCTGTAGAGTGAGCGATGGGCTAGCTGAAGGAGATAATGCTATTGGGTACCACTTGTGATGGTCATTTGCAGCGGTGGATGACACTTGTCACCTCGAGCCTAGCTGGGACCACCGCCATCATTACGAGGGATGCACCTGCACCTGAGATGATCGGATGTTGTGTTCTAGCTCGATGCCGTTGTAATGGCCTTAGGAATCTTCTGATTCTGGCATCATTGTAGGGGATTGCGGGATCTTTTATGTTGCAATTCTCCAAAGCGGTGAGAGGTTGCTTTTCCTGCTATATATAATCTCTTTGTCGATGAAAGATGGTCCAAATTTTTTTGAGAAAAACACACTGGTTTTAGCAAAAGACACCAGGCCTCTTTTACTATTTTTTTTTGCAAGAAACTTTCAAACTGTGCCAATTGTTCGGCCTTTTTATTTTTCATTCTTTGATTAAACTGTAAATTGTGCTCTATCCTATCTTAAGCATTTCATTTGAAAAACTTCTATATATGTTGAATACAAGTTTGCTTACCTAAATCATGTCTAATGACTCTTCTTAGTAGTGAGGATGTATGCAATATTATTTTATGTCAATAAATGAAATGTCTATGCTATAGTTTTAAGTCTCTGACATTTTGGAACGTAGCAACACCATTCAGGCCCCTAAATCTATGATTTATCATGCCCATCAGTAATTTTGGCGCATTGCCTTAGATTAGACTTTGCTTCATTATATCTGTTTCCTTTTCCCTTTCCAAAACCCATTATAGAAGAAGTCGGCTTCTTTAAAAATATGGAGGTCACTCAGTTTAGTGCAAAGGGTCCCCCTTAAACTGAGTTTCCCATAAGACACTGTTACCTCGTCAATTTTTGGCGTCAACAGTTTGTTCTTTTTCTGGCATGCCCGGTGGGACCCGAACTAATGAAATTGCCTTATAGAGGGGTGTATGAGCCATCGACCTGTAACTAGATCCCAAACCGCAAGTAACCCAAGTTTACTAGTACCTCCGCTAGGGACAGTCCAGGCCACAAATCAGCTGGTAACCATTCTAGTTCCACCACCTTTTCCTCTCACCATGTTGTCGGCCCCAAACAGAAACTACGTAGCATGGGATGTTGGAAGTCCCCTGGTAGCCCCGGTAGCGCCCGCTATTTGGGGCACTATCCCGATTTCGGCCTTGAAAGCTATTCCCAAATTTGTCGGAGACAACTCAAAAATGCCAGCAGAACATTTGTAGGATGTAGCGGATGTTTGTCTGGTACATGGTATTACAACGCAGAATGTAGCCCTGAGGCTCCTCGCCGCGTCTTTCAAAGGCAAGGCTCTGGATTGGTATCAAACTCTAACTCCTAATTCAATTCACACTTGGGATGAGCTCAGAGATCCCTTTTATGAAAGGTTCTCAAACGACGGAGATCGTTCTTCGTTATATTATCAGCTATCCATCATAAAACGAGTCCCCCAGGAGGCTCTGACAGACTTCAATGCCCGATTTCACTCAAATTGGCATATGATTCCTGTGACTATCCGCCCGACTCTAGAGTTAGCATTCATATTTTATCTGAAGTCCATTAATCCCAACATTTCTATGATGATCAAGTCTTTGGGAGGAGCCACTCTACCAAATGCTTATCCTACCGCTATTATGCCTCCCTGACCTATTATGCCGATATTTCCTAAATAACAATCTCTGCACAAGAGGTCGCATTGACTAGTGTGGCAGCAACTTCCCAGTCGATGTACTCATATGCGGCCGCTCCTGAAAACTTGGCTTCTATATCAGGTTCTTCCAAAGATGAAATAAGCAACCTCAAGGAGATGTTGCGAACCATGGCAAACGACATAACAACTCTCAAGCAAAACCAAGCAACGCCCCCGTGGCCCACATATCAAAATTATCAAGGTGGGTGGTCTACTTATCAGCAAAATTAGTATCAAGGTGCGCTTCGCACTAATCCACCAACTTCGACTACAAACCAAATAGTGTCGGTGCCTTCTCCATTAATGAGCACATCTTCAAGCTCAAGTAGGGAATTAACCGCGAGACAAAACAATCTTATTGATGACATCAATCCATGGTGCTTCCCCTGCAACGATGCGCATATGCTCTGAAATTGTCCGTGTGACAACTTACAACAGAAGGTGGCAGAGCAACGCAGTCAAGGTACTATAACAGAAAATGGAGGATACATATATGCCTCGCCAATGGAGAGTGCGGTCCTTACCGCACAAATGCAAGGAATGTCTTTAGAGCAAGAGTCTGATATTGTTCCTGATCATGCGCTCTTCTCTTGGATGGAAGATGAGGAAACGGTGTTTGCTAATGACACATTCATATCTGAAACATTGCAGGTGCAATCTGACTATAACACACACTCAAAGAGGAGATTCACAAGTGAACTTGTTGTTTCACATCCAAACAATCCACAACGCAAAGGCGTGTCCGATCAAATTCCCGGTGCTCTGACTATCCCTTCATCTTCTCAACCACGGAAGGAGATTATTATAGCAAAAACCAAGGAGCAAAAGTCTCCGAGTTTGCCTCCTTTTAATGTGGTAGAGCAATTGAAGAAATCATCTACTAACGTGTCTTTATGGGACATCCTAGCTATCTTGGAACAAAAGACACTATTACAAAAGGCGCTTCAAGAGGAGGTCAACCCGGTATTAACAGAGCCTTTAGCCAGTGCAGAGGTCGGTTGTCACATACAGCCATCAAAGGTGTTTGCAAACGATACAAAGGAATCTCCTGCCGATGACATAGGTAGGTTGAAACCTCAACCCTTCTTCTTGACTCTCATTGTAGGAAAAAAGCTATTACACAACACTATAATTGATTCTAGTGCTAGTATGACGGTTATGCCTAAACAGATAGCCAAAGCTCTGGGCCTCACCTATGAACCTATGAAAAGAGGGGTTATGCAGCTTGATGGAAATAGAGTTGAAACCATAGGTGTCATCAAAGCGCTTTCGTTAACTCTATTCGCCTGCCCAAGTATCACAGTTCCACAAGACACAGTGATCATAGATGTTCCTCCTATATTTGGTCTCTGTCTATCCCGAGAATTTACTTCAAAGGTGGGCGGATATTTGTCTTTAGATTGGTCACATCTGATACTTAGGACCAAGCATGGCGCAAAAATGAAGATAGAATCAGAGGCTCTACATTCTGAACATGTGGCAGATGAGGCCCTGATCAATTTTGAAGCAACGCATACTTCTATCACCAAGCAGGAAATATATAGTGTTGAATTGCTAGAGGAAGAGAAGGTGAGTGGAGATCGGAATGATAAAGAAAACACTCATTTGAGCGAGGACATAAGCAATGACCCTTTCAGGAATTATCATGCTACAGGATTGGGCACATATGTAATTTATGATGAAGACCAGCTGCTTCTGAAGGTCGCCAAAGAATCTGATGGCAACCAAGCAAATGAGCTATGGACATTGTATTTTGATAGAGCAAGAAGCAAAGTAGGTGATAGAGCAGGGATATGTCTAATATCCCCATAGGATGAAAAGTTGTTGAGGTATTTCCGCTTTCAATTCACTTGTTCAAACAATGAGGCTGAATATGAAGGGTTAGTCCAAGGCCTAAGCCTTGCGGAACGAATGGGCATTAAGTAATTGATTGTGTTCGCAGATTCCCAACTAGTAGTTAACCAGGTTCGAGGAATTTCCGCAGCAAAAAATGTCCGCATGAGATCCTATTGGCACCGAATATGGGACTTGATTGAGAGTTTTGAAGCTTTCAACATTCAAACCATTCCCCGAAGACAAAATAGTGAGGCAAACCGTATGGCCGTGATTGGCGCTCAATTTGATCTTGTCTCTGTCTTGCTTCGGAATGAATATTCAGTACGAGTATTAATCCGACCAGCGATCCCCGACAATGATCAGAGTTGGCAAGTCTTTGAAAGTGATGAACACATCACTTCATTTATCCAACACTCAAGGGAATTTGCTGATCAGCTTCAACCAAAGATCGCCGAGGCTTATGAAGGACAAATTATGCAGCTCAAATCAAATAAACTTATGAAAGGGTTGGTTACTCTCAAAAACTTTTTTGATTGTAATGATGCCCGAAATGATAAGCGGAAGTTCATGGCAAACAAAAGTGATTATGAGGAACTTCTGATCTCCGATGGTAAGAATCTCTGAGTCAGAAAAGATGTCCCACATCGTGATAAAGAAAGGCTCATCGATTTTTGCAAAAAGTATGGAATAGTGGCCTGGTCCTACGATGATCTGGAGGGTTACGATCCTAGCATCATTTAGCACATTATTGAGCTAACAGAAGGTGCAAAATCAGTCCGACAGAAACAGATGCTAGTCAACCCTAAAGTTGAGGCCCTAATGGCACAAGAGCTAACCAAGCTCATTGATTCATGCATTGTCTTCCCAATCAAGCATAGTACTTAAGTATCGAATTTGGTACCAGTCCGAAAGAAAAATACTGATATCCACTTATGTGTGGACTTCCGAGACCTAAACAGAGCATCTTGAAGGACCACTATCTGTTGCCCTCTATGGAGGTAATCCTACAAATTGTGGCAGGATCAGAAATGTTCTCTCTGCTGGATGGTTTCTCTGGCTATAACCAAATTTGTGTTAAAGAAGAAGATCAGCACAAGACTACGTTCACCACGAAGTGGGGAATGTTTGCATATGCTAAAATATCTTTTGGTTTATCCAATGCAAGGGCAGCTTTCCAGTGGGTGATGGACATCGCATTCAGCGAATTGATCAATAAGTTTATTCTAATCTATTTGGATGACCTTACTGTGTTCTCTAAATCTAAAGATGATCATTTTGATCATTTAGAATTAGTTTTTCAAAAATGTCAGGAGTTCGGGGTTTCCTTGAATCCAAAGAAATGTGTATTCGGAGTACCGCAGGGTAAGTTGTTGGGGCATGTTGTGTCTAAAGAAGGTGTTTCAATTGACCCCGAATGAGTAAAGGCTATCAAATAACTTCCCTTTTCGATAAATAAGAAAGGTGTCTAGTCTTTCTTGGGCAAAGTAAATTTTGTCAGCAAATTTATTTCTGATTTTGTGGGAATGATTAGGCCGATCACCCTAATGCTAAAAAAAGATCAAGCTTTCAAGTGGACAACGGAAGCTCGAGAGGCTTTTGAATGGGTCAAGGAAGCGATTTCCACAGCCCCGGTGCTGGTTAATCTGGATCAATGCAAAGATTTTATAATGTATGTTTTCAGTAGCGAGTCCAGTATTGCTATTGTTCTAACCCAAAAAGATAGTGAAGGAAAAGGAGAATATCCAGTAGCGTTCTATTCCCAAACCCTAAAAGAATATGAGGCAAATTATAACTTTGTCGAAAGATAGGCCTTTGCAATAGTAAAGAGACTTAAAAAATTCCGCCATATAATTTCTTACAACAAGGTCTTGGTATATGTCACACATTCTAGTGTGCGTGAATACATCATGGAAGGAGAGATCATAGAAAAAAGGGCTAATTGGATCACCAAGATCCTTGAATATGATATCGAAGTCAGGCCTACAAAGACTATTAAAGGAAGAGGACTGTGTGAGTATATGGCACAAAACGAGGAGGTACCTACCGCAGAGGGGCAGCCAGAGCTCATCTTGATAAATGAATCAGCATTGAATGGTGATTGGCTGACTGATAGAGTGAGGTTCATGCAAACCAGAAGGTATCCGCCAGGCCTCTCATCCTAAAAAAGAAGGTATTACCGGCTTCAAAATTACAGGTATAAGCTGATAGAAGGAGTCATTTTCAAAAGGAATTTCAATGGTGTTCTCCTGCGATGCGTTACTTCAAGGGAAGCGCAGAGGATCCTCTACGCATTCCACAATAGCGACGAAGGTGGACATTTCTCTGCCAAAACTACCGCCATCAAGATCATGCAAGCTGGCTATTACTGGCCTACACTTTTCAGTGACTCCCACTCTCTGGTAAGGGCTTGTAAAAAATGTCAGTTCTTCACTGACATAAGGAAGAATTCAACAATGCCCCTCAGACCTATAGTGGCAGATGAACCGTTTGCGCAATGGGGCCTAGACTTCATCGGAATGATCAACCCAGTTTCTAGTGCCAGACATAAGTGGATTCTAACCGCTACAGATTACTTCACGAGGTGGACGGAAGTTGTTCCCCTTAAAGGTGCAATAGAAACAGAGATTGTAGACTTCCTCGAAGAATTGGTGACAAGGTTCGGTCCTCTAAAAATGATCATTTCAGACAACGCCAGAGCATTTCTAGGTACAAAGGTATGTCACTTTGCATTAAAGAATGGCATATTCCTTAAAACATCATCAAACTATTACCCACAGGGAAATGGTCTAGCAGAGTCGACGAACAAAAGTTTAGTCCAACTCCTTAAAAAGGTTGGCTCAGAGCACCAGAGGGAATGGCATAAAAATCTCTGAAAATCGCTCTGGGCAAACCACATAACTCCTAAGCAAGTCCTTAAGACTTCGCCTTATGAATTGGTATACGGGAAGGAAGCACTGTTACCCATCTTCGTGGAGATTCTGGCAATACAATTGTTGAAATCTCTTGACATAGAACAAAATGAAGCCATGGAGGTTTGGCTCGCCGAACTGCTAGAAGTGCAAGAAAAAAGGGAGAATTCCTTAATGGCAATGACAAGCCGTCAACAAGTGGTCAAACGATGGTTTGACAAGAAGGCTTCCAACCAGGGTCTAAAAAGTGGAGACTTAGTGCTAAAGTATGACAGCAGGGCTGCAAAGCCAGGTCAGCATGGTAAGTTTGATAGCATATGGGAGGGACCCTTTAAAATCATTCGGTGCAAACAACACAACGCTTTTGAGCTAGAGAATATGGAACAGGAACCGTTAGGAATCTTGGTCAATGGGATTCATCTTAAGTTATTCCATTAGGCATTAAGCTCTACTTTGTACATATGTAAATAGCGATTTTATTTTCTTTCCCATTTGTTTGGCCGGTTCTTTTTTCTAAAATCAGTTATCGTTTTGCGAAATTACTCATTATCATTGGCGGGTGAAACACTAGAGTTGTTTTACACAAAATACACTCATGTACAGAGAAATAGCATATAAAACTTGCAAACCCAAAAAAGTTTAAACACAAAAGCAAGAAAGAGCATGAATTTTTTTTTAAATGGGAGATATATATTTATATATATGTTCTTTAGTTACAAAATGGTTGGGGGGCCGTATTCCAAAATATATAAGCATATTGAGGTATATTATATATGATAGCCTTTTATCAGGCTTATATACAGCATGAGAGTTACATTTTGAGCAGCAGGTAAAAGGATTGTCTATTCGAAGGCATAACTGGCAGCAATTGACGCATTCACTGTAGCGTCCACTTCTTCCTTGTCTATGGGCTCCTCGGCGGCACTGGCAGCATCATTTGGCACAACCGTCATTAGCGGTGAGAACACTAGGTTTCTGAAGTCAGTATACTAGTCTACGTCGTAGAAAGGTATCACGTTGTAGCTCCAAAACAAGAAGTGTAGGGCCTGAATAACCCTTTGCTGGTGCTGGTCATGGGTTTGCAGGTAGAATCCGCTGAGGAATGGCATCTAAATGACGACAACTTCTTCCTTAATAAAGCGACGCAGGTCGCTAGCTGTTGGCAAACCTATCCCATAAGTAGCATGTGCAACTACCTCACCAAGACCATTCAGGTATTTTTTTGAGAAGATTTCTTTAACCAGCTTCAGGATCAGTAGCCGGGGAACGCTAATGTCCAGCATGGATGCTACAAAGTAGGAGCATACGTCGGTATTCACCTGATACTTATCCTCGTATTCTATGCAATATTTGTCTAAGACCCACTTAATAGCTACCAAAACCAGAGAATGCTTGTTCTTTGTCATCTTTTTCAGTCTCCTAGTTGAAATCTCCCCTAGGAACGCTGTCTGTGACTTATACGAGGTTAGACGAATTGGGGTATCCATTGCCCTGACACTGTCCCTAGGCCTCTGAGCTAATGCTGAATTTGTTTACCACCTAATCTATGAAAAGACTTGCTTAAGACTCAGCTAATGGCCTATCACTTCTCAAAAGCTAAGTATAAATTACTTACTACTTACTGGCCTATTTATAGAAAAATTGATAAGACCCATGCTAATCCGCCTCTAAAAAATGTGATATTATGCTAGCTGCTATTTCGAAAAATGAGTCTATGTTTACTCACATTTTCGGGCCAGTTACATCCGTGATAGCACGGCTCGATGTGTGCTTAATTAAATGAAGCTGATTAATTAGTTTTAAAAAGGTGGCGCTTGTTGGTGGAGGGACATATGGTCGTAGGCTATAGTGTCATCTCTCAAGCGCATCCCAGAGCCCAAGGCGATACTCATATCTTTTCAAGCGATGATCGTTTGCTTGGTGTAATCATTCCGGCCGGATATTAATTGCCAGCACATGCTAATGCAAGGTTGGCAAACTAGTTGCAGGCTCAATTTCCAAGGAGATCAGGGAATATCACATGATCGCCCAAATGCAATAATGAAATCCGGCCGCCTCGGAATAGCAATCAGTTCATCTTGCACGAGTTGCAAGATTAACAGTACATGCTGAATTAAATGAAAAAGGTTTGATTTCGCCTACCACCCTTGGGAAATGTTGCTATTATTGCATGAAAAGGCTTAATATTTCAAAGTATTTTTACAAATGCACAGGATAAGTGCAGAGTTGTTTTTTGTCTATCTATTTAGAGCCGAGCATAGTCACAATTATCCAGGAACTTGCAGGAATATTTAGGGAAGGAGAATGTCAGAATCTTCAGTTCAGCTAATGTAGGAGGAAATTAGCCAGGAACTATTCATGGCTATTCGTTCTTCAATAGAGGTATATATTTATGAGGATGTGGTGTATGCCACACCTAGTATACCCAGCAAGACGAGAAGACCCTACACGGAGGAGCTGGATAGACCCAAGAAATGGAGTAACTAGAAAAAATTTGAGGAAAAATGGGACAATATCTATGACCCAAGGCTCACGAAAAACCCTAAGTCCCTCAGAGAGGCAGCTTGTGCAAGGTTATCAGCACTAAGGGCAGACCAATCCATGGCAAGTAGAGTTTGGTATAGTGGTCTCCCACAATACATGGTTTCATTGGTGCACTATTGCCTAGAAGTGGTTGATGCTGCTATTCAGCGTTATAATCTTGATACCCATTACATTGAAAGCCGCAACTGAAGGGTGCATATCAGCCTAGAGGCCATTTGACACATGTTATGTATCCCAGATACAAGTAGGAGGAAGGAGAACATCGAGCCCTTTCGCCCAAGCAAGGGAGAGAAAATATGGAGGAAGATGAAAACCAGCTCAGATTTCTTGTTAGAAGAGATTGGTAAAAAAGGTATCACGGCCACTAAAGCGCCAAGTATCCCATTGTCGCGTAGTGCATTCCGCGATGATCTCCAAGACACCATGTCCATGCTGGCATTTATTTGTGGCCGAGACTCCGATGAGAAGATAAAAAGCTTTCAGCTGGGACCGGCAATGCAATTTAGTAAGCAGCATAAACTCTTCTGGTATGATTTTGTTGAGTTCATGGTCGAAGAAATAAAATAGAAAATTGAGAATTATCAGGCGGAGAAGAAGTTTAGATTTCTTTCCTACCTGGTCCACATGTTTCTGCATCAGAATCCGGATTTCTTCGCCCAATTTTTTTCGCTATTAATTTTTGATGAGCAAAATAAAAGGAAGCCGGTGTCTACATGGACACCTTTCCTTTCCGCATCATATGACTATTATGTGTTTGCGGACTATTTCATAGCCTCGGTTTTGAATGATTTGATCAAAGAAGGTGATATTATCCAGCTCGATAAGGAGCAGACCGGATTTATGCAGAGCTACACCCCTGCTTGTGACTGGTTCTTAGGCAGGGATTTTACTATCCTCCGAATGCGAAGTTTTACTGACAAACCGTTCCTGCTCCCAGCTTGCATTACCGATAGAGTGCTCGCGCTGGAAATATTCCGGCAGGTGTGTGTCATTGATTTCACTTTTTGTAGCAGCGGAAAGGTCAAGAAGAAGGGATTTTTCACTTGTCCAAAGAATTTCAAGTCGGTAACTCTGCTTAAAAAATAATCGCACCAGTTGTTAAAGGACAAGCTGACACATCTAGGATTGGTACTGGTAAACAATAAGTGGGAATACAACCCTTTCAATAACTTACCAGAGCCACATATGAAAGTTACCCATGTTTCTCAACCATACTGGGAGAAGCGGCTTAATCCATGAATGGATAGAGATGAAGATTTTGTTGAATTAGCATAAATCCCTACGCCGGACACTAGAGGCCCATGGCACAAGTTCTACTTTCTTGTGGTTGTGGCCAAGGATAATGTTTCCATGGAGCGTAGCATGTAGAACAAGTTGAAGAGGGATGAGGAATGGAGTGATGAAAAAATAAAAGTTTTCTGGACATATCGCCAGGAAGTAGCACAGTTAGATGCTCCTTACAATCAAGCGAAGGATGACTAGGAATTTGAAAGATAGTGGAGGGAAGGCAACCCCAGCCCGAGCTCTAGTATTGATAGGAGCGAAGAGGGGGAGGAATCCAAGGAGCATGAAGAGGAAGCAGCGGCATTGTCCTCCTCAGCGCAAAGGGGAAAAGTCTCTAGGCATGCCGCCTATGTGGCTACAAACATACGTTTTAATATATCAAGAGGCTCGCATACACTCACTTAGGCCGCTAAACCAGCCAGGCTAATGCCTCAGCAGAAAGATTTGGCTGCCGAAGTTAGTGAGTGTCTACCTGTGAAAAGACAGCGTACAGAAAGTATTATCAGAGGGGTTTTGCAAGAACCTGCCAAAGGAGAAACACCTGCTACTAGCCAAATACCAGAGTTTGCGAGGGAGTCACGAATGATTCTAGAACCACCATCGACTAGTCATTAGGTATATTTCACTCATTCTTCTCTTGCATCTCATTCCTTCGTATCCGCCCCTGCTCCACTGACGACTCCTGCCATAAGTTCGAGCCCTCTACCTTCTGCTTTTGGTCCAACTTATTCGGTTGGATTCGCCCAATTTTTGCAGGCCCACCTGCTTATAATTACTTCTCTGAGTATGCTCACGCCTACCGCTGCCGCTCAAACTTTCCTTGCCTCACTTTCAGAAAATGTTCCCCCTATCAGTGCTCATTCTTTTTCCACTATGCTTACAGATACTCTTCAATTACAACAAGCTGACACCCTGTTAGCAACTCCCTTTTCTCGGCCAATGAGCCTTATGGCTGATTCCCCGATTTAGTTGCCACAAATACTTAGCCCTACTAATCGTTCTCAGACCAAACTATGAAATGTGCCACATTTTTCTCTATAAACAGTCACTTTCTAGAAGAAGCAAATGCGTGTGCCTATGAAGGTTACCTATCCCTATGCCCTGCCTATTGGTGCTCCTTTTGCAGGTGGGCTAGTTTCATCACCAGCCGAATTCATAGCACAGATAGATTGTGGAAAAGAGGCACGCGCGAGTAGAATAAGGAAATGCAAGGCAAAGGATGACAATACTCACCTTGAAGCCAAAATTACAAGCTCGTATGATGGGCGGAATAAAATTAAAATTCATGACCATGTACCCAAGGATAAGCAAGCCTTAAGGAGAAATGCAACTCGAAGACTATGAGATCTATGCTGTTGGACTTGACATGAAGGTAGCCAGGCCACAAGATAAGGTTGAAATCATGGAGAAGCATAGCGGATAGTCGCCGACTTCCTCAAAGGCGGTGGAAGCGGAGTTAAGAAAAATGATGGAAACAACTACGAGGCTGACTAAGGGAAAGGGTAGGAGTTTCACGGAAACAAAGGGAGAAATCCTTAAGAGGTAGATATAGAATGGTGAAGAGGCGGCGATGAAAATAAAAAGGAGAGCGGGGCTTGAGCGAAGTCACGAGAACTGGGATTCTTGACCCAGGCATAATAAAAGAACTGCAAAGCAAGAACAAGAAGTACGACAGAACCTACAGTTAAAAGAGGAAGAGCTTGAATGCCTCTGCCTTGAGCATAGTCAGGGGATGGCACAAAAGGGTGAGGAATTAGAGCGCCTACAGGATCAGTATGAGCAAAGAGTACAAGAGAAAGAGATCAAATTTAAAGGCCTAAAGGCTCAAAAATTTGGGAGGGAACTCACGGAAATAAAGGCTTCTCTACGGAGGGCAATCGATACAAACCATTCCGTACGGCGAGAATTAAGAATAAAGAAATGAAAGGCAATATGCGAGGCATCCAAAAAAGAAGCCCGAGAATTAGTTAGAGGCCCTTATTTTAGAGCGTGGAAATTACTTTGCTTAAAAGCCTCTGTTGCGCTGCTTGGCAGTGTCATTACATTTGGTTAGGCAATTGTACATTTCTCACTCAGAAAAAGTCAAGACCTTTTGCCTAACACTGCAGCCTACCCTCTGATTTATCGACAAGGCATCAAGGCTCAATCAAGAGGCCCACGACACAATTGAGCAGTTCCCACGTTTCATCCTGGAGAAGGTTCCCCAGGCAAGGGACTTGCTCAACAAGCTATACTCAGTCTCGGATGAAATCCTGGCCGGGGCGGGTATCGAAGATCGGGACATTGCTGCTCAAACAACAAATAAATTCATTTATTGTCACTCGGTTTGATTATTACTTCAAGGTGGTGAAGCTTTCTGTAAGGCGCTAAGATTATCAGAGTTTATCACGAAGATTAGGCGGGATGGAACGCCATCCCCGTTTCTCGAGGATGGCTCTATTGCCACAACTTCGCGGGTGTTGAGTTATTAAGCGGAAGGAAAATGGCCCAGGAAGCTTTAGGAGTTAATGACTCCAGCAGTAGGCATTGAAGCAGTCATTCGGCTTCGGCTCTCATTTGCTTTTTCATATCCAAGCAGGCGCCGATCTACCCGATGTGCTGCCTCACAAGGAAGCTATTGATCTACGCAGAGCACAGAAAAATTTGCGCAGTATAGCAAAGCCATCCGAAAATGAATGGTCGCCCTTGTAGGTGGCTCTTTCCAAACTCTGACTCTATTAAGCCCTATGCATAAAGCTCTGGTCTGCAGCACAAGAGAGATTTTTTTTGGGTTCTCCATTCCTTATTCGAAACACCCCTGATAGTCGCCAAAAGCTGTTTAAATAAATATTTGAGTAGCTCCCTTTGGGTTTCTTTTTGTATTGTATGTGCGTCGGCCTGTGCATCGCTGAGTTTATTCGGCTTTCCATCAAGTTTTCATCTACCACTTCATGTACATACTCTTCGCGGCTTCGGGTAACGACTTCCTTTTCAAGTCCTGAGGAGCTACGTTGGGCGTCCATGTGTCACACTAGCGGGAAGTTTTATTTTTTATTTCCTTAAGGTCTCTTCGGGTTACAGAAGGCTTCCGCGGGGCCGTCTTTTCTAAAAAGTGTCAAAGGGTCCTACATCATGCTACGTGGCGGCAGATCACAAGTTTTTCATGAGGGGATGAAATAAACAACCGCAGACAGTGAAATGCTGCCACACATCCTTTACGACAAGCTGATTGAACTTTCCCTCTGTCGCGATAAAGATCTCTACCCATTGGACACGTGTTGCATCTTCGCAATCTCTCGGCAGTAATGGGAGAAAGTTTCATGCGGGCAACGAAAGGCTGCCATGTGCCTTGCGACTGATCTGTAGAGCAAGCGATGGGATGGCTGAAGGAGATAATGCTATTGGGTACCGCTCGTCATGGTCATTTGTAGCGGTGGATGACACTTGTCGCCTCAAGCCTAGCTGGGACCACCGCCATCATTACGAGGGATGCACCTACACCTGGGATGACCAAATGTTGTGTTCTAGCTCGATGCCATTGTAACGGCCTTAGGAATCTTCTGATTCTGGCATCATTGCAGGGCATTGCGGGATCTTTTCTGTTGCAATTCTCTAAAGCGGTGGGAGGTTGCTTTTCCTGCTATATATACTCTCTTTGTCGATGAGAGATGGTCCAAATTTTTTTGAGAGAAACACATTGGTTTTAGCAAAAGACACCAGGCCTCTTTTACTATTTTTATTTGCAAGAAACTTTCAGACTGTGCCAATTGTTAGGCCTTTCTATTTTTTATGCTTTAATTAAACTGTAAACTATGCTCTATACTGTCTTAAGCATTTCATTTGAAAAACTTCTATATATGTTGAATACAAGTTTGCTTACCTAAATCATGTCTAATGACTCTTCTTAGTAGTGAGGATGTATGCAATATTATTTTATGTCAATAAATGAAATGTTTATGCTATAGTTTTAAGTCTCTGACGTTTTGGAATGTAGCAACACCATTTAGGCCCCTAAATATATGATTTATCATGTCCATCAGTAATTTTGGCGAATCGCCTTAGATTAGACTTTTCTTCATTATATTCGTTTACTTTTCCCTTTCCAAAACCCATTATAGAAGAAGTCGGCTTCTTTAAAAATCCGGAGGTCACTCAGTTTAGTGCAAAGGGTCCCCCTTAAACTGAGTTTCCCATAAGACACTGTTACCTCGTCAATTTTTGGCGTCAATAATACTTATACATCAATATATGTATATTTTAATATAAATAAATTATTACTTTAATATCCAAACTCAAACACATATAATCCCCTATCCATTAATAGATATATACACGAAATGCATACATATATACATATATATATATGTTTTATCAATTGATATATAAATATGAACACATGAGGAAGAAATCACATATGACAAAGAGACTCAATCACATAACCCAAATCAAGAACATTCATAACAAGATCATAACCTCTTCCAAATCATGCACAAACAAGATTAAAGGTAACATACCATTTCCCAAGCTACTAACTTGACTTGAAAAAACTAGTAGTGGGTGTGTGAAAGCTTGCTTAGGCTCATTAAGGGTTACCAAACCAAGCTCCTCTCCTGCACGATACTTCCCTTTTCTTTCAAAGGCTCAAACATGTTCCTGCATCCAACTTAGTTCATTGCAATAGTAGTTAGCCAATAACAACACAATCATTTGTATCATAAATCATTTGCATTGACAAAGTATTAGAATATTCACATTGCAATACATATTATTTCATTTTATTTCATCAATATAAACATAATTACTCCTTTAAAAGAAATGACATCTTAATACCTATTAGAGTATTTCATTAATCTATCAAACATATTAAAGTCGCAATTAAAATTAATCATCATATTTACTTATGAAGGTAAAAGTAACTCAGTAACAATAAGACAAGGTGTAGCATACTTCCCCCCTTGTGAATCATCGTCTCAATGACTTTAAGCACTAAACATATCATAAAATAGAAGTTTCACATCATGTAAGAAATAAACAAATAACCAATTAATCTTTCCTCATAGCACAACCCCTTGCATTCTCGTCCTCCCTGGACCTTGCGCAGAGTAACCTTGCTAACCCTTGGGAAGAACTTGTGTGCTTCACACACACTTTCTCTCTCAAAGAGTTTATATATTATAATCATATTACCTCATATGTATATCATAAGTACAATAGTAACTGTATATCACATGACACCTATACCACAATGATCGGATAAAAAACTCGTTCTCATTGGCTAATTCAATTGTCCTTAGTGTAACCCAAATGGAAAAGGAATGTCGGTGTATTTCACACCACATCATGGGTCCCATCCTTCCCTTTGGTATTTACACCATTGGCCAACTAAGAATTTGAGACCGTCCATCACTGACACAAACATTCACCTTAAGCATATTAGTATTGCTTCTTAACTTAAGCTTGGTATCAACAAAGTGATCATGGTTTACACAAAACCTTAACAT
Source organism: Sequoia sempervirens (assembly GCA_007258455.2). Taxonomy (NCBI): domain Eukaryota; kingdom Viridiplantae; phylum Streptophyta; class Pinopsida; order Cupressales; family Cupressaceae; genus Sequoia; species Sequoia sempervirens. The sequence continues at coordinate 200,104,213 of VDFB02271358.1, forward strand.
TACTTGCTTATCCCAATCTAAGACAACCTTCTTGGGAACATTAAGCAACTACTTTACACAATATGTCATTTTGGACTAATATCCTATAAATCAAATTTCCCAATCAAAATTGGTTATCTTGGTGAGTCTATCCACCATAACATTATGTCAGTTCCATCGACATAGAAAGATTAGAACTATTCCAATGTTATGCCACTTCCTTAAATTTATGAGTATACAAATCCTGTTAATGATGACATCCTGTCTTCATCCATTTGTATATTGGACAACAACTTGTTGCATACCATGCATCATCTTACTATGTTTCCTTCCAAACTACAGTGGTTAATTTTGTTGTTCCAGTGCCCTGAATATGACATCAATTTACCTCATTTAATTCCTTAATCTCCTAGAATTTTGGGTACATAGGTTCTTTTTCCAATTCATATTAGTCATCCCAACTAAGTGAGATACTCTTCAATGGACTTATGCCACATTTGATTCTCAGGTATAATTGTTAGATATTTTTTGGAGATAAAACTCCATCTTAGGACATCCATTACTTGGAATTATTTTGTCCTTAAATTATTGTCAAAGTTGTAATCCAATTTTTAGCTCAATATATCTCTTTTGATGAGCATTTATACTAGTTTGAGTAACAATCCTCATTAAATCATGTTGGCTTGATATTATTTTCCAAAAGATATCCAACAATTTTTACATGCCTAGTTATCAAGCATGTTCATTTTTGGATAACTCTAAATTATGAGTACATAAATCTTTCCTTTCCATTTGAATAGGTGATTATTTTTCCTTTTATGATCAAGCAAACCACCTATCATTTTCTAAAGTATCAATTATAATAACAAATTGATATTTTGAACAAATATATATAAAATTTTACTGTAAACATTTCTATCTTAATAGTCAAAATCCTTTGACCTTTCCATTATCTTTCACTAATAATTCCAATACCTCAACCTTCATGGTCATGGAGTATAAGACTTTGATTGAATCATGACTTTTGAAGAATTCAAAAGTTCTTCCAATTTAAAAAATACATCATTAAACTTCATTGAAAAGGGTACTTATCCAAGTCCATCTACTCTCCTTCTTCCCCCCCTTAGTGGTTTCACAACACTAGATTAGTTTAAATTTGAATTCTTAACAACCATCCTTTCTCACCTAAGTAGGTTGAATTAATTTATAATTCCTTGTTGTTGGCTTTTGATTGACTTTTACTTGCCTTTCTTACCCTCCATGGCATGCCTTGAATATACTTTTTGTTTCCAAATTGGATTCATCATCGCCTTCTAATCTCTCAGAATCAATAGTTGGGTTTCCAATAATGAGATCTAATGAATAATCAACAACTTTACAAGCTAAGAGGTACTCTAGTGTTTCATTCCAATTCTCTTTCCTTGTATACTAATTTAATATTCAAGTGTTCATTTAAGGATCTAAACATAAGTTTTACTTTTGTTGACAAGTTGGTAAGTTCAATTTGAACTTCTATACTCTAACTGGTCCCTTTATCTGAATTGTTTGATTTTCTTCCAAACTCTTACCTTGTAGTCATCTTTCTAAGTGATTTTGTCCTAATTCTCGGTAATTTCCTTTTCTCATAACCTTAGACACTCTAAAGTTGTTTGATTTCTTTTTCCTATTTTTAATTAGAACTCCAAATTGATCTTGTTAATTTCGATTGTTGGAACCATGTTTACTTCATTGAATGCTTTTTTTACCATTCTAGTCTCTACCCTTATTCTAAGGTATCAACCTTTCACTCTTTAATTAATATTGCAAGATCTTAACCTTGTACTAAATCAGATTTGTCAAGGGTTATCCTGCCTCCTGGATACCTCTCTAGTTGATTTTGATTCACAAAATGTTGACTTCCTACTTCGACTAAGTTTTTGATTTATGCTATTAATTAGTTCTCTTCCCCTTACCATCCTGGCATAAGAAATTTTCAAACACTATCCATTGATAATGTTTACATAATACTTACATAATGAGCTCATAGGTTCCAGTGTTGAACCTGGTAGCTTTGATACCATGTGTAACATGCCCATTTTTCTACTCAACAAATTTTCTATGTTTAAACCTCAAGTGAATAAACTATGATGCCAATCACATAGCATTAATTTTTTTTTCAACATAAAGACAATATGCACATTTGATATAACAATATTCCAAACTTTTTCATTTCATTTCAACGAATTATTACAATCTTTCCAAAGTAATGACTTCATAATACATAATCTCAAGATAACATTTCACATTTTACATTATTCCATATAAATGGATATAATAATGCATACATAGCTCCCTTGAGTTTACTGGTAGTAGAGATACGTATGGTCGAAGTAGTCCCCATTCAAATCTTGGCTACCAACTGATGAGGAGAAGCATCACTCAAGTGCTTTTCTGCCAACCTCAAACTTATTGCAGTCCCCCACACATCTACCTAATGGTAAGATGGCCCTACCCTTCGACAAAGAGATTGGTTTGGTAACCTCATAATACTAGCCTTCTTGAGCATGGTGTTGTGTCCTACAAAACTAGAATTTTCCCATACAATGGCTACAACCTACGTGTATGACAATCTTATGCTAGCATGCATAACTGGATCACAGTGAATTGATAGTGTAAACAATGGAAACTTACACTACTTTGGCCAAAAAACTCAACACTCATTTACTTTGAGTGAGAGTCATCCTATTCACACACCTTCTTAGCTCGATTTATAATGACCACACATATTCTATGCATAGGTTGTCCCCTTCATTGGATTATCCTTACCCTAGGAGGAATAACCTATTTTCATTTCTTGTTTACCATGATATTTCTATTAAAGTAATTCACATGCATAGGCTATCACCTCCATTGGATTATCTAACCCCAGGAATAACCTATGATCATTTCATGATTCAAACTTCATAAACAACTTCATAATCTAAACTTCACAAACAACTTCAACAATAAATGACTCTGTTCTAGAGTATATCTCAACAATAAGCGATTCTCATCAAAAGTATAAATGACCTCAACATGATCTCAACAATAAATGGCCTTAATCAAAAAAGGATATTCCTATCAATAAAAGACTCCGTACAAAAGTATAAACTCAACAATAAGTCAACTCTTTTTGAAAGTACGATCAACAATAAAATGATCAACCAGATCATATGGGTTATTCTCGACCTATTCGATTCAGTCATTAATCAAATAACAACCCTACCAAGTAGGTTATTTCTAACACAGGGTTTCCATCAAAAGTAATATAATGATCAAGTAATCACAACAAATCATAAAACTTCTACATTCAGTATGACTCAAATATTCACATGTTCGTAATGTTCACTATATTTGTATATTATCTAAAGGACATTATCCACTTGTGAGGTTTTGGTGCTTTTGTGCCCATATTCCTCTTCACAATACGGTTTTGGGTTACCAAAATGTCAGTCCTCTAGGATACCTTAAATAGGAATAGACTCTTAATCAGAAACAAGAAGACAACATAATCATAAAATACATTTTATCAGCCCTATCATTGAATGGTGATATAACCACCAAGTTTATACCTTAACCCTAGGGTTAAGATTCTCTTCCTACTTTCTAGGAGAAATACGTAATCAATAAAATAAAGATTATCAATCAAGGTTTTCATAACATCACAACCTAACAATGAAGACATTTCTATCATGCCACTTTTCTCATTGTGTTACTAACCTCATTGTCTGTAAAGGTTTACTTAGCATTATAAGCTAATAAAACACTTCAATGTAATATGGTCTTCACAAGCCAAGAAACATCTATATAATCTTAACTTAATATAGTATCTAGTACAACCTAGACACTTCTAATCCAATATATAAAGTATATGCATATAACCCAATAATGGGGTTCACAACCAATTAGACTCGTCAAGCATCTTTCGTACTTATCCAAAGAAGAATATAATCATATTCATAATACAACATCTAAGCTCCTTTCCAACTCAATTATTTCCAAACAAGACATATAAAATCATGCAATCTTTTCAACATAAAATACATGAAGGAATAGAAACTAGCATGCTTTTATTAAGCAAGCTCTCCAATTGACAATTTTGGATTCCTAGTTCAACCTTCTCACAAACAACTTGTGAACTCATTCTATGAACAACCTTCACTATCCTCTATATTTTCTCTTGACCAACTCTCACTATGCAATAATCAAACTTCTCTAAATTCTCTCAAACTCTCACAAATACTAAACTCAAAATTGTAGCAGAATAACTCTAAAAAAGAAAAGAAAATAAGAATGCTCAATGCGTGTACCACAAAATGGAGAATGATCCTCTATTTATAAAAAAACTTGAGCAAAATGATCCTCTATTTATAAAAAAACTTGAGCACTCCATGGCTACAAATAAGCTCATGAGATTGTCACCTTCCTATTGAATCAACCTATTAAAAGAGTGGCAGCAGCTAAAAACATTGATTAGTAAACACATGCACAACTAGCTTACACCTCAAGGAATGAGTCATTCTTTTTAATGGACATCAAGAATAACACTTAGAAATGCAAGGTTATTGGTTTCAAAGATTGACTCTTTTTATCTAGCTTCTCATTTGACTATTTTTCACATTCTAATTTTCCTCATACACTAGAGATGTTAAGCAAAATAGACTTCTAAAATATATGCATAGTTCATAACTTGCCGCCACATAGTATATCATGCTCCCCTATTTATTTGGTTTTTATTTTGGAAAATACCAGGGCAAAGTTCTTTATACATTTGATATTTACTTTTCCTTCACAATTTGAATTAGTTTGTCCAAATTATATTCATACATTGGTTTGCTTTATTCCCATGTGCCTTACTTAAATGTTGTCTTTGTTTGTATTACACAACATTTAAATTCTTTATGCAATGTCCTTAATAAATGTGTTATCATTTATATTCACAGCATTGGTCAAAGACAAGGTAATGTTGACTTGCATGTAACCTTTATACTTGGTTTGAATTCATTTATACGTGCTATATTATAGCACTGTCCATGCTATCTTTATGGTCTAATGTACTTATGTTTACCTTTCCTCTCATGTGCTATGTGCTATATATATTCATATTTCGTGCAATATATCATACATATATATACATATATATATACATATATATATATATATATATATACATATATATATACATACATATATATATATATGATACATATATATACATATATATATACATACATATATGTACGTATATATATGTACTATATGTATATATATGTACGTACATATATATACATACATATATATACGTACATATATATACATAGATATAGTATATATAATATATTATATATGTATATATATATACATATATACATGCATATATTATCATTATATATATATGCATTTTTATATATATATATATGTGCTATATATATACATATATATGTATGTATATATGTATACATATATGTATATATATGTATGTATATATATGTATATATACATATATATACATATATATGTATATATATATACACACACACAAACACATATATATTTATCACATCATATATATAACGATTTATATAATTATATTCTCACAAATATTGCATATATTAATTGCCATTCAAATATATATTTAAGTAATTATATATATATATGTTTATACATATATGCGTATACTAATATATAAGTATATTTGTTTACATGAACGTAGTGATATACTTATACATTAATATATGTATATTTTAATATACATATATCATTACTTTAATATCCAAACTCAAACACATATAATTCCCTATCCATCAATTGACATATACATGAAATGTATATATATATGTCCCATTTTTCCAATCGACTTTCTAATACATATGGGTTATCGAGGACATGTACATATATATATATATACATATGTCCCATTTGTCCAATCGACTTTCCCATACATATGTGTTAGCGAGGACATATATATATATACATATACATAATATATATATATTATGCATATGTGTATATATATATATATTTATGTATATAATTCATTGATTGATATATAGATATGAACACATAAGGAAGAACTCACATATGACAAAGAGACTCAATCACATTACCCAAATCAAGAACATTCATAGACAATATCATAACCTCTTCCAACCATGCACAAAAAAGACTAAAGGTAACATACCATTTCCCAAGCTACTAACTTGACTTGACCAAACTACTAGTGAGTGTGTGAAAGCTCAGTTAGGCTCATTAAGGGTTACCAGACCAAGCCTCTCTCTTGAGTGATACTTCCCCTTTCTTCCAGAGGCTCAAACCTATTCCTACATCCAACTTAGTTCATTGCAATAGTAGGTAGCCAATAAAAACACAATTATTTGCATCATAAATCATTTGCATCAACAAAGCATTAGAATATTTACATTACAATACATATTCTTTGATTGCATTTCATCAATATAAACATAATTACTCCTTTAAAAGAAATAACATCTTAATTTACCTATTTTAGTATTTCATTCATCTATCAAACACATTGAAGTCATGATTAACATTTATCATCATATTTACTTATGAAGATAAAAGTAACTCTGTAACAATAGGACGGGGTGTAACAATTACCTAAGCCTTTAGAAGAGCTTCCTTGTAGAGTCAGTAACAGGTTTTTAGTAGCTTTGAAGAATTTACAAGGAAAGCTATAAAGGTCATGGAGCTTCTCATTGGTCATTTGTGTGAGCACAAAATAGCAAGCTCATAAAAAGCTTAGTGGAGAATCACAAGAAGCTTGAGTAGACAAACCAAGATTAGAGTAAATACCCAAGCATTGTTCTAAATCTTGAGAGTACTCTGCATGATTCTCTTGGGTTTGAAAAATTAGTTTATAATGGTCTCGGAAGGTCTTCTAAATCTTAGAGAGGAACATGAGTTGTTAATGAGCAAATTGAATAGCTTTAAGTTATTCTCTCTGTTGGTGTAAACAAAGTCTTGTACCTAGTTAATTCATTACTAGGGGGACTTATTTACACATGTTAAGTTTACTTAGGTCATAGGAAGGAATCTTTCTAGAAGGTGTTAGTTGTCATTAGTTGTTATCTTATCATTTTCCAACTACTACATGTGAACCTAGGTAAGTGTGATTAGTTGTCTCATGTCATATGATTAAGACACTTGTCATAATCCTATGACATCTTGCATCTCGCCTTGGCTATATAACCAAGGGGTCTCTCATTGTACAATCATCCATCTCATATCATTGACATTGAATACAGTTTATTCTTTTCATATTCATCTCTCTTTCATGCTTTCCATTTGGTCTCAAGATCTTGGTAGCCATAGCCAATTCTAACATGGTATCAGAGTGGGTTGGGTGTCATTGGAGAGTCTTTTTTCTGAAGAGAGATACTAGATTTGGGGAGGTTCCATTTTTGGCTCTTTATTGTAGGTTCATATCAGAGCTTGCTGGTGCAAATCTAAGCTCACCATTGCATCCGAAAGGTTCAAGAAAGTTGATTTTTCCTTTTGTTTCATCCAAATCGGGCATACAAGGCCAAATCTAAGAGGGTTTGAAGTTGAAGAGTGGTTGCCAGATCCAGAAGGTAGCTACATTTTTGGAGCATTTTGCGTCAAATCTGACCTTTCCATCGCGTCCAGAAGGGCCAAAAACCCTAAGATCGATTGTCAATTTGTCCAAATTGGAGCAGTTGTCCGGTGAGGCAAAAAAATTTGCCCAGGAAGCCATATGGCCCCCCAGGGCACCATCATTATGTCAGTGGTATGATTTATTAAAAATATATATATATTATATTTTCTACAATTTATATTTTTTCAAAAATCTTTCTAAAAAAAAATCATAGTTTTTAAATAGAAAAGTTTTGATTTAAAAATCAATAAAAAAGGGCCAAAAGTTGCAGATTAAATCTGCAAACTACGCAGACCTGGTACGAAGTACTGCGGCCGCCACATGGCAGAACCGCCATGGCCAGCCCGTGGCCCCACTATACTCGAACGATAATCTCCATACCAGCGAAGGAAAGAAAATTCGACGAACAAGAAATTCAAATCAGCAGCTAATAAAAAGAATCTGACATTTGTTCAAAGAGAATCCGACAAGAATTTCTTCAACTGACAGTCTAATCAGTTGAAGAATATTCCTCACAGGGTATATACCTGCCTTATAAAGAATATTCCGGCAAGGGGAGCAATGACGACGGTGATGGATAAACAACCATCAAATTTAAATGAGCAGATTGTTGATGTCATCCCTGCGTCAGCAGTTTCTAAAAATTTTTGCCCCCCTCTCCAATTACATTTTCAATTTTGCAGGCAAACTTTGAAGGCTCATTTTGGCTCCTTTTTTCAACCATTTTTTTTTTTTTTTTGGCTAATTTTTCACGCTCTTCGCAGTGTTGCAATTAGTTTTTGGTTTTGGTGTCTAGTTTTTCTAGAAATTGTAGATTCTCACAGGTGTTACTTTGTCCTCATTTTGGGAACTTTGGGAGCTAATATCTTGCTCCTACGGTAACATTTTTGGGTGCAGTTTTTTTTTAAAGTGCATATTTTTCATGTACTTCTCAATGGTATGATTAGATTGATCTCATTTTGTACCAAAAAAAATGTACTTGATTTTGTGGCCAAATTTGGCATTTGCATGTACCAAGATCAAAGACCACTTCATTGTTTTTGGCAAGTGGCAACTGTAAACACACTAAGTATAAAGTGCCAAATCATAAATTGCTTGGGGGGGTCTCTTGATTAAGTAATTTGGGGGGTAATCTTGCAGGGATTGGTTGCATTCTTTTGCTTGGTTTGTGTTCTTGCAATGGGGAAATCTCAAATTGAACTCCTAAATCCATATAATTATGCTACATGGAGAAAATCAGTATGGAACTATCTCATGATGAAAGGTCTAATAGGTCATCTAAAGGAAACTATTCAAAAACCTACTGATGCTAAAGAATTGGCAAGGTGGGAGATTGATAGTGAGAAAACACTTGGATGCATATGTTCATTAGTCTTGTTTGATTTGCAATTTCATATTGAATCATGTAATACACCTAAAGAGGCATGGGAGATTTTTGAAAAATTGTATGGTAAAACAGATAAGATTAGAGGATATTAGATTAATAATGATTTGATGATTCTTGATCCTAAATGTTTTGACCACATCCAAGACTACATCTCTAAAATCAAGCAACTAAGAACACAATTGAAAGAATGCAGTATTGAAAAAGAGGATTTACAATTGATTCTGAATGTGTTATCCAAGCTTGGTCTTGAATATTCAGTTTTTGTTTCTGGCTTTCATACCCATCAACTTTCTATGGGAGCATCATATGTTGATCCTAAGTTTGATGACTTTTCAAATCTCCTAATTCAAGAGGAAGCTAAGTTAATGAGCATGGGTCTAATCAAGTCTTCCAAGTCACAAGCATTATTGACAAGTGAGTCAAAGGGACATAAAGAATCAGGGAAACTTGATAAGAAACAAAAGAAGAAAAAGAACAAGCCACATAAATAATCAGAATCCTCATCCTCAAACGGAGAATCATCTAAGAAGGAGAGGCCTTTTTGTGCATATTGCAATAAGGATGGACATGAAGAACACTATTGTTATAAGAAGGACATTGATGAGTTGAAAAATCTTCTCAAAAGGAATCACATTTATTTGCTTTCTAGAATGTCTGAATCTTCTTCTCCTTCTACTTCAAAACAGTCTAAAAAGGACAAAGGTCAAGCATCTACATCAGGATATAAAGGACAAGCTCTTTGTGCTCTTTCAGGTCCAAGATTGGGGAGATGGCTTCTAGATTCAGGAGCATCTCATCATATGGAATCTTCGTAGACTATCTTTTCATTTCAGCCTTGTACTATGTCTCCTATCTTGATGGGAAACAATACATACATGAGTGTAATAGGGAAGGGATCTATTAGTTTTGGGGACAACAGTTTCCAAGATGTCTTATGTGTTCCTCATTTGATGAATAATCTTCTTTCCCTATATCAGATTACACATGGCGGAGATGGGAGAGCTATGGAGTTCACACCTGATTCAATTATCATTCGAGACTTGGAGAGTCAAGAGATCATTGCTACTGGGGTGGTTGATCACTCGTCTTAGTTGTATACCTTTGCATAGTTTGCTTCTGATGGTGACATTGTTCCTTTGACTGTTTTTCATATGGACCATGATTTAGAGGAGACCTTTGGCTTCTTGAACTTGGGAGTTCTCACATCAGATCTAGTTCTTGAGTCATGCATTTCATCTCCTCCATCCACTGTTGTAGTTGATGATGCTTGTGTTTCCACAGTTTGGGTTCCTTGTGATTTAGTGCAACAGGATATACATTGTCTTTCATATTTGGCTACTTTGGATGACTTCTTGACAGGTATTTCAGACTTGTTTGTGGAGTCTCATAGATTTGGAGGACACCATTGATGACATTCATCTTCTCTTTGATGAAGATGATCCTTCTTCAATTGTTGCGAGGGAACTCTCTAACCCTCTTGTTTATTCTCTACATGATCATTCTTTGTAGTTTGACATGATTTTGGATTCTTTTGGACAACATTTGGAGGAGGTTTCTTTGTCTTCATAGGGGATATCTTTGTCTTTGGATCATGTTCTACACTCATCTCTACTAGATGTAGGATTGTCATCTTCAACAGTGTGGCCTAGAACGCCTGTTTGGAGTGTGCCAGCTTTCGGCATCGACATGGAGACACTTGAGCATGCTTCAGAGACATCATCATCCATCATTCATATTCTTGACATCCTGCATACATCCATGGTTTTGTTTCTTTCTAAGGGGAGGAACGTTGTTCAGTAAGATTGGATCATCTTCAATATTCAATGTCGAGCTTCTACCATCATTGCAGGAGACTCAACATTGAGGGGGGGCTGCCTTGTCTCTCTTCTACTTCTTTCTTATGGGGGGGTCTTTTTCCTCACATGGGGTTTTTACCTTCTCATTCTTCATTGAGAGTATTTCAATTTTTTGTATTTCATCTCTCTTTTGGGCAGGAGTTTTGTCCCATTGGGTTTTCTCCTTTTCTCCATTTGTGAGAGATTGCATTGCTTTGCATATGTACATGGGTACCTAACATGGCCTAGTAGTCGGCACCCATTCTTGCATCTTTTTGTCATTTGCATAATAATCTGCTACTCCCTAAGTTGCACTTAAGGGGGGTGTTGGTGTAAACAAAGTCTTGTACCTAGTTAATTCATTATTAGTGGACTTATTTACACATGTTAAGTTTACTTGGGTCATAGGAAGGAATATTTCTAGAAGGTGTTAGTTGTCATTAGTTGTTATCTTATCATTTGACAACTACTACATGTGAACCTAGGTAAGTGTCATTAGTTGTCTCATGTCATATGATTAAGACACTTGTCATAATCCTATGACATCTTGCATCTCACCTTGGCTATATAACCAAGGGGTCTCTCATTGTACAATCATCCATCTCATATCATTGACATTGAATACAATTTATTCTTGTCATATTCATCTCTCTTTTGTGCTTTCCATTTGGTCTCAAGATCTTGGCAGCCATAGCCAATTCTAACACTCTCACCTACTTGAGGTAAAGGATTTGAAGAATTTTGTAGTGGCTTTGTCACCAACTTCAAACTAGTAAAGGTAGGATCTAATCCAATCACTCTTAATGTGGTGGTATTCACTAAATTTAAGCTTATACTTTAACCCAACAACCAAGGTCTAATGTTGGAAGTCAAAGAGGTTGAATGAAAACCCTCACAAACTATTTAGTAGTATTGTCGTCAACCTATTTTTGGTTATTTTCCACTTGTTTACAATTATATTGTATAAAGGTGGCAATGCAAGTAAACACGTCAATTTGGTCTACCTATAAATGTGTGATAGATGTGGTTAAGGTTATAAACCCATACAATGAGTTGGATAAAACTCTCTTGTAAGAAAGTAGTTTCATATTCAAATAGAATTATATATTGGGAATATTGTGAAGCCCATTATTGCTCACAACCTAAAATGTGATGGGATAGTGATTAGAAAGGATGCTCTATAATTTCACTTTCACTAACCATCCATCATATGCAAAGAGTTGAATATGTACTTCCCATGAGTCTTGATGGGATAACAATTAGAAAGGATGATTTATAGGCTCGCTTTCACTAACCATTCATCATATGCAAAGAGTTGAACATGTAATTCCCGCGAGTAATGATGTGATCTAGCCACATAAGGACCCTATCAAGGCAAGAATCAAGGTTATACCACATAAATAAAGGATGCACCTTGGCATGCCACCATCAAAAATTTGGGTTTGACAACATTCGATGATTATTAAAATAAGGCCAAGCTTCTTACTCACTAATGAACTATTTCTTTAATAGATATCCCTCTTTATCATCAATCGAATCCATAAAATAAAAATCATCATAAATGACCCAATTAAAAGGGGTGCTATGTTGTGAGATAGCAATCTCCATAATATTAGTTTTTTGGTTCATTATTTGGTGCATCAACATTAATAATGCTAGGCAAATGGCCATCAATGTCAAGCACAATCCACACAACATGATGGTTTAGCTCTATCCCAAAGAAGTTAAATGGACGAACATAAATGTGGGGAAATTAAAACGAATGAGTTATCATGACATTCCTTATGGAAGGTGGTGAATTGCAAATTATGAGACCATATTATCCTTCAAGGCTATTTTAAGTTTAAAACAAGAAGATTTTTGGTATTAATAATAGTAAAACGAGTCATGGATACATCATGGTAAGCACTGGAAGTATGCTATTTAGAGCATTTTTAGAGCTTTACAAAGTTTACATTCCAGAATATACATATCAGATCATACCAAAAAAGCCATAGATACTAAGTTCAGTTCATGAAGTACTACATATATACTGCTATATCATACTATATAAGCCAATAACTAGTATCAACACACCTACTAACTCTCACGATCCTTTCTGTATTCTTTAGATTCACCAACATTGGCCTCACTATCATTAGGCTGCACCATAGAAGCATCTTCAAAGATAGGAGGATCAACAACATTGTAGATCATTTGTGACTTGTTAATATTTCTAGCGGGGGCATTCCTCACAACAACGTCATTGAAAACCCTCTGAAATTCCCTTAGTGTTTAAAGGAAAGTCTCTAAATCCCCTTGGTTGTGATGCTAGGTATGCTCATACTTGACTTTTGACTTGTTTACCATCACGACCCCATAAGTAATTAGCCTCATAAACTTGGCCATCAAGATCTCCATTGTCACTATCACTTGCAAGGCAATGGAAAGAAATGTGAGTCTCTTATTAGTCTCAATAAGCTCCCTTCTTCTACCTTGAAACTTTTCCTCATTCCTTTCCTTCCAAACATGCCATAAAATTTCAATAGAGAGACAGTCCCAAAAGATATGCATATCTTTATTTATTTTCCTATCAGTGAACTATTGTCTACTGAAATTGCACCCTTATCAAGTTGCAAGTTGCAGAACTTGATATTTCCGAGAAACATGGGAACTTTTCCAGGTTGTGGGTCACCTAACAATGGAAAAGAACCTCCGGAGAAGGCCGACTTCCTTTGCGTTGTCACCTAACTACTGATCTTTGTAAGAAAAAAGGAGAAGGAGTGCACAAAAATGAAAACTAAACCCTATGGTGATACACCGAACTGACATGAATCATGAAATAAAATAGATGAACATACCCCTAGAAAACTAATGATAGTTATTTCATTTACTCAACATAATTTTGTGAACTTCTGCATAATTCATGAAAAGGCTTAATTTGCATATACATTTTAAGAAGGAAAGATGAATTTCACAACTTTAAAGTTCAAATGCAGATTTAGAAAAACACAGTTCAAAACTTACATAATCTGAAAGAAAAATGAAAGTAGTATGAACACTAACACTAGTTTCCAAGGTAATCTTTGTATTTTATATTCCAAATTCCAAATGAGTTACAAAACATACATTAGCTGAGAAAGGATTTGAGAAAAATCACTAACTCTCTAAAATGCATAATCCGAACTCCTTTACAAAGAGGCAAAAATGCCATATATATTAAAAGTGTCAACCCCTACCCTAGGGTTTACAAAAATGAATCTGTTGTTGAACATGTCGGCCCTCAGATCTTTTGGAATATAGTAAATGCTGCATTCAATGTGCATCCCTCTGTCCATGTTGGTAAAAAGATCACCCTCAGGAGTGGCCTTCAGATCTTTTGCAACAATCGCATTAACTTGTAGCCCTCATGTCCGCCCTTGAAACTCATTAGAGCTGATTTGAATAGTTTTGAGTGTTATCATAAATGTCAATCCACTCTTGCCAGTCGACATCCCAGCTGTCCTTGTGGTCTCCTCCTTTCTGTTCTAGACCCTTCCGCAAGTTGACCCTCTTTGAGAAGCAGCATCAGGCACCCCTTGAACTGAATTCACATGCCCTAATCGTCCATCGAAGCAAAGTAGATCCATTTCATTTATGCTCTGTTGATCTTCCTGGCATCGGTCAAGCTGCCAATGGTTTTCCTGTAGCTTCCTTCGATTGGTTGAACAGATGCCACGTGGGATCGCTAGATGGTCAAAGGTTATTCCTGCAGAATTGTATGTCGGTGAGACACTAGCCGTGTCTCCCTGATGCCACAATGCTCCACAACAGTTATTGACATAACTTGCCACTGTTAGTGAGACCTCATACCGAACTACAAGAGTCATACCGATATCCCCTTTGTCATCGCCCAGACTATCAACAAGATAAACAAGTCGGGACAAGGTCTCAGCGAGCTCCTATCGATTACATCGAAGAATTAAAACCATCAGTGAGACATCACGAATTGACAAGACATAATACCGATCCCCCAAATTTATATCGTTGTGCTCCTCCATCAGCGAGACATCCGCATTCAGTAGGACATTACAGCGAGCCCTTCATCTTTCGGTGAGACCTCATCCCGTTAGTGAGACATCATGCCAAATGAAAACCCCTCGGCTAGGAGTCTTACTGATATCGGTATACCCCTTCAGTGAGACCACCACAAGTTGGCAAGACATCACTCAGTCGGCAGGAGGTCATAACAGGCACTAAGAGTCATACCGATATCCTTTTCCATTGTCAAATCCATCGCTATCGGCAAGACTCCCCTCAGTTGGTAGGACATTACACCGAAGCCACATCCTTTTGGAAAGACGACCTTCGGTTGGTGAGACATTACACCGACCGAGCATTATGTCAACGAGTGCAACTTCTTTCGGTGAGACCTCGCCCTGTCGGCCAGACCTTTCATCGAGCTCAAAACATTACACCGAAGGGAGAATCCTTTGGTGAGACTCCAGCGAGTTGGCTAGACATCACGACGAGCGACATGAGTCATATCGATATCCCCTCGTGAACAAACGTCGGCAAGACATCTCCTTGAAGCAAACCCTCTTCACTGAGACTTCGACCATTTGGCTAGACGTCACGGCAAATGCAAATCTTTCTCCCCGCTGATGGACTTGTGAACAACTGTCGGCGAGACTTTCATCTGTCGGCAGGACCTTTCATCGAAGCCACCTCGTTTCGGCGAGACCTCACCCTATCGGTGAGACCTTACCCCGAAGGCATCACCTTTCACTGAGACTTCCATCTGTCGGTGAGACTCTCCTCGATGCTAACCTTGTGCATAAGGGTCAGAATGACTTCTTTCCAAGCAGAGAGATACATAAAAACTCATGGTGACCGAAATGTCCTGGCGACCGGTGTATTTCAAACAAATAGAATGCACTGCTAGTCGGAAAGACAACAGGAGGGTCTCACCGACTTTCTTCTTTGAGGAATTTTATGCCAGATCCAACCGAGGCATACTTTCCAATAGACTTCCTTGTGAAATAGCATCAGATGAAGACCTTCCCAATGAAAACCGAACACCTGCACACTGGGCTCAACCCTTATGGGAGACACATTTAATCCACGTGCCGAATTTAAAATATAATTTTCCCCTGATTGAGCCTATAGGTGAAAATCAGGTAACATGAACAAAATCTCATAGCAATTCAGCTTTCCATTATTATTCCAGACTATAATTTCATTGCAAAATATATTCCAAACCTCTTTAGCATAAAGACAATAAAAAAGATATGGATGATTATTTTTGGAGTCCTGCATATGCTACACAAATCCACATTAGAATGGTTCACTTTAAAAGGGAATCTATGCAACAAGAGTTGCCATATGAAGCAAGCCTTCTTGGGCTCTTTTACATTGTACCAAATGGAAGAAAAGATTTTTTGCCATATGCTATTAGGGAAATTCAAACCCTAACAATTATTAACATGGTCCTAAATAGAAATATCATTGGTTAGCATTTTGTAAATAGATTTTGATTTAATTTCCATCAATGGAGTGCTTGTTGTCAATCAGATTGCACCTGAATACTTGAATATTGAAATTCAGCAATCTGTTGAAACATTGGAACTAATTCCAGGCTGTGGGTATCCTATAAGGAATTAGACCTCCAGATTCTAGGCTAGTTCCTATTTAATTTTCTGGTTAATAACTGAGTGATTTGTTGGAAAAGGGAGAAAGACTAAGTCTAAATTCTGAACTATGAAACTTTAACTATGGTGATGCACCGAAGAATTCAATATGCAGACTTGACTCACAGAACAATTACTCACTATTTTCATTTGCAGAACTAGATTTGGAAGCTTAAACACTTGAATGTTTTAAACAAAGGCTTTTAGAGAAACAATCATAGAAGGAAAATATGATTCCCACAACTAGACTATTCAATTATTGATTAGCACAATGTTTAACCAGTGGACTTAAACTTGGATGCATACAAAATTCATTAAGGAGACAAAAATATTTAAAGGTTTCATAAATTGCAAACACAATAATCACTTCAATCAATCCCACATGACAATGATGCTTGAAACTTGAAGGCGAATTCTAAAATACTGAAACTTAAAGGAATCTTCTGCAATGACACAATTTGAACCTGTAAAAAACACTGCTGTATTAATCTGTAAATAAATGCTGAGTTACAAGATGATTCACTTTGCAAAGTGCAAAGGCTGAAAAACAAAAACTGAAATGAAAAAGATAAACTTTTTCAATATATACAATGAATGCACTTCAAAGTGCATGAATAAGCCACTGAAAGTGAACTGAAAGTGAAAAAATGATAATTCCAAAGTGAAATCTGAGCACAAGTGAAAATCCCTGAAAAGTGGCTCAAACTCATGCAAAAATGAGTGAACTCAATCTCGAACTGGCAGTCATAAAGCATGTAATTGATCTGCAACTTGAACATAACTAAAATCCCTAGAAAAATGGGCTAAAGAACGCAAAAACCACCTCGTTTGTATCAATCTGCCCATGCACACTTTAAAGTCCACCCTTGCACGATTAATCTTCAATCTCAGTTGATAATTTGACATAGAACTGAGGTAAACTGAAATTCAGCTTTATATAATATCTTTATTTGGATTTGAAAAAGATAAATTAATTAAATGATTTATAATGTATCATCTAATTAATTCATTTACATTAAATTATGCAAATAAAATATTAAGGATAAAGCTAATTTAGAAATATATCTCTTCGCTTCATGATCCTCAAGCTCTATATATCACACTTAGTATATTTCACACTTTTCACTAAGTAAACACCATTTGACCACACTTGGAATAAATTTGTCAGTAATTTAAAGGTTCTGCCATAATACTTTTAGCACCAATTTTCATTGCTTAATAAGGCCAACCACTATAGACCATTAAAATAACTTAGCAATGATTTAATTTTTTCGCCATAATACCAAAATATTGCTCTTCATTATTGAGAAAGTCGACCTCCATGCTAGGCATATTGTTAAAGGTCATGACCACAGAAAAGACATAATGATTATGAAAATCATTCACCAAAAATACCAAAAAAATGAATTTAGGGCGAGTGGACAAAACAACGCTCAACCCTAAATCATTACCATTCGACCACACTTGAGAAGCTTCCTAAAGAACCACAAAACAACGCTCAACCCTAAATCATTACCATTCGACCACACTTGAGAAGCTTCCTAAAGAACCACTAACCACTGCCATGGAGGGTTTGAAGCTCGAAATTGGCCATTCCCTATC
>VDFB02271358.1:200122417-200146000 GCA_007258455.2 Sequoia sempervirens
AGATGATTTCTTCAATTGCTCTACCACATTAAAAGGTGGCAAACTCGGAGACTTTTGCTCCTTGGTTTTTGTTATAATAATCTCCTTCCGTGGTTGAGAAGATGAAGGGATAGTCAGAGCACCAGGAATTTGATCGGACACGCCTTTGTGTTGTGGATTGTCTGGATGTGAAACAACAAGTTCACTTGTGAATCTCCTCTTTGAGCGTGTGTTATAGTCAGATTGCACCTGTGATGTTTCGGATATGAATGTGTCATTAGCAAACACCGTTTCCTCATCTTCCATCCAAGAGAAGAGCGCATGATTAGGAGCAATATCGGACTCTTGTTGTAAAGAAATTCCTTGCATTTGCGCGGTAAGGACCGCACTCTCCATTGGCGAGGCATATATGTATCCTCCATTTTCTATTGTAGTACCTTGACTGCGTTGCTCTGCCACCTTCTGTTGTAAGTTGTCACGCGGATAATTTCAGAGCATATGCGCATCGTTGTAGGGGAAGCACCATGGATTGATGTCATCAATAAGATTGTTTTGTCTCGCGGTTAATTCCCTACTTGAGCTTGAAGATGTGCTCGTTAATGGAGAAGACACCGACACTATTTGGTTTGTAGTTGAAGTTGGTGGATTAGTGCGAGGCGCACCCTGATACTAATTTTGCTAATAAGTAGACCACCCACCTTGATAATTTTGATATGTGGGCCACGGGGGCGTTGCTTGGTTTTGCTTGAGAGTTGTTATGTCGTTTGCCATGGTTCGCAACATCTCCTTGAGGTTGCTTATTTCATCTTTGGAAGAACCTGATATAGAAGCCAAGTTTTCAGGAGCGGCTGCATATGAGTACATCGACTGGGAAGTTGCTGCCACACTAGTCAATGCGACCTCTTGTGTAGAGATTGTTATTTAGGAAATATCAGCATAATAGGTCAGGGAGGCAATTTTATGCAATCTATCAAATGATTCTTAGCTTTGATAGCGGTAGGATAAACATTTGGTAGAGTGGCTCCTCCCAAAGACTTGATCATCATAGAAATGTTGGGATTAATGGACTTCAGATAAAATATGAATGCTAACTCTGGAGTCGGCGGATAGTCACAGGAATCCTCTGCCAATTTGAGTGAAATCGGGCATTGAAGTCTGTCAGAGCCTCCTGGGGGACTCGTTTTATGATGGATAGCTGATAATATAACAAAAAATGATCTCCATCATTTGAGAACCTTTCATAAAAGGGATCTCCGAGCTCATCCCAGGTGTGAATTGAATTAGGAGTTAGCGTTTGATACCAATACAGAGCCTTGCCTTTGAAAGACGCGGCGAGGAGCCTCAGGGCTACATTCTGCGTTGTAATACCATGTACCAGACAAACATCCGCTACATCCTGCAAATGTTCTGCTGGCATTTTTGAGTTGTCTCTGACAAATTTGGGAATAGCTTTCAAGGCTGAAATCGGGATAGTGCCCCAAACAGCGGGCGCTACCGGGGCTACCAGGGGACTTCCAACATCCCATGCTACGTAGTTTCTGTTTGGGGCCGGCAACATGGTGAGAGGAAAAGGTGGTGGAACTAGAATGGTTACCAACTGATTTGTGGCCTGGACTGTCCCTAGCGGAGGTACTAGTAAATTTGGGTTACTTGCGGTTTGGGATCTAGTTACAGGCCGATGGCTCATACACCCCTCTATAAGGCAATTTCATTAGTTCGGGTCCCACCGGGTGTGCCAGAAAAAGAACAAACTGTTGACACCAAAAATTGACGAGGTAACAGTGTCTTATGGGAAACTCAGTTTAAGGGGGACCCTTTGCACTAAACTGAGTGACCTCTGGATTTTTAAAGAAGCCGACTTCTTCTATAATGGGTTTTGGAAAGGGAAAAGGAAACAGATATAATGAAGCAAAGTCTAATCTAAGGCAATGCACCAAAATTACTGATGGGCATGATAAATCATAGATTTAGGGGCCTGAATGGTGTTGCTACGTTCCAAAACGTCAGAGACTTAAAACTATAGCATAGACATTTCATTTATTGACATAAAATAATATTGCATACATCCTCACTACTAAGAAGAGTCATTAGACATGATTTAGGTAAGCAAACTTGTATTCAACATATATAGAAGTTTTTCAAATGAAATGCTTAAGATAGTATAGAGCACAGTTTACAGTTTAATCAAAGTATGAAAAATAAAAAAGGCCGAACAATTGGCACAGTCTGAAAGTTTCTTGCAAATAAAAATAGTAAAAGAGGCCTGGTGTCTTTTGCTAAAACTAGTGTGTTTTTCTCAAAAATTTTTGGACCATCTCTCATCGACAAAGAGAGTATATATAGCAGGAAAAGCAACCTCTCACCGCTTTGGAGAATTGCAACATAAAAGATTCCGCAATCCCCTACAATGATGCCAGAATTAGAAGATTCCTAAGGCCGTTACAACGACATCGAGCTAGAACACAACATCCGATCATCCCAGGTGTAGGTGCATCCCTTGTAATGATGGCGGTGGTCCCAGCTAGGCTCGAGGCGACAAGTGTCATCCACCACTGCAAATGACCATGACAAGTGGTACCCAATAGCATTATCTCCTTCAGCTAGCCCATCGCTCGCTTTACAGATTAGTCGTAAGGCACATGGCAGCCTTTCGTTTCCCACACGAAACTTTCTCCCATTGCTGCCGAGAGATTGTGAAGATGCAACAAGTGTCCAATGGGCAGAGATCCTTATTGCGGCGGAGGGAAAGTTCAATCAGTTCGTCGTAAAGGACGCGTGGTAGCATTTCACTGCTCGCGGTTGTTTATTTCATCCCCGCATGAAAAACTTGCGATTTTCTGCCACGTAGCATGATGTAGGACCCTTTGACACTTTTTAGAAAAGACGGCCCTGCGGAAGCCTTCCGCAACCCAAAGAGACCTTAAGGAAATAAAAAATAAAACCTCCTGCTAGTGTGACACGTGGACACCCAGCGCAGCTCCTCAGGACCCAAAAAGGAAGCCGTTACCCAAAGCCGCGAAGAATATGTACGCGAAGTGGTAGATGAAAACTTGATGGAAAGCCGAATAAACTTGGCGATGCACAGACTGATGCACACACAATACAAAAAGAAACCCGAAGGGAACTGCTCAAATATTTATTTTAACAAGTATATTACTACATTCATGTAAACGAATATACTTATATATTAGTATACACATACATACATACATATATATATATTTATAATTACTTAAATATATATTTGAATGGCAATTAATATATGCAATATTCATAAGAATATAATTATATAAATTGTTATATATATATATTTATGTATGTATGTATGTATGTATGTATATGAAGAGATAAATATGTTGGTGTAGGTTTTTATTTTCTTAGTGGGTTAATTTATTTTCCCTTAGTCCTAGGTTTTTCCTACACTTAATTAAGCTTGCTTAGGATAATAAAGTGAGTTTATTACTAGGAGATAAGTGTGTGGTGTTCCCTTCCCTAAAGGGTGGAACCACTTTCCACTTTTGGTGGTCTATCTCCACTTTTGGTGGTTGATTCTTATTGGTTAGATTTTTCATCTACCTCCTCTCCTAAGTTCTATATAAAGTCACTACCTAGCTTGTATTTGCATCCATTCATGCATCTTTGCTTTGCATCAAGCAATCTTGGAAGCTCTTAATGCATTCTGTCATATTGACATTACATAATCTCTCAAAGTTCTAGTGTGCATTCTTTATGCTTTTCTAGTTTATGCAGCTTTGATTTTCTCTTAAAAAATTCCTTGGGTTATTCAATCTATTTCACATTTCTAACAATATATATATATATATTATATAGTATACTGATTTATATATTATTATGAGAAGTGCATGATATTCTTTCATAAGCACATTATATTTATTATAGCCATACTACATGAGAGGAAAGGTAAACTTAAGTGCATTAGACCATAGTGTGAACCATATGCAAAGTGAAAAATCCAATGAAAGAATGGATAATACATCGCATATATGCATCTTGGACAACACTATGATATAGCATGTATAAATGAATTCAAACCAAGTATAAAGGTTGCGCCTAAGCCAACATTACCTTGTCTTTGACCAACTCTGTGAATATAGAAGGTAACACATTTATTAAGGACATTGCATAAAGATTAAAGAATTTAAATATTGTGTGATGCAAACAAAAGAAACATTTAAGTGAGGTGTGTGGGTATAAAGCAAAACAATGTATAAGTATAATCTAGAAAGACTAAGTCAAATTGTGAAGGCAAAGTAAATGTCAAATGTATAAAGAACTTTGACCTAGTCTTTTCCAAAACATTAACCAAATAAATAGGGGTGCATGATATATTATGTGGCACCAAGTTATGAATTGTGCATACTTTTTAGAAGTCTATTTTGCTTAATGTCTCCAACATATGAGGCAAATTATAATATGAGAAATAGTCAAATGAGAAGCTAGATAAAAAGAGTTGACCTGTGAAACCAATAACCTTGCATTTCTGAGTGTTACTCTTGTCATCCATTAAAAAGAGTGACTCATTCCTTGAAGTGTAAGTTGGTTGTGCATGTGTTTACTGATTAATATTTTTAGCTGCCACCACTCTTTTAATAGGACAAGTTGATAGGAAGGTGGCAATCTCATAAGCTTGTTTGTAGCTATGGAGTGCTCAAGTTTTTGTATAAATAGAGGAGCATTCTCCATTTTGTGGTACACACATTGAGCATTTTTATTTTCTAATTTTTTTGAGAGTTATTCTATCATAATTATGAGTTTAGTATTTGTGAGAGTTTAAGAGAATTTAGAGAAGTTTGATTATTACATAGTGAGAGTTGGTCAAGAGAAAAGGTAGAGGATAATGAAGGCTATTCGTAGGAGTTGCAAGCTATTTGTGAGAAGGTTGAGCTAAGAATCCAAAATTGTCAATTGGAGCTTCCTTAATATAGGCATGCTAGTTTCTATTCCTTCATGTATTTTATGTTGAAAAGATTGCATGATTATATATGTCTTGTTTAGAAAGAATTGAGTTAGAAAGGAGTTTAGATGCTATATTTTGAATATGATTATATTTTTCTTTGGATAAGTAAGAAAGATACTTGACAAGTCTAGTTGGTTGTGAACCCTGTTATTGGGTTATATACATACACTTATATATTGGATTAGGAGTGTCTACATTGTACTAGATACTATACTAAGTTAAGATTATATAGATGTTGCTTGGTTTGTGAAGACTATATTACATTGAAGTGATTTGTTAGCTTATAATGCTAAGTAAAGCTTTGTGGACAATGAGGTTAGTAACATAATGGAAAAAGTGGCATGATAGAAATATCTTGATTATTAGGTTGTGATGTTATGCAAGCCTTGTTAGAAATTTGAAATAGATTGAATAACCCAAAGAAATTTTTAAGAAAAAATCAAAGTTACATACACTGGAAAAATATAAGAATGCAAACTAGGACTCCGAAAGATTATGCAATGTCAATATGAAAAAATGTAATAAGAGCTGTGCGAACCCTTTTCCTAGTACCTGCAAAACAACATGAGTAAACAAGTTAAACAATGAATTGCAAGCTAAAACAAGGATTCCCCATAAAATCCATTTACAAATTCAAAATAGGAAAGAAAACAA
Source organism: Sequoia sempervirens (assembly GCA_007258455.2). Classification (NCBI taxonomy): domain Eukaryota; kingdom Viridiplantae; phylum Streptophyta; class Pinopsida; order Cupressales; family Cupressaceae; genus Sequoia; species Sequoia sempervirens. Next base: position 200,128,029 of record VDFB02271358.1, read on the forward strand.
TGAAAAACATAATATAAATGACAAAACTAGATTGAATCCTAATTTAAATGTGCAAACTCATGATCCCATGGGGGAATTGGTGCCAATTTGATGTGAAAATTGGCCCTTTCCCAATTCCTAAGATTGCAAGTTTCGAATGTTGAAGAGATTGATCCACTTTCCAAAAAATATGCAAAACCTAACTATGACTCAATGATAAAGAATGGAATTCAAGAGATATTTGAGCATGGTAATTTTGCTTGGATTGTGGATGATCAAATGAGGATATGAACTCTTCATTTATAGAATTCCAAGATGGATGAATGTCCAAATTTGAACAATGTGGGACTAACATTAATCCAATAATATGATGCCACTTGTCAAGCTATGAATGGATGATGGATGTGCAAGATTTGGGGTTTGTGCCAATAAATGCCAATATTTGAAATTCAAATTTGTTGAAATGACATACAAGAGGGAAGGGAAAATGCAATAAATGCCACTTGGCTCAAGGCAAATGACATGTAAGATGAAGTTATTGCCTTGTTGGATGTATATGTTGACTTGAAATTTTTGAATTCAAATTGAGAGAATATTCCAAAAGATGCTTTGTGAAGAAAATAGAGATTTAATAAATGTATTAAATCTATTTTCATGTGCAACTTGCATTATCTAAATGATGTGACATGGGATGAGGTTAAATTAATCAAGGGTTAATTAATTTAACAGGAGATTAGATGATGTGACCTTGTTTGACTCAAATTTATGGATTTATTTAAATCAAATAAGAGAGGAATATGATAAGAGGCTAATTAAATAAGGATTTTGATTTATTTAATTAAAAGGGATGGTGTTAGATTAAATCAAATAAGGTTTTAATTTATTTTATTTAATGGATAGACTTTAGAGATTTAATCAAATAAATTGATTATTTAATTAAATAGGGATAATTAGATCAGATGGATTGATTTAATTAACAAGAGAGATGACTTGATTAGATAAAATGATTTATTTAATTAAGAGACGAATATTGATGAATTGAATCAGATAAGGGAATTTGATTAAATGGTTAGACCGAGGGATGATTCAGAAAGAAGTGATGTTAGTAAGTCAGGATCAGATGCACGATGTTAATCGGTATATTTTACGTGTCTACATTTTACCCCTTTTTGAAGCAATGCACTTGTTGCGTTGGTTCAAAGAATAAACGATTTCAATCAAAGCCAATTTTTTTTGATATTTAAAACTTGCCCCACTGCTGCATGGCGAGAGAAAACATGCCATTATAATGCCCCCTCGAGAGATCAGACAAAAATTTTAATTTTTTGGGTGATCTCGCAAAAAAGGATGAAAAATTACCCGACAAGTCCAAAAGGGGTCCAGGAGGCTAAAAACATGTCTAAACGCAATAAAATGATGAAAAACAAACCTCAAATGGACAAAAACAGGTTCAGGGGTCCAAAACCCTAGCAGGACAACCATTTAGGGTTTAAAAAACCCTAATTTTTAGGCTTAAAAGGGGCTCGAGGGGTCACTTTCAAGTCATTTTCACACACCTCCGCTAGTAAACTTGAGATTCGAGTTCTAACTCTTTGGTGATATGGTGCAACGAGAACTTCCCCTACACATTTCAGATCTAGTCCGGACATACTAGTGACCACCTGGCATCAGGGCACTGGTATGTGACCCTTACTGAAGATTCATTTTTTCATTTAATGCATTAATTACTGCTTTAAAAGGGGATCTCACCTCCAGCGGCGCTATATAGCGCCACTTAGCATTTAAAATGCGCTGCGCCAAGCCATTTTGCGCCATAGTGGTGCTATTTAGCGTCGCAGCAGTGCAGTTTGGAGTTTAAAAACTCTGACGTTGGGCTAAGGCTCGGCGGGCCGGTTTGGGTAAAGTCCACCGCGATGACACCCTTTTCATGCAAACTGTGACGTTGGAGGATAAAGTGCATCACGGCGGTGCATTTTTTCTCTTTTTGGGCTCGAGCGTCGGAGTTTGAGTAAAATCAAACTACGACGCCTTTACAAACTGCGCTGCTGGAGACGAGCTTGGAGCGTTTCACCAGGAATTTTTCAAAAAATTTAACACGGTGACTTTCCTTGATGCAGGATGGGCCGAGGGAGCTCTACTCTCAAGAGCACCGGTTGCAAGATTTGGTGAGCGTCTTACGGGACCTAAGTGACAGAGACCAAGATCGACTGGGAGTTGCAGGATTATGGCACATTGCGTATGCGGCGCCCGTGCGCACCCACCTAGGGATGTTATCAGTGCTGGCCGAGAGGTGGCATAGTGAGACATCATCGTTTCATCTTCCCACTAGTGAGGCGACTGTCACCTTGGAGGACGTTTGGCACATTTTACGATTGCCTATTCATGGCCATCGAGTGATTTATGATATGGAGGGAGAACGCGAGTCCTGCATCAGAGTCCTCGCCACATGGGACATCATTTACTGTGAGGGATAGATTGAGTTAGAGAGATACAAGGTCATCACACCTCCCTTCCGCTGGGAAATTGCAATGATAATTTTAGATTTGGTTGCCCCAGACCGATGAGGGTGATATTTTAGTCCCGGCTGGGGTTATTACTGGGAGCGGATGGTCCGAGACAGGCCAGTTCGCTTTGCATGGGGGCCTGTCCTTCTGGCTTCATTTTACAGAGAATTGCACGAGAACGTATACGTGGATGACAGAGCGCTGGGGGCTGCGGTGACACTTCTTCATGTTTGGGCATGGGAGCACATTTCTGTGCTACGTCCATGGTTCATTCCAGTTTTGATGGGGGCAGAGGATGCCCTGGTGGCACGATACAGAGGCAGTGTGTCCTTCACACACATTGGCGAGTATGGGATCCCCTACTGGAGGCGGGTCCTAGATGAGATGCTTGTTTTTACTTGGAGACCATACCTTAGTCAGCCTGGATGGGCCGAAAATGCTGCCTAGCTCTTTTATTGCCGCCAGGATCGATATATGTAGGGGCAGGAGCACACGATGATTGAGAGGTATTTGCCCGGGCGCGTTTAGCATTAGTTCGAAGAGTCGCATGATCAGCCTGATAATGACTACATAGCCATCTTTGCACACAACATGACATAGGTGTCATGGGGTCATGGTATTCCTACCTCCGAGGCAGTTGATAGCTTCAGGAAGTTGGTAGCCCGACCGTGGGCTTATGATCAGGGCTTGGCAGATCCAGGGACCACTCAGGCCTACAGAGACTGGTTTAGACCTCCTCTTCGGTTGACTGTTCCAGGCGAGGATCCAGAGGTGCACAGAGTCAAAGGCAGAGGGAGAGGATGAGGGCGAGGATCAAGGATTGAGATTCAACAGGATCCACCATTGGTGCCCCCAGTCCCACCAGGTCATGGGGATGTTCACATTCAGGATTAGTAGCAGGATCCTCCAATCCCATCACCATGAGCCGAGGGTGAGGATTAAGTTCACGTGCAGCCACAGGTACAGCCACAGGGACAGACAGACAGTCGGGATGCATTGATTGCGTAGCTGCAGGCCCAGGTTCAGGTGCTAACAACAGAGAGAGACCAGGCGAGGGTTGAGAGAGAGCAACTTAGAGCAGAGAGGGATCAGGCTGTGCAACAGAGATAGGCTGCAGAGTTACAGACAACCATAGAGCTAGGTCGTAGACAGCAGATTGAGAGTATGACAACCTCCTCCTCCCAGGGTACAGTGTCGGTATGATCTTACAGGGATGCTATCTAAGAGATAGAGTACTACCGATGAGCTTATCATGACACCGTACCCAGAGCAGACTGGGTCCCAGAGTATTCAGAGCGGGCCAGCCAGAGACCACCAGAGGGTCACGGTGACAGGGGTGAGGGCAACATTCACAAAGATCGGGCTTGATCTAGATGATACATTTTTTTGTGCCTTATGGACTCATTTTTTATAGCCCGATGGGCATTTTGTACCGATTGACATATATGTACAGTGATTTGATTTATTCTTTGTACTATGATAGTGACATTGATGATATGATATATATGAGCCAATTTTGATGGGATGTACTGTGTTCTCCTTTATGCATGGATGGTTTATTTCTATATACTTTGCAGTGATGTCCTATGGATGCATTTATTTCTAATGATGTATGCGTTATGATTATGACTAACACATCTATATTATGCTAACCTGTGCAATGATGTTATTTATATGATGATTTATTTTATGCCAATGTGATATGTGATATGGATTTTAATATGTAAAATGATATGATCTATGGTATATGCAACGATGTGTGGAATATGCTTATATATGAGATGATTTATGGATGGATGTAATATGAATGCGATGTTCGTGATATGATGCTAATGAAATGGTGTTAATGCATAATGAAATTGAGATGCTTAGAATAACAAATGTTATTATCCTAAATGATGATGTATATGATGCAATGATATGTTAATGGAAAGTGATATGTTGATGCGTAATGTAATGTGAACGTAAAGTGGTGAGATGATGTCATGATGTTATGCAAGTATGTATGCCTAATGAATTAAATGTTTATATACCTATTGTTTATGATTATGTGAAAAATGATTATGAAATGCTTCCGTAGATGCTATGTGATGATTTATATGGTAGATGGTAATATGAAATGGTTATGAAATGCAAATGCAATATTTATGCAATATTTGATATAATGTCTTTGAGATGTAATGTAATGGGTGAAATGCAATGACATAGATGCACCTATTTATGAAGAATGTTTATGATAACCTGTTTATATGATGATAATGCAATGCATATGTTTCTTATATGATATGTTTATGCAATATGCTAATGATTTGTGGATACAGGATCGATGACGATGATGGTGATGATGATCAACTGTCATAGTACCTTGTTAGTGCAGTTAGTAAGAAGAGAAGTCGTCATTTCAACAAGACACAAGATGATGCAAATGCAAATGCAGATGATGATGATGATGATGATGATGATGATGATGATGATTACTTGCCGAGGAATTGGGATTTTCAAGGGGCTAGATTTTCTTATGTTTGATAGCACACGTGGCACGATGCATCAAGGTATAGAAAACCAGGATGGCGTGGTACTTAGTGTGATGGACTTTGACTCGACAATCAGATATGAGTATTCTTGTTCACACCTAACATACAAAAACCTTGCTAGGATGTACTTCAGAAGTTTCAGACACCTTAGACCAAAACACGGAAAGGTAAACCTATCCCTGTAATAGTCAACAAGTTTCCCTAGACCTCTTCCATACATACCTAACAAAGCAAGTATTCGTCGAGGTTATATTACAAGAACGTCCAACAAGCACAACAGACAAAAGATAACGATCATTGCCCCATTCCTATTTCTCTAAATCCTCTGTTTTGGGATATTATTGAGATGTCCTTGGAATGAGAGCAAATAAGATAAGTCAAAAGATAAAGACCAAGTAAACAAACAAACTGATGCTCTTCAATACCGCTAACGGAAAGAGGATGTGTTTTCTAAGGGTGATAACCGAAACTTATTGCCAAAAGATAATGCCCATTGTAGGAAGGATTCATCCTAGGACATGTTAGTGGATGGTGGCAAGTCATTTCGTTTATCCAAAGTGTTCTAAGGGATGATTGATATGGGACCGATTCAGATGATAAGTTACCAATACGAAGAGATGACCAACTTGCATATGCACTAATTTAGACTTAAGACTTGACGTTTTGAGTTTTACTTTTTAACCTGCTAGACTTGCTTCTAACTGTTTCACCAAAGGTTGATAATGACGATCAATTTATTATGAGTGGTGTTATTGCGGGTGCAAGCGAGATGAGACAGATGGATTTTTTTCAAGTATTTGGATGTTTTTGATATTTTTGCAATGTTTTGAGGCTGTTTTTGGTATTATTTGAGATTTTGCAAATGTTTTGATTTTTTGATTTTCCAATGTTTTTGGGATTTTCTGAGATTTTGACCAAGATACTAACCTAAAGACCTATCCTAGGGGTCTCGAGGGCTGATCAACAGATTAGCCTTGCCTACGTTATATACACAGAGACCACGTAGTTCAACTGACGACTTGACCGATTTACAGATGAAGATATACATGATGAGATGTCAGTTTATTATAACAGACTCCTATAGGACTGACCTAAATGTCTCAGGGGATGATTGTAGATCAACCTTGCCTACGTTCAAGCTCAGAGACGACGTAGTTCAACAAGATGGCCTTGTTTTTGAATTTTGAAAGACTTTTTGACCTATTTTTGGATTTTGATATGTTTTGAATGTTTTTGGATTTTCTGATGTTTTGATGTTTTTGGATTTTATGATGTTTTGAAGTTTTTGGATTTTCTGATGTTGTGATGTTTCTGGATTTTCTGATATTGTGATGATTTTGGATTTTCTGATTTGAGGACTTTAAGAATATACACGAATCCAATCCAATGAGAACATGCCCCCAGCGTGATGCAATTGACTACTCTGATAAAGGAAAGGACAAACTGACCTTGAGGATGAGTTGAGTAGTACTAGGAGGGATCATGATACGAAAACAGGACCAAGCTATGGTGTAGATGTTAGTGGATGAGTGATGGATGAAGACCTGAATGCGATGGATGATGAAAGAGAAATGGAGGGATGATGTCGAACAAGCCGTAAAGGTCCTGGTGGATGAAAAGTGCTTATTTACGCAAGGCACCTGTTTGCCAGGTTTTCACCAAGGTACTTGCCCAAAGTGCCACCAAAGTGGTTTTCACTAGAGGACAATTTTTTTGATCATTTTTTTTAATTTTTTTTTTTTTGATTTTTTGCTTTTTTTGTTGTCACCAAGATGCCTCGCTTGTGGTTTTCTCACTTAATGTAACCATTTTCGTGACATTTTCTAATTTTTTGGATTTTTGGTTCTATACCTTGAAAGATTTAGGCATAAAACTTTTTGAGATGGGAGCTATTCATTGGCTCCTACAGAGGTTCCCCTTCGGGTGTTGATAGCTGATATGCCCCTGATTTATAACTTGTTGTGATGACAAAAGGTCCTAACCAATTAGGTTCAAACTTGCCTTTGTTGCTTGGGTTTGGGACATTCTTTTAATTTTCTTTTAAGACCAGTTTTCCAACTTGGAAAGTCTTGCTTTTGATTTTCTTGTTGTAGCTCTGTTTGAGTCTATTTTGATAGACTTGCAAATGATTTAAAGCATCTATGCATCTCTCATCCAGTAGCTCCAGCTCATTTAATCTTGACACCTAATAGTCCTCATCAGTGATGAGGTTTTGCAATGATATTCTGAGGGATGGGAGCTTGATCTCAATGGAGAGTGCGACTTTTGATCCGTAGACTAGGGAGAAGGGGTGGCGCCATTGGGTGTGCGGATGCTAGTTTGATAAGCCCAGAGGGCGGGATTAAGCTACAGATGCCAGTCACGACCTGCGTCATTAACTATTTTCTTGAGGATTTTGAGGATGGTTTTATTTGTAGGTTTTGCTTGGCCATTGCCTTGGGGGTAGTACAGGGTGGAGAAGCGATGCTAGATTTTGAATTTCTCCCACAAGTCGTGAACCTCCTAGTTTTTGAATGGTGTCCCATTATCTAAGATAATGGCTTGTGGGACACTGTAACGACAGATGAGATAGTTCAGGATGAATTTTGAGATCTACTTCCCAGTGATATACGTCATGGGTATGGCTACCACTCACTTTGTGAAGTACTCAGTTGCAGTTATGATGAATTTGTGGCCATTGGATGAGGTGGGTGTGATTTTTCCAATGAGATTGAGTCCCCACTGCGAAAAGGGCCATGGTGTGATAATAGGATGAAGCTCTTGAGCTGGAGCATGGATGAGGTCCCCATGCTGCTGACATTGTAAACACCTTTTAGCATGATCATGTGCTTCTCTTTCCATTGTGTGCCAATAATACCCCATCCTCAATAGTTTCTTAGCGATGGTCATTCCACTCGAGTGTGATCCACAGATACCGTTATGTACTTCGGTTAGAGCGGTTAATGCCTCCTCAACATTTAAGCAGCGTAGCAAGGTACCTTCTATGCTTCTACGGTATAAGGTATCACCTAGGATGACAAATATGGATTCCTTTTTGACAAAGGTTCATTTTAGGTTTGATGGGAGGTCAGCGGGTATGATTCCTATGCGAAGATATGTGTAGATGTCATGGTACCAAGGATCACCAGGACCAATGATTTCACACACGAATTCTGATTCTGGTACCTTGAATGTAGGAACGAGAAGCTGCTCAATCAAGAATTCGTATTTTGGAACATTGTTGGGGATATTCAGCAAGGATCCCATTGTTGCCATGGCATCTGCTGCTTTGTTGTTGGTTCTAGGAATATGCTCAAATGTTATTTCAATGAAAGATTCTTTGAGAGTCTCCACCAATTTATTGTATGGAGTGAGCTTATCATCCTTGGTCTGATATTCATTATTGACTTGATTTATGATCAACTGAGAGTCTCCGTAGACTTTGAGAGCTATGATGTTCCATTGTACTGCTATCCTGAGACCTATAGTCAAAGCCTCATATTTTGCGATGTTGTTAGTACAAGGAAATGCTAGTTTGTATGACCTTGGTATGCAGTCCCCCTGTGGGGTGATGAAGAAGACACCAGCTCCTGATCCGTGCTGCGTGTATGAGCCATTGAAGTATAGTTTCCAGTGGTTAGCTACGTTGATGTTGAAAATAGATTCATCTAGAAACTCTAAGACAAGAGGATTCTCAGAATAAATGGGTGCTTTTGCTAGTTGGTCTGCAATAACTTTTACCTTAATGGCTTTTCTCTCCACATACTCGATGTCATATTCTGATAATATCATTACCCATTTTTCCATTTTTCCTGTGAGCATTGCCTTTGATAGTAAATATTTGAGGGGATCAATTTTGGTGATGAGCTTTATCTTGTGTGCCAACATGTAATGTCTAAATTTTTGTGATGCAAACACTACTGCGAGGCATGCTTTTTCGATGAATGAGTAGTTTAGCTCATGACCGACCATTGTCCTACTAATATAGTAGAGATCCCTCTTTGTTTCGTTTTCATCATGCTGAGCTAGGAGAGCTCCAAGGTCTGCTGTTGTTGCTGATAAATATAAGATTAGTGGCTTTCTTGGGATGGGTGGCATTAAAATTGGTGGTGTCAGTAGATATTCCTTGATTTTGTTAAATGCCTCTTCGCATTTTGTGTCCCATTTGTACGCTACCCCCTTGTGTAGTAGGTGAGATTATGGGTTCTGCTTGTCTTCCAGTTGTGCTATGAACTGTCGGATGGATTGAAATTGGCTTTGGAGGCCTCTCAATTGTTTTAATGTCTTTGGTGCTTCCATCTCGAGGATTGCTTTCACTTTTGCTGGATCTACCTTGATACCCCTCATGGAGACTATGTATCCTAGCAATTTACCTGATTGTACGCCAAAGGCACACTTTTTGGGATTTAGTTTGACTTTGTATTCCTCCAATTTGTCAAAGATAGCACTTAGGGTTGCTATATGATCTTGTCTCTTTCTAGATTTTGCTAGGATGTCGTCGACATAGTCCTCGATTGTTTTATGAATCATGTCATGGAATATTAATGTCATGGCCCTTTGATAGGTTGCTCCTGCATTCTTTAGGCTGAATGACATCTTGTTCCAGTAGTAGGTCCCCCATGGACAAGTGAAAGCTGTCTTATGTTGATCTTCTTTTGCTATCATGATCTGGTTGTATCCTGAAAATCCGTCCATTAGTGATAGCATCTCATGTCCTGCTGTCATGTCTACTATCATGTCGATGTTGGGAAGTGGGAAATCATCCTTGGGACATGCTTTGTTCAAATCCTTGAAGTCTGTACAGATTCTGATAGCTCCATCAAGCTTTGAAATAGGTACCAAGTTTGATACCCATTATGGATAATCTATTGGTCGTATGAATCCTGCATCTTGCAATTTTTTGAGCTCCATTTTGACCAATAAGGCAATTTGAGGATGCATTTTTTGAAGCTTTTGTTTGACCGGCTTTGCTTCTTGATACACTGCTAAGTGATGAACCACAGTCTCTAGATCAAGCCCTGGCATGTCAGCATAACTCCATGGGTTTATTTGTCTTTTCCTTTAGGAATGTCGCTAGGAGTTCTCGCTCTTTCGATAATAGTGATTCCGATAAAATGTGATATGCTACCTCGCTTCCTAGGTTGACAGGATTGTATTTTTCGCCAAGACTCACCACTTTCTCCCGATGAATAGCCTTTGAGGAAGATTAAACTCTCCCCTGGGTGTCTCCAGAGGTTTTCTACCATTGATGCGCCCTTTCTTTTACTTTTTCTTATCGAGAGTGCCACAGTTGGTTTCTCACCCTTAAGGACTTGATATGATTCTTAGTTTCTCACTTTTTATGACTAAAAAGATTCAATCGTTTCCAATAGGCATGTGTGTCCAACTCCATTATAAACCTTGCCTTGTGATCCCCATCTGGAATGTTATCCCTCAATCCCATGAATTTTGAGTGCCTCGTCGTTTTTGAATGTATCAAGAACCGGTGGTCCTCGTTGGTCATATCGATCAGTTGGGGATATACTAAACAGATCTCATGATTTTGTTGGTTTGGTTCAAAGGAGATGGTGCTAATCATACACAGGGTGGTGTCCTCAAATAACCTAGGTAGATTGGTCATGGTATCTTCGTCATCGCTACTAATGTAGGCCTCGGTTATAAAATTATGTGTGTCTCTACCTATGAATATTGGTGAGTGTACTTGTGCTAGTATTGGCTGAGGAGAAATATTAACCATTCTAACTGGAGGAATTCGACTACATATGGTTATTCTCAGAGGGGTACATCCAAGACCAAGATTTGTTATGGGTCGTGTCTCTGGCATGATAGGTATTATGAGCCCATTGTCATTTTGTCCCAGTCTTTGATTTCTATCGTAGCCCATTGCGAGCATCATTTGCAGGCCCTTTCTTGTCTCATCCATTGGTAATTCAAGTGTCAGTCTTTCATCTTGATACAACATGTGAGATGGATCTGCTTCAATAACCTCTTGACTAAGGTATCCCTAGTTTGTGAATTCAGGATAGTCTTCGGGATATGATTGTGATGTGGAAGCTTGATTTTCTTGTGGGCGTTCTTGTGATCTAGGAGATTGTGGTAACTCTCCTATTACAAAAGCATTGTTAGGGAGCTTGTAGCTTCCACAATCATCCTCCTGGATGATGAGCTTGATATCAAAGATGGTGGGGATGGTGGGAATGGCAGATGTCTCTGTCGCAGACGTGGATGTGAGAGTGGTGGGGTCGATGTATGGTGTGGATGGGCCCTCATCATTTTTTGGCACTTGGGGGATTTTGTAATAATTTGCCTCAAGATTTTTGCAATATGAAAATGGTTCAGGATCTCCATGGACGGTAATCTCTTGTCCATTATGTGTAAATTTCACACATTGGTGGAAGGTTGATGCTATGGCTTTCATCGCATGGATCCATGGGCATCCCTGGAGGATATTATATGGTAAGTCAAGGTCCAAGACTTGACAAGTGGTTTCCATGAGCATTGGCCCTACTTGAATAGGGAGTTTAATCGTGCCTTGAGACACTCTTTCTTGGTCATCATATGCTCTTATCATGATGCCCTTTCCTTTATCAATGGAATCTTCTGATATTTTCAACTGCTTGATGAGGCTGAGAGAATAGATGTTCAAACCTGCACCTCCATCCACCAAGACCCTTTTGATTTTGCTCTTGTTTACAATGGCTTCCAAGTGAAGTGCACGGTTGTGAGATGGTTGAGCGGGGAAGTCTTGGTCAGAGAATGTAAGGAGATTAGGTGTTATGATATTTCCAACCATAGCTTGGAATTGCTCTGCATCAAGATCTGCGGGGACAGTGGATGAGGCTAATGCTTCCTCAAGGATCTTCTTATGGGCTGATGATATTTTTAACAACTCCATGATGGATATGTGTGCTGGTGTTCTCTTGAGTTGGTCTAGGACATTATAGCCATTAGGAACGGATCTAGATGCAAGGACTCTATTTGGTTGGGATGATCCTGCGATGGTGACTTTGCTGCCTCTTGTGGTGACTCCACATTCTTCGGCATGTGCACCCTTGATGGTGATGACCATGCAGTCTTCATTTAGTGAGGCAACGATGGATTCATAGACATGATTTACATTGCCTTTCCCTTTATCCTTGTTATTCCCTTTGTTGCCATGGTTTGACATTGGATTCATATATATTTTAAGATCCTGATTTCCCGTAGGTTGTTCCATGTTTATGATTTTCTTATCGATGAGATCTTGGATGATGTTTTTGAGTCTCATGCAACTGTTTGTGGTGTGGCCTTTGATTTTTTGAAATTCGCAAAGTTTATTCTTGTTATACCAAGGAGGTATGACATTAGGTTCTTGGTAATTCTCAAATGTAGGAGGCTTGATGAGGTTTTCGTCGATCAAATTTTTCATTATGTCCTTAAGTGGCTCCCCCAAAATGGTGTATTTTAATTTTGGATAACTTTTGCGTTGGGGTGGTCCTCTTTGATCATTGAGGTTATTGATGGTTGGATTGTTGTTGGGTTGGTATGTTGTGTGATGAATGTTTTGGTGTTGTTTTTGGATTTGCTGTGTGGGTGTGTTTTGGCGAGGACCACTAATGACCACCTTGGCATCGATGACACCATCATTAGTAATGTTTTTGTTCCTTGCCCACATGTGAGGTTTATCATTGTAATTGGATGGTGGGAGGTTATTTTGTTGTTCATGGTATGATGTTGATTCTGCGGGTTGGGTCACAAGGGCTCTTTCGATGCTAAGCACCTTGGAAATCAGTTGATCATATGTGGTGATGCCCTGAACCTTAAGATGAAATGCCAAATGGCCTTCAAGGTTGGCTATGATGGTGCAAACTTGTTGTTCTTCTGGCATGGTCAACTTGCTTTGATTGGCCTTGGATCGCCATCGTTGAAGGAATGAAGCAAAAGATTCATTATTTCCTTGTTTTAGAGTGTATAGTTCTTCGAGACTGACATCCATTGCAATGTTACATGCATAGTTCCTAATGAATGCATCCCTAATTTCTTGGAATGTTCTAATGCCTGAAGGTAAGCGAGAGAACCATTCTATAGCGGGGCCTACCAAGCTTCTAGGAAATAGCCGCATTAGATAAGTATCGTCATATGCAACTTCCATGCAATGAACTTGGAATTCCCTGATCTGATCCCATCCCTCGATATTTGTCAAATTTAGGGATCTCAAATCCCTTGGGGAATGGTTTCATCTCTAGGATCTTATCAAATGGATAGGGACACAAGTTTCTTGGTGTCTTGGTTGTTCACCCTAATTGAAGGTCGAGCACTTGTTGCGAGAGCAACCTGAGTTGTGTCGTCACATCATTTTGCGGATCAGGGGGTGGGATGAAAGTGTTTTGGGGTGTTTCAATTGTTGGTTGGATGGATGGGTTGGTCGGTGCATTGTTCAATGGTATCTGTATGTTCTGGCGGGCAAAGTAGGCTTCCACTTGCTTTTGTATGAACAATGCTTGTTGTTGATCTTGTTGTTGTTGTGCTCAGATTTGTGGTTGTTGTTGCACTTATTGCTGTTCCAACAACGCTTGTTGTTGTGCTTGCTGTTGTTCCCACAATTCTTGTTGTTGGGCTACCAATTCTACTGCTTCTTGCTGCTCTTGGTATTGCTTTAGTGCTTGTTGATATGCTTGAATTTGTGCTACTTGTTTTTGTGCAAGAAGTTGTTCTTGATATTGAGCTTGCTGTGCCTGATATTGGGCTTGCACTTGTGCTGCTTGTTGTTGCAATAAAAGTTATGCTTGAGTGGCCTTTTGTGCTTGTAATGCTTGTGTGGCTTGTGCAGCTTGAGCGGCTTGTTGTTGTTGTTGTTGCAATAATGCTTGGGCTTGTTGCACTTGAAAGGTGGCTTGGGCTGCTTGGGCAGCTTGAGCGGCTAGTTGTTCGACTTTTTGTTTTTGAACTTGTTGGTATCCTCTTTGGAAAGAAAATTGCAATGCCGCGCCATATTGGCTTGATGTGGTGAATGTTGGAGGTGGTGGAGGTGGTGGTAGATTTGGAATAGTGTTCATGAAGGTGGTGTTGATGTTTTGCAGGATGGATGGTGCTGTTGATGTGGTTGGTCCTTGAGAGACCATGCTTTGTGATGCCAAGGGGGTGTTTGATGATGTTGTCATTGCTTGTGTGTTTGTCATTTGTTGTGACAAATTTTGAGCGTTTGGTGCAATGCTTTGATTGATGGTTGGGATAGTGGTTTGATTGATACTTGGTAGGGGGGAAGCCCTAAACCAAGGAGTGGTGTAAATGACAATGGAAATGGTGGGAGAGGTGGAAATGTAAGAGGTATGAGCCCTTGCGAGAAGGTTGTGGTGTCAAATATGCCCCCTGGTGCGAACATATCTCCCTCTTCTTGTGAATTTGTGAGAAGAGGTGTTTGAGGCGTTGCGTGAAAAAATGATGATGATGGATCATGATGGAATGTGAGAGGAACATTTTTATGTAATAGGTTTTCAGGTATGTTTTGTTCCAAGGTGGTGTTTGCATCTAAACTTTGATTATTAACAAGGGGGTGTGTTTGAAGTGCATTGAGAAATGCACTTCCCATATTAACATTGCGTGGGGTTGGAGTAAATGATGTTGTGATTTGTGGAATGTTTTGCGTGATGTTTTGAGATGGGGGTGTGGATGAGATGGGAATGGTGGATGAGATTGGAGGAAATGATGTCTCCACTATGGTACTTACATCAAAATCCAAAGGCAACTTGGCCCCTTATTTTGCTAGTTCAAGCATGTATAACGAAGGGTTGAGTCTCATCATGATGATGATTTTATGATTCTCCGAATTTTGAAGAATTTCAATCATTTCTTCGTGAGACATTCCAAAGGTAAGGTCCTCTCCTTGGTTTTCTTCTTGCAGATTTTGTGATGATGAGAGGGTCAATGGATTGCTTGATTCAGCTGGATTCATTTCCGCGTTTGTTTGGCTAAGATCACTTGAAGCGGGTGTTTCTTTGTTGGCTTCCATACTCTTCTTGTATTGAGATCTAGTTATAACCATAAAACAAGGATCAATCTTCGAGGATATGGGAGATGAATCTCTTGATTCCTTGGATCGATTGTTATTTTATGCCCCAAAGTAGAAAGTTTTAGGATGCCTTGAGGATCAAAGGTGATGATATGATGATGATGTTTAGGGATGGATGATATGGATGTTTTTGTCTTTTGATAAATCTTGAATGAGATACTAGGTTTTTTAGGACTTGTGGATTTTGATTCTTGATTTTGGATTTGAGATTTGATATTTTTTCCTTGATTTTGATTTTAATTTTGATTTGGATTTTGAACAAAAAGGCCCTAAGATGTTGGATGATGATCTAAGGGATAGCTTTGTTCAAAGGATGATGATTTGAATATGTGTGAGGAGAAGGATGCATCTACCCACACCTATTCAAACAAGATCAAACAAGATGATTGTTTCACTAAGCATATGAAGAAGGATTTATCTACATACACTAAGCTAGACAAGATGATTTTGATAACTTTGACGAAGTATATGCAAAAGGATGCATCTACACATGCCTAGCCAAAGGTGTTTTGATAAATGTTTTCAAGGATTTTACTCAATGATTTTGATTTTGCCACAAAGCCTAGTATCAAGGTTGATTTCAATATTTTTCAAAAGGTGATGATGAGATGGATTCGTTTTGATGTTTTGGAGGATGGATGAAAAATATTTTGATATGTTTTGATCCTAAGATGAACCTAAAAGTTATACCTTGTTTGCCTAGACCTAGGTATTGAAGAGCATGCAAATGCTTCCTAAAGACCTTTGTAACCAAGAAATGATTTCATTTGCACATTCATTTTCGGATTTCCATTCAATGATTTATGCTTTGGGATTTGGAGTATTCAACACATATGAAAGTTCATTTTGCTTAGCTTTGCTTAATGTCTTTATTTTACCAAAAACACTTTCTTCAATTAGGTTTTCAAACTAAGATGTCCAATGTCTTAATTTCTTCAAACCCCACAAGATATGTTATGTGGAAATTTAATGAACTTAAGGCAAGGGTTTCCTATTGTTTACTTAAGAAGACAAATTGAGATATAATCCAATGCTTAGAAACCTCTAAGGATGTGAATCCCAAGGGAAAGCAATAACATATGGATCGAGTCAATTATATTTGTTTTCAAAAGGGTTTAAAATTTGGATGATGTTAGTGTTTGTTTTCATGATGTTTTCGATCAAGCAATGCATTTTGTAACCCAAGAATAAGTACAATCCTATGGATGTGTAAGACAATATTTGTTGGATTACTTGGACAAGTCCAGCTATGCTTATCTCTAGCGAATGGTTAGATGCTTGACCCCACTGGCTCCCCTCCACAACACTCACTTATACGGGGCAGCCAAGCATCAACACCCATGAAACTCACATGGCATGTTTTCCTTTTCTACTAAAGATGGTAAAAGTGTGGGGCGGCTTCAAATGACCATTCTTGCACCAACAAATATATTAAAGGATTTTGGAAAATTCTAGCACATAGGTTTTAATAAGGAATTTTTGTTCGTGGAGATTGACCCATCGACAAAGAGTCCCCTTCGGATCCATCTTATGAGAATCAACTAAGCGTATTGAGGTGTTTCTTCCAATATCCCATTTATCTCGATTGGAAATACTTTCTTATTACATTTTAGATATTCTGGAATTGATGTCCCCTTGGGTGAGTACTTTTTCCCAAGGTAGGCCCTCTAGGATAACAAATCAGCGAATGAAAGAAAAATATTATTTCGATCAATCATATTGGCAACAGAGAGAGAGAATACTCATAACAAGCCCCCACTCCCGCGCTCACAAGATTTTGTTCGTTACAAGCCCAAATCAAAGTGTGGAGGTGAATTGCTTTGTCTTAATCTAAAGTCATGAAAAAGGCCTTTTGATTCTCAAGATCGCTATAAAGCGTGAGAAAGGCATACATTCTTTTCAATGGCTTTAGTTTAAGTAAGCCCTCACAAAAAACAAAGCTACACTTGTTCTTTTTAGATCCACAAAGCAATATGTGAGTTTGTTTTAGAGCACCAAATCACAAGTGAAAGAAATTTGTTCAATTTTTTAATCCAATAAACAAAATCTAGTAAGTTGTGATCCTAAAGTTTGTTTTAGCCCTTTTGCAAGAAATAAACAAGAAGAATTCTTTTTAAACCCAAAGGAAGATTAGTGTCCTAAGAAAGAAGAAGATGACAAATTATTAAAGAAGTGTTAAACAAACACTAAAGTGTTTAAAAACACTTTGATTTGATGAAATATCATCATCATTCTCCTTCCTTCGTTTGTCTTCGATTTCCAACCTATAAGTGAGAAAAACCAGTCAAATTCTAGAAAATACAGAAGTTGAAAACCAGAAAATAGAACATAAATTACTCATAAATCAAAAGCACATGCTAAAAAAATCAAATTTTCCCTTTTACTGTCTCCCAGCGTTGCAACTCGTGAAGGCGTCGCAATTTGTTCTCCCAGCGGTGCCCTCACAACGCCACTTACCAGTTAGCAGCGTTCTGTGTCGGGACAAAGAGCTCAATTGCATTGCAATTTTTGCCTAGCGTCGTAGTTTGTGTCTAGGGTCGCTATTTAATATTTTTTGAAATTGCCTACAAGTCGGCGAGTCCAGCAGTGGAGTTTAAAATTCAAAAATCTTGGCGGGATGAGTCCAGCGGCGTAGTTTTTGTTTCAAGCAGTGCCATATAGCAATGTGGACGAGCCCGCGGTGCCAAAACAGTGACGCTGACGAGCCCGTGTTGGAATTTCCTGTGTGTGAAGAAAAATGCAAAAATTTCAAGAAAAGGTTAGAAATAATGATATTAGGACCTCCTTCTAGCGCCAAATGTGTGAACCCTTTTCCTAGCACCTGCAAAACAACATGAGTAAAAAAGTTAAACAAGGAATTGCAAGCTAAAACAAGGATTCCCCATGAAATCCATTTACAAATTCAAAATAGGAAAGAAAAAAATGAAA
>VDFB02271358.1:200146100-200322697 GCA_007258455.2 Sequoia sempervirens
AGACTCACACATGCTTTTGTTTCATTGCAGGTCTCTATGCACATTGAAAGCACTAGGGAGAAATTCTTGAGGTTGACAAGGGAGGGTTTGACAACTATCAGTAGGGAAGAGATTAGATGTAGACACTCATGTCACCTGAACCTTGAGGAGGAAAAAACCTTGAGGAGGTCTTTTGGTGAACTTCAAAGTACAATGAATGCAACCGCTGGGCATGAAAGACAAGGTGGACCACAACCATTGAAATTTTGGGCTAAAGATCTAGCAACTTAGACTGGCAACATCGAAGAGGTGGTTTCAAGTGAGCATAATCTGGTTAAGAAATTCCCTTAGAATGAAGATGAGATAGCTAGCGAAGATGTTAACAACCAGTAATTTTCCCCCAACAACAACCTATCTAGTGGATTTGGCTTTTGACTACCAAATCTAAAGAACATTGTAATGGTAGACATTAAGGTTGATAATTTTATTTGGTAAATATCTATGTTAATTCATTCTAGACTACGACAGTCCTAAGAAATGTAATTTTTTAGTTGATATCTTAGAGAGGTGAATTGTTGTTGTAGTGCTGTGTAGATTTTGACAAACTATATTCAATACAAAAATACATAAATTTAAAATTAAAACACATATGTTATTATTATATTTTTTTTATTTTTTAAACAAAAGGAAAGAGCATGTATACATATTGTGTGTGTGTCGAATGTGGAGAGGTATATTCTAATGTCAACACAAACCTTAATGAGACAGTTTACATTCAAAGTTTAAAGCAAGTAAAACTACTATGTTCGTAATATAATCAAACCTTTCAAATACGTATCATTGTTCTCTATTTCTAGGGATTTATTAAACCGTTTGGCCCTTAGATTTATATGGGCACAAAGGTTGTTAAAATGACTACCTAGAAAATGAGATTTGACACTTAATATGCAAGCTAAGATGATTTCTATGTGCAAATGTGTGGTGGAATTATTAGTGGTATGTTTCTAACTGAAACAAAACGATGGAAAGGATAATGGATGCAACAATAAACAAAGGATGATGTTGATGATAGATGAACAAATGGAGATGAGTGAGATGATATGAAACTATAGTGAACTATCCATGATTATGCATATGCTCAAATGCAAACATAAAAAAAACTAACCTAAAATGTAACTATGATGCAATGAGGATGATAAAATGTAACTATGAAGCAATTAATTAATCTAAGATGAGAATGCAAAGTAACACATGATATGAAAACTAAGTTTAAGACTCCATGAAATCTCCAAGCTCCTATGAAAAACCTGCATGGTAACAATACTCAAAGTGTGGATTAAAAATGGCATTATAACACTATTCCAATTTGTTTCTCAAAATAGCATTATAACATTTCTCAAAAGGTGGATGATAAATGCTAAGGCAAGAGGGTGTATTTATAGGGTTTCTCAAGCATTTTGTGAGGTGGCACCCATCAACGGTCTAGATTCGAAGGAGAAATGATAGACGGTGCAGATGAAAGGAATTAGGATGTTGTCCCCTTGACCAAGGACGACATTCCATGTGTGTGGAGAGAATCCCTTGACCAATTGGAAGCATACCAAATGTATGGGATTCCCAAGTGTGTGAAACAAAGACCCATGTGCTCCAAATTTGTTGGAAGTGTGGGAGAATAAAGCCATGTGCTTTTTCTCATTGGTGGAAGTGTGTGAGGATAATTCTAATTAATAATTAGGCTTATTTATTTTCATGTGACCTTTATAAGGTGGCACACAAAAAGTTGTAGAAATGTGCTCTAATTCTTAATCAGGATTAAGGAAGGTTAATTAAATAAACACGTTTAGGGTATTTTGTTTATTTAATTATTTAGAAGAATGTGAACTAGAAGAATTAAAAGGAAAGAAAACAATATAAATAAAGTAAGACCTTATTTATATGTAGCTGAAGCATTAATCAAATAGGTTGTATTTAATTATATGAATATGATGACTTTTTTCAGGTGTGTACATTTTGCCCCTCTTTGAAGTGATGTGTTTACACGTTACTTCAAAGAAGATTTTGATGTCGATGCTCAGATGATGTGAGATTTTGATGCCCCAGATGATGCAATATTTTGATGCCCTAGAAGATGCAAGATTTTGATGCCCCAGGCTTTGAATTTTAGGTATTGATGGATATTATGCCCCCTCAAGAGATAAATCGGTGAATATAAGGATGAGAAAATGAAGTGTTGAATGATGTGATAAGTGTTGTGATGATGCAATGATGATCCAATGTCGATTCAGTGAAGGTTTGATGTCAGAGATGATTTATTTCTTGAAAGTGAGTTGCAAGCTCTTTCTTTGAATAGTGTTGATTAATTACCCCTCCTTTTTGGTAAAAATGGGAAATAAATCCCACCATAATTCCCTCCATTTTACCCCTAAAAGGTAAAAATGGTAAAAATGGGATTCATTTTTACATTTTGAGTTTGGAGAAGTTGAAGATTGGAGAGCTTAGAGGAAGATAGTGATCCCATACCACAAGCATCGTTTCGAGCGTCTTCACCAACTTGACTAGCTTGCTACCTCTGGACCTACGGTACACTTCATGAGAAACCTCTTTGTTAGTCATTTTCTTGCCATTTAGAAACATTTTGAACGTCATAGATAGATGTTGTAGCTTATGGGATGTCATTTATGCACTTTTGGGTGATGTTTTAGTTGTTTGTGAGTGTTTCTTAGCATGTTTAAGAGTTTTGGGGCCTTTGGGGTCCCAAATGGCACCTCTTGTAAACTTGAAATTCAAGTTTTCATGGGTTTTAAGAGTTTTTTCAGCTTT
The DNA here is from genome assembly GCA_007258455.2 of Sequoia sempervirens. Lineage (NCBI taxonomy): Eukaryota > Viridiplantae > Streptophyta > Pinopsida > Cupressales > Cupressaceae > Sequoia > Sequoia sempervirens. The sequence continues at coordinate 200,148,900 of VDFB02271358.1, forward strand.
TGGGTCCCAAATGGCACCTCTTGCAAGGTTGAAATTGATGTTTTTGAGTCATTTGAGAGTTTTGGAATCTTTGGGGTCCCAAATGGCACCTCTTGCAAGGGTGAAAATGCATGTTTTTGGGTGGTTTGAGAGTTTTGGGTCCTTTGGGGTCCTAAGTGGCACCTCTTGCAAGGGTGAAAATGCATGTTTTTGGGTGGTTTGAGAGTTTTGGTGCCTTTGGGGTCCCAATTTGGTGCAGGAGCACCCAAGGCCTTCAAGGAGCTCTTCAAAGGTTAGAAGTGTGCAGGGGTAAGGAGGACATTTCCATCAAATAAAAACATTAATTATAATCTTTTGAAGCCTATAATGGCTTTTGAAATGGGGAAGAACTTGAAAGGAGTCAACTGTCCTAAGGGTCCTGATAAGGACCCTAGGACCAAAATGCTTTGTAAATGGAAAAATAATGCTCTAGGAGGTTAGATAGGTTTATTATGATTTTATTGTGTCAAATAAAGTTGGATATTAAGGATCCAATGGTTTTTAGATAGTAGAGTTTAATAAATTGCAAATTGGAAATTCAAATTTTTAAAAATCCACTTTAGGCAGGAAAATGAGTTTCAGGTGTTTTAGAGGTAATTATGCATTGTAATCAATCCAAAATGGTTTGGTCAGTTGGGGAATGGGTCTATAACCCCAAAATAATCATTTTTACAGAGGTTTATCAATTGGAGCAAGTACTGTACGGATTGTTCTCAAAAAACTCAAAAAAAATTATATTTTCTTGCATTTTTCTATGTTTTTAGATGAAAGCTTGATTCCTATTAAAGCTATATGTTGTTGGATGATTTAGGGGTTTTTATTTACATGTTTTAACACCTCTTACATGTTCTAATAAGAAAAAGAGGTCGGGTTGATTGATAGCAGTTCATCCTCATGATAGGCGAGGAACGATGGGTTGATTGATAATAGATTGTCCTCATGATAGGCAAGGAATGATAGGTTGAGTGATAGCTAGTCGTCCTCATGATAGGCGAGGAATGATGGGTTGATCGATAGCAGGTCATCCTCATTATAGGCAAGGAACAATGGGTTGATTGAATGAGATGTTGATTGTTCCGATTGATTTGATTTGAATGACTGCACATTAGCTTGATTAATTGATAATCTTGATTGAACATGACATTGATTTACTAATTTGTATTCATGATTAGGGAGATGGAGATGTACTCTAGTCTTGGGAGCGATTCCCAAAGACCTATAACATGGTCTGTTAGTTGTCATCAGCCAACTTAGAGATTATCTCCTATTGTGGGTTGACTTCCTTGTTAGACATACCACAATATAGAATCAACAAAGGTTTATTGACAGCTTTGGCAGAGAGATGGCACAGTGATCATAATACATTTCATTTACAGACTAGAGAGATGACCATGACTCTCGAGGATGTCTATCGTATTCTACGGATCCCAATGATGGGAGAGATAGTAGTGTACAATAAGATAGAGTAGGGTGGGATAGTTGCATTGTGGAGATTATGTCGAGATGATCATGTTATGGGCCGATGGAACCCTTGGACAGAGATGATCAGAAGATATGCTCCCTTACCGTGTGTGCTTTCCAAATTTATTGGTGGATTCCTTTGTCCTGATTGTAGGTCATAGGGATTTTCAGCAGGTTGGGGTTGTGTTCTATCATGAATGACACTTGATGGTATGAGGTATGCCTAGGGATCATGTATGTTAGCCCACTTATATCAAGATTTGCATGAGGTTTTCTATTACAGGGCGATGAGTATGTCATGTGGTGTCACATTATTGTAGACCTGGGCATGGGAGCATATAGCTGTCACTCGGCCCATTGGAGAGAGACATTCACCACCAAGGAGACCCTATGTTTTCATTTATAGCGGTCCACATGTCCAGCATAAGCTAGGCAAGGTTGCTTATTGGAGGCAGGCTCTAGATGATTTGGAGACTATCACATGGCAGTCGTACTTGGATTGTGAGAAGTGGCTAGAGGATCAGCTGAAGATACCCTTTATGTTGTTATCCCACTATCTAATTGGGCGGACACATGTCGTGCTTGAGCGCTACTTGTATCTACGAGTATGTCGACAGTTTGGACGGGTTTAGGGGATGCCCTTGGGAGTTTCCCATTATGCACAGCGACGACAGGATGTGTTAGAGTGGGGCCCCTGTGTATCATATGAAGTAGCTTGTACAAAGTACTATACCTTGACCCTAGGTTTATGGGATTATGTTATGTATATTATAGATGCCAGGATGACCAAGGATTATTCAGAGTTCTTCCACACACATCCCTTTCCTAGATTTACTCATCCAAAGGAGCCTGTACTGCTAGTTGATGGAGAGGGAGGAGATGACGAGGGTGGTGATGATGGTGGGTAGGGTGCTTGTAGAGGAGATGGTGGTGGTGCAGAGGGTGGTTGCAGAGGTGATGGTGGGGAGAGTTATGGTGGTGCAATGGGTGGTGGGGAGAGTGATGGTGGTGCAGATGGCAATCATCCATTAGATTTTGTAGTTCTGAGGTGCAGGAGGAGCATCACCGTAGCTCAGGTGGTGCTTCCCTAGATTCAGATTGGGACACCCTCTCATTAGTAGTCATCATAGATAGCAGCTTTGTAGGTAGAGGTTCAGTTGTTTCAGAGCGACATAGCACAGGCTCAAGCATAGATTGATATTTTGATGACTGATAGAGGGATAGATAGGCAGCAAATACAGTAGTTGCAGACACAGATGATCATACTTACTTTAGAGAGGGATTCCTTTACATGCTAAATAGATCAGGCTCAGGCCATTATCGAGAGGATACAGCAGATGGCACCATCTACAGGTATAGCAGATTTATTCAGAGAGATCTAACACATTTCCCAAGAGTTGCAATTTTACAGAGGTAAATATCATGAGTTGTTTCCTCCTGAGCAACGAGAGAGTTTTGTACAGTCTCATTCTAGAAGATCTCATTCCCAGACTATTAGCATGGGTGTCATGCAGCCATTTCCTAGAGATAGGAGAGATCCAGGTGTAGGTTTGTCTAGTAGAGGAGGTACTAGTTCCATGAGAGCAGCAACATTTGGTGGGAGCTCGACATAGCATTTTGTGATGTTCCTTGGGCATTGTGTATACACCTTTTGTGAGATTGAGGATGTGTTTCCCATGATACAGTTCCCTTTTGGATTTTGATGTATCTCATCCTATTTTTGGATATCCTTGTACACGTGGACATTATGACAATTTTCATGATATATGATATGCAGCGGTGATTATGATGCATTTGAATTCCCTATTTATGATATACAATGTTGTGAATTTATTTAATTTATATGTGATGATAATGATTATGAAATGTGATGTGATTTATGATTATACAATGTAATGTGATGATTATGATATGTAATGTGATGTGATTATTATGATTATGCAATGTGATGTCATGATTATGATTATGCAATGTGATGTCATGATTATGATATGTTATGGATGCGTTTTATTTCCATGTTATGATGATGATTCTGATGTTATGATATGTTATGGATGAAATGATGATTTTTGTACTGATGAATGATGTGATGCAAATGATTATGCAGATGATTGAATGTGCACAACTTCAAATGTTCAGGGCCTTAAGCTTAAATAAGTGAGTCTGTTCGACTTCCAAAAGTTGTGGGAAGACTACAGTAGATTGATCTTTTAAGCTTCATAACTCTGACATATTTCCCTGCTTTCTTGGAAATATGAAGAGACTCACTTATTCAGGTATAGTGGATGACATGATTTTGATGTTGGAAATGATATGCAATGTATGTCCTTTTTTATTTTCTTTTGTATTTTCTAATGCAAATATTATGAGGGAATATATGAATGTAAATGATGTGAGAATGTTTCCTAAGATATGAAAATGATGATGTAACTGATGTGCAACTAAATGAGAATGATGTGTTTTTTGTTTAATGTCCAGTGTACTCAATCAATTAATAACAGAGATGACACCATTGTGAAATTGTTTTAGCATTGAAAAACCCCATAAATACACATGAAATACTAACGTGAATGTAGTCTAACTTAACTATGCAAATCTCATTTTCAAAAGTTGTCATTTATATTAACCAATTTGGCATGCTCTTTATCGTCATTGGGCCTTTAAAATGTTGAAAGTGAGTACAAGCATCGATGGAATATTTTAGACCAAGATAACCTGAGTACTAATTCCATAATGTTTTAAAATTGCAAGTTAACACAAGCATCTAAGTATAATTAAACCAAGATGACCCTGAGCATTGCTTGCGTAAAAAGACAAGAGTTAATCTTTTTCCTGTACAAATTTAGAATGTCATCAGTAATACTTTGTAGCACACATCTCGCGACAACTTACATAGTAATAATGGTAAACTCATAGACAGCAAAAAAAGAAAAATCATACTCCTTCCTTGCTCCTCTAGTTCAATACATCATCAAGGACTCAAGAGATATGATATCAAAAATCAAAGTAGAACAATTTGAACTTTCATGTTTAACATGACAAAACCTTGATTCAGAAAGATCATCATTCATTTGAAGTTTATGTTTGTAACTTTGGTCTGACAATTGTTTGCCTGTTGGTTCAAGCTCAAAGTTTATTTTCCCCTAGTGAGTGCAGGATTTTTCCCCCAGTGTAGGGTGTGACACGACCACGACAACCAAGACCTAACCTGAAGACCTATACTAGGGGCCTCAAGAGCTGATCAACAGATTAGCCTTGCCTACGTTATACACACAGAGACCACGTAGTTCGACTGACAACACCACCAAGATTTACAAGACAAAAATATGAACATAGCAAACACCTAGAAGACTGACCTAAAATGTCTCGGGGGATAATCAAAGATCACCCTTGCCTACATTCAAAGCTTAGAGATGACATAGTTTGAATGACAACCATGTTTTTGAATTTTTGACTTTTTGACCTATTTTTGGATTTTGATATGTTTTGAATGTTTTTGGATTTGTGATTTGTTTCGAATGTTTTTGGGATTTTCTATTTGTTTTGAATGTTTTTGGTATTTTTGATTTTCAACCTTAAGAATGTACAAGAATCTGATCCAATGCAAAACATGCCCCCAATGTGATATGATAGGACAAACTGATTTTTAGAATGGGATGAATAATGCCAAGGGAGATCATAATACAAACATTGGATCAAGCTATGATGTGAACATGGAAGCATGAAAAATGTAGAGATGGAAGCATGATGGATGAACATTGCAGAGCAAGTTACATAGCCCAAGATAGATGGAGGGTGCATATTTTACGCAAGGCGCCTTTTTTCCAAGTTTTCACCAAGGTACTTGCCCAAAGCACCACCGAAGTGGTTTTCACTAGAGGACAATCTTTTTTTTTTTCAATCCTTCTTCTGATTTTTTTTGTATTTTTGATTTTTTTGATTTTTTTTGGTATTTTTCCATGACCTTTACCAATGCACTGGATGAGCTAGGTGTAAAACCTTTTGAGATGCAAGTTGTTGAGGGGTTCTTCAAATAGATCCCCTTCTGGTGTGGATAAATGATATGCTCCTGATCCAAAGATTGATACTATAAGGGACCTAGCCAATTAGGTTCAAATTACCCCTTCTCTTGATCTTGTTGATTACGAAGATTTTCTTTTAAGACTAAGTCACCCACCTGAAATGTTCTAAGTATTACTCTATGATTGTAGATCCTAGATATCCTTTGTTGATAAGCTTTTAGGTGATCAACTCCATGTTGTCGGCTTTCATCCAACAATTCTAATTCTTGTAGCCTAGATACTCTGTAATCCTTATCTGAAATCATCCCTTTAAGTGACACATGCAAGGATGGTATCTCAACCTCAATAGGTAGAATAGCTTTTGACCAATAGACAAGAGAATAGGGTGTTGCTCATGTTGGGGTACGGATATCGGTTCTGTAAGCCCACAATGTCAAGTTTAGTTGAACATGCCAATCACATCCAACTTCATTGACGGTTTTCTTCAAAATTTTCAAGATAGTCTTGTTTGAGGCTTTTGCTTGGTCATTGCCTTGGGGATAGTAAGGTGTAGAAAACCAATGTTGGATATGGAATCTTTCACAAATCTCTTGAACATCTTGATTCTTAAAGGGTCGTCCATCATCCGTAATGATAGATTGAGGAACACCATACCAACATATGTTATAATTCAGGATGAATGATGAGATTTGCTTCCCAGTGATGGTGATTAGAGGAACAGCTTCAATCCACTTAGTGAAGTGTTATGTGGATTTGATTATAAACTTATGTCCATTGGAGGAAGAGGGGTGAATCTTACCTACAAGGTCCAATCCCCATTGGCAAAAAGGCCATGTAGTTGTGAAGGGATGCAACTCTTATGCAGATGCATGTATCAAGTTTCCATGAATTTGACATTTGGGACACCTTTTGACATATTGAAATGACTCTTTCTCCATATTCAGCCAGTAATACCCCAATCATAATAATTTCTTAGCTAAGGTTAAGCCACTTGAATGTGTGCCACAGATACCTTCATGAAATTCTTGTAAAGTGGTTTCAGCTTCATTATGTTCTAGACACTGAAGAAGAGTACCATCCAAACCTCGTCTATAAAGCACATCAGCTATTATGGTGTCGCAAGACGCTTGTTGAGTAAAGTTTCATTTTTTGTTTCAAGATAAGTTAATTGGAAGGGTATTATCTTGCAAGTAGGTATGGATCTCTCCATAGAGGGAAATTTGAGGGTCGACAATATGGCATATCACTTGGGATTCTGGATCTTCATAGGCTGGGTTGGACACTTGTTCTACCATGAATTCATAACATCTTTGTTGTTCAGGTATCTGCAAGAGAGAAGCAATGGTGGCCATTTCATCTATAGCTTTGTTTTCTATTCTGGGAACTTGTGCAGATTTGATCTCAACAAAGTAATTTTTGAAATCATCCACCATCCTCTTGTAGGGAAACAACTTTTCATCCTTTGTTTGATAATCATCATTGACTTGGTTAATGACCAATTGTGAGTCACCATAGACTAGCAATTCTGTGATTTTCCATTCAATAACTATCTTGATTCCAATGATCAATGCTTCATATTCAGCTATGTTGTTGGTGCAGGAGAACATTAATCTGTAGGATTTAGGAATTGTGTGTCCTTGCGGTGAGACAAACAAGATTCCTGTGCCTGGTCCATGTTGTGTATAAGAGCCATCAAAGTATAGCAACCACTGTTGTGTAGATATGGTTAGGATATCATTATCAGGGAATTCAATGTTCATTGGATTGTTATCTGACAATGGTGCTTCACCTAGTTGATCTGCTATGGCTTGACCTTTAATTACTTTCCTGTCCACATACTGGATGTCAAACTCACTCAATATCATGACCCACTTGGCTAACCTCCCTATTAAAGTAGCTTTGCTGAGCAAGTACTTTAATGGGTCAATTTTGGCGATGAGTTTGATGGTGTGAGTCAGCATGTAGTGCCTTAATTGTTGTGTAGCAAATACAACTGCTAAGCAGGCTTTCTCAATAAAGGTGTAATTGATCTCATAACCATTTAAGGTCCTGTTGATATAATAGATGGCTCTTTCTTTTCCTATAGAATCTTCTTGTGCCAATAAGGCTCCCAAAGATATCTCGGTTGTTGCAATGTATAGTAATAACAGTTTTCCCTTGACTTGTGGTATCAACACAAGCAGTGTCATCAGGTACTGCTTTAGTTGACTGAAGTAAGCTTCACATTTTTCATCCCACTTGAAAGAGACATTCTTGCATAATAAGTGATTGAAAGGATGAGATTTATCAAGTAGTTGAGCAATAAATCTTTTGATGGACTGAAACCTTCCTTGTAATGATCTGAGTTGGCTAATGTTTTTAGGAGGAGGTATTTTCGTAATGGCTTTGACCTTTGTAGGATCCACCTCAATGCCTTTATCTGAGACAATGTATCCCAAAAGTTTAGCTGATGTTAAACCGAACACACATTTCTTGGGATTTAACCTCACCCTAAATTTCTCCAATCTTGTGAATATTTTGTCTAGAATCTCTAAGTGTCCTTCTCTAGTGTAGGATTTTTCCAATAGATCATCTACATAGTCTTCCATAAAAGTATGCATCATGTCATGGAAGATGGTAGTCATAGTTCTCTAATATGTAGCTCCAACATTTTTCAATCCAAAAGGCATCACATTCCAACAAAAAGTGCCCCAAGGACATCTAAAGGCTGTTTTATCTTGATCTTTAGGTGTTATCTTTATTTGGTTGTATCCTGAAAATCCATCCATAAGTGATAACATTTCGTGCTCAGTGGTCAAGTATACAATCATATTAATGTTTGGTAGAGGAAAATCATCTTTTGGACAGGCTTTGTTAAGATCTCTAAAGTTCGTGCATATCCTGATGCTCTTATCTAGTTTGGATACCAGAACAATGTTTGATATCCATTCAACATAGTCAATAGATCTTATGAATCTTGCATCTAATAGCTTTTTCAACTCAGCTTTAACCAAAAGGGCGATATGGGGTTGCATCTTTCTCAATTTTTTCTTTACTGGTTTTTTGTTAGGTGGTAATGACATATGATGCATAATGTGTTATGGATCTATGCCTATCATATCAACATATGACCAAGAAAAGTTGATTTTCCTCTCCTCAAAGAATTTGATGAAACAAGGTTTCTCCTCTTCTATCATAGATTCTGCTAAATGCAGGGTCTTCACTATCTCAGTTGTACCAACATTGATGGATTGTGTAGGTTCTATTAGCACTAAAGATCTCTCTTGATAGTGTTCTGGGAGAGTTTCAAACCTTCCATCTCTTGGTTCCTTAGGGAGGTTTTCACCTAGAGATACGCTCTTTGTTTTTACTTTTTCCTGATTTAATAGTGCCACCAAATGGTTTTCACTATTAGACCCATTTCCTATATTTTTCATTTTGCAGCTGAAAGGTTTAACACTCCTTTTGTCAGGAGCTTTGTTTGGAGATCCAATGGTAGAGCATGTGTCAGGGTTATTGGAACATGGGAAGTTCACAAGGGCATCATTGTTTGAAAAGGTGGGTATGTCAAGCGGCTCATTTTGATCCCAATCAATTAGTTCAGGATGCATTAAGGACAAGGAATCAATAGATTGGTCAAGGTCATAAGGTGTAAGCATCAAGATAGCCATGTCATCAAATTTTCCAATGAGGTCTAAGATGTTACTCTCTTCCAATGTGTCTATCTGGCTCAAAGAATGATCATCTTCACTTGAGTCAACGACATATTGCGATCCATATTCAAGTGGTCTAGAACTAGAACTTTTTCCTTTCATACATATTGGTGTATACTTTTGGATTACATTGATCTCTTTTTCATTGCAAGATTCTTTAGAGAGGGAGCCCCATTCATATTCATTGGAATTTGTTTCATGATCCTCACTAGCCTGTAGTTGTAATATTCTTTTGACAGATCTTTGAGTAGCTTCCTCTTTTGAGTCTTCTCTGTATCCTAGTCTTGTTTTATCTTTGGGATTCATTGTGATGAGTTGTATTGGTTCACTGATGCCTTCTTTTCTTTTGCCCAAAGGACCATTTCCTTCATATCCCATCTTTGTCAAGATTTTCTGACCCTTGCCATACTTATCTATGCATATATTGGACACTGATACCTGTGAAGGCTCTTCATCTTTGTATAACCAGTTTAGGACATCCCTATCTTTTGATTCCTCTACTTGAGTGCTTTTTTTTATAAACTTCCCATCAAAGAGCGTGATGGTTGTAAAGATTATTGTCTTGAGGTAGATGGTTGTCCAAGTGACTTAGGAGAAGATGAAAGTTGTGATAAGTATGAAGATTGCTCAAATGAGTATTTCCCCATGCCCTTGTCTTTTATTTGGATCCTTTCTAACTATTTGGACAAGGCATTAAGCTGACTTCCATCATTGCATGAAATAGAGTCAACGACCCCTTTGTCTTTTGATTGATCCTTTTCCTCATACTATCTTGATGAAGAATCCACTGGACTTTCTTTGTTTGATGGATCGGAGTTGACTTCTCTATTATGTGGTACAAAGGTATCTTGACTTTTTTTGAATGCATTGCAATATTGGGGATTATTAGAATCGGAAACAATGGTGACCTCTTGTCCATTGAAAGGAAACTTCAGGCACTAATGATAAGTTGATGGTACTGCTTGCATTTCATGAATCCATGGTCATCCCAAGAGTATGTTATATGTCAATTCCTTGTATAACACCTGACACACTATGTCTTTGATGATTGGTCCCACTTGAATGGGTAAGATGATCAATCCTTGGGAGGATTTTTCTTCATCATCATATGCTTTTATGGTGATTTTCCTTCTAGGATCAATAGCATTTTTAGAATATCCTAATGCACGAACAAGCTTGAGAGTGTAGATATTTAGGCCTGCTCCTCCATCTATAATGACAAGTTTGACACAATGTTTATGGATTAGGACTTCGATGTGGAGAGAAGAGTTATGCGGATGGGTGGTGGATGCATCATGTTTAGAGAATGATAAGAAATGAGGTGCATTCAAATGTCCCACCATAGCTTAAAATGTGCATACTTCCAGATTGTTTGGTACTGTGGTGGCAACTAAAGCTTTTTCCAGGATTTCTTTGTGTGCTGGTGAAATCTTGAGAAGTTCCAATATGGATATTTCAGCAGGTATCTTCTATAGCTGGTCGATGATGTTATATTTTGTTACAAGAAAAATAGTCATTTTGGACATGGAGGGGTAGCTCCTTTCAATGTTACCTTGGCTTGTCCTTTTGTAATCACATTGATAGGTGTATTGTCTTGACCATTTGTTATTTTGATGACGTTAATTCAATTTTCATTCATGTCAACATTAGTGCTCAGATTTCTTGGTACAAGGCCATTGATTTGATGTGAGATGGTGTCATCATTGTGTTGGATTTCAGTAGTGGCATCCTTCCCTTGGCTTCTGATTTCAATGTCTTGTATGGAATTCTCAACCATCTCAATACAATGAATGGTAGAATCATAAACATAGTTTATATTCTTTCCTTTGGTATTCAATGTAGAGGACTCTCCCTTTTCATAATTGGGTAAAGGGTTCTTGAACACTCCCTGATCACTGTTTGTTTGGGGTCCTTCAATGTGTACCTTTTTGTTATCAATGAGATCTTGGATTGTGTGTTTTCATTGCCAATATTTCATCATGTGACCCTTATTTTTATGATAATCATAGTAATGGGCATCGTTCCACCAAAAGGGCTTGACTTGTGGATCCTAGTTTCGTGCTTCTAGCATTGTGATAAGCTTAGCCCCAGTAAGTTCCTTTAAGGTGGAATCTAAGGATTGTCCCAATGGTGTGAATTTTCGTCTATTGGAAGGTTTTGGAAACGGTGTTTCTTTAGTCCCCAGATTAGTCTGATTGTTGTTTTGGCTAACATTTGGAGGGTTGAGAGGATTGTTGGTTTGATTAGTCTTGGTGGCAGCTATTGTTAGGTTGAATACGAGTTTGGTATTTTGATTTTCAGCTATGACCTCATTGTTACCCACGTTCTTATTTTGTTGCCAAAATTTAGGTTTGTCCACACTATTGTAGTTGTTAGAGGAAGTGGATGAGTTATTTTCATTGTATACCTTAATGACCCCTCTTTTGACTAAGGCTTCTTCGATTTTAATTCCATTTTCAATAATTTTTTTGAAGGTAGGGGGACATTGTAATTCCAACCTATAACTCATCTCATCATTTAGGTTATCAATGAAAATCTCTATGTTTTCCTTTTCAGGCACGGGACGAGAATACCTTGCAAACAATATCCTCCATTTTGTAAGAATATGAGGAAGGACTCACCCTTTTTCTGCTTCAAGTTGCAAAGGTCTTTCATGGTGATATCATGTTGGATATTGTAAGAGTATTGAGTGAGAAATCTATTGACCAACTCTTCAAATGTGTTGATGGGGGGTGTAATCTTTGAAAACCATTCAAGGCATGTCCCTCCTAGACTTCATGGAAACAGTCTCATCAAATAAGTTTCCTCATGCGCAAATTCTAGACTCATAGTTCAAAATTCCCTTAAGTGATCTAATGGATCAGTTGTACTATCGTATTTATCATAATTTGGAAATTCACTACGTTTAGGGAAAGGAATCATGTTGATGGATGGATTAAAGGGATAAGGACAAATGTCCTCGATCAAGTATCATTTTGAAGTTCCCCTTTGCATATCTAGAACTTGTTGAAGGTTCTTCATTTGGTGAGTTAAAGTAACCATTTGTTTTATTTCCTTTTTAGGATTTTGGAGAGGTGATTTTAAGATATTGATGTCAAAATCAAGGGGAAGTTTGACTCCTTGGTTGGCTAACATTAATAGGTATTTTTCCCCATCTCTTTCAAAAATATTTTCCAAAAACTTATGGAAATTTGGGTCTTGTTTTGCTTGTCAAATATCCTCATTGTTTATTTCTTCCCCTTGAGTGTTGTTGAGTCCACGAATAGGGATTTCTTCTGCATTAGCCATGTTGCTAGGGATCTCACTATTTTGAGGTTCAGTGTTGGGAGTTTCAATATTGAATGCTTCACTACTTGTACTTCCTATGTTTTATGTTTCAAAGTTGGGTGTTCCAAGTTCCTTGTCCTTGAGTCTCCTCTTTTGTGATCTTGTTTGGACGGACATACAAGTGTTATGATTTAGACTAAGTTTTGATCTAAGTTTGAAATAGTGCCAAGGATTACAACTAAGTCAAATAGAATGACAAATTATATTGATTAGACTAGGTTTGATTTGATTGCATGACATAGTTTTGTGATTAAAGGATGACAAATCCCAAAGATGAAACTATGTTGTACAAACAAATATGTGATAGATATTGATGATTTAGGCACCTTGAAATGTTTAGATTTAGGTTTAGTTTGAAAATTTCCACTTGTATAGGTATGTTTTGACAATGTTTAGACTTCTAAGGTATCTAAGGAATGATCTTGGACTCAAATTTTTGACTCAAGAGACATAATTAAGGTACTCAAAATGTTGGAAAAGTCTTGGATTTTGACAATAGTACATCATGTATAACTCTAGATTGTCTTTGCAAGCTCTCTTGTAAAAATTGAAGGTTAACCTTTCTCTAAAGTCGTAGAGCATAGGCAAACATTTTTTATGTTGTTTTGGACTAAGAGGTTTGATCTTTGATTTTTTAATCTTGACCTTTTGTGAAATCATCGTGTAAACCACATATTCTGACTTTTTTTTGCCTAAGGAATGGTTGAACACTGCTGGAAGAACTAATTTTCTGAAGATGGATGGACCTAAGTTACCGACTTGTCTACCTCAATGAATGTAGTTCTGAATCAAGGTTTTCTCTTTCAAAATGTAACATTTTTTGTGGTGCTTTGTTTGAGTTTTGTTTTGAAGACACATCAAGTAGAATATATGCTCCTAAGGCTGTGTAAGATTGTATTCTTTTAGATTCCATGCGGGTTTTACCCCAACCCCACTATCTTTAGTAGGTGAATTCATAAGCTTGGCTACACGGGCTTCTCCTTATAGTGCACTCTCTTCTCAGGCCAACCAAGCTTTCAGTCCCCATGAAAATCCCATGGAAAACTGATCACCTCTACTAAAAACTATGAGAATGTGGATGCATTGGCAACAACCGTTGCTACACCAAAGAATAGATAAAGGATTTTGGAAAATCTACAACAAGGGTTTTAATGCAGGAATTCCATTCATGGGGGATAATCCATGCAGCGAGAGTCCCTTTCGATCCATCTCATCAAAATTATCCTCATGATACTTGAACTTTCCTCAAGTATCCACATTTATATCTCGGTTGGAAGTCGCTTGGATTTAGCGTATTACCGGTTGGGTCATTCCCTTGGGTGATTACTTTTTCCCACAAGGTAGGCCCTCTAGGATAAACAAAAGCAAGCAAGTATACCCATAGTTTGATCGATCTTTATTTTGCATGAATAAAGAGAGAACTCATGCCATATACTCCACTTACACTCACACATAAACAAGAATGGGTCTAGCTTTTTGGATCATCTAGTTAAGGGGAGAGCATATGCCTACCATTCATCACATACAAAAGACATGGTGTTCATTTTCCTTTAATTAAGCTATGTTCCTAACTTAACCAAAAGGAAACATGATGTTCATGTTCCTATCTTAACCAAAGGAAACAAGAAAATAACGTCCAGCCCTTGAAATATGTTAGTAGTTTATGTTTTTAGTCTTTGACAGCAAATCTGGGAAAACCTACAAATACACAACACAAAATGTGAGTTTCTGATTTTGGTGAAAAATTGCAAGAGGCGCCAAAATAGAGACAAGAGGCACCAAAACTCTAAAACAGTGCAGAATGGTCTCAAAATAGGTGAAAAGAGTCCTGAAACAAGATGCAAGACGCGCCAAAACTCTGACAAGAGGCACCAAAACAGGTGCAAGAGGCGCCAAAACTCTAAAAGTGGCCCAGAATGGTCCCATAATAGGTGAAAAAAGTCTCAGGACAACTTGCAAGAGGTGCCAAAACTCTCACAAGAGGTGCCAAAATAGGTGCAAGAGGCACCAAAACTCTAAAAGTATCCCAGAATGGTCCCAAAACAGGTGAAAACAATCTCGGGACAACTTGCAAGAGGTGCCAAAATAGGTACAAGAGGTTCCAAAACTCTCATAACAAGCCAGAATGGTCTCAAAACAGCTGAAAATGGTCTCTGCACTGCTTGCAAGAGGTGCCAAAACTCTAAAAATAGCCCAATAATGCTTCAAAATACCTCAGAACTGCCTCAAAACTGGTACAAAACATTCCCAAGTCATAAACCTTGAACCTACAATCATGAACTCATCAAAAAAGTTAGTAATAAGTGAGGAAAAGGCCCCACGGTGGGCACCATTTTGTGTGTGTGTTGAATGTGGAGAGGTATATTCTAATGTCAACACAAACCTTAATGAGACGGTTTACATTCAAAGTTTGAAGAGTGTAAAACTACTATGTTTGTAATACAATCAAACCTTTCAAATATGTATCATTGTTCTCTATTTTTAGGGATTTATTAAACCATTTGGCCCTCAGATTTCTATGGGCACAAAGGTTGTTAAAATGACTACCTAGAAAATGAGATTTGATGCTTAATATGCAAGCTAAGATGATTTCTATGTGCAAATGTGTGGTGGAATGATTAGTGGTATGTTTCTAAATGAAACAAAATGATGGAAAGGATAATGGATGCAATGATAAATAGGATGTTGTTGATGATAGATGAACAAATGGAGATGAGTGAGATGATATGAAACTATAGTGAACTATCCATGATTATGCATATGCTCAAATGCAAACATAAAAAAAACTAACCTAAAATGTAACTATGATGCAATGAGGATGATAAAATTCAACTATGAGTCAATTAATTAATCTAAGATGAGAATGCAAAGTAACACATGATATGAAAACTAAGTATAAGACTCCATGAAAGCTCCAAGCTCCTATGAAAAACCTGCATGGTAACAATACTCAAAGTGTGGATGAAAAATGGCATTATAACACTATTCCAATTTTTTTCTCAAAATAGCATTATAACATTACTCAAAAGGTGGATGATAAATGCTAAGGCAAGAGGGTGTATTTATAGGGTTTCTCAAGCATTTTGTGAGGTGGCACCCATCAACGGTCTAGATTCGAAGGAGAAATGATAAACGGTGGAGATGAAAGGAATCAGGATTTTGTCCCCTTGACAATTGATAGCATGCCATGTGTGTGGAGAGAATGCCTTGAACAATTGGAAGCATGCCAAATGTATGGGACTCCCAAGTGTACAAAACAAAGACCCATGTGCTCCAAATTTTTTGGAAGTGTGAGGGAATAAAGCCATGTGCTTTTTCTCATTGGTGGAAGTGTGAGGATAATTCTAATTAATAATTAGGCTTAGTTATTTTCATGTGACCTTTATGAGGTGGTACACAAAAATTTGTAGAAATGTGCTATAATTCTTAATCAGGATTAAGGAAGGTTAATTAAATAAACACGTTTAGGGTATTTTGTTTATTTAATTATTTAGAAGAATGTGAATTAAAATAAATTAAAAGGAAAGTGAACAATATAAATAAAAACCTTATTTATATTTAGTTGAAGCATTAATCAAATAGGTTGTATTTAATTAATTGAATATGATGACCGTTTTTAGGTGTATACACATATTAATATAGAAATAAGGGATTACAAAACATCATTCCTGAGGCTCTTATTAGCCTGATGATGCAAAATACTATCTTGCATAGAAGCTCCTAACAACTAGATATTACATGATGTATTCTGTGCAAAAAACCCATTTACCCACTTGGCCTAGAAGCCTAGAATTTTCCCTTACAAATTTAAATTCAAAGTGGATAATCATATGAAATTCTAAACCCTTACATACTACAAAATTCTAAACCCTTGCATATTGTTGAATATGGTATACATACCCTTACATACTATTATACTTGAGGATGATTTACATATCATTAATTTATTCCTCCATACCATAAAAATTCACTTCATTTTCTCCTTGTTGCTCCTAAAAATCTTGCACATTATCTATGAGTGGTGGCATAACATTTAAATTTGGAATACCTCTAGGACAAGGTTGAGTAGAAGAACTCACATTGTCTTGATTAAGCCTCATATGAAGACCATGGTTGACTGGAAGATTGTGAACATTACTCGCTGCTGGAGCCAGTCAAACAATCACTGGTTCATGGTGTTCATGGGAAATGAGGTTCAAAATCGCATTCACCTTTCTCCTCATCAATTCTCCCAAATCTTCTCCTACTACCCCAATGTGCATGTCCAATGATTGTTGCAAATACCTAAAACTATACATTTCCAGTGTGTTCTTCATTGCATCCAAGAGGGAGATATATGTTATGCCATTCAACAGGAACTGGCATGGAAAAAGACCCCTGATTCGGCCTTGGCCCTTCCATAGGTCATAACCTTGTACTGCCCTCAAAATTATATTATCAAATAGAAAAACCTCCTTTACCACCTTTCAAGAAATTAACTGCAACATTGGGAGAGATTGCAAGATATTGAACACATTCGACAGAAAGATTGAAAGTGCATGATTCTCCTCACCTAGGGGTATAGGATCTCATCTCCCAACACTTGTTTCACACTCTTGTGAAATTGATAACAATGCCACTTAAATATTTGACCTAGCTCTAGATCCCCTAAAGAGTCTAAAAAAGGTAGCTCCCATTCCAAAACTAGTAAGCAGACCCTATAATTTTTGGGAAAGTACTCCATGATAGCTCTTCTACACCTACAACAAACCTGGCAATTGTATCTCAATTCACCTTCCTCTATAGAAGAAGACGCTTGATGCATAGCCAATGTCATTCAAAACCATTGCTTCTACAAATTTTCTTTGAAATGAAACTATAGTAAGGATGATAATTAACAAACTCTTCACAAATGCAAGGAGGATGACGTAGCAGGTGGATGTCATTTTGTCCTTTCCCAGCTCACCAAGAGCCTTCCCAAGAATAATTGTTTGTGTGATTTTAATGAAAATTCATCATAACATGAACTGCTTTGTACAAAACCACACCTGCATACATTGAAAAACACATTAGCTTTTAAACATAATCATTCACTCACTTGATGTAATCCACTTCACATTGGAATGATTGTCCTTGAAATTCATCATGTACAAGCTAGTACAAAGCACCATTGGATGTTATGAAGGTTTAGACTGATTCACACAAAGTGAATTCATCGATATCCCATCCATTTAGATTTGCATATCTATGACATGTAACTACCATCTTCATAATGTATAATTGGCATTAAACCCTTTTGCTTATAATCATTACTTGATAGGACAGATAATCTACAGCTATCGCATTCTAAACTATACAATGATCAAAGTCAAGCCCTTAACACTAATTACTAATTGGGTTTAATGAACAATTTCCATTTTTATTAATTCCACTAGATCTGGGAAGGATTTTAAGTTATCTTCATTTTCCATTATAAATAACTCCTCCCTTTCACACCCCAAATTCGCTAATCGGTCTACAAGCATGTTACCTTCCTGATACGTATGCAATATCTGATAAGAATCAAATTCATCTATGAGCTTCCATAGGTTTTGCATTACATATTTTATATGCCAGCTATAACACTTTCTTTACACGCATTTACAATAATTAAGGAGTCACCTTCTATGTGGATTGAATTTATTTGAAATTGTCGTGCAAGCTGCAGACCATAAAGAATAGACAATGCCTCTACCATGTTATTTTTTCGTGATGGTAAACCAATTGATATGGCCACCTTGACTACTCCCCTTGAATCTCTAATACAAACACCTGCCCCTGAAATACTAGGATTTCCTCTAGACACTCCATCAAAATTCAACTTAAAGAATCATGTCATTGGTGGAAACCATTTGATTGTACTCTTGTCCACCTTTGTCTTATAAGGAATCTTTAAACTTCCCTTAAAAGGGAGACTTATACCCTTCCAATTTTTTAAAATACTATTATCCCATAATGTAAACATAGAACCAACATTCTTATGATCTTGAACCTAGGCATTTACTACTTCTATTATTTATTGCATGAACACTTTGAATAGAGGCGAAAACTTTTCTAAAAATACACTTGTTTCTTTCCCACTAAATAGACCATGTCACTGTTGTTGGGATCAAGTGCCAAATACATGTAAAAAATGAAGTCTTATATAACACATGCCATGAAGCAAAGAGGTCCCATATTGTCTTCAGCAGAGGAGTATAAAAGCTCAATTTTTGAAGTACAAATAACCAACAACTTTGGGAAAAAGGGAACTACAAACACAAATGATCATGATCTTCCAAGCTTTGATCACATAAAACACAGTTAAAAGGATCTCCTAGTTGAGCAAGTCGATCACTTGTAATCACTCTTTTTCTCAACACTAGCCATGCAAAGCTGCCTACTTTTGGTAAAACCACACTATTCCAATAGAATGAATAAGCCCTCTAAGACTGTGTTTGATCTCCTTTATTAAGAATAGCTTTATAGCCCTACTTAATTGTATAACAACCATTCTTGGAAGGATCCCATACTATGTGATTTTCTTGTCCTGTTATGAACACTATTCTTTCACTCAAAAGTTGTTGAAGAATCTCCTTTTTTTCTCTCGCTATTTGTGTGCAAGAAAAATCTTTCTAATTCACCCTTCCTAAGGAAGCCTCAACTGTATTAACATAATCAATTAGCTTGGACCCCCACAATTGAGTTAGAACCAAGATAGCAGATTGCATCTCTTGATAAACTTTCAATGGTGGATACCCAATCCAAGAATCATCTCAAAATTTAACTTCTTCACCCTTATTGACTTCCTAAGAAAGATAAGATGTGACCACTTTTTTGCAAGAAAACATGAAATTCCACATGGCAGACCCTTCAGGAGGGTTAGAGATAGTAAATATCCTTGTTAGAATTTGATTATCTAAATACTTTGCTCGCATTAATGCACACCATTTCGACTATGACTTGGCATACATTTTCCAAATCAACTTCCCCCCAAAGGCCATGTTACATTTGGCAATATCATGTAATCCCACTCCATCTTTTAATTTCTCCAAGGACATACTATCTAGAGATACTAAAGGAATTTTTTCACATCATCCATATTCCCCTTTCATAGGAAACTCCTAATAATTTTCTCTATTCGATCAACTACTTAGGAGCCCTAAGGACTGATTTAAAGTAATTAGAAATTGCAGTTAAAATTGTTTTAATCAGAAAAATACGACTAGAAAAAGACAGCCAATGAGCTTTCCAAGCACAAATTCTTTGCTTAATTCTCTCTATGACTTTGGCCCAATATGTTGTATTATTAGCCCCCATAAAAAAAAAATCCCAAATACATACATGGTAAATCTTCCTCTTGAAAACCTAATGCCTAAACAATCTCCCTTTTGATAGCTTCCTTAGAGTTGAAAATATAAATATTTGACTTACGCACATTTATTTTTTGTCCTAACAACAAAGAATACTTATATAGACATAGAAAATATACTGATTAACATTGCACATCTGATCCTAACTACTAACATTGTTTCATCCTAAATCATCCCTCAGTCTAACCATTTAATCAAATTCCCTTGTTTGATTAAATTCATCAATTTTCCTCCCTTAATTAATTAAATTATTTATTTGATTAAGTCAGTCTATTCCATTAATTAAATCCATCAACCTGATCTAATTATCTCTATTTAATTAAATAATTCATTTTATTTGATTAAATCTCTAAAAGTCATCCTATTGAATTAAATAAATTAACATTTGTTTGATTTAATCTAACTTTCACCTTTTTTAGTTAAATAAATCAAAAATATTTATTTAACTAGCTCTAAATCCTTTTCTTCTCATATTTGATTTAAATAAATCCATAAAATCTAAATCAATATGTCAAATCATTTTCATCCTCTTTAAATTAATTAATCCTCAATTAATTTAATCTTGATCCATGTCACATCCTCTAGCTTTTTCCACTTGCACAAATAAATGATTTTAATTGATTTATTAAATCTTCATTTTCCCTCAACAAGGCATCTTTAGAGAATATTCTCTCAAATTTGAATTCAAATCAAGTTGACTTGTCCCTTCCAACATAGCATTAATTCTCCTCTTACATGTCCCCCACTTGGCATTTAAGACCCCTTCTTCTCCCTCCAACAAGCCAAATTTGAAATTTGAAAAGGCCACCTAATGTTATTTATTAGCACATTCTTCAAAACTTGCACATCCTTCATCCATTCACATGTTGACAAGTGGCATCTTGCCATTAGTTGATTCTTAGTCCCACATTGCTCCATTTTGGATATCTCTTCAACTTGATTTTCTATAAATAGGAGGTTTTATTCCTCATTTGATCATCCACAAATTGAGTAAACTTACTATACTCAAATCCATAGCAATCTTCATCCAATTTCATCCAATCTTAGCTAGGTTATGCAGATTTTTATCTTGGAGCACATTGGAAGTCTTCATCATCAATCAACATTGCATCATTGGAGTTGGTAAAGGGCCAATTTCCACATCAAATTGGCACCAATTCCCCCATGGGATCAAGAGTTTGCATTACTTTCAATAGGATTTAATCTATTTTCTTGTTCTTTCATTGTATTCTTCTTTTCATTCCTATTTTTAGTTTTGTTAATGGATTTCATGGGGAATCCTTGTTCTTACTTGCATATGATCTTCTAATGTGTTTGTTTATAGTGTTTTGCAGGTATTGGGATTGGGGTTCTACAACTTTTCCAAAACCCGTTTAATTTGCTTAGCTTCAGAAATAGTTGCTTTCCCATACAATAAGATATCATCTACAAAAAGATTATGGGTTATTGATATATCAGTTTGAGGAATGAGAATGCCACAAGCCCTAATTTTGTTTCTCCTTTATTGTCCTACTCAATGCCTCTGCCATGATTATGAAGAGAAAAGGAGAAAGAGGATCACCTTTCCTTACTCCTTGTGTTACTCTAAAAAATCCCAATGGTGAACCATTAATTATGACTAAGAAATGTGCACCTGATAGATAGGAGAATATCCATTTACACCACTTGGAAGAGAATCCAAACTTGGACAATACTTTCAAAAGGAAGCTCTATTCAACCTTGTGATAAGCTTTCCTCATATCCAATTTTATAACAAAAGATGGCAAACAATTTGTTTTGATAGAATGTAGCACTTAATGTGCCACCAACGCCCCTTCTGCAGTTTCCCTTCCTGGGACAAATCCTCCTTGTTCAAGCGAAATGATTTTTGGTATTAGATTTTGCAACCTCAGGTATATCGCCATTGTAAAAAAATTATAAACTGTATTACAAAGGGAAATGGATCTAAAATCTACAAAGGTTTTTGGCTCCTTTATTTTTGGAAAGACAGCAATATTTGTAACATTGAAGTGCTTCAACATTGAGCCAGATCTTTGCAACTCCTCTAAAGCCAAAATAAAATCAAAACTCAATACATCAACACTTTTGAAAAAATAGAGCTGTGAAGCCATCTGGCCCTAGAGCCTTATCCGAGGACATTGAGAAAACCACCTTCCTTAGTTTTGATAAAGTAAAAGGTTTCATCAACTCCTCATTATCCCTTTGAAAAATGATACTTGGTATTGCAAACAATAGTTCTTGCTCATCTTGACTCCCTTGAATTGAAGTAGACTATTGTGGGGCAAGGAGATTCTTAAAAAAATGAATACCTTCTTCCTCAATTTCCTTTGCATCATGCAGTTGCTTACCTGATATTGCATCATGTATTGAGAAAATGGTTTTTGCAGCTCTTTTTTGTTGAGCAGATGCATGAAAGAATTTTGTGTTTCGATCCCCTTCCTTCAACCATAACTCTCTTGATTTCTAATTCCAATAAACTTCCTCCCTCTTGCCCAATTCTTCCAAGCTTATTTGCAGATTTTCCTGCTTCTCATAAGTAATAGAATTCATGCCATTTTGAATAATATGTTCATGAACCTCTACCAGTTGTTTTGCTACCTCTTCTTTTTGCACAAAAATATTCTTAAAAGTTTGCACATTCCACTCCTTAATTTTCCTCTTAACATATTGCAATTTTTTGAAGAACTGAAACATTTTAGTATCTCTATGGAATGGTGCACTCACCCACCATTTCCTAAGTAGAGGTAAGAAAAGTGGATGTCTTAACCACATTTTCTCAAATTTGAAAATGTCAAAAATTTTGAGGACAATTTACATGACGTTAGAGCCCAATTTTGAGAAATTAAGAATCTATCTAAATGCACAGCTATCTGTGAAAAATCTATCCTCCTATTTGTCCATGTGAATCTCCCTTTTTCTGGAAAGACATCCCTGAGAGCATTGTCTGTGATAAAGTTCCCAAAAGAAACCATTGTCCTCTAAGGTGGAGAAATACCTCCTTGCTTCTCATTTAAAGATACAATTGCATTATATTCTCTTTTCATTACCACTTTCTCACTTCCCAACCCTTGGATCACATTTGTTAGCTTATCCCATAGCCTTTTTTTATCTCGAGTAGGTTCTGGTCCATAAATATTGAAAAGATTGAACTGAAGATCAAAGCATTGTACACTGAGAAGTTGTCAATTACAATCCCCACTCAATAAATCCATTGAAACTATTTTTGGATTCCATAATGAAATTAAACTTCCCAAGGCTCCTTGAGCTGGTACAAAAAAAGCTTTCCATTTACCCCATTTCATTACTAATGCTTCAAATGTTTCCTTTGACAATTTAGTCTCTTGTAGCAACATAATATCCGCCCCAATAGCATCAATCTGATGCTTGATCTAGGCCCTTTTTTTAGGGGCATTAATGCCCCTGACATTCCATCATAGAATCTTCATTGCATTCAAGGATAGCAACATGCTCTCCTCGACCTCTTGTTTAGTGAAATGCTCCTATCTAGTGTAGCCTGCACCCCTCTCTCAATTTCCTCCTTTAACTTATTAGCCTTAGATTTTCGACCTCTTTTTCCTAGGGTCCTTTTTATTGGTAACTGAGAGATTAGGGTTTTTTCCAAAGATAGCATTTGAGAATAATCAAAATCACACACCATATCTGCATTGCATTCCTTTCACACATACCTCTTGAAGATGTCCTTCCTGAGAAAAAATTATTCTATCCTCTACTCCTTTCTCATTAAGGATCTCCTCTAATATTTGATGAATTTCCTCCTCACTAAAAATCTCCTTTTCTATCTCATCAATAAGATCTGAGCCTATAGAGGTAAGCATTTTTTTGTGCAATCTCTTCTAACCCATCAGAACCAATTTTTTTCTATGATGCCATAACTTCTCCTTCCTGAAACTACCTCAAATTAAAAAATTCCCCAGTGTGAATCTTTTTGGTAGGTAAAGTTACTTTTCTTTGAGATATATCCTCTCCATTATTCAACAAAAACTTGTCTAAAACCTTGCCTGATTTCTTAACAAGCTAGTTGAAAGAAATTTGAATTGACATCCTATTAAAAACCAGCTGATGAATTATTTTATCCAGCTACAATAATGGTAATGTTGAAAAGGATTGGGTATGGACCAATTCACCCACATTGCTACCCTTTTCAATATGCTTAACCTGAGTGACCAGAGCTTTAGGGTGAGAAGAAGAAAAAAATCCTTCATTTGATCCTTATTCAATCTTTCATTTTTGTTTGGCATCACCTGATTTGATTGAATTTGATCCCCCATCTTCTTCATACTAAAAAAATTAGCATCAGAAACTTCCCTTGACATTTTCTTATCTGAGCCTTCAATATTAGGGCATTTTTTCTTTATATGCTCCAAAGAATGACATATCACACATGAATTTTGCTAATTTTCTACTAAAATTTCCTAAATTCATATACCAAACTTGGAATTTATATGAATTTGATTGGGAAAGGGCTTTAAAGAATTTAATAACATGCAAACCCTAACAGGTAAAGTAGGGATTTCATAAAATTTCTTATCCTATTTGAGAAAGATTCCAATATGATTTGTCATGATCTCTATAAAATTTAATTCTCTATATTCCAGGGGCAAAGAATGTAATTGAACCCATGCTAGAATAAACTTGGACATAAATTAATTTGATTTATAATTTGGAGTCCAAAGATTCATGCATAAACCAGATCCTTCATATATCTAGGATTTAACTCTATAAATAACATCTCTCTGGTCTTTTGTATGAAAAAGCATAAAAAATATTCCCTATTTATTATCCAAATAGAATACCCATGAAACCCCTTTCCATTCATCAAAAATCAAGTCTTTCAACAATTCTATATCTAGAACAAGATCCCAAAACTTACATATTAGTGCCTGATGATGAAGATCTTGAACTTGATTGTGCAACAAGTCCTCTGAAAAAGTAATAGAAACCACATTACTTCCTTTCAAACCATTTTGAACTAGGGGGTTTGATGCTCCAATGGCTTACAAATAGATTCATCTTTTCTCTTCCACTGCAAAACTGGTTTTTTCTTTTCCTTTGCCTTCTTCTTATTCTTTTTCTTATTAGATTTCTTCGTTTCCTTGATCGAATGCAAGTCACTGACAAATCCTTCCTTAGGTTTTTGCTTTGTTGGACCTTGAATCTTCTCACTAGACTTTCGATCCTTGTCATTTGATTTTGGTTCAAGCATTGGCCCTTGTTGAATACCTTTCTCCATTTCATTGCTTGCTTTAGAACGGTCATGATTAACATGCAACCCATTTTGCTTGTTCTCTTTAATAGTTGGATTGAAGGGAGCGCCTTGCTAAACTTTAGATTTGTATGCATAAGAGACATTATGCTTCCCCCTTCCATTTGATTCATGATATCTGGACCCTACTCCTTTTGCATGCTTGGTGGATCTAAGATCCGCCTCCAAATCCCGATAAAAATGATTCAGAAGCCCCGAGTTTTCTTCAAAATTCCTTCTCATAAAACCCCTTTTCTCCCTGTCTGAGAATTTATCCTCTTCGTAGATGTCTAAGATTGGTTGTTTGTCTTTATTCAAAACCCTATGAGCGGTAAATGGAAGCCAGTTTGGCCTCGAAAATCAATGCCTTGAAGCATTTGTTTTGCCTGCATGTTGCCTTTGTGGATTACCAATGCAACCCCAATGTCAGGGAACCTATTTTTTGTAGCTAGCCCTACCACGAGGATCAAGATTCTTGTCATTTTCTGCAAAAAATCCGTTAGGCTGCCATTATCACCCTGTCATTTTATTTTCTTAAATTTGGTTAACATTTTATTTATGTTTATTTTATTTTCAAACTATTTGCTAATTTTTTTAAAAAATTATATAAGTTAAATTACTAAAAATAATTATCATTGTATGTTTATATTTTCACTTTTTATAATATAGTAAACAATTATAATTACAAAAATGTCAACATTTATAAATGCATGTATCAAATAACTATTCACCATTATACATCACATAGGAAACTTTAAGCATATGCCTTAATGAACTCATGTCACTTGAATATTATGAAAATTCCTTAAATTTCTTGATTTAAAGTCGTAGTTTCCATCTACAATTGGCTAAAGCTGATCAAATTTTCTTTTCACCCTTGTCATTTAAAGCACAAGCGACAAAGTGGTCTAACATCATAGTTGCTAGTGTAAAAATATGGGCTATGAAAGTGAAAGTATTTTTGTCCTTAGAATTCTACTATTTAAAATCATTCCAAATGAGTTCAACCAATATTCAATAAATGTAAGCTAGGAAAACTTACTTAAACAGCCATGAAGCATTTCAGTCAATCACAATCTATTTGTGTAAAAAGGGATGGAAAACCTAAAACTTCACAAGTTGTCACATGTCAATTCTCCTACATTATATTTACAATCGGTGTAACACCACGCCACGAAACCCTAGAAGACAACACACTAAACACCTAAAATAGATAAAAAAAAATTTGAAAGTGTAATAATCATAAGATAGAAGATGAATCAATAGTTTATTTTCTAAAATAAGTCCTCTAAGGTTCGTGACTACGCTACTCGATTCCCATTAACTAAACTAGCAAGAACAAAAAATTGTTACATTAAACCAATTCCATCAACAATATGAAATTACCTATAATCATCTCATTTAATTGAACAATCAATATGAAATAACCATAACATGTATTCAATAGAGATCATTTAGAATCAATCCAATTAACTACCATATACAATAGCATTCTTTACATTGTCCATTACATAAGAGAGTTCAACATTTATTTACATCATTACATCGTTACATCTGAACAACAATGTCTCCTCATATATATGTGAGGAGAATACATCAAAACTATAATACATGATATAATAGATTTATGGTACAATACAAGAACATGAATTATAATCCACAAGAACTGGAACCAATGCAAAAGTATTCAATTCCAAGAGTAGTCACCGCAAACACAAAAAAAGTGAGGAAACTCAATGGAATACAATACACATTCGACCTGACCATGTGGAACCCTAAGGTCCACCCCTTGTACTAGGAGATAACACCTAGTCCCACAACAACTATAACAACAAGGCAACCATAATCTGACATAACAAGGCTAATAAATACAACTAACATAAAAACCAAATATCAACACATGAGATCATACAATGCTTCCAAAGGACGTCACATACTAGTCTGTAGAGGAGGGAGTGTCATCGCATGGTCCTAACATGGGTTACCCTGGCGGTCTCTCACAAGCCATCAACCCCCATCTATGGTTACCCAGGTAATCCCTCACTAGCTACCGGCCTCATAGGGTGACACATGCAGAACCAATCTTCCTTTCGTGAGGACAAGGAATTTGGTTTTTCCAACTAGGCCTTCTCGACCCATCCTTAGCCTAAATGAGCACTAAAGGCATGGGTGAGGCATTCACTTATCTTGATTAATGTGTAACTACCCAACCCCCTAATTCATTTTAGGTTATCACTTAGTTAGGAAACTCCCACACGGGTTACCCTGGCGCCACTTTGTGTGTCGGCCCCCATTGAGAGCCACTCCCCTACTAGCAACTAGGAGACCCAATGAAATTAAAAGAGAAAAGCCAACTTGCACAATCACCAAATATCATTAACATACACATCAAAGAGAGGCATGACTCATCCCGTACACAAGTTCCAACCACATTGGTGAATATACAGTGCAAGGCTAATGGCCATCATATACTCATCTATACAAAACAACCATCTCAAAGTATTATCAAAGAATTTCATCAAAAGACAACTTCCCCCTAGTCTCTGGAAGACTCCTAATATTCACTTCACATGATGACTTAGGCATTGATACAAAACCCACAATTCATCCCCATATCAACAATCATTCGCATGTTTCACATAAACAATTCAAAATAATAATAGAAAAGTAGAATCATGTTTCAGAATATTCATCTTAACCAAATTAATAACCTTTATTTCAAATAAACTAATCTTTTATTTACACAATGCACCAATCCTTATACATTCAAATTTTACTCTAATTCATTTGCTTCTCTTACATGATCATTTTATAATTAACACAGCAATGTTCACTTATAGATCACATCCAATATACATACACATGTGCCAAATTACAATCTTATATACATATAAACATATATAAGTATGTATATATAAATATATATATATATGTCAATCCACATATATCTGATATGATCAAGTAAAATTCTATTTTCAATCCACATATATCTTATATGATCAAGTAAAATTCTATTTTCAAATGTAGAGAGTAAATTATAATCATATAAAAATCTTTGTATGAATATAGATATATATTTATACTTATACAGTTGTTGTTTAAACAATTCAAAATATAATAAGAACGCCACAAGAAATATTATTAATTTGCATCACAGAGATCCTATATATATATATATATATAAGTATATATCCTCTATATATATATACATATCAACATATGAATTTCATTCAAATTAAATGGATCTACATATAAACTCCATGCACTGTAAAGCATTTCAAATCAAATATATATTGATTTCTAATGCTCAGACTTGTAGATTGATTGCTAATACTCATTCATGCAAAGCATGTCTATTACCAATTCCTACACATAGTTCAAACTCAGAGTTTACAGTTAAAATCACTAAATTAACTAATGTTTAATGCAATTAGGAAATGTTATGCTGCCGATTTAAACACAAGTGAAGGTTTATACATAGTCCATTCTAATGCTATATGATATCATATATATCATTCATTCCAAATCGAATATCAAGTCGTAGTATAGTGATGGAAGATTGGATCCAATTTCTAGCATCAAATGCATACAATATGCATATTAAATTCTATACCAATTAATTAAAATTTTATAGCATGAAGAGAGGGGCGGAGACTAAAACAAAGAGGAGAATAGTGAATACACCAGAGATTTCATGGCACCAACTAGGATGAAAAAGATATAGGGGTGATGCTCAATTATCTTTATCAAATTGCTAAGTATAAACTAGATATCTAGAAATAGGGGCGGCGGCCTGTGCTAACTTATGATAAGTTTAAAACATAAGGATATTGAATGCATAGGGAGATAGAGACCACGGCTACCAAAAGTCCTCCATTCTTAAATGCATACTATCATAGGTACAAAACCACGACTTGAGCCAAGACTAAGATAGCAGAAGTATAGCAAGAGGTCACATAGTAGAAAGCATAAATCGGTCTGTTTGCAACCAAAGAAAGGCACTGGAGATAGTATGAGTTCGGCTTGACACAATACCCCAAGATTTAACCAACCATAGCATTTAACATATATACCCAATATGATGGGTTTTTATGCCTCTGAAGAAGGGATTTTTAGACTAGATGAAGAACAATGGCAGAGGAAATTTTTTATAGCAATAAATGAATAAAGAATCACACCAACTAAAGAAAGGAAAGTATAAATATTATTGCAGAAGAAAAGCTTTGTTTATTACAAACAAATTGGGGAAAAATGTTAAACAAACAACAAGATAAACAAGAATTCCCAAGAAATTTAGATTTTAAAAGCTCTTTGACATTCACAGCATAAGCACACTCAAAAATTAACAAAAATGGTTTTGTTTCTAGCAAACAATTATTCCATCTCTATTTGCTACAAGATTAAAATCGAGTTTAGCAAGAACCTAGTTTCTCCTACTTGTCAAAGTGATGAATTGATGCAAAGCTCACAATTCCAACCTACTACTGCAACCCCCGCTTCAACACCTTCTGAATTTCCACAATACTACAAAATCCCCAATTCCAAAGCTTCCAAAACCCCCAAGAAAGATTTTCAAGAACCAGAGAAATTTTCACAGCAAGAACCAAAAAATAGTTTTAAGAATCCTCCTCAAAAGCCCCTTAACTAATTTATTTATTACCTCCACCATCTGTAACTGCATGCACTCTTCATTCAATTAATTTATTTAATTTTTCCCCCACTACCGTCAACTTCTTCAATTTATTATTATTTTATTATTTTTTTACCATATCTTGCAATTTGCACACAATTAAATTAACTATTCAAATATTTAGTTTATTACCTAAATCTTTCATATAATTTTGTTTGCACAATATCATAGTTTAATATATTTATTCTTTAATTTCCCTCATTAAATCATAATCTTAAATTTATTTAAATCAAATAAGGAAATTATTATTATTTATTTAATCCATATTTCAATTATATAAAAACTTTTTTTCTTAATTATCAAAAAGCTTTAACTTAGTAACTCTATTTTAATATGATAGTTAATCATGCACAAACCAACTAATTTAATTTAAACGTACAAAATATCGAGCAATACCAGACCTCACGATGAAGACAGAAAACAAAACCACAACACAAGACACAAATGAACAACTCTACCAGGGTGACATCAGATACACATCCTCATCGAGGATGATGACTCAACATAGGGGACCAAGTGTTATCTCCAAATCAACAATCTCCATTGGGATTAAAGCACGCTCAAACTTGGAAATTCAGGTGGAGTTGATGCCTGGTACCTGCAAAATATAGCAAACCACACAATCGAACATGTACATAGATAGACAAACAAACAAACACATCGTGAAGGGAAAATCACAATGTCGCAGGGCACTCACAGGTGAGTGATGCAACCCTATTCCCCTTCACCGAATACATGAACGCACAATAGTCAATTACAAATCAACATTATATGAATAATCAACAGATAAACACATGATACACAAGACAAGATTAATCTGCATGAACCATTAGATCCATATACTAAACACAATATGAGCATAAAATATCAATGATAAAGTATCATCAACTACATCATAACGATAAATCCATCATCAAACAAAATATCATGATGTTCAAATACAACCAAGTCACTGTCAGAAACAGAAAGGAAACTAAGGGGCACTATAATTGGCTAAAGCTAATCAAATTTGCATTTCACCCTTGTCATTTCAATCACAAAGACAAAGTGTCCTAACATCACAACTGCTACTATATAAAATTAGGTTGTGAAAATGAAAGTCTTTTTTGTCCTTATAAGTGCTTCACCAACTAATAGCTGACCAAAAATAGCCATGAATCGTTTGAGTCAGTCGCATAACCAAAACTTCACGAACTCTCATGTTTCCATTCTCCACCCATGTCCCAATCCATCTTTTTTTGTCACAATAATCCAAGGTAGTTTCCTTTCTCTTACCATCTGAATAGACATATAAGAAGAGATAGAGCAATGTGGATGATTATTTAGATAGAGATGATTATAAGTATCAGGATTTTATCCTTTTGATCAAACTCATCCCTTTTTTAGCACTTCAAAAATCTGGAGGCTCGGGAAAATAAAAAAGGTTTGTATCAAATTTATCTTCCATTAAACTATATTTAATTTAAATAATAATTAACATTAATGTAATTATGTAAATATTGTATTAACATATTAAAATTTAGAAAATATATTTAAATTATATCAAATATGTATCTTCCATTAACCTAAAATATAGGCATGCTACTCCTACAATATAAGCATGCAAAAATCTATTATTTTCATATTAATTACAATGTTATTATATTTATTTAGTTTGAATTTTAAAATTTTAAAATTTAAAATAAATTTATATGTTGAACTTATTATAAGCCAGTGTATCACATGTTTATGTTTTAATTTTATAGTATATTAAATATTATTACGCCAAGAGGCGTAACCCTACAATGGCACGGACTCCTATAAGAGGTCAGCACATCCGTAAAAAAAAATCCAAAAATTTAGGAATCTTAAAAAATAGATTATTTCTTCAAAATTATTTTCTAAAAATCAAAAAAAGATATAATATATTATATTAGATAATAGTATAATACATATTATATATTATAATAATTAAGAAATCTTCAAAAGAAGAATATCTCTTCAAAATTCTTTTTAAAAAATTAAAAAAAAGATAATATATTATTTTCTCTATACAGTCTAGAAATCTAACAAACATAGCTTTACATTTTTCTTTGGGTATGTCGCATTCATGTAAATTAATTTGCTACATTCTATGACTAAGCTTTCCTACACAGTAAAACAATACAAATTATTCATTTGGTACATATTAATTTGATACTTTCGAAACATGTTCGTTTGATAACTGTCAATCTTATCCCTCGTAGAGCTATCAAAGTAGATGAAAAACTAGCGGATTGCCATTTTCTCTATACAACAAACATAGCTTTAGCTTTTTCTTCAGGTGTGTCGCATTCATGTAACTTAATTTGCTACATTCTGATTGATCTTGCAAAACAATACAAATGATTAGTTTGGAACATATTCGTTTGATACTTTTCAAACATATTTGTTTGAAAACTATTTGTCTTCTCCTCTGTAATGGCCATCTTTATAGAACTCTTCAACTCTTCACAAGATTTCCTTCTACACTTCCACTATGTAGGTGATTTGTCCCTTTCTTTACCATATGACTGAGTTTTCAATTCGATCTATCTTTTACACCAAGTTATTTACAATCTGAATCTTCAAATTGTAATAGTTATTAATCTTAAACTTCCACTTAGATAATAATATAATACATATTATTTTCTAAAAATCAAAAAAATATATAATATATTATATTAGATAATAATATAATACATATTATGTATTATAATAATTAAGAAATCTTTTTATTTTTATTCACATTAATAAAACTTACATTTTATTTTTTTTAATCTAGAAAAGAATAATTACAATACTATAATGGAAAGTACTAACCACTACGTGGCACTTGTTAATATTGAAATTAAAATATCAAAAAAAAAAAAAATTATAATAAATTTATTTTAATGATAATTCTTAAATTTATTTTCAAAAATAATTTTATAATATTTTTAAAATAATATTATAATATTTTTAAAATAATATTATTATATAAATCTTAAATATACAATTATAAAATCAATATAATTTGTATTTATAATAATATTATTAATAATACATAAATTTAAAATTAAAACACATATATTATTATTATATTCATTTTATTTTCAAACTATTTATTAATTTTTTTAAAATTATATAAGTTAAATTATTAAAAAAAAAAAAAATTATTAGACTGCAGGAATCGGGTAGCACGACCCCATATAAACTGCAGTGCACCTGGTAAACTTTTTAACGTGACCGGCGGCATTGGTGCGACAAAGTTAAATTATTAAAAATAATTATCATTGCATGTTTATATTTTCTCTTTTTATAATACAGTAAATAATTATAATTATAAAAACGTCAACATTTATAAATGCATGTATCAAATAATTGTTCACCATTATACATCACATAGGAAACTTTAAGCATATGCCTTAATGAACTCATGTCACTTGAATATTATGAAAGGTCCTTATATTTCTTGATTTAAAGTCATAGTTTCCATCTACAATTGGCTAAAGTTGATCAAATTTACATTTCACCCTTGTCATTTAAAGCACAAGTGACAAAGTGGCCTAACATCACAATTGCTAGTGTAAAAATATGGGCTATGAAAGTGAAAGTATTTTTTTCCTTAGAAGTCAACTAATTAAAATCTTTCCAAATGAGTTCAACCAATATTCAATAAATGTAAACCTTGAAAACTTACTTAAATAGCCATGAAGCATTTCAGTCAATCACAATCTATTTGTGTAAAAAGGGATGGAAAACCTAAAACTTCACGATTTGTCACTTGTCCATTCTCCTAGTTTATATTTACAATTGGCTAAAGTTGATCAAATTTGCATTTCACCCTTGACATTTCAAGCACAAAGACAAAGTGGCCTGACATTGTAGCCGATACTCTATAAAAATAGGTTGTAAAAATGAAAGTCTTTTTTGTCCTTATAAGTGCTTCACTAGCTAATAACTTGCCAAAAATAGCCATGAATTGTTTGAGTTAGATGCATAACCGAAACTTCACCAACTCTCACGTGTCCATTCTCCACCCATGTCCCAATCCATCTTTTTCTGTCACAATAATCCAAGGTTGTTTCCTTTCTCTTTCCATTTGAATAGCCATATAAGAAGACATAGAGCAATGTGGATGATTATTTAAATAGAGATGATTATAAGTATCAGGATTTTATCCTTTTGATCAAACTCATCCCTTTTTTAGCACTTTGAAAATCTAGAGGCTCGGGCGGATAAACAGGGTTTGTATCAAATGTATCTTCCATTAAACTATATTTAATTTAAATAATAATTAACTTTAATGTAATTATGTAAATATTGTATTAATATATTAAATTTTAGAAAATATATTTAAATTATATCTATTATGCCTTGCATAACCACCCCATTTTAAATTTGATTAAAATGGGACCCCTTCCCCCCTCTTTTAATTTCGCTCTTTGTGTTTTTCCCCCTTCGATTTTGAGGTTTTTCTTTGCCTTGGCATGTGCTTAATATGTTTATCTTGCTTGCCCAAGTGTTTTCCCCAAGTTGCATATTGAAAATCTTATGTTTTGGGCGAAGTTCGGG
The DNA here is from genome assembly GCA_007258455.2 of Sequoia sempervirens. Lineage (NCBI taxonomy): Eukaryota > Viridiplantae > Streptophyta > Pinopsida > Cupressales > Cupressaceae > Sequoia > Sequoia sempervirens. Next base: position 200,183,297 of record VDFB02271358.1, read on the forward strand.
TTTTTACCCTTGTTCGATATTTTCCGGTTCGTCCGGATTTTCCCAGATTTCTTTCAAACTCCGGTTTCAATGTTGTTGTTCGGGTTTTTGAGCCAGTTCGGGATTGTTTGCCCCGTCCATATTTTCCTGGATTGCGCTCGAAGTTCGGCTTGGCCTGTTTTACACTGCAGTTCAGAGATTTTTGGCCTTCGCGGAATTCTGCCTGGGTCAGATTTTTCCGTATTTCTGTCTGGCTGTCGGGTTTCTGAGTTTGGTCAATTTTTTGAGCTTTATGCCATTTTTCTTTATCATTTGTGTTCTCTTGAGTTGAGATGTTCAATCTTGTTGTGCTTTAAAATGTTATGGTCTTGCTTGGAGTTCAAATTCCTATGTGTTTGGGAATTTCATGGCTTGCCCTGTGCGTTCATGATTAAAATCCAGGGTTTCATTCCTAGGGCGTCGCCATCTCATCTTTTTTTGGTTTCGATTGGGCCTAGAATTCAAGGAAGATCTGTTGAAGGTTTAGATTTAGCTAGTTTCGTGCTCGGGGTCCTCAAATTTGTGACCTTCAGTCAATTTCAGTGAATTCGTGTTGGATTGTTGATTTTCGGGTTTTATGTTGACCTCGGGACTTTCCTGCCTAGTAGGATTTTCTCAGTTTCCTTCAGTTTTCCGAAGTGCAAAGTTCTGAGTTGTCCGTGGAATTCCGGTCTGGCTGAATTTTTTTGAATTCTCTGCTATGCTTTGTGGAATTTAAGAAATTAGATAAAATTGATGAATCTAATGATGAATGCTTAAACATATCTTGCTTTAGCTTGATGAATTTCATTGTTGATGTTGCTTATGTTCATTTTGATGATCCATTGTTGACATTGGTGCTTCATTGGGGAATCCGCCCGGTTCGAAATTTTTTGAAATTCTTTCCAGATTGTTTTAGCCAGTTAACTTGAAATCCTGAACTTCATAGTGTTGATGCTTAATGGATAATTTAATGGTTTTATCATGATTTTAAGCTAACACTTGGATGAAAATGTTGTCAACATTTGGATTCTCACATTGGTGTTTGATGAATGTAGGTTGATTATGGTAGGACGATGGTAGCTGGAGAGGCTAAAGGACACAAAGGGATCATCCATCTCTGAAGCAAAAAAAAAAATGAAGCTAGATGAAAAGAGTAGGATTCATGAGGGCAAGATGACGTCAGTTTGGTTCGAGGTTTCATATACGAATATCAACACCCTCCTACAAAGGACTAAGGCTATCATGGGATACAGTAACTAGGTACCAACTGGATGACGTAGCGACCTACAGTACAATCATTAATGAATATCAATCCAACAAGAGAGACTGGGACAATATGATGGGGTAGCTGAAAAATAATATTAATGCTATTAAATGGTGAACTAGGGTTTCGCCTATGCCACTTGTGAATAGCTTGCAGAGGACATTCTTGGTGACGAAGGCCAGAATGGAACAAGGTATGGGCAAAGTGGGGGAAGCAGTTAATGCAAAGCTACATCGAAATTTGTGCTTCCTCATTGTCTCGCTTTGCCTCTTCTTCACTCGTTTTGGTCTGAGTTATGTGGGAGATCTTGGGCTGATCTGGTTGGTGCCCGTGCATTTAATGCACATTTGACTTTGTTTCGAATTCTTCTGGGGCTGACTTGTTTTGTGACCGACTTATTGTAAACCCTAACTGGGCCGACACATCTGGCGGGTTTTATAAATATGGCTTTTTCACCTCTTTTGTAGAGGGTGTAAGAAAAAAAAAAGGATATCAAAAAGAAAGTTAGGGTTTTTAAGTAAGTTAGACATTTTTCGCAGTTCAGTAGGAGGAGGAGGTGATGTATCTTCCTGATTTTCTTAGCATAGATGGAGATAATTTGAAGACATGGGTTTCTGTACACTGGTGATCTTGCCAGATTTGTAAATGTTGCTTATCTGTTTCACTGATAATAGGAGCAGCCAGACTTTAAACCTACTTTACATTATGCTCTAGAATGGTCTTCATTTTGGGTTAATCATTTGATTTGAAAAGCTTTCAAGGAATGAAATTTTATCTTATGTTTTGTTTGAATGATGATTTGCAATCTACTGTTAAAGTTTGCACTATGAATTAATGAAACTTTGTATCAATTACAGGTTAATTTTATTTTGCAGTTCTAGTTTAGGAATTCCTTGGAAGGTAACAAGTCTGATTAGTTGAATCAATCAACATTCTTTTCAGTTTGAAAACCTTGATCTATCTTTTTCTATTTTTTTAAAACCCCCGGTTAAAGTAGGTTTAGATAGATGTTTGATCTTGCAACAATCCAAAAGCTCAAAACCAGCAGGCCCCTTGAATATTACAGCCATATTGACCACTTCATGAAACAGCAACGTTGTGAACCAACATCAAGGACCTTGGGAGGTGATCAGTTTGATTAATGATTGTCTCTTGCAAGAGAGGTGAGATAATTTTACTTTTATCTTACCTGCATGTCATGGGTCAACTTGGCACCTCAACAGTATCAAATATGTATCTTCCATTAACCTAAAATATAGGCGTGCTACTCCTACAATATAAATATACAAAAATCTATTATTTTCATATTAATTACAATGTTATTATATTTATTTAGTTTTGAATTTTTAAATTTTTAAATTTAAAAGAAATTTGTATGTTGAACTTATTATGAGCCAACATATCACATGTTTATGTTTTAATTTTATAGTACATTAAATATTATAAATACTAGCACTCGAACCTTGGTGAGCAATGGGTACATCGATGGTTTTTTTGTTAATTTAGAATTTGTATGGATAGAGCTTAGTATTTGACATTATGTATAGTTGAATGTAATTGTGAAATGTTTTGAACTAAAAAGAAAAGCAATTTGAAATAAATGTTTGTTTTGTGTAGGAAGATGGAATAAAAGTGTTTATTAATGATGGTATATATATTATTATAATGTTTGAAACTAAATAATATTGAGTATACCTTCAAAATATTAAATTAATTGTCATGCATTTTTATAATATAATTTATAAATTGTGAATATTAGTGGAAATTTAGAAATAGTATTTAATTCTTTACTCTCTTTTTTTGGCAAAAGGCGGAGATCCTGTAGATATATTAATAATAATAAAAATTTGCAATAGGTAATAGTTTATATGATCCCAAAAACACCTTTACAATGATAAACTATCTGCCAACCCCTAGTTTACTACTGAAAATGGGTTGATTATACAAAATGTTCATAAATCCACAACAAAAACTTGTTTTTACAGCCCGAAACTTAGATAGATTTGGACATGAAAAAAGAAAAATGAACTAAACACCCCTGTACAGCCCCTGGACTGAATTCTCCCCTGGGTTTTCCTACATTATTAAGATCATATCTGGGACAGGACCCTGCACCCTTCTTGCTTGAGCCAAATCTAATCTATATTTTCTGAATCTATTGCTCTGAAACTTGGTGCTTCAGAAAATGTTGCTCATGAATTTTGGCATTAGCAACAACATTCTTCTTTTCCTTAACGTATTCAATATCAAAAAACATAGGCCTATATCTTATGGATCCATTTTTGTTGTTGCTCATTAAGTTCCTACTACTCTGATACCACTAAAATATCTCTAGCCAAATTTGAACTATGTTTTCTAAATCTGTTTCTCTGGAACTTGGTACTCCAGAATCTGTTGCTCTGGAATTTAATCAAAAACTTTTCTTGTAAACTTTTCAACTACTGCATGTCTTTTCTTTTTATATTTACAATACATATGAAGAGATTGTCTGGAAGGGTGAGCAATCAGTACCACAACTAATGCCACCCACCAAACAGATTATTCTTTTTTATTGCCACCTTCATCTTGCTTCATCATTTTTTATTGCCTCCTTCATCCTACTTGGCTAGGCTAATGACAATGTGATTACTCCTATTTATCATTGCAATAACAATGTGATTATGCATTTATGAATGAATTATAAGCTCCTTTCACACGTGGTTGAAGTCATGGCTTCCTTAACAGTTATTGCAGCAACTTTTGGGTATGCTTGCAATTCTATGTCATTATACATAGCAATTTATTTCCCATCATAGCCCATATTAGCCAATTTTTTTGCCATGTCATTTCCCTCTCTATAAGTATGTGAGATGATAAAATCTTGAAATTTGTCCAACAAAAACCAAATTTTCTATAAAATATATTTCAAACATCAATTATGCACCTTTCTCTCCTTCCAGGCATTAACTATAATTAAGGAATCCCCCTAGATATGAATTTGTGCAATACCCAATTTGAGGGAAATTTCCAATCCTACCAAGACTACCTAAGCCTCAGCCACATTATTTGTGCCCACTAGAAGTGAAAATTAACTAACCATTATTACTAATCCGAAAGAGTCTCGGATACAAATTCTTGCCCCTGAGATGCCCGGATTCCCTCTCAAAGCACCATCAAAGTTAAGTCTGAAAAAATCAGGATATGAGGGCTTCCATTTGATTTATTTTCTATTCACCTTCACTCTGCTATTTTGATGTAAACTTCCTACAAATGGAAAAATTATGTTCTTCCAATTCTTCAAAAAAAAGTCATCCCAACTTGTGAACAAGGAGGACGTGTTCTTATGTTTCAGAACATAAGCATTAACCACTTTTGAAACTGCTTTTTCAATCTTAACTTTGATGACCTCAATTGAAGAACTTGATTTCCTTAAAATGTGTAAATTTCATTCCCACCATATATTCCATATTAGTAGTGGTGGAATAACTTGCCATACAAATGTAAAAAAAGAGGTTTTATACAAGAATGGCCAACTCTGGAATATGTACCAAATAGAATTTTGCAAAGGGTTGTGTAAGTTCATCTTGATCTTTACAAACGACCAGCATTCTTACGCAAAACTACATTATACAAACAAATGGTCTACATTCTCCAACTCTTCCTCACATAAAGGACACTTGAAAGGATCAACAATTCTCAGCTTAGTTAAGCAATCACTTGTTAAAATTCTCTATCGTAACGCTAACCATGCAAAGCTCCCAGCTTTTGGAAGAATCTTATTGTTCCAGCAAAATGAATAATCCCTCTGTGAACCAATTGATCCCTATGCTAGATTAGAGCTTTATATCCTTGCTTCACAGAGTAGGATTCCTCTTTTGAAGGAGCCCACTGAATCTTATCAAGCTTCCCCGAAATGAACACAATTCTACTTTTTAGAATATCCTGAAGCAATGAAAATGATTGGCAGAAAGAGATGAATCATAATTATTTTTCCATATTACCTTACCTGTTAGGCCTTCTGTTGAATGTATGTAATCTAGAAAATTTTCACCCCTTTCTCTTGATAATACGACCCTTACCTGTTGTAATTCCTGAATGTTTTCCAAAGGGGGCTTACCATTCCACGAGTCCTCCCAAAACTTCACGCTTTTCCCATCATGAATTTCCCACGTAATGAATGAAGTAATAATTGACCTACATGACATCAAGAAATTTCACATGGTCGATCTTGAAGGCGGGTTTGAAATAGTAAGAATCCTCAAGGGGTTTGGAGTGTCAAGATACTTACCTTGCACCACTTCGTTTCAGGTTTTTTGTACATTTTCCAAACTAACTTGGCCCCAAATGCCTTGTTCCTGATTGAGATATTGTGGACACCTGCTCCTCCTTGTGATCTTTCCAACACCATACTATCCAAGGATATTAGAGGCACTTTTTCACAATCATTCATATTACCCTTCCATAGAAAATTTCCAATAATGCTCTCAATTTCAAGGATAATAGACTTTGGTGCCTTGAGAACCACCAAAGAATAGTTAGGGATTGTAGATAATACTAATTTTATTAAAAGAATTTTTCCTCATAATGATAACCATCATTCCTTCCACATTAGAATCCTTTTCCTTTAATCTTTATATTACTTTAGCCCAATAAACAACTTTATTTGGACCTTTGAAAAAAGGAATACCCAGGTACGCACATGGAAACTCTACTTCCCTAAACCCCAATATTTTAATTATCTTATTTGTATAGCCTCTTTTGTCTTGAAAACATAAATTTTGGACTTGGAGGCATTAACATTCTGACTTGATGTTGACCAATACCTGTCAAGCACTTGTTTGATTTGAATGGCTTCATCCATAATTGATCTACCAAAATAGATGGTATCATCTGAAAACAGAGAATTGGTTATTGAAATGTTTGTGTTTGAAATAGTAATGCCTCTCCAAAGTCCCAAGCTCTGCTTATAAGCAATTAATCTACTAAGTGCCTCAACCATTATAATGAATAGGAAGGGGGATAATGGATCTCCTTGTCTCACTCCTTGTGATGTTGCAAAGAAGCCCGTAGGTGAACCATTGAGGATGATAGAAAACTTTTCTCCTGACAAACAAGACCTAATCCATCTACGCCATTTTCCTTTGAAACAAAATTTCTCAAGAACTTTGTTAAGGAAATCCCAATCTACTCAATCGTAAGCCTTCATCATGTCCAGCTTAACAATGAAATAAGGTAAATGATCAGATTAAATTGAGTGAAGGGTCTCGTGCGCTATTAATTAATGCAGGACAAAGCTCTGAACCTTATTAGGCTAAGAGCATAAGCAGCTCAATTAACAAATCTTCCAAAAGATTTCAATTATGAATTTACCAAATAATTTTCAAAACACAAGCCACAATTTAATTAATTTGTTCCAAAATAAAATCTACATCAAAATATGCAACTAAAACAAGCCAAAAATTTCTCTGTTCTCTCTTGGTTCCTATCACTTCTTGTTCACCAGCATTCCTCCAAAATCTAGCTTCAAAAGCTATTTTTTTTATCTGCTCATTTTTTCAGCCAAAACATGGGACTATATCCACTGGGATTTCTTTCCAACTGCTGCCAATTCTCTCATGTTTTGGATGCCTCCCCTGTTTTTCTTTTTAGCTGCGTTTGGTTTATTTTGCCTCTTTTTCTTCTACATAGATTAAAGACTTTTAAATTTTTGTTCTTTTCCCTGCCCCAAAATGGGTGTTCCAACTCCCAAAATCGTGCCATTTTGCTAAGATAAATCTCCCAGCTTGGGTGCCATAAATAATGACAATTGAAATTACAATTAAATTTGCAATTGAAATGTTCGGTTCTTATGACTTTTGAGAGTAAAAATCAAAATAAATAAATAAACTCCCAAATAGAGGTGCAGTCGAACAAGATCACCAAGTTTGAACATCACAACAAAAATTTTGAAAACAACCAAACAAAATTAAAATGAAAAATTTAACTGGACTATAGAATATCTAGATGCTCCAACATCAAACACACTAGGTACGAGAAATGTTCGATGAGCATAAAACTCATGAACATTTGGGCAAGTTTGGAATTGGAATTCCAAACTTCTCCAATTCTGAAGCGCTAACCCAAGAAGCTTCATCTAGTGTACAAGTCTTCTAGCGTACCAAATACTCCCAATATTCTTTCTTTCATGTGTGTTTAGCAACCTGGGAATCAATGATTTGATCAATTTGTTCACACTTCTCTAGAAATTGATGCATCCACTCTTGCACATCTGACAAATCTAAAGATATACTTTGTTGTCCACTTGATTCACCTTCATGATATTTGTATAAATCAGCAATATTAAATATTGGAGAAATATCAACACCAACTCGAAGCTCAATCTCATATGCATTTGATGAAAACTTCTGCAAAACCTTGCATGGGCCAATTTTCTTCCATTTTAATTTATTGTATGTTCCCTGTGGGAACTTGTCTTTCCTCAAATGTGTCATTACTAGCTCACCAATCTAAAACTCTTGCGCTCTTCTATGCACATCAGCATGTTCTTTATATTTAATGGCACTCTTCTCCAAATTCTCCTTCACTTCCTTGTGCAACTCATGAATATACTCAGCAAAATATTCCGCTACAAATCTCTTTCTATTCAAATCTGCACTATCTCTCAATTCATCAACTCCCCTTCGACTATACCCATACACAATTTGAAATTGACTTGTTGATAGGTTTTTTTGCACACTTTCTCAACACAGGAAGTACACGAATGCACTACCTCTCTTGAAAAGAAATCTCCCACGGCAAGTTGCTAAAAATCTCCCCAAAGGTCTCGCGGGTGTCAGGTCATGACTTGCATGGAACTCCTCAATTGATTTTGATGTGATTTTGTTGGTAATCATAGGGCGGACTTATGTAGCTAGATACGAGGTAGATCTTCAAATCCGAAGTTTCCAAGATGAAGATCGAGTTTCACTTTGCTATAAGTTCGGACAGCGGTCCAAACTTTGATGTTTCTTCAAATTTGGCTTTACAATGTGCAATGAACCTTAGTACAGGCTATTTCTAAAAAAAAGGAAAAAGAGCAGGGAAGATGGAAGGTTCCTGGACCTGCAACTAACTTTGAACAGTAATCATGGAGTTCCTATAATGGACAGCTTCCTGGAAACAATATTCCACTTAATCAGAAATCTCACAGTCTCATGGAATTTGTGCTATCTTCTAAGGTCTGCAAATATTTCACCTTTCATTCACCATATGCATGCATGAACAAAGATGAAAGTGTGGAGCAGCTTTGAATTTAAGCCTAGACTAACTTTACATAGCCATCTACCAGCAGCAGACAGCAAAAAGTATGGACTAAGAAGGCATCTACACAGCAGGAATTTTCACAACTATAGAACAGCATTTCTAAAATCTATCAAAGCAAGAATACAGCTAACTAGAACGGTAATAAAAATCTAAGTAAAGCATCTAACAATGGAGGTTAAATCAAGTAGCATGTGAAAAACTCAGAAAATGCACCAAGTCAATGTATTTTCATTATAAATTTCTACAGCATGTCTTTACAACAACTCAACTCCCTTTGCAAATGAGAGGAGACCCCTATTTATAGTGCCCAAAAAGTCAAATGAATGGCCAAGATTAATTCTCATTGTATGGCCAAGATTCATTACAAAATAGGGTTTCACCAACCCCCAATATATTACAATTTAAAATTACATTTTGTCCCCTTCCCTATTTTGTCCTCTAGTGACGGCACTGTAGCATTTTGTCTTTAGCCGATTGCTCTTTTGCTGTAGCTATTCTTTTGGGGGCTCTTCATTGATAATAGGGCTATCCTCTTGCTTCTTTGAAGCTGTATATTCCATGAATTTTAGAATGACTGGTTGGAGCTTGTCTACCTCAATGATTTCATATCGCAACATTTGGTAGCTCCATTCTTTGGCATTATCTTCTAGCTTCTTCTAGTCCTCATCATATTTCACGCCCTGATCTCTGAACAGCTTTGATTGATCGAAGGCACGGGCAGCAAAACTCATGAACTCCACTGTTATTTTTTCGGAAATCCCATCCTCCATCTTCTTTTGAAAGTAAGGTTTTACCTTTTCTGGATCCATCTATATTGTGGGCATGTCATACTCTATCATCAGCTTGAGATAACGAACGCATTCCACCCTAATTTCCTTAACCCATTCAATTTTTGGATCCACCTTACTCATTATCTGCTCCAGCCTTTCTTTCCTGTTGTCAAAATCTCACCTCCACACATCCATCACCAAGTGATCATCCTTTTTGAATGCAAGTTTCTTTTCCCATGCAGCCTTTGGTAACTGTGGGATGGCTTTGATCTTTGGAAAGGTGGAGTCGTATGTTGTAGGGAAGTTAGTGCAAAGCTTCCTCGTGCCTTCCAAAGATTGCTACAGATCTAAAAACTTGTTGGTTGTTCGATTAGCCCAGATAATTCCCATGTTCCCAACGTACAAGCCCTGTCAGAACCAGCTCTCTATAGTCTTGTCCAAGTTCTTTCTTCTCTACAACTTGTCAATTTATTCTTTGGATAGCAATTGGGGTGGAGTCGTGGATGTGGTGGGCAGGTCATCAATTGAGGACCACTGTTGGATGCAATCCGTTAAGGCGGCCACCTGTGCTTTGAGCTCATCCTTCAAAATTTTGTCTTATTTTATCAGGTGCACCACTGTAGCCACTGATTCCTCAAGATGCCCCACTTTCTGCTCCCTGGTAGCAGTTCCTAAATCAAGGGTGGAGATGTTGTAGCTTACACCATCCTGGCCTACCACAGGCATTGCTATTTGCACCGCTCGAGACCCAAAAGCATCCATTGTTACCTTGGATCTGATCTTAGGCTTCTCTTTTCTAGTTGTGATTTTCACTTGGGCTAAGATAGCTTCTAGCCTCGCTCTTGGGTCCTTCGGCATGGGGGTTTTCTTTTCAAGTTGTCTCTCTAGCCACTCAGGCACAACAGACTTTTCCTCAAGTGATTTATGATCACCCTCGCCCTCCTCAGCCAAGACCTCTATTTCCTTATCCCCAAGGGCCCTTTCTTCCATTTTAATAGCATCTCCTTCCTCTTCGTCAAAGTCCTGGATGAATACTAGGTGCTTGATGGGAGGCTTGGTAGGAAATTACTATCGGGGACTTTCTCCTTTCTCTATTTCCTCCCCCTTCTTTTCCTCAGTTTGCTCAACCTCGTGCACATGCTCCTTGGGCTGCTCAATTTTGAGGCTCTTGATAGCTTGAGCCTCACCCTCAAGTTTATCTTCCCCTGGATTGTCCTCTTGTTGTTGTCCTTCTTCTCCAAGAGGTGACTTTTTTGCCTCTTCTTCAATTCCTTTTAACTGCTGGGCCATCTCCTCCTCAAGATCGTCATTGAAGGTTTGCACGATAACCCTACCACCAGCATCCTCCTCCTCATCCCCACTCTCGAAAGAGCCTGTTCCTTCTTCCTCGTAGGCCACCCTGTCAATTGTGCGGTGTTCATACTCCGGGTGCTCATGATATTCGTCGGCTTCCTCCTCAAATGACTTCGAGGCTTCTTGCTCCCGTCTCTCCCATTCCTTGGAAATCAACATGGTGGTCTCCATCACCGGTGGTCCTGTCAAAGGCTGTGAAGGTTTAGCGGTAGCGAGGACCTACACTAGGGCTGCTTGAAGAGTGGGGTCCATAAGGATCTGGGAGAGCTCAGAGGGGAGACTCTACATATGCTTCGAGAAGGCCTTAAGCAGGGTGGAAACGGGTATTGGTGCTACTATAGTAGCTAATGGGAGCAATGTGGTAGGTGACATTGTAGTGGAGGAAGGAGGAGTAGTTACAACAGAGGAAGAATTAATTACTATTACCAGCTTAGTCGAAGGTGAAGGGGCAAGATGGATAGAGATGGCCACCGCCAGCAGGGATGTGGCGACCATGGCCAGGGAGGTAGATGATGGGGCAGTCAACACAAGGAGAGCCAAAAGCGGTTTTAATTGGTCTGCACCTTTTGCTTCTTCCTCCTGGATTATGGGCTGCTTCGTGGTGCCCCCTATTTTCTTGAGCCTTTTGGAAGGTGAGCCTCCTGTGTCCTTCCTTATGTAAACCTTGGGATCCAGAGACTACTCCGTCTATGTTTCCTTCCTCTTCCTAGATCTGGTGATCAGAGGGGACTTGGATGTCCCACCTGTCGAAGTTGTGGCAGCAGCCTCCTCTGTGGCACTTGGCTCACTTTTGAGCCCTTCATACATCAAGATCCCCACCTATTGTTTTAGTCGGGCTACCTGTCCATCAACCCATTCCTTGGTACGGGCCAAGATTGGCTTGGTTATAATATCAAGGTCATCGACCTCCTGTTTATCCTAGTCTATTGTTGGTATCGGCAAGTTGGTGACTACGGGGTATTTGGGGTCCATTACAGTGTTTTTGTCCTCCTCAACATGATCAGGTATGAGAAATGGTTGCACCCTTCTTATGAAGCACGCAGTCATCCGCATGCAATTCCTTGCACTCACTTCCTTGTCGTCCTGACAATTGGCCCAGAAATCCTCGACATTGTGCAAATGGGCGTATTCTAACCCTAATGCTTTCCTTACATTCCCATACGGGTCCATCAGTGGGCGAGGAGTGTGCAATTGGAAGTGGTACTCCACTAGCTCCTTTTCTAAATTCTCAGTGCACTGGGAAGTTTGCAATTTGTACATGCCCTGACCAAGGGTCAAGGGATAGGAGATTACTGCCAAGTGCTTGCCGCTGAAGACTAATTGTATGTGTTGGAGTTGTTGGGAAAGTTTCAATATGATGATCCGGTCATTGGGGTATCGGGGAAGCTTATTCGGCCTTTATGTGAAGCCCTGGGTGCGAATGTATGTGAACATTGGATATTGAAGGAACAGGAAGGCATATTGCTTCAAAAACGTCCATGCACTGTGAGAGACTCTTCTCTCAAAATCCCCTCCAAGTAGTCAGATGATGTGACCAATGAAGGTGTCATTTACCCAACAATACTCCTTGAAATTTCGGTACTGGAGCTGGGGGTACCTATCATAAACCTTCAATCTTCAACCCTGCTCTTCATCGGGTGCCACAAACAACCCATTGTAATGCCTCTGGTATGCCAAGGAGTAGACGAGATATGAGGTCATGTAGAACTTTGAACTTTTCTTGACATTGATGAACTGCTCATGAAAGTAGTCACTTATTATGCCTCCCCAGTAGAACGCGGATTTTGTGGTGACATCCTCATTCCCGTGGAGGATCTGTTCAATGAAGTACACCATCCACTCCTGAAAGAAGGCAGCAGTAGGAAGACCCATCACCCTGCTTAGCATAGTGACTAAGTCATGGTAATCTTCATGAAAATCACTGTAGAAGAGTTCGTGAGGAACCTTCGCAGCGCTTCCCCATTTCTCCTTGAGCCAGTGCTGATTTATCAACTTCTTGCAGCTAGTCGAGTTATCATCCCATGTTGCTTTGCACTCTTCTATGGTAGGCGTCTCCATCTCAACAAAGGTAGGAATATGGAAGGTCCTTGTTGTGCCTTCAGCTGACATATCTGCTAGCATATTACCATCCCTATCGACGATGGTCCTTGTCTTGGTTTGATATGCCTGCCAACAAGCCATGACTCACTCAGGGGCAATGAAAGATGGGGGGAAGCCCGTAGCTTTTGCGATCCCGCTTTGCTTGATCAGCCTTGCATTCTTGGTTGTTGGGTTGATTCTGACCCTTTGTGTAAACTCATCAATATCAACTTGGCCGATATTGGTGTCTGTTATTTCCTTCCAGTCCGTGGTGATTTTTTATCGTAGAGGTTCACCCTGGAACTCGAACTTCATCTGGTCCTTTTCCTCTTTTCTACGGGGAGTTTTTCCCAATTTCTTTCCTTTGTCTTTTTCCATGACTACCACCAAGGGTCCTACAGCTGATTCCATATATCCTGCGAGCAAAGACATAGTCAGGGCAATGGATCATGAAAGTTTTGACGTTAGTCAAAATATCGTAGATGAAATTAACTTTAGACATTTTATCATTCATAAAATCATACATTTTCTTCCAGATGTTATTAGTCTTTTAATTGAAGGCTTTCGGACAATTTGGGCCCGAAGGGCTAGACTTCCCTGGCAGGAATGTTGTCTTGGAAGGGAAAACGGGGTAGAGCGATCCAGGAGATTTCTCTTGGCCGAATTTGAGCACATGCGTCGAGATCAGATTCCAAATTTGAGGTCATTTGGATTGATTTAGGAGCATCTGGAGGTACAAGGCTGGAAGGTCATTTGGGGTTAGCCGTTTAAAATGGCCGAGCAAAAACAGAGTTCTGGGGATGAAACCTCGGGGTCCGGGACCCGGAGGGTCCAAGGGCAGTAGGCAATTTGTAATTTTAAAGTGTTCGAGCCTAAGGAGCCGGGAAGTTGTCATGCCTTCGCTGTTTGGGGCGGTGATCGTCAAAAGGAAGTCTAGAGGGGGCGGCCCGGCAGACCGAACCCAGCACTTAGGTTGGACATCATATTTAGATTTTGAGTTTCCATGGCGAGCAGGGAGGCAGAGCCCAGAGCTTAGAAGGGCGGGCACTATTTTCTCTTTCAGAACGGCAGAGATGGGACGGAGTCCCGGACGGTGGAGTCTGATGTTAGGAACCATTGTGGAAAAAGGGGAGTCTGGGACCTGGGAGACGAGAGGATGCTATGTGTTCGCCGTTTAGAACAACGAAGACTCCACAAAAGTCCGCGGATGGAAGTCTGCTGACCAAGACCCGGCAAGGTGTCGGACGAGCAATTTGCGGCAAGTGCCCTTCGGCGAACTACAAGGCAGGCTCTGAGGCTCGGGTAGACGAGGACCTTCCACTGTCTAGAACGGCGGGAGCTCGGAGGAATCTCAAATATGGAAGTCCGAGGTCACGAGCCCGAGAGGCCAAAATAGAAGCCGACTTTGTTTAAAAATTTTAACACTTGATGGCTAACTGCTGACAAAAGTCTGAACAGCCGGGCCCAGGAGAGGCTATGGCAGTTTTGGAAAAGATGTTTGTTTGGAAAAGATTCACCGACGATGGACGATCTCAGGCCCAGACGACGCGAATGCCCTAAGCGAAGAACAACCACGCGCGAGTTTTGTCTTGGATCGATCGTGAGGGCGTTAAAGAGGTTTTTTTGAGTTTTGAAGACATGGGTTTTGTGAGCTATTTTATGTTTCACCGTTAAATGTACTTTTAATCCATGTTGTTCATCACTTTAAGCCTTAAAATCATGAAAATCGCTCAGAGGGTGCATGGAAAACTTACCTCGAAAACCCGATGCAGCCAAGCGTGAAATCCACTAACGGTCAACAAGTGATGACAACAGATGCGAGGGCGACGATCGACAAGGATAGTGGTCCTCTCTGACGAGCACTCTGATCCTTCTTTGCAAACCTAACAACTAAGAATGACAGGTTGCTCATGATATTTATACTCCCACCACCATTAATGGCTCCATTTAATGCCCATACGGAGGATAGTTGGGTTGGTGAATTCAAATTCCCAAATGGCAGCGGGAGGTCTGGGGTTTGGAAAGATGCGTGATAACGGCCGTTTGAAATTCGTTCTATGCACCAATGGCTGAGGGGATCTCGGGGCCCGGAGGTCAAAAATCTGAGGCAAGTTCGTTGTTTTGGAATTTTAGCTCAGAAACCACCAGCCCAGCGAAGAGGAACTCGGGGCCCAAAGGGCAGAGTTTTGTCAGAGGTTCGCCATTGGGAATGGCAAAGTCCTCACGGAATTCTGGGAGCGGAAGTCTGGAGGGTCGGGTCCGAAGGGGGCAAAAGCTGCTGAAAATTCCATGCAATTTTCACCAGATGGAAAACAAGGATCTGGGACCTGGGGCCTAGGAAAGAGGAAGCCTTCCGCCATTTGAGACGGCGGACATGAAGGGGAGACCGGCCAGGGAAACCCAGTGGGGCTGGCCCGGCAGAGGCAAACTGCCAAGGAGACCCCACAAGGCACCGAAACTTGACAAAATTAAAAGGGAGAAACACAGTCAACTCAAGATGAGACTTTGGAGGTACACTGACCACCCAAGACAATAAAATGGGGCACGCAAAATGAGGCGGTGACAAAAACAACCTAGCAAGATGAAATAAAAAGAGGGTCCTCGTTCCGAATGGTGTGTGTGTGTTGAGGGTACAACATGACTCTTTCATGCACTCTGATTTATTGAATTATTATAGGAAAATTCAGCCTATGCCAATATCAAATCCCACTGACTTGGTTTATCCCCAACCAAACACCTCAACAAATTTCCCAAGCTTCGATTTACAACTTCAATTTGGCCATCTGTTTAAGGATGATAGGCTGAGCTAAAACCCAAATGTGTTCCCATTCTCCTCCACAAAGTACGCCAAAACTAACCAACAAATTTTGTATCTCGATCTGAAATAATACTTTTTGGCAATCCATGTAACCGAACTATTTCTTTGAAAAACAAATTTGCTATGTGGGAAGCATCACTACACTTCTTGCATGGTATAAAATGAGCCATTTTTGAAAATCTATCCACTACAACAAAAATTAAATCATTACCTCTTTGTGTCCATGGCAAACCCAAAATGAAATCCATGCTAATGCATTCCCATGGTCTCTTTGGTATTGGCAATGGCTGGTACAATCCGGTGTTTTGTCTGACTCCTTTTGCATATTGACATATTATGCAACTTTGCACCATTCTTTTTACATCTACACTCATTCCAGGCCAATAATAACTTTCATTCAGCTGTGCTAATGTTTTGTCCACTCCAAAATGTCCACCTAAACCTCCACTATGTTTCTCTCCCAACAGATTTTCCCTCATGGAACCTTGTGGTATGCACAATCTTTTTCCTTTAAACAACAAATTTTCTTGAATAAAATACTCTATCCATGGAGTTCTATCCACTCCTATTGGATTCTTACACGCTGCCCAAGCTTCTTTAAAATCAACATCTTCTTCATACAACTCTCCCATCGAATCAAAGCCAACAACACTTACTCTCATTTCATTCAACAACAAACACCTTCTACTCAATGCATCAACAACTCTATTTGATTTCCCACTTCTATTTTTTAAAACAAATGAATAACTTTGAAGAAATTCAACCCATTTAACATGCTTTTGACTCAACTTACCTTGGTTGTTAATGAATTGCAATGCATGATGATCGGTGTACCACACAAACTCCTTTGGTAGCAAATAATGTCTCCACTTTTTGAGTGCCTGTACAATTGCATAAAATTCTTGATCATACACAAAGTATTTTCTTTTTGCCTCATTTAACTTCTCGCTGAAGTAAGCTATTGGTTTTCCCTCTTGACTTAGAACTCCCCCTATCGCTGTCCCACTTGCATCACAATCAACTTGGAAGACTTTTCCAAAATCTGGAAGTGCTAACACTGGCTGCTCCGTCACTTTTTCCTTTAAAATATTAAAACCCCTCTCTATTGCAGCTGTCCAAACAAATTCTTTTCTATTACCCTTCATTGTTTCTGTAATTGGTGCACATATCCCACTGAAATTTCTAATAAACTTCCTATAAAAACTTGTCAATCCATGGAAACTTCTTGCTTCAAACATACTTTTCGGTGAAGGCCACTCAACAATTGTTTTCACTTTTTTCGGACCCATTTTCAGACCATTGCTAGAAATCACAAAACCCAAATATACCAATTCTTCTTCCATGAAACTACACTTTTTCAAATTCACCATTAACTTTTCTTCTTTCAGCCTTTGTAAAACAAATCTAACATGTTGCAAGTGCTCTTCTTTTGTTTTACTAACTATCAAAATATCATCTAAATACACAATTACAAACTTACCAACATATGGCTTCAAAACTTTGTTCATTAATCTCATGAAAGTGTTGGGAGCATTTGTTAATCCAAACGACATTACCAACCATTCTTACAGTCCATCCTTGGTTTTGAAAGCAATCTTCCACTCATCTCCCTCTCTTATTCTTATTTGATGGTAACCACTTTTCAAATCAATCTTTGTAAAATATTTGGCTCCACTCAAGAAATCCATCATATCATCCATTCTTGGTAATGGGAACCGGTATTTGATGGTTATCTTGTTTATTGCTTTTGAATCCATACACATTCTCCAATCCCCATCTTTCTTTGGTGCTAATACTACTAGAACTGCACACGGACTCAAATTCTCTCTAATCAACCCTTTATTCAGCAACTCTTGCACTTGCCTATTTATTTCTTCATTTTCCTGTGGTGACATTTGGTGTGGTGCTTTCTTTGGTAAACTTGCACTGGGAATCAAATCCATACAATGACTAATGCTTCTCATGGGTGGCAATCCATCAACTAACTCCATTAATATTTTAGCATACTCACCCAAAATCTCTTGAATTTCTTTTGGTATTGCATCCTCATTCTTCGCTGCCCCAACTACTACAAATTTAGAAACTAAAGCAAAACATGGTTTCTCCCTTTTGAATTCTTTCAAAAATTTATTTCCAAAAACTAAGCATACCTTGGTTTTGTCTTCATTTTCTCCTTCTCTATTCTTCAATGGATTCAATATATATTCTTCTCCATCTTTCTTGATTGTGTATGTATTCATTTTCCCATCATGAACAACTTGTCTATCAAATTGCCATGGTTTGCCCAAAAGAATATGATAGACATCCATAGGCATTATATCACACATGACTTCATCCTTATAACTTCCAATCTGAAAATTAACCATACATTGTTCATTCATCAATAATTGATGCTCTTTTTGTAACCACGAAACTTTGTATGGGCTAGAATGTCTAATTCTCTTCAATTTCAGCTTGTTCACCATTTCTTTAGACACTATATTATCAGTGCTACCACTGTCCACAATAACTTTGCAACATTTTCTACTTACCTTACACCTTGTTCTAAAAAAATTTCTTCTTTGAATTGAATCTAGTTTCTCTTTTTTTAGATTCAACAAAATTCTCCCCAACACCAATGACTCTCCATCTTCGGGGTCTGCTACATGCTTTGTTGAATTCTCCTTCTCATTTTCAACTTGTGCAACATGCACTCTAGACTCTTTTCCTTTTCCAACATCTTGCTAGATTTTTGGACATTCAAATGTTTGATGGCCTACTTCTCCACATTGAAAACATGTGAAGCTGAAACCTCTTCATCTACCTCTTCCAAATGACCCTCTTCCATGAGAGTAGTCTCCTCTTCCTCTAGAGAAATATCCTCTTCCCTTTCCTTCTTGCATACTTGCACTTGACGAGCTTGCTTCCTCTTGCTTGTTTTGGAAGCCTCTTCCGTTGTTCGGTGGTCCTCTTCCACGTGAAAATTTGCCTCTACCCCGAGAGTTATTTTTTTGCTTCCTATTGAGTTTTTCTTCCGCTTTCAAGGCTATTGATATACCTCTTCCATGCTATGAATGTTAACCATACTGATTTCATCTTGGATGGATATGCGCAAACCATTCAGATATCTTGAAACTTGCTCCATATCATCTTCTTCATGACCAAATCTTATGCTTAACTGGTAAAACTCTTTGATATACTCTTCAACACTACTCTCCTTTTGTTTTAAATTCTAAAGTTTTCTAAACAAATTAATTTGGTAGTTTTCTAGTAGAAATTTGGATTTTATCTTTGTCACCATTCGCTCCCATGATTTTATTTTTTCCTTTCCCTTTCGTTGCTTGTCTTCTTGCAGGTGATCCCACCATAGGGATGCGTGCCCCTTCAATTTGGTGCAAGCATATTTCACCTTTTGCTCTTCTTCAATATTTTCGTATTCAAAATACTTATCCATTTCACCAATCTAATCTAGCAACTCTTCTGCATTTAACCCGCCTTTGTAACTTGGAGGATCAAATTGTGGCCTAGAACCTACTTTTGTAATGGATTTAATGAAACGCTCTTCTCCTAGGTCTAAACCCGGGTGGTTCACTTCCTCTCCGCCTTCAGTAGCCTACTCTTCTTCATCATCACTTATGTCCATTATATGGACTCCTCTTCTCTATGACATTTCCATGGCTTCCATCCATGATGTGAGACCTTGAATTGCCTCCGCCAAATTGGACTCTCCACCCCTAGGTCCTCTTCCTCTCTGACCTCTTCCTCTGTAAGCCATATTGGCTACTTCTTTAGAAAATTTCTAGATCTTTTCCCCAGCACTCAAACCTGCTCTGATACCAAATAATGCAAGACAAAGCTCTAAACCTTATCAGGTTGAGAGCATAAGCAGCTCAATTAACGAATCTTCCAAAAGATTTCAATTATGAATTTACCAAATAATTTTCAAAACACAAGCCACAATTTAATTAATTTGTTCCAAAACAAAATCTACATCAAAATATGCAATTAAAACAAGCCAAAAATTCCTTTGTTCTCTCTTGGTTCCTATCACTTCTTGTTCACCAGCATTCCTCCAAAATCTAGCTTCATAAGCTCTTTTTTTTATCTGCTCATTTTTTCAGCCAAAACATGGGACACTATCCACCGGGATTTCTTTCCAACTACAATTCTCTCCTATTTTGGATGCCTCCCCTGTTTTTCTTTTTAGCTATGTTTGGTGTTTTTTGTCTCTTTTTTTAAATTTATGTTCTTTTCCCTACCCCCAAAATAGGTGTTCCAACTCCCAAACTCATGCCATTTTGCTGAGATAAATCACCCAGTTGGGCGCCATAAATAATGGCAATTGAAATTATAATTAAATTTGCAATTGAAATGTTCGGTTCTCATGAATTTTGAGAGTAAAAATCAAAATAAATAAATAAATTCCCAAATAGAGGTGCAGCCAGACAAGATCACCAAGTTTGAACATCACAACAAATTTTTTGAAAACAACAAACCAAAATTAAAATGAAAAATTTAACTAGACTGTAGAATATCCGGATGCTCTAGCATCATTAATGCTCCTTCAAACGTTTCACAATCTGGGACAAAGCATCCCTGCTCCTAAGAGATAATCTTTGGAATAAGAGGTTGCAATCTGAGGTATATGACCTTGGTAAATATCTTATAGACAATGTTGCATAGAGATATAGGCCTGAATCTGCAAAGGTTTTGAGGTTTTTTACTTTTGGAATGATTGCAATGTTTCACATTGAACTACCTGAGGATGGAACCCGTTCTCCTTGATTCTTCTAGAGCCCACAATAGATCATAGCACAAAAAATCCCAGCCTTTTTAAAAAAATATTGTTGTAAATCCATCCGGACTTGGTGCCTTTTCTGGGGGCAATGAAAGACAACACCTTTAACTTCATCCAAGGTAAGAGGTTTGAGTAGGGCATCATTATCCTCATCTTGAAGTAGAGAGGGAATAACCTCCAGAATCTCATCTTCATCTTTCCTGCACTGGTCATCTTTTCCTTATGGGGCTGATAAAAGTTCTGAAAAGAATCTCTCAACTTCTCTCTTGATATCGTCTTCCAACGTTAGCTAGATACCTGAGGCCATCTCTTGAATTGAAAATATTGTTGAAGTAGCTCTTTTTATCTAAGCAAAAGCATGAAAATACTTTGTATTTATGTTGCCCTCTTTGAGCCATAGTTCTCATCATTTTTGGCCCCAATATATTTCTTCCCTAGCACATAACTCTTCCCAATCCCTTTGTAATTTCTTTTGCTTCTCAAACAAATTATCATCTAGTCCATTTTGAATAATCTGCTCATGAATTGTTGATAACTCTTTGAAAATGACCTCTTTCTGCTAGAAAACATTTTTAAACACCTATTCATTCCATACTTTTATTTTTTGTTTGACATGTTTTAATTTTTGATAAAGCTAATACATTTTTGAACCCTATTCAAATGGAGAATTTATCCACCATTGACACAACAAGGGAAAAAATTGTGGGTTCCTGAACCACATGCTTTCAAGTTTGAAGGACAATTTTCCTTTAGGAAGGGAGACATTTGATATACGCAAAGAGATCGCATAATGATTAGAGCCAACAAGAGGTAGGATTTTAGATTCCAAACCATGCTGCCCTAAAAACCAATTTGGAGATACCAAAAACCTATCTAATCTTTTAGCAATTTGTAAGAAACCTTTTCTACAATTCATCCAAGTGTACTTCCCCTTGAATGGCACAATGTCTTTCAGAGCATTAGTGAGAATGAAAGAATTTTTTACATCCCCTCTGACTTGAACATGTTTATGACAATGGAATTATGGTTGTTATGTTAGTTGCAAGTAACTGCTTTCATGTGAATATGAAATTGAGGATAAAATAATTGTTTTATTTGTTGTAATTGTAAATGTAAACGATTTTCTTATATATGTGAGTGGTTTTCTTATTCATGTGAAAATGAATGTGTTCATGAGATTATATTTAATTATATATAAATATATATATATAAACATTGAGAACAATCTAACCATAATTCTTGTCAGTGGATGCAGGATTGCCAACGCCACGAGGGAAAAGGAAATATCATCAGGGAGAGGATGTGGTTAACAAAGGATCAATTTTATCATCAAACCTCGAGTCAATGTAAGACAGTGTATTGAAGTCATAACTTAGCCATAAGTAATTTAATATAATTATAGTTAAACAAGTCAATTTAATTATTTAATAATAATCTCCTTTTTGAAGTTGAGAAAATCAATTCTCAAATTATATCTTGAGAAATTATAATGGTTATAAAATATTAAATTAACAATAATAATTATAATTCTTAAGCGATCGTATTAAATATTAAACATAAGTAAGGCTTTAAGTTAAAAATTAAATTAATGGAAGTGTGGAGTCATTGGTGTGGGCTAGCAGTAGTTTTCCTTGACATCCTCTTTCATGCTTCTGGAAGTAACAGGCAAGATGGAAGCCATGCAGTCATAGGGCTCATGTAGTCTTGGTCGGGGATTTCTTTGGGCATTCACATTTTTCTTGGAGGTCTCTATTTTTCATTCATTCTTCTCACCTCTTCAACTCTGGCTCAATTTCTCTGCATTCGCTTTTAGTTTTAATGTGAATCTTTCTCACTCATTCACTGAGTCTCATTCCATCCAGTTTAAGCCTCACACTTGTTCCACACGTATCTTGTCAACTCTTCCTTTGTTCTCTCTTAGTTCTTTTTTATTTTAAATACAAAATCTAGTGGTAGAAACTTGGGTCTTTCATAGTCAAGAAAAAATGAAAAACGTGGATTGAGTTCGAGTCTCTTGCACCATTCGTTGGAGAATCCAGTGCAGGGTTTTCTTCAAGTTTTGTATCTCTCAAACATGAACGTAATTGTGTTTTGAAAATTATTAAACCTAGTTGTGATAGCCATGAATTGTACAGATATTTTTTCATGAATTATTGGTGTATCAAAGAATTCCTAACCAGTTGAAGTTTTAGAAGAACTCATTTCTTAGAAGAATCTAACATTAATTGAAATGTAAAATAATCTATTTGTTTCAAACTCTCTACCTTTTCTTCGTAGGAAGTAAAATAAATACTAGAAAAGATGTTGTCGGATTCGCTCTAAGCTTAGTTACCTCCATGCCTGAATTGAATCCCTTCTCTCATTTCAATCTGTTTTCAATTTAACAGAGATGTGACATTTATATTCTTTCTTAAATTTTTGTAACTATTCATCTTCTTGAAAATCAACTGAATGGTTCATGTCAGAATTATATGGCCAGATGTTGGTTTAAACCTGTATTTGGGTTCAGTTGAACCATTTGGAAATTACCTAAGAACATAATCTATCTAGTTAAGCCAAATTTTCTCCTCTTGAATTAGAAGTTGATCTAGTACATTTCTTTGCTCAATCGAGACTTTAGGGGATATATATAAATGAGAGACTTGAAATCTTCAATGTTATATCAATCTCTTTTCATATGTATAAACTTTGTGGTCAAGATATAAACCTGAACTAAAAGAAAATGTTAATCAAACCAGTCATTATAATTTAAATATCGAGACAAATGTAATCATGTCGAGCAAGGGTGAGAGTGCTAATGGCATAGGAGTGCCAGTAATGATAATGAAATCCTTGTCCAAGGCATTATGCTAGATAAGTATTTGTCAACTATCAAGTGCCAGATATACCCTTGGTCGGAGTGATCTTTTTATTTGGGAGTTACCCATAGTGAAGGATCAATCAAGTGGTATAGGCCCTTTACACCAAGCTCAAAGGCATGATGATTAAATGATCCTTGTTGATTACCCTTGTGGAGGGATGGGTTTGTTCAATTGAAGAAACACAAGAGGCCAATAGGTCTTCAGATGGGTGGTAAAGCCCTTGATGATATTTCCTTTTCCCATGATGGCTGAGAAAAGCTCAAGTATTTCAGCTTCCAAACTGCATTTTCTTGTAACCTTTATCTCTCTTTAAATTTCAAAATTATTTATTTAACATGTTTATTTCATAGCTGTAATTAATGCTCTTACATTACGAAAGCAAAGAAAAGTTAGTTAATGTTCTTTTGTATTTTTAGTTATATAAAATCATTTATTGTTTCCTTTTCAACTAAAACTGAAATATTGAAAGTTATTTTTGAAATTTAATTTGATGTAATTCTTAAAAATTGTTTTCTTTTCATTCAAATTGCAAAGGAAACCCTAGCATGAAAACAAGTTAGTTGCATTTCAGCTGAAAGCTAGTAGTTATATTCCTTTCTCAAATTGTAGATTAGATAAAGTATTACACATGGTATTAGAGCTACCAGGTTCGACATTGAACCTTGGGGCTCATCATGCAAACTTAGAAAACTAAAACAACCATTGGTGTCTTTCCAGGATGATGATACAGAAAACACCTTGGAAGAAGGTTTGAGACCCTATATATGTTCGACTATGGAAGATTCGGCTTTGACATGATTACTCAAGTTGTTCTTTCCCATCCGATTCAGAAACAATGGTCGAAGCTCTAAAGAGACTTCAAAAAGAAAGAAGAAAGTGGACAGGCTCTAGGAAGGAAGTTGTGAAGTCCACCATACTTGCTGAGATAAACCAAACCAACACTAAGAACCTCTCAAATTTCCAAATCAAACCAAAAACATATGAAGGAGAGTGAGTTCCAACTCCTAGTTATAGACTCATTCCATTTTCAAAGTTTAGTGATCAAGAGGAGCCTATCACTGACATCGAAAATGATTCTAAATACTGAAAATTGAACCAATCACAGAAAGTGATAATTATATTGTAATCTTTTGTAATAAATCTATCATAGGTAGTGATAGAAATTTTGTATTATTCATGAAATAAATCTATCATAGGTAGTGATAGAAATTTTGTAACATCTATGTATTGAATCTATAACAGGTAGTGATAGAGATTTTGTAACTTTGATGAATCTATCATAGGGAGTGATATTCCTTTTGTAAACAATTGAAAATTGAATCAATATCAAAATTTTGTGAGTTATTTTTGCTTGAAATTTAATTTGATTTGAGTCTAAGAATATTTGATTGAATGTTACAAAAGAAAACTCCTTAACTTGTGTTATGTAAACTATTGAATAACAACAAAAATCAAAACTAATTGGCACCATTAATATCTCCAAGAACTTCATTGGAATGGAAAATTCCAGAAATGGGTTCAAAGGAGATCAAGTTAACAATCCTATGGCTAAAATGGACCAGCTATTGAACCTAATGAATGAAACCCAAGCTCGTATAGCTAACCTTGAGAGAAAGGTAGAAGGGCAATCCGAAACAAGAGATAAAAGGTTTGAGAACTAGAGTGAACATCATGAGGATAATTCTAAAACATTGAGTATGGGAACAAAAGAAGTAGATTGGCTAACGAACTTGCTAAGGACATGAAGAAGATAAAACCCCCTAAGTTTGAGGGCTCCACTTTGGGAGATGTCACAGAGTCATGGTTAATGGAAATGGAGAAATATTTTGAACTAAAAGATTATTCTAATAATTCCAAAGCAGCTTGGGCAGCCTATCAGTTGGCAAGAGAAGTTGCCACATGGTGGGAGAACAAAAGGGATGCAATGGGTTTGGTGGTAGCCGAAGTAACATGGGATCAATTTGTGAGAATATTCCATCAAAGATGGTTTTTGTAGTTATATTACAATCAAAAGTTGTTGGATTTCAAAAATCTTAGGCAAGGGCTTTTATCTATCAATGAGTATTGGGAGAAGTATACCCGATTGCTAAATTATGTTCCTCAGTATTGTTATGCCTTGCATAACCACCCCATTTTGTTTTGAATCAAAATGGGCCCCCTTGTTTTTGTTTTGTTCTTGGTGTTTTGTTTGGTTCTTAGGAGATTTTATTTTTCCTCCTAAGTCCTTGTTTCTTTTTCATATGGTGGAAGTGGAGTCGGAATGGAAACTGAACTCTGAACTTTTGAAGGTTCCAAGTTTGGATTCGGTTCCAATTTCGCCCCAGCCCTTGCCTCGTTATTCTTTTCATTGTCTTTTGGTTTATCTTGCACTCTTGGGTCTTCTTTTCCCTTGAGTTGTTTCTCGTTTCCTTGTGTTTTGTTTTTGCTCTGGCAGAAGCAGAACTAGAATTGGAGTTAAACTTGGGACTTTGTAAAATTTTTGAATTTTGTTTCTGTCCCGATCCTATTCCAGCTCACTTGCTTTGTGTTTTGTCTTTGTTGGTGTCTTGGTCGGGTCCGGTTTTCGTTTTGGTTCCACTTCCTATCATTTCTTTTGTTGCTTTCCTTGTCTTAGTGTTTTTTTCCTTTGTCAGGAGCAGAACCAGAATCGAAATTGAACTTGGAAATTTGTAAAAAAATTGGGTTTGATTTTGGTTTCCGATTCTGCCCCCTTTTCCCTTTTGTTGTCTATCCCTGCCGCGGGACCGGAACTAGGTTCGAAGTTGGAGAAGAGACTTGGGTAAAGTTTCTTGTTATGTTTTGGATCTACATCTGTGTCTGCCCTATCTTTGACTTCCACATTGATTGATTACTCTTTTACGTTTCTGGTTCCACTCTCGATCAATCGCATTAATTGCAACCTCCTCACACACGTGAAATGTTTTTAAAACCTTAATCAAGGTTAACTGGTTGATTACCATTATGGTCTAAGTTTTTTTAGCGAACCAAAGCCTGAGTAACTTCAAGAGGATCATGATTTGATTGTGGAGGCGTGTTGGTGAGTGGATTCTTATCGAGTTTCAACCTTTCTTGTTGGCGTTCGAGGTAGGTTCGTTTTCCTATTCTTTTCCCATTTGTTTTTGTCATTTTTCTATATTTTTTCTTGTTCGTGGTTTTCTTGCGTGTTCAAGGTACCTTTCCTATGGATCTTTTCCCATTCCTTTGTTTGTTTCTAGTTTCATTTTGTCCTACATTTTCCATTTTTCTCTTTCTCATTTTCCTGTTTGTTTCTTGTCCTTTTTGTTGTCGTTTTCATGGCGTGTTTGTTCTACCGTGCCCTGGTTTTTAACTAGGGTTTCATTTTTGTGGGGTCTTCTTTGCTTTAGATGCTTAAAAATTTGTTTGGTGACCCCCTTGATCCTATTCCCATGTTGATTCAATGATTTTCATGTTAGGTTCTTGATGCCCTAATTACCTAAGTTGACGAGTCACGCAAACTAGGGTTTGTGCAACGACCTTTACAATGTCGAGCCCTAAAAGTTTAAATTTGGTCTTTATTCTCTTAAAGGGTGAGGTTAAGCCCCTTTATTTAAATTTTCCTTTTGATTCCATGTGACCTAAGTCTTAAGCTCATGTGACCGCATCTTTAAGAAATTGCTTCGTTTGAATGGAAAACTAGCGAAAGCGGACTCAGGAATGAACTTATCCCATAAGTGTTCACATGGGAGTTAATTCCCAAAATTATCCCACTTCTGATGACTGTTGACTCTAATCTTCACCTTTTCCCTTTGGCGAAAGTGAAATCGAAGTGGGAAACAGACTTGGAACTATGGACTGGTTTTAGGTTTGATTTCTATTCTGATCCCAGTTTTGGTCTCGTTCCAATTCTAGTCTCGATCCCACCTATGTTAAATGGTTTCTTGTTCTTGATTTTCCTTTGACTCTACTTCTGATGAATATAAAATTTGACTAAGTATGGAGAGTTATCCTAAGGGAATAGAGAATGGTATGAGAGGTAATATACGATGTAATGATTTCCATTCCTTTGTTCATCTAATCCAAGGTTGTATTGCAGGAATAGAGCATGTCAGGAGCATCGGAGGTAGCTTCTCAAAGAAGCCAAGTTGCAAAAATTTCAAGACAAGGAACCAAGCCTAAGAAGATAAAGGTGGAGCAGCTCCCTTACACCTTGAGATATAAGCATAAGGAAGCTACTCTTACAACCAATAAGGTAGATTCAAATTGGGTAGACATCACAAATACAAACTTGGGCCCATTCAACTATGAGGAGTTGTTTGAAGAAACTTTCACAGAGGATGTGGCAGGGAGAACACAAAGGATTGTTCAATCTGGATTGGCACATGTTTCCCTCTTTCCTTTATTAGTCCAATGTCTGGAACTCATACTTACTGCAGTTGGGGCTTGCAATCCCACAACCAAACAATGTGTGGACTTGTAGGGGAATATCATCATTGATCTTACCCCATAGATGATTAGGTTCATGTTTAATGCAACTACACCACAGAACCCTAGGCAACTCAATGAAGTAGAGGCATTGAAATTATTTAGCGACCACAAAGAAGCTAACAAGATCCATATGAACAAAAAATGGATGAGAGTTGAAAATAAATCTTTGGCCAAGCTTCTTGATCAGCCTAAGAGGTTAGACTTCAGCAAGGAGATTGGTGGCATTATCATGATTCTTTCCAGAGTGTTTGGGAAGAGAGATTCCTCACAATTCAAGGAATGGATGTTTCCATTCATTCAAACTATTTTGGATGGTAGGCAGCAATTTAATTGGCCAATGATTTTATCAGAATGCCTACACAACCAAATGCTTAGAGTGAGGGAGACAAAGAGCTTCTTCATGACTTCCTATGTAATATATGCAATTGCAAGAAGAGGCATCTTTCCTGGTTTAAATGTAGTTGGGGTATTGGGAGAAGATCATGGACAGAAGAAGGTGTGGGATCACTATGATTAGTTGACTTTGTAGACTTCTGAGTCGCACTATAGAAGAGTTAACAATGCATTCTTGTATGTCATCATTAATTAGTTAATAGGAGATGCAGGGTATAGACTGAGCAGGGATGCCATGGCATTCATTGCATAATGGGGACATTGGTACATCTAATACCCCAAATTCATCTACTTCAGGTTGGTTGGATTTGATGGCCATCCTCATTTACTGCCTAGATGTTGCAATAACAGAATTGTTCTGATGGAGTTCATCTACCAAGCCATAGGGGTCAATCTTAAATTTTCTAGCAAGCACAAGACTGGTTGCCATAAATTTACTATGAAGTTGGGAGAGTATAGTCGTGCCCACAATGTGGCAGCAAAGGTGATTTGTGATGAGTTGATCCATTTAAAATTAGCCTTATATACATCTAGGAAGTATTTTGATCCCAAGCACAAGATGCAAGGTTTACTTCCTATAGTTTTTGATAAGCATTTTAGTTTGCTGGAAGATTTTTGGATGGACCTATAGGATGAGTATAATCTAAGAAGAAGGAATTATGAAATATTTCCCATTCCACTCATGATTGAGTATGGGGTGAAGGAGGATATTCCTGACACATTGTCAGATGATGGTGTAACCTTGGATCCCCAGTATGATGTTGATAAGATAAGTACTAAAGACTTGGATCCAGTGAATTAGGATGTAGATGAATCCATTGACATCAAACAAATTGCAAGGCCAATCTTGGATAGAAGTATCCAGTGGGTGGTTATGAGGATCAAGAAGCCAAAGGCTCAAACTTCTAAAAAGAGAAAAGTTGTAGGTACCACCTAGGGATATAAAAGGACAAAAAGAAGGAAAGCTCCTAAGGAGCCATTGGATTTTTTCCCTCCCAATTCTGAAGAGGAGCTTGAACCTACAATTCCTACTCAGGATGTTCCTAAATCACATGGAGAGGAAGCCACAATAGAAGCTAGAGGTGAAACCTCAACTCAACCTCCACTTGCAGAGCAACCAATTGGGGAAATGCCTACTGGAACCCTTCATAAGGAAGTTGAATCCTTGAAAGGGAAAGAGCATGAAATTTAAATTCATGATATTGATATAGATTCTAAGGCCACCCAATCTGACAAGGAAACTCATGTGGTTGCATCCAATGAATAAATTGAAGATGTGCTAACTGATCATGTCCTCACCCAAGAAGATCAATGGAAGCTATTTGAGGATGCTAAGAAGGAAGCAGATGCCAAAGCACAAGCTGAGGAACTTGCTAAACAATAGGAAGCTGAGGCTAAGGCTAGGGAGGAAGAACTAGCAAGGAAACAAAAGGAGAAAGAAGACTTGCTACAACAACAAAAGAGCAAGAATTGAAGACCAAATAAGAGAGGGACAAATTGGCTCTATTATAAAAGATTCATGAGATTGAAGAGGAGAAAGCTCAACAAAGAAGGGAAAGAGAAGCCCTTGAGGCTAAATTTAAGGTTGTTGAGGAAGCTCACAGAAGGAAAGAGGAGGAAGAATTCTTGAAAAGAGAAAAGAAGGCAGAAGAACTTGCTCAATATGAAAAAAAGTCTAAAGAAGCCTAGGATAAAGTTAAAGAGCTTGAGAGACAAAGAGATTAAATGTATGAGGAGAGGAGGCTAGAAGAAGAAAGTTTGAAAAAGGAGCTAGAAGCTAAAAAGATGCAAGAGCAAAAGGATAAGGTTGAAGCCGAAAGGCTTGCAAAAGAAGTTGTAGAAAGGGAACAACAACAAGTACAAGAGATTGATTCTCAACCTAAGACCACCATTCTACAACCTCTTTCCTCTACCACTGTTGCTTCTTCTTCTACACAAGTGGCTACCACTCTTGCTGCTCCAACATGGTTGAAGCTAGACCTTGAGAGGAAGCAAATAGTTTAACCTCAGCCTTTGAATTGGGATGAAATGATGGAGATAGAGAAAGAGAGGACCAAGAAAAATTCTAGGGTCCTAATTACCAATTGGGCACTGTCAATTTGGGGAGACCTACAAGGAATCAACAAATGAACCTTATTGACATTGTGGCATCCTCTACCAAATCTAGGATGATCAAGGAAAAACAAAGGAAGGATGAACTTAAAGCCCAATTGGATCAGTTGCATAAATTCTTGAAGGATGTATCCACTCCTGTTTCTCAACAAGTTGCTGCTCTAGAGACCCCAATCTTACTAAGCAAGAAAGAAGTTGATGATTTGGTACAGATGAGAAGTAAAGTTGGGATGCTTGATAGATGGATTGATCAAATTAATCAAGAGGTTGGTGAGTTACTAATTGATGGTTTTAAATTTCATGAAGGGGCATTGGAGTTGTGGGAAGAGATGAATCAACATGTTCAAGTCCAAGAGAAATAATAGGAAGAGTATAGAGAGCATGTCAAGAAACTAAAGGACATCAACAAGGTGCCCAAGCCAACTCTCTTCGAGCAATCAATCCTCGATGAGGATAATGCAGATTTCATTGAGAAAATATTGAGCATAATCAGGTTTAGATCCAAATTCATCTATGAACATAAAAAATGAAGTTCAAGAAGCCAGTAAGGACTTGAATGAACAGATTGATGAATTAGAAGCAGTAATTGCTATTTTGGTCAATGTGGATATCCCTATCAAAGAAGGTCTTCCTCTTGATAAATTAAAGGAGAAATGGAATAACAGATTTGAGGAGGTAATGCAAAAAGAGGATGATGGTGAAGACTTGTTGTTAGAAAGACTCATGGACATCAAAGATGAAGTAAAGGTTGCTAGGAGGGAGCTCATTAAGTTGAAATATATGCAATAATTTGCCTCTGCAGAGTTGAAAAGAATTAAATTTGAAGATAATTGGGTAGATGGACCTAATGTGGATATTCTTCAACAAGTGTTCTCCAGTTATGATGAATATCTTCTTGAGCAGACTACACAGGGATGAGTTGGAAATGGAATATTCTATCTTGATGGACAACTTTCTCTTCTCTCCTATTTGCAAGGTTATGACATGAGTTTAACTACAGATCTCATCCAACAGTTCTATCTTCCTCCTTTGGGCATCAAATTTTGGATGACAGGGCCATCAACCATTGAACTGAAGATCAGCTAGTGAATTCACCTCATGCAGTTTTGGATCCTTGATTAGTGGATCTCAATTTTTGATTGAGAGAAATTAATGCATAGCCTCCCTATATGTAATTTTGGGCTCCATTTTGTAAATTTCGACTGATTGAAGAAGGATTAGCTACCTGATGAGATAGCAGATAGTATTGTTATAGTCTTAGGATCTTATAAGTTTTAAGAAGATACATTGAGAAACTCTGTTGTACTTAGATAATTTTATAATTTTATACAGTTTCATGTTATTGTCAAGTTTGGATCGCAATGATAATGTTAATGAATTATAATCATTTGTATGCCAGTGGATGTTGTGCATAATTTTTTTCTATTTGATGCAAATCAATAGGGGAAACCGGATCTGAGATTATTTCATTGAATTGTCTATGAATGGATTTCATTTGTGTCTATTGATTTGATTTTAGCAATGAGTGGGTGATGTGTTTTGATCTTGAAGTAAAGCTTTGATGAATGGTTGTGATTGTTGAATTAGCACTATGAATGAATGCAATGGTGTAGGTTATGCTATGGATTGCATCATGTTATGGTTTTGATTAGTTGAAGAAAATACTCGTTGTTAAAGTACATGTCTAGATGTGAAGAAATTTATATTCATATTTTACTGTTCTAAGGCTCTGTTCTATCTTTTTCTATTTATTTATACCCCCCAAACGTAGGTTAATTGATATGATGCATTTTGTATTCCTTTATACCAGTAGGACCCTTGAATATTACAGTTGCATTGGCCATTGAGTAACATCAACATAGTTGAGAACCAACTACCAGGACCTTGGAAGATAGATTGCTTTATGTTATCTTTCCTTTTCAGGAGAAATGGGATAGAGATATTTTGTTTAATGTTGTGTTATTTTGACCACCAACAAGTATCAGAAGGATGAAACTTTCGAGTGTAGAAGTTCATAATGTGACTGAACAATTGTATAAGGGGTCTAGTAGATGTCTTGGTACCCCGGACCATGGATGAGGCTTATGAAAAAGTTGTACGGCAAGAATAGAGGTTGAAGAAGGATGATTCTTTCAGGGACAAAAAATGTAATAAAGGCAAGTGGGATTAGTCACATCAAAATTTCAAGAAGAAGGGTCACAAGAATAATTAGTTTGATTACAAGAAAGATAAAAGGGGTAATAATAATAACATGAAGGATGAAACCAATACAAGCAAGGGTCTAAAAAAGAAGGGACCACCTAGGGGATGCTTCAATTGTAGAGGAGAACATTATGTCAATCAATGCCCTACCAAGAATCAACAGGGGCAACAACGGAAGCCCCTACCATCATAGCAAATGGCTTTCCAGTAGAGAATCCATGTAGCAGTTGACAACAAGCAAGCTGAATACTAGGTCACTCCTATAGAAACTCCAGGTATGCTTTATGAAAACCCAATAACTATTCTAATAGACATTGGAGCCACTAAATTTTTTATATCCCCTAAGTTATTGGGTAGGGTTCCTAAAAGAACTAGGTACATGACTAAATCTTGGACAATTTAATATGCTAATCAGACGAGAGCTCAGGTAGAGCAGTGTCTGTTTGAAGCTAGGGTTGAATTTCCAGGTTTCGTCACAGAGGTTAATCTTTACGTGGCACCTCTGGGTTCCTATGATGTGATCATTGGAATGAATTGGTTGAGGGAACATAGGGATAAGGTTGAATTTTATGCTAAGATAGTAGAATGTATGGATGACCTAGGGAACCCGATGTTAATACAATGTAATGGGTCAGTAAATCTCACTTACCAATTATCATCCTCAATTTTCAATTTTAGTTTAATGGAATGAGGCATGATAAAATAATTTTCAAAAAAACTTATTCAAATCGAATAACATGCTTTCCAATAAATAAAGGTATTTCAAAAGAATCCCAGATAAGCGATCTATCAGTATAAATGAGAATTATCTTTATTTAGTAAATAACTTACAGGTTCAACATGACTGACCACCTAAGAATGCTTACACAAGAAAGGCTGGCTCCATCATGTGTCAGCCACCTAGACCTGCAAGAAAATGTTAGTGAATAGGGGTTTGCCTCAGTCAAACCCCATTTTAGTATTCAAACCTTGATATGAAATGGAATAAGATAAAGAAATGACGAGAGGACATAATACATCATTGCAACATACCAAAATGAAAAATAGGCCCTTGCTTGATTTTATAGATCTTGACTTGAATACCTCTTGAATCATGAAATCCTTCACCACAAATGTTAGCTCAAATACAACATGACTCATGAATGATGATTAGGCACTATGGGTTCTAGTTTAACAATGTAAGAATGTGCAATTTTAATTTAAGGAGTTTTCTAAGTAATATCCTCCATGCGATAACCTACTAAGATAGTCAACAACACTGTGCTAATTATACTTATGTAGGTATAAGTAGGGTTTATGTAAGAATACACTCTAAGTAATTACAATGAAATATTAGAGGTTAAATATTCCAAGAAAGCTTCTCAAGCACTTACATTGATACACTCTATCAAGTTTAGATTTATTTCCTAACGAATTAATCATATAATACTCCACTGAAAAGAGGGTTTAGAACAAGCAATGGTGTCAAAATTTACTCCCAATTTAATTTTTCACGTGGTATTCAACATAAGATCCTAACCACAAAATTAAAGGATGCAACTTTAGATAAATTCGACACAAAACTAATCTAATTATTTCCATTTCATTTAAAGAGTTTTTTATTAACAATTTGGAGAAACACTACAAATTATACATAAAGCTTCACATTATAATTTTAGTAGTTTAAGGTTAAAGAACATACCTATTTCATACAATAAAGAGAAGTGTGACAAAACTTGGTTTCTCCAGAGACATGCACTATCTACCATCGTGCAAACCAATCCTGTACTACTATAAAGATCTTAAGAGTTACAACAAATTAACTGATAAACTGGTGGTCTGGTAGATATTGAAAATGATTCATTCATTCACATCAATTGGTGATGATCCATACTTAGTTTGCATGTTGGAACGAGTAACATCGTCGGTAACATGTATGAGTAGGTCAATCCCCACCCTTCGACAATACAATGTACATAGCTCTTTGTAGAGAGAGTTACTTGAAAGAGACGCTATATATACTGCATGCCTGTAATGCAAAAGATGCGTTTTGGGACGGTAAGCTCACCGCTCTTTCATCATTGTTAGGGAATTTTCAGTTGTTACAAGAGTTATTTTTTAGAATAAACTTATCAACATGTATGCCACTTGTGGAAACTTGGTGGACTCTCGCAAAGTTTTTGACCACATGACAGAACAAGACACCACCTCATGAAATGTGATAATTGCCATTTTCCTAAAACATGGGTTTTCTGAAGAGACATTGACATTGTTTCACCAAACGCCTAGAATAGGTATAGTATCATTATTGCAAAGCATCAAATAACAATGGTAATAAGGTAGCACAAACACCACCAATGTAATCAAACAAAACAAGTTGATTTTCCAGTTTATCCACCTTGCCTCTTTGGATAGTAAGGGAATGGTCTCGAGCAAGACGAGTTGGAGAAGATTACAGGAGAAAGCGAAAATGATGCTAAAAGGAATCTGCACGAGCGCCCTCTTTTCTTCATACTCCTTGTAGAGCTTGCGATTGAGGAACCACAATCTTGTCCATCCCAAGCCTCCCAACGATCCTGCCACCACCAATTCTGCATACATTGCCCATCCCCAACCCATCTTTCGCCAATTATCTGTTATTAGATGTGTGTAAACATGTATTATTTTCTGGACATGATTGCGTTGTGGATCTCTGGTGTTAGTTTTAGATTCATTTGTTCGATTGATGATGGCTTTGAAAACATGTAGCAGGAAGAACGAGAGGCAAAGAAGAACCAAAGGAAAACACAAAGTTAATCACACGTTCAACATTTCTGATGAATCCTATAAACAAAAAGTATTAGTATTGTTTTTTAGCATTTTGGCCATTCAATATTTGTTAAATGCTTCGGCAGTGTTCATGAAACACAGCATTTTGAGGACTACTCAGAGGGCCCTTTCAAACCCAATCAACAAAATCCAGGTTTTCCAAGCATTAGTCAAATTACATTTGAATCTGAAAGTTCTCAATATTATGCAATTCTTAACTCTGACGTAATAATCGTCTATTCCAACTAACATTTCACTGAAGGGTTTGGGAAAAGAAGACTAAGTTTGGTTTCTATTCTCACAAAATCATGTGGATTTTAAAGATATTACGAATTTTGGTTATGGGTTGTATATATTTTAGTTGAATCCGAATAATATCTTTTCGGGATTGCTTCTCCACTCGGGCTTATTTATTAGTGTAACGATTTTTCGAAAATGCAATTGGGGTTAGCTCCAAAGTATACATTGATGCCGCACACTCATTTAATGACGAAGATGAAGATGAGGAAGTGAAACAAAGACCGAAGGCTGAGATAAATGGGGAAGAATCAAGCTTCTCCAGAACAACCCTACGATTTGATAATCAGAAGATGACTAAAGAAGGGCAGCGCCGTCAACACCAAGCAGAACTTGCAAGGCCAGAGATTGAGAAAACTACACCAGATTGGCTATAGGGGCATTGGTATAGGAGATGGACATGACTCTTCCAACCCATCCGCTGAGAATTGTTTTCTACAAAAATGTAGATGATTTCCCCGTTTTCCAGAGAGCTCAAAACTCAGGATGATATGAAATAAGAGTGATGTCACATGCAAAGACAAATTCTAGAATGGTAGTGATTTTGTGTTACTTGTAACAAGAAGTTACTTGGATTCAAGTTGTTGGAGGGGTTTCGTTTCCCTTTTCCCATCTCATGTCAACATCCATCTGGTAGCTCCAGCCACCGAAGTAATGCCATACCCATCTGATTTCTAAATGCGTCCTTTTTCTCATGGTGATAGGAGAAGTCGTTCCTCCTTCTCCACTTTCCCAAATCGTTCCCTTCTCTGCCTACCACTCCCGCCTTATTCCTCGTGTCAAACTTTAAGTTTTTCCCCCATAATCAAGAACGTAAAAACCATTTTTTGTAACTGCTGAATGATATAAAAGACTTTATTTATTCTACCCTATAACCTTAGATTATAATTTCTTCTCACTTGTAATATTCATTATTCTCAATAATATAAAAGAATAATTACTATTATTATTTATTTATTTATTTATTAATTTATTAATTTATTAATTTATTTATTTATTATATATATATATATTTAAAGGATTATCTACTTAGAACAATAAACTACTTTGTTAAATACTATTGGCTTGAATTAACCATTCATTTTAAAGAAAAATGGGATGTGACATACAAGGGGTACAACGAGAAGTTAAGGTACAAATTTTTTTGGCTATGCAGTTGAAAAGAAATAAAAGGAAGGGATGCCAGATGTTCACAGTTAAAATGGAAGAAGTTAGAGAATACAAAGAAAGCACATATTTTGATGATATGTTAATGCACACCCAGAGTAGGGAAGGGGAAAGGGAAATTGATTCTAAGGAAGAAAATTTCGCTAAAAAATACCCCTATCTTCAAGAATACCAAGATGTGTTTCCAGAGGAACTACCAGGGTTACCACCGAGGAGGGTGTTTGATTTCTCCATAGACTTAGTTCCAGGGGTTGAGCCTATTTCTAAGGAACCATACCATATGACTACTATGGAATTGATGGAGCTAAAGGTGCAACTACAAGAATTATTGGATAAAGGTTTGATTCGACCTAGCATTTCACCTTGGGGTGCACCAATGATATTTGTTAAAAAGAAGGATGGGACTCTTTGTCTATGTATAGACTATCCAATGCTAAATAAACTCACCATCAGGAACAAATACCCCTTACCCCGAATAGATGATATTTTCGATCAAATGAAAGGGGCAGCAGTATTCTCTAAGATAGATTTAAGATCAAGATATAATCAGCTCAAATTGAGAGAAGAAGACATTCATAAAATGACTTTCAGGACTAGATATGGACACTATGAATTTATAGTTTTTCCTTTTGGACTCACCAATGCCCCAACTATGTTCATGAACCTAATGAACAGTATCTTTAGAAATTGTTTAGACAAGTTTGTATTGGTTTACCTAGATGACATTCTCATCTACTCCAAAAACAAAGAAGATCATCTTCAGTATCTTTGAATAGTCCTTCAACAACTGAGGAGCATAAGCTTTATGGGAAATTGTCAAAATGTACCTTCTTTCAGAAAGAGGTACAATACTTAGGGAACATAATATCAACTAAGGGAATAGCAATGGATCTCGCTAAGATAAAATCTATAGTAGAATGGCCAATACCAAAGAATGTACATGAGGTTAGAAGTTTCATGGGATTGGCTGGGTATTATCGAAGGTTTGTCAAATATTTCTCTAGAATTTCCCATCCCATTACCTCTCTTAAAAGAAAAGGAAAGAGATTTGAATGGACCAAGAAATTTTAGGAAGCATTTAATACGTTGGAGGAAAAATTAATGACCGCACCAATTTTGATTGTACCAGATCCTAACGGCCATTTTGTAGTTATAACGGATGCATCTAGAGATGGATTAGGTGGAGTGCTAATGTAGGAAGGAAAGGTGGTGGCTTACGAATCCCGAAAACTAAAGTAGTATGAGCATAATTACGCCCCACATGATCTAGAGTTAGCAGCTATTATGCATGGCCTGCAAATGTGGCAACACTATTTGTTAGGAAAGACTTTTGAACTTAAGTCAGATCATCAAGGTTTGAAGTATATATTTACACAACCCAATTTGAATGCTTGACAAAGGAGGTGGATGGAGTTAATCTTCAATTATGATTTCCAGGTCAGTTATATCAAGGGCAAGGAGAACAGAGTAGTTGACACATTGAGTCGAAGAAAGCATATAACTTCCATGGTGTCAATGAGCACATATTTTAGAACTCAGGTACTATAGAAATTAAATGAGGATGAATTTTACTTGCAAGTTCGTGAAGCTCTTCAGAAAAATCCACAGGAACCTAAATATGAGGTTTTTCATATTGAAGCAGATGGACTTTTGAGATTCAAGGGTAGGATATATATTCCAAAATCATCATAGTTAAGGAAAACGATATGGAAAGAGGTACACACCACATCTTACTTAGGACATCCAGGGGTAACCAAGATGTTAGCTGACGTTAAATTGTTATATTTTTGGAAAGGAATGAAAAAGGATGCAGCCAAGTTCATAGCAGGATGTTTCAAAAGTCAAAAGGTCAAAGTAGAGCACCAACACCTAGCAGGATTACTACAACCCCATAGTGTACCAGACTAGAAATGGAAAATCATTAGTATGGATTTTGTACAAGGTCTACAAATGAAAAGGAACAAGCATAATGCTATATTGGTGGTCGTGGATAGACTCACTAAAGTGGCACATTTTATAACTGGGAAATTTAACAAATGGGGCATCTGTAATTGCATAGAAGTTTGTACAAGAAATATTTCATTTTCATGAAGTACCGGAAAAGATCATTTCGGACAGACATGCCATAATGACATCCAAGTTTTGGTAGTCATTATTTTTTGCTTTGGGGACTCAGTTAAACATTAGTACAGCCTATCATCCCAAAATTGATGGTCAAACAAAAAGTGTAAATCAGATTTTAGAAGACCTGCTTAGAATGCACTGTAGGGATCAGCAATATAAGTGGGAAGAATACTTACCCTTGGTAGAATCTACTTATAACAACTCATATCAATCAGCTATTAAAATGGCACCTTTTGAAGCACTGTATGGCAAGAAGTGCAAAACTCCTACCTGTTGGAACAAGATGGAGGACAGGATCATTTTAGGACCCAAAATGCTTTAGGAAATGGAAGAACAGGTAAAGATAATCAGACAGAGGTTGAAGGAATCTAATGATCGACAAAAGAGCTACACAGATGCAAAATGAATCCCTAGACAGTTTGTGGTGGGAGAGAAATTTCTCTTGCGAGTGAAACCGTAGAAAAGTTCTATCAAATTTGGGAAAGCTTCCAAGTTAGCCCCAAGATACGTGGGACATTTTGAAGTTTTCGAAGTTATCAATCCAATAGCATACATAATTGCTCTACCTCCGGCTCTCGCCAGATTGCACAATGTATTTCATGTTTCCTATCTTAAGAAGTATTATGCAAACTTTGATCATATGATTGACTAGAATTGATTGCAGGTGCAGGACCATGAGGCGATCACAATAGAGCCACTACGATTGCTCGAGGTGCGTAAGCTACACTTACGTAACTATGAGGTCGTACAATGTAAGGTCTAGTGGGACCAGTATTCAAAGGAAAATGCCACCTGGGAGGATTATGATGAAATCCTTCAGAAGTTCCCATATCTGTTTCAAAATAGTTAAGAATCTATATATAATTATTATGATTTTAGACTTGAATTTATAATAAATAATCATTAGGGACGATGATTCTTAAGGGGAGGGGTATGTTACATCCCCTCTAACTTGAACATTTTTATGATGCTTTCATGTGAATATGAAATTGAGGATAGAATAATTGTTTTATTTTTTGTAACTGTAAATGTAAATGATTTTCTTATTCATGTGAAAATGAATGTGTTCATGAGATTATATTTAATTATATATATATAAACGTTGAGAACGATCTAACCATAATTCTTGTCAGTGGATGTAGGATTGTCAATGCCATGAGGGAAAAGGAAATATCATCAAGGAGAGGATGTGGTTAATAAAGGATCAATTTTATCATCAAACCCCGAGTCAGTGTAAGACAGTGTATCGAAGTCATAACTTGGCCATAAGTAATTTAATATAATTATAGTTAAACAAGTCAATTTAATTATTTAATAATAATCTCCTTTTTGAAGTTGAGCAAATCAATTCTCAAATTATATCTTGATAAATTATAATGGTTATAAAATATTAAATTAACAATAATAATTATAATTCTTAAGCGATTGTATTAAATATTAAACATAAGTAAGGGTTTAAGTTAAAAATTAAATTAATGGAAGTGTGGAGTCATCAGTGTGGGTTGGCAGTAGTTTTCCCTGCCATCCTCTTTCGTGCTTCTAGAAGTAACGGGAAAGATGGAATCCATACAATCACAGGGCTCATGTAGTCTTGGTCAGGGGTTTCTTTGGGCATTCGCATTTTTCTTGGAGGTCTTTGTTTTTCATTCGTTCTTCTCACCTCTTCAACTCTGGCTCAATTTCTCTGCATTCACCTTTAGTTTCAATGTGAATCTTTCTCACTCATTCACTGAGTCTCATTCCATCCGGTTTAAGCCTCACACTTGTTCCACGTGTATCTAGTTAGCTCTTTTGTTGTTCTCTCTTAGTGCTTTTTCTTTTAAAGATGAAATCTGGTGGCGGCAACCTGGGTCTTTCATAGTCAGGCAAAAGTGAAAAACGTGAATGAGTTCGAGTCTCCTGCACCATTCGTTGGAGAATCCAATGTGGGGTTTTCTTCAAGTTTTGTATCTCTCAAATAGGCGCGTAATTGTATTTTGCAAATTGTTAAACCTAGTTGTGATAGCCATGATTGTACAGATATTCTTTTATGAATTATTGGTGTATCAAAGAATTATTGACCAATTGAAGTTTTAGAAGAACTTGTTTCTTAGAAGAATCTAGCATTAATTGAAATGTAAAATAATCTATTTGTTCTGAATTTTGTGTCTTTTCTTCGTAGGAAGTAAAATGAATACTAGACAAGCTGCTATTGGAATTGCTCTAAGCTCAGTTACCTCCATGCCTCAATCAAAGGCATTCTCTCATTTCAATCTATTTTCAATTTAACAGAGACGTGGCATTTATATTCTTTCTTAAACTTTTGTAACTATTCATCTTCTTGAAAATAAACTAAATGGTTCATGTCAAAATTATATGGCCAAACATTGGTTTAAATCTATATTTGGGTTTAGTTGAACCATTTGGAAATACCTAAGAACATAATTTGTCTAGTTAAGCCAAAAAAAAATCTTTTGAATTAGAAGTTGATCTAGTGCATTTCTTTTCTCAACCGAGACTTTAGGGGATATATATAAATAAGAGACTTGAAATCCTCAATGTTGTATCAATCTCTTTTCATATGTATAAACTTTGTGGTTAAGATATAACCCTGAACTAAAAGAAAATGCTAATCAAACCAGTCATTATAATTTAAATATTGAGACAAATGTAATCATGTCGAGCAAGGGTGAGAGTGTTGATGGCATAGGAGTGCCAGTAATGATAATGAAATACTTGGCCAAGGTATTATGCTAGATAAGCATTTTTCAGCCATCAAGTGCCAGATATACCCTTGGTCAAAGTGATCTTTCTAGTTGGGAGTCACCCATAGTGAAGGATCGATCAAGTGGTATAGGTCCTTGACACCAGGCTCAGAGGCATGATGATTAAATAATCCTTGTTGATTACCCTCATGAAGGGATGGGTTTCTTCAACTGAAGAAACATGAGAGGCCAGTAGGTCTTCGGATGGGCAGTAAAGCCCTTGATGATATTTCATTTTCCCATGATGACCAAGTCAAGCTCAAGTATTTCAGCTTCCAAACTATATTTTCTTGTAACCTTTCTCTCTCTTTAAATTTCATAATTATTTATTTAGCATGTTTATTTCATAGTCGTAATTAATGCTCTTACATTACAAAAGCAAAGAAAAGTTAGTTAATGTTCTTTTGTATTTTTAGTTATATGAAATCAGTTATTGTTTCCTTTTCAACTGAAACTGAAATATTGAAAGTTAGTTTTGAAATTTAATTTGATGTAATTCTTAAAAATTATTTTCTTTTTCATTCAAATTGTAAAGGAAACCCTAGCATGAAAGCAAGTTAGTTGCATTTCAGCTGAAAGCTAGTAGTTAGATTCATTTCTTAAACTATAGATTAGATAGAGTATTACAGAATTGAAATCTTCAATCACTCTCAATGATGGATTAATACCTCCAACTTATTCCTACAGTGAAATAGTAGCATTAAAATATCCTTCCAAAACAACTTTTGCATCACCTAGGCCATTTAAAACACAAGTTATTTCATCCCACAACTCTTTCTTGTCAATTGATGAATTAGGCCCATAAATATTAAACAACCAATACTTCAAGCTAAATTTAGAAACCTCAAGAAATTGCCAATTAGGCTCATTCTTTGTTGAAATAACATTTACTACTTTAGGGTTCCACAAAGTAGCCAGCCCTCCAAAGGCCCCCTCAACCAGAGAGTGGGTCAATTTCCACCTTGTCTATTTTTGTAGGGAGGTTTCATATGATTGTATTGAGAGTTTAGACTCCTAGAGTAAAACAACATCTACTCCACAAGCATCAATTTGATGCTTGATACGGGTTGGGGCCCTAGCTCGGTTGGCTAAATCTTTCCTATTGCATGAGGTTGGTCATGAGGTCTAGTCTCCCCCAACCCAGTGGTACCAGAGGGCGTGTCGCGCCAGTGCCGCCG
Source organism: Sequoia sempervirens (assembly GCA_007258455.2). Classification (NCBI taxonomy): domain Eukaryota; kingdom Viridiplantae; phylum Streptophyta; class Pinopsida; order Cupressales; family Cupressaceae; genus Sequoia; species Sequoia sempervirens. Next base: position 200,225,950 of record VDFB02271358.1, read on the forward strand.
ATCACGTTAAAAAGTTTACCAGGTGCACTGCAGTTTATAGGGGGTCGTGCTACCCAATTCCTGCAATCTAAAAAAAATTGATGCTTAATACGAGCTCTCTTTTCAGGGGAATTTATACCCCTGACATTCCATGAAATGACCTTCATTGTGCTCGAGGATCGAGGAGCATTTATTTGGAATAGAGTCATAAATAGTTTTTTGAACCCCTGCTTCAATCTCCGCTTTCAACTTAGCCAAATTGGATTTCCTTCCCCGCTTCCCTGGTGACTTCTTTAGAATTTCTTGAGGATTCTGAGAAATGGACAATGTCTTTGAATAATCATATTCTGCTTCTTCTTGATCTACCAAGCAAAACTTAGCTTGCTGCAAATGTTGATCTAAATCCACATGAGTACACCGGTCTGACCCATTACCTCCATAAGATATCCCATTTTTCCCCCAAGCCACCTTATGCTTTGTTACCCCCACTATACTATCCTCTTAAGCCACTACACCTTCCCCCCAACCCTCCTCAATTGCTAACTCCTCTACTATTTCATCATACATTTTTGAACCTACTGATATTAAGAATTATTCTGCTAGCAATTCCAGCTCATCTATTTTAGCAGGCTAAGTAGTTTGAATCAATGTAGATGAGTCTTGAGACAGAAGAGTAGGACAAATACCCCTGCATTTAATTGATGACACATCTTGGGGCTTTGAACAATCTTCAAACATCAATTTTCACACAATAATGTCCAAATGTTGCTCTAAAACTTGGGGAAGAGAAGGTGAATATAGGTTAAGACAATAATCCATGTATACTCACATCAAAAAAATCCTTCTTCTTGTTGGTTTGCAAAGAGATCAAAACAGTCTTTTTCGGCTTAAACTTCCCTCCTATCTCTAGATTGTTCTCTATCTTCTTCTCACACCAAATCCCTTTGCTGACATGCTTCACAATTTTTGATATTGATTTATCATCTAGTGATGAGGCAAGATCCCTAGTAGCAATGTTAGCATATTTCCCACAGTTTGAATCATCATGATCAAACCTAGTCTAATAATTTACAGGATTATACCCTAATGTATGACATTTTGCACAAGCATTATCTGGGGTTTCCAAAATGATATTTTGAACCCATTTCCCAAATTTTGATGTCAGATGGATTTGTTGAGGAAAATCTTTTGAGATATCAAGTAATACATAGATCCTAACTGGTATTGAAGGGTTTTGAAAAAATATATGGTCATGTTTCAGAAAGATTCCTACATGATTAGCCATGATTTCGATAAAATTCAATACCCTATATTCCAATGGTAAATCATGCATCTAAATCCAGTAAGGAACAAATCTTAAAGAAAAATCTTGGGGTTTAAAGTTAGGAACCCATGGTTGCATGCATAGGCCTGAGCCCTCAAAAATATAAGATTTAACTTTAAATACAACATTGCACCTTTCTTTACTGCAAAAATTACAACAAAAATCCCCATAGATTTATCTACATAAAAAATTGCTTGGACCCCTTCCCATTCCTCAGTCAGTAATTCCTTTAATTTACCTTAATCAGGGGTCAAATTCACAAACTTATAGATCAATGCTTTGTCTCTGGGATCCTTAACCTAAGACTACAATAGATGATCTGGAAATGCAATCTGTACTATACCCTTTCAATTTGCTTGGGAACCCCTTTGACCATCTCCCCCTTCTTCTACCATGTTGATATGCTCATTCTACACTAAATGGGTAGGCTTTTTTTGTCTCCAAATTTGCTTTCAGGATTTCCTTCTTGGCACATTTCTCCTTTTTTTTTTCTCCTAGAGCCCTTATTTTTGGTTTGTTTTTCCTACTTAAGCAGTGATCCTATAATGGTCTTTTGGGCCTGCTTATTCTCAAACGGTCCCTTTCCTTTTTCATTCTAGTTCTCTTTATTTGTATTATTGTCCAGTACATCCTTTTGAATCCCCTAATGCTAGGAATTTTGTAAATCCTCCTTTCTAAAATCATCTTGTATTTTCCTTTGTTGATTTCTCGAGGCTGACTCAGAGTAACACCTGTCAGAGAAATTCTAGGGTTGTTCAAACCTTTTGGATGGCGCTTGAGAATCCTTCAATGATTGACTTCTTGTGGTATTTGAATGGAACCCTCCTTGAATCAGACCTTGAGACTCACCTTTCCCTTGCAACTTTGAAGCCCTAAGAGATCTAAGATCAAGCTTGCTATCTTCATATAGGTTATTCAAAAACTTTGGGTCTTTTTCATACTGTCTTTTAGCTATAAGATTTTTCTTGTAGTCTCCTGGTGCCCTATCTTCTTCACAAATATCAAAAACTAGTTATTTATTATGATCCAGATGCCGACTAGGTCGAAATGGAACCTAATTAGGTTTTGCAAATCTATGCTTTACTCCAGTAGATTTCTACCTTGCATGTTACCAAGTATCATTCCCTATGGGTCCATGTTTTAGAGGTTGGCCAGTATATCCTTGAAAGCTTCGAGGCCCTTGAGAGGATGGAGTTCTAGCTTTTTCTACGTAGTTACCATTGTTGCACCGTTTCCTGTTCCCTCTTGAAAATTGATCGCTTTTCTAGTGTTGGAACCCATTTCCTCCTAAAAATTGGTTGTCACTTTTTTGGCACTGAGACACATTCCCTCCTGAAATTTCATTGTCTCTTTTTCAACGCTAAAATCTATTCCCTCCATGATTTTCTCCTGAAAGTTGACCATTGCAGTTTCCTGAAAATTGATTGTTGTTGTTCTCCATAATCGTTCCTCTTAAAAATTAACCGTTTAAGCCCACCATCACATTTCCAATTCTTTACTTTATTTCTTTGTATAAAACACAATGATTATTATGATAAGTTAAATTTAGTGTATTTAAATATGTTTTTCTAAAATATAATAGTTTTTTATTTGTAAAATATAATAATTTGGTTATTTTTGTTTTTTATTTTGTTTCTGACCTTTATAATATGTATGTGAAGCATATTTTTCAGTGGAAATGTGGAAATAATATATGATTCTTTGCTTTCTTTCTTTGTATAAAGTTCAATGATTAATTAGATAAGGTAAATTCAATGTAGTAAAATATTTTTTGTAAAATATAATAATTATTATTTTTATTTATAAAATAATAATTAATGTAGAGAGGAATTACAAGCTTACAAATTCCTCTTCTAAAATTTTCACAACACAACTCAAACAGAAACAAAAGTTTGCAAATAAATTTCTGAAACTTACTTGCAAAAGGAATGAATGATATGCTTTATTAATAAACTCATATTACAATGAAATTTCAGTCACTAATGGACTTAGCTACTGAAAATTATCTCCCTACACACAATACATATGCAAATTAAATTTATTCATAGCCAAACTATGCTAAGACATATGAGCATCTGCAAATAGAACCATCTCCCAACACTTCTATATCACCTGCAACTCTTACAAACTCAATCTAGTTGTTCTGGAATCCTTATGGGTTGTTTCTTATCAAACCAAACCTAAAATAAACATGTCCAAACTTTCCTCCAGAGAAAAGCTATGCCCTCTAACCTATCTCTCAAAAATTACCTTCAAAACTTTTTGTCTATTGGTTCCAGATTCTCCCCTCTCCACTACCCTGCTCAAAGAATTAATACCAGATTTTGAATTTTTTCTATCTTTACCCAAGCATGAAAACTTCTCTAGATTCATATTTAAACCTCCAAAAAGAATTAAAAGCACCATAATATTCATTCAAAATAGCTTGGTCAAAGATAGAGGTTACCACTTTTAATTCTCCATTTGAAAATCTTGAAAAAGCAAAAAAAAGCAACCAAGACCTAGGAACCCACCTCTTTGCCCCTACTTTTTAGGGTCATGATTTTGTGCTTTAAAACATCCCTTATCCCATTTCCAACACCCATATTTATTTTTTATTTATTTTGCAAGTTTAAATGCTTTATTCTACTTTTTTGTTTTAAATTCTACTAGTCAACTTGTCAAAGTTGTAAAGGAATTTAATTGACAAGTTTAAATATTTGAAGATAAATAATTTTCTACCCCTCAACATGTAATCCAATAAAAAATTAATTTATTTCAACAATCCAAAAAATACTTAATCAAAATTTCACCTCTTTTGGTTGATACAAGATTGCTAGTTACCATGGATACTCTTGCATCAGACACGCACTGTAGAAAGAAATGTTTCATGAGTTGCACTCATAAAAATTTGTAGACCTTATGTCTATCTTGGATCCACCTCATGGCATTGTCCACTAGAATCTTTCTATGCATCAAATTTTGCAAACTTACATCACAGTGTTTCATCCTTCCTCTACTACCCATCATGTAATTCAAAACATCAAATTTTCTTTCTAACCAATATACTTCATCAAAATCAGAACTAGAAATTAAAATTATACCTCCTCCTTCATAAAAAAAAATATATTCATTTACCTCATTTTTTGTTCTACCTTTTTTTATCTCTTTCCACTATGTTTCCTTCATGAAATTTCACTATTTCCATGCCTTTTGGAAGACATGACATCGTTGCAACCTAGTTTTCTTCACTCAAAATAGTGTTAGTACTACCATCAAGAGACTCAATTTCCACATTACTTGACAAGGAATCATGATTATTAATCAAAACATTTTCACCTCCACTGTTCTCAAGCAAGAATTCCTTAGGAAACTCTTCATTAACCTTTTCACTCCACTCTTCCAATCCAACTTTATCAAAATTAATTTATGTTGCAACTAACTTATCTATTCCTTCACTCTCTTTCTCATCAAAGGATACAAATAAATCATATTTTACCCTACCCTCTGTTGCTACCTTCATTCCACTTGAGATCTTTGCTTCAATCTGAGTCAACAAATCACCTTTCTCATCTTCATCATGGTTAGTATTAACAAACCCACATATTCATGCTTCATACCATCTAAAGGTCTGATTTCCTCAATCAAACAAGACCTTTCATTGTTGAAAACCTTACCCATTTCTTCTTTCAATGGCTTTAATTTGTGTTTCACTCCATCCTTCATCAATGTGTATGTGTTGACATAACCATCATCCACCGCCTTCTTGTCAAATTTCCAAGGCCTTCCTAACAAAACATGACAAGCATTCATAGGAATAATATCACATAAAATTTCATCTTTATAGCCTCCTATACTAATATTTACCAAAAAAAATTCGTTGATCGAAACTTTCCTATTATCTTGTAGCCATGCTATCCTATACGGATGTGGATTCCTTCTTCTCTCCAGTTGCAATTATCTCACCATCTCTTCAGAAACAAGATTGTATGTGCTACCTCCATCTATAATGACATTACATGCATTGTTCTAGCACCTTCATCTTGTTTTAAACAAACTTTTTCTTTGAATTGATGTATCATCTTCATTCAATGAGGTTCTCCTTGCCATTAAAGTTTCACCATCTTTCGCTTCTTCGAAATATGTTGAGTGTTCATCTTCTCCATTTATGTTTGCTACTCTATTCTAATTTTTAGTTCTTCTTCTTGGTCATTCCTCTTCATGAGGATAGACATATTCCCTATGACCCTCTCCTCCACACTTAAAAAAAGTTCCTCGAAAGGTTTCTCTTCCAAAACCTCTACCCTATCTTCCTCTACCTCTTGAATCTTGATCCCTAGGACCATATGAACCATCATACCTTATATTTTTTATGTTGCCTTGGTCTTCTTTTTCTTTTTCTTTTTTTATTATTATCTGCCCCATATGATCTTCCTTCAACCTCCTCTTCACGGCCTCTTCCTCTTTTTTCTATTTTCAAACCTTTTATTCACTCTTTCTTCACCTTTCATGGCAACTTGGTATGCATCCTCCATGGTTATAACTCTTAGCAATGCCATCTCCTCTTGGATGCTTGGTCTCAGGCCATTTATATACCTTGCAACCTTGTCCTTTGTGGCTTCTGAATGGTCGGCTCAGATAAGAATCCTATGAAACTCTTCGGTATACTCCACCATTTTTGCTCCTTGTCTCATGCCTTGCATCTTCTTGAGCAAATCTAATTCATAATCTATTGGAATAAATTGCCTTTTCATCTTCTCTACCATTTTATCCCATCTTTTAATTTTCTCTTTTCCTTTTCTTCCTCTTTCTAACTGACTTTCTCTCCACAAAATTGAAGCATGACCCTTCAATCTTGTCCTAGCAAATCTAACTCTATCTAGGTCTCCAATTTCTTTAAACTCAAAATACTCTTCCATATCATTTATCCAGTCTATAAGTTCTTTTGGATTCAAGCTTCCATTGAAGGTAGGAACATCAATCTTTAGTCTCTTTCCCATTTTTGAAAAATCTCTCAACAACAGATCATTTGCAACTGCTACAATTTCTTCTCTTTATTCAATTGTTAGGCTAGCATTCTCTGAAGCTTCTTCCTCATCACTCTTTGGTTCCCTTCTCCATGCAAACCCTCTTCTTATTTCTTCTTGAAGTGCTTCCACTTGTCTTCTCAAATCTCTAAAATCATTATCATGGACAAATTTTTCCATTCTTCCTCTTCCTCTACCTCTACCATGATGGGCTCCTCTCCCATTCATTTTCTCCAACACCCACAACACAATCCTGGTGCAACTGCCTCTCTTTGGTGGTCTATTACATACTCAATATCTTGTTGCTCGAATACCACTAGTGTATAGAGGAATTACAAGCTCACAAATTCCTCTTCTAAAATTCTCACAACACAACTCAAACAAAAACAAAAGTTTGCAAATAAATTTCTAAAACTTGCTTGCACAAGGAACCAATGATATGCTTTATTAATAAAATCAAATTACAATGAAATTTCAGTCACTAATGGATTGATATACAAAAAATTATCTCCCTAAACACAATACATATGCAAATGAAATTCATTCATAACCAAACTATGCTCAGGCATATGAGCATCTACAAACAGAACCATCTCCCAACACTTCTATATCACCTGCAACTCTTACAAACTCAATCCAGTTGTTCTTACATCCTCGTGGGCTCTTTTTATCAGACCAAACCTGCAATAAATATGTCCAAACGTTCCTCCAGATAAAAGCTATGCCCTCTAACCTATCTCTCAAAAATTGCCTTCAAAATTTTTGGTCTATTGTTTCCAAATTCTCCCCTCTCCACTACCCTGCTCAAAGAATTAATTCCAGATTTTGAATTTTTTCTATCTTTACCCAGGAACACAAACTTCTCTAGCTGCATATTTAAACCTCCAAAAATAATTAAAAGCACCATAATATACATTCAAAACAGCCTGGTCAAAGATAGAGGTTACTGCTTTTAATTCTCCATTTGAAAATGCAAAAAAAAACAACCAAGACTTGGGCGTCCACCTCTCTTCCCCTACTTTTTAGGGTCATGATTTTGTGCTTTAAAATATCCCTTATCCCATTTGCAATGCCCATATCGATTCTTTATTTATTTTGCAATTTTAAATGCTTTATTTTGTTTTTTGTTTTAAATCCCACTAGTCAACTTGTCAAAGTTGCAAAGGAATTTAATTGACAAGTTTAAATATATGAAGATAAATAATTTTCTACCCTATCCAAGCCAAAATTAATTTATTTCAACAATCCAAAAAATACTTAATCAAAATTTCACCTCTTTTGGTTGATACAAGATTGCTAGTTACCATGGATGCTCTTGCATCAATAATTATGGTTTTTATTACATTGAGAGGCGTAATCCTACAATGGCAGCATGATTTAATTTATAAAACAATAATTATGGTTTTTATTACGTTAAGAGACATAATCCTACAATGACAACACGATGCCTATAGGAGGTCAACACAATCCATCACAAAAAAAAAACACAAAATCATTATTACATTGAGAGGTGTAATCCTACAATGGCGATGCTTATAGGAGGTCAGCAGAATCTGTCACAAAAAAACACACACACACACACACAATCAAACGCATTTAAAAAAAACAATAAACATTTTAGAAAAACAAAAAATATATACTTTTTAAAGCCACTATGTATTTGAAATTAGCATTATACTTTTTAAAGTTAATATATAATTTCAAAAAAAATAGCAATATATTTTTAATATATCATTATATTATTGGTATTATATTAAGTTTAAAAAGTATATTGCTAATTTCAAATACATAGTTGCTTTAAAAAGTATATTATTAATAATAATCATAATTTTAGTAATATATTTTATTAAAGTTAATATAATTTATATTATGTTTATATTATTTGTTTTAGTAATAGTATTAATGAACATGTAATATTAATATATAAGAAAATAATAAAAATTTAATAATAAGATATATTTCGGCGTATTTTATATAGATTACATTTAAGATATATATGTTAAAAAAAAATTATTTTTGACCTTTTTAATATGAATGTAAAACATATTTTCTAGTAGAATATATGATTCTTTACTTTCCTTCTATGTATAAAGTGTTTTTTTTAATATTATTTTTTATTGGATTTATCGCACGGTCAAATCTTTTTCAATGGTCAACCATCATTCTACCACATCCTCAACCGTCGATCATTAAAGTTAGCCGGTAATGTTCATATAGGGAACGTCTTTGACGTAATAAGGTGTTATTATACTTTATCTAACATTAATAAATGCATATAACAACCATTTTGTTCCACTAAGAATATAGACATGAAATATCCTAAAATTTATATTATAATAATTAATAAATTATTAATATAATTTTAATAATTATTAATAAATTGTTTACATAATTTTAATAATTAATTACATTGAAGGAATTACCTTATGTGAAGTGAGTGACCTATTTTTGTAGATCTACGGTTGTTCCAGCCTCTGTACCCGTGCAAGACGGTTGAACGAATCTAGTCTATTCTTCACTTTTCATCGTTTTCACTATGTTTTAAAGCCATCAGTTTTTCGAGACTACCTTTTGTGTTGTGCGAAGTCTGTTTAATCCATTACTTTTTTCCAACGCTCATTTTCATTCCTCTAAACAGACTCCTTACAATCAGCAATCAATGGTTCCCCTCAACAGTCGCCATTACAGTCAGCAGTTAAGAGCCAAAAGTTCCTGTGCATAAGCAAAGCAAACTCAAACACATTGTTCTTGTGTTGTGAAATTTTGGTGAATCCCATAACATGTTTGATCACATAAAGACCTCTCATAGAATATGGTTATTGCAGCATGCAAAAAACATGGGTGTCCTCACAAAGTATTCATACTATTTCACCATACGCAACAAACAAATCTCTAACCTGATCAGTTTACATTTGCTAGCATACTCCCAGCCTGTGCTAGAATAGGAGCTTTGGAACAGTATAGGTATACATAAGGGCATAAAGTATAAGGTAATTTTATCAGATTTTGTCATTGGAAATTCACTAGTAGACATGTATGCAAAATGTGGAAGCACAGACAAGGCACATGAATTGTTTGATGGAATGCTTCGAAGAAATGCATTATCATGGAATGCCCTGATTGCAAGATATTCACAAAGTGGGTTCACTGAAAAGGCTTTAGAAACTTTCAAGAAAATGCAATTGGCAACTATCAAACCAAACTCGACAATCTTTGCCAACATTTTCCCAGCCTGTGCCAAATGGGATCTTTGGAATAGGGTATGGTCATCCATCGAAGCATAAAGGATAGAGGATTTTTGTTAGGTATTGTACTTGCAACTACTCTGATAGACATATATGCAACATACATGGAAGCATAGAAAAAGGTCCACAAATTTTTTTGACAAAATGCCTTAAAAAAATGTGGTTTCATGGAATGTCATGATTATAGGGTATGCACAAAATGGATCTATTGACAAGACTTTGGAAAATCCTTCATTTGACCCCAAGAATTAGATGATTTACGATTACTGTTCAGATAGTATAACCTTTCCACAGGGCTTTCCTCTTGAATGCTTTCACCAGTGTTTCAATTGAGTTCAAAGGATTAACATACATGATTTTCAAGTCCAATTGGCTATTTTTAACCCTCAATATTTTGCAAGGATTGCAATCCTCATCAATTGAATAAATACATCTATATTTTTGTTTTGAAAGATCTTTGATTCATTTGTCAGTATTGAACGAAAAACACTCAAGGATTTTGTAATTTACTAGATTGGTCATTCTTTTAATACAAATGAATGAGGCAGCTAGATTTTTAAGAAGCTAACATTTTAAGCAACTGTTTATTGTGGGTTTTTCTAGCTAGAGTGACAGAAGATCGAAAGACAGTAGTGGAAATAATATATAAAATACAATAAATGGCATGCACACTGTCCCCATAAGATCGTGTGCAGATTTATTTTGATTGTGGTCCTTATCAGAATGAATTAGTTCGCTACTTTGACACAAATTCTACCTAGAATTCAATTTAGGACCCTAAGACTTTGACCTATAAGCTTCACATTTCTCATTTGTTGTCATTACTATAATATTCCCATTGTTTTAATAAATTTTATATGTTTAAACCTCAAGTGAATAAACTATGATGTCAATCACATAGCATTAAAAAAATTATTTTCAACACAAAGACAATATGCACATTTGATATAACAATATTCCAAACTTTCTCATTTCATTTCAACAAAATATTTCCAAAGTAATGATTTCATGATACATAATCTTAATATAAAATTTCACATTTTACATTCTTCCATAGAAATGGATACAAGAATACATGCATAGCTCCTCTGAGCTTACTGGCAGTAGAAATACATATGGTATAAATATTCCCCATTCAAATCTTGGTTGCCAACTAATGAGGAGAAGCATCACTCAAGCACTTTTCTACCAACCTCGAACTTACTATGGTCCCCCACACATCTACCTAATCGTAAGATGTCCCTACCCTTTGACGAAGAGATTAGTTTGGTAACCTCATAATACTAGCCTTCCTAAGCTTGGTGTTGTGTCCTACAAAACTAGAACTTTCCCATACAGTGGCTACATCCTACATGTATGACAATCTTGGACTAGAGCATGCATAACTAGATCACAATGAATTGATAGTGTAAACAGTGACAACTTTTAGTACTTTCGCCAAAGAATTCAACACTCAGTTACTTCGAGTGAGAGTCATCTTATTCACACACCTTCCTAGCTTGAATTGTAATGACCACATATTTTATGCATAGGCTATCCCCTTCATTGGATTATCCTAACCCTAGGAATAATCTATTTTCATTTTTTTTACCATGAAATTTCTACTAAAGTAATTCACATGCATAGGCTATCCCCTCCATTGGATTATCTATCCCCAAGAATAACCTATGATCATTTCATGATTCAAACTTCGCAAATAGATTCATAATCCAAACTTCACAAACAACTTCATAATCCAAACTTGACAAACAACTTCAACAATAAATGACTCCATTCCAGAGTATATCTCAACAATAAGCAATTTTCATCAAAAGTATAATCTCATTAATAAATGTGTTAACAGGTGCAGGACAATTGAGAGGGGGGGTGAATCAGTTGTCACCAAATTTAAACTCAAAACTTCAACACTTATCAATTTCACAACTACACTATTCTGTTATTAAGAATGAGCATGAAATGCAAAAAACAAAAAGTAAAATCAACACACTGAACACCAAATTTTACATGGAAAACCCAATAAGGGAAAAACCACAGCGAGGATTAATTCACAATATAAAGTAGTTCCAAAACTGAATGTATAAGGCTCACTGCCCTAAAAGGACTCACTGTCCGGATACAAAAGCTCACTACTTACATGGAGGCTCACTATTTAAAAAAAAATTACAAAGCAAAATTGGGCTTTACAACCAAAATGAACTGAAAAGAGCGCACCTAACAAGTGTTGATACAGTTTTGGTGATAATCAATAGACAAACTTAACACACTTCATCATTTTCGCTCTTCTTTGACTTCGCATTCACAACTGCCTCATCGATTACTCTTTTTAATCTTCAACCATGTCCAATATATATACTCAATTCATCTGCAATCATCAATTAGGTTGGCCTAATTGGATGCAATTCAAAAAGATAACTGTCAGCTTCATACAAGGCTTATCTGAAAGTAATCCAAGTGTATAATACACTACAATATATTGGCATGGAACAAAGATAGGTTGCACATATATTCGTAGTACATGTTAAACTAATTATTAGGTTGACCATGATTAACCTAATAACGAAATGCAATCGCCAAAGTTGATGCCAATACACCAACCAATCATATGATCATACAAAAATGCATACATACGTGCTTCAAGTGATCATAAGCCACTTCTCAAAATCGTAAACACCAATGATTACTAGAGGGAATATGTGGACCAAAATACCGGATCTACCACCAGAGGAAGTAAACTTGTTTTGCACACTGATTCAGGGTACTGGACCAATCTAATACCATAAACAACATGGTGACATCAATGACAACATACAGACTAATCTTCTCCATTCTTCCAACAATCTCCCCCTTTGTCATTGATGGCAACATGTGCAAAAAAAAAAATTCAAAAACTCTCCTCCAATCTCTCCCAACTTTCCAAATCTCTCCCCCTTTGACATCAATGGCAAAGGGCGACCAAAAATATGTCAACATGGTGACATTCAAAATTGCAAAAATATTCCAATTCTTCCAAAAACTTCCAACCATCCAAAAACTTTCAAACATTCAACAATTCAATTTTTCTTCATCTTGTTCAGTTTCCCTTTTTCTCTTTCTTTTCTTTTTGCCAAAACAAACAAAACAATAGAAATTGAACATTTAGAATTCAAGTAAAAATGACACTCTTCACCTGAAACACCTTCTTGTATCTTTCTTTGATAACTGGATATAACTTCTTCCGATTAAATATAGTTGAATCCATTCTCGTGCACATGCTTTCTAATAGGGCCAACAGTGTAAAAGAAGATGACCAATATGTGGATGAGCATTGTCTTTCACAATCTTCTACATCAGTAAGTATTCTAGAAAGATGGTCTAACCAGACCTCAGTAATCTCCTTAAGGAGCCAGAAAGTTTTCACCACATCATCTCTTTGTCTCTATACAATAATCAACTTAGCTTGCAATTCACCAACTCTCAGCCTTTGTTTCCCTTCTTTGTCTTCAAAGAAATCAAATTTATTTCCGATGTTGTTTACCTTAGATTCAATTGCTTCAATCCTACTTCTAAAATTTTCTACCACAATATGCCACCGAAGACAATATTTGTAGATATCTGATATTTGTTTGATGCATTTCTTCATTTCCATGATAAGTTCGGATAATTTCTTCTTAGCTTTAGTACATCTCTTTTCAACCAAGGCTTCCAACTTGCGTCCTTCAGGACCTTCAAGCAACATTCTTTCTTCAACAACCTCAACTAAATTTTCTAGTAAGGAGTCAAAAATAATTGATACATCAATACCTTTTCGAAGTAGATACTCTACTAGAGCATCATCAATCTCAAGTCTGTCAACTGGAGAGGCTGCATTCCATAACTCACCAATTTTCTTCATCTTTATATGATCAAATTCTTCCAATTCAACTCCCTTCAGCTTCAGTGGAATGTCACCACTCGATCCTCTATCCATTGTCATGCTTAACTTTCTTGAATTTGTTAATGTTTAGTCAAGACTTCTTATTTTCCTTTGCATACTGGATAATAATTGTTGAGTATCTGTAACAATTTCTTCAACTTATTTCAGAAATGCTTCAGATTGCTTTGAGATTGCTCCAAGATGCCTTTTCAAACTCTTCAAGTGCTCAACTAATCAAAGAGGCTTACAAATTTTACCTTATACACCATTGATTTGCTCTGATTCATATTAAATGCAGCAAACATCAAAAAGCTACTAAAAACATTCTTCTCAACACAAAAAACCCTAATTCAGTCCACAAATTATCATGTCAACATGTTTTCTTCTGGTTCCTTTTCCAAAACCTCTAATTATTCATTCTTCACATTCCATCATTGTTCCATCCTCTGACACGCCATTCATCTAGGGGGTTTTAAATTTTTTTGATAATGCTCCCCCTAAGACCATGCTAGGTCTAATTCTCAGAGGAATTTTCTATACCATATGAGGGCACAGACACATCAATAGTTTCATATTCTTCTTCCTCTTTCTTCTTCCGTATCTTATTCATCTCTTCTTTGTCGATCTTCTTTACCGATTCATTCTTCTCTACCGGAGCAGACTGCTTTCCCTTCTTACTTTTGCAAATCTTTGAGATATGTCCAGGTTTGTTACAATTATAGCAGACTACACCTTTCTGACTATTCTGACCTTCATTACTTCTCAATCTACATTGATTTTCTTTGTGTCCAAATTTGTTACAGGTATAGCAGTAGCCATTAAAAGATTGATTCATCCTACCGCCATTAAATTTGATCATCATTACCTGGTTGATCATTCTCACCTGAGATTTGCATTTAGTAGCTTATGTCCAAATTTCTTACATCGAAAACATTGTCAGGTGAAGGGATACCATTGAAAGAGGGATACCTTTGTGCATTAATTTGTCTCAAAGGTGGTCTCCTTGCAAACTTTCTTTTTTGCTTCCCTTTGTCTTGATTCATTTGATTGTCCTTAAAACTTTCACCTACATCATTTCCTAGGCCACCTTTGTCTTTACTTGGTTTATGTCCTGCAAGTAGTTCTCCAAGCTTGTCAGAGCTAGATATGAAATTGTGCTCATAGAGTTTTTCCTTCTCTAGCTCAATTCTCAAGTTTTTTTTTACCAGATTTTCACTCATAAGCTCAATTAGGTAGAGTTTATTTATTTTAAACTAAGAAAATGAGGTACATTTTATTAACTTTCCTACATTACATTCAGATGTATAAATGGAACAATCCAAAAAATATTACAATTACAAATTATTACATTCATACACATGCATGTAATGAATCAAAGGTTCTAATCTTTTCAAGAAAAAAGTAATCTTTATTGAATGTGAAGTGTACAATATCTCACACAAGCCGTGAGATTAACATAACTTATTAAATACAAATTATGAACAATATGTACATGAATAAGTAAGAAAAAACAATAAATGTGCATAGAAGGAAGGTAACTAGCCATTGCCTATGAATGACTGGTCTTGATTGGTGTTATTTTGTTTTGTTGTTGTCTCGAGCTTCATATTTTGCTCCTAGTTCATGTTCCTGAAAAGAATTATGCAATGGTATTAGAGCAATGCTCTAAGCAATGAATGATTGCAAACATTATATACAAATTCACCCTATGCATATATACACTGATCATAATGTGCATTAAGTAAGCTAAGTCTATATTTTAGGTGGACCCCAAAAAACCATTGAAATGTAAACACACCTAAAATATACATGTTTTTCCTAACTTATTTGCTTCATGTGCAGCTATAGGTGTAATCATGTCTTTGTCTTATTCATCTTAATTCAGCATGTGGGTTAAAATGAGGCTCCCACAAGGGTTGAGCCCGGCATGTTGATTTATCAAATAATGAGCTCATTTGAGCTTATTTAAGAGGGAAATACAACATTAAAAGTTATCATATCAACATGACATGGAATGATAGAGAACAAGCATACATAATGCCTTATTTAATAAATCAATGATAATAACTGAAGTGGTCCAAGAAGCTTCAAGAACACCTTCATCAGAAGCATTCAAGTGCATAGAATAAATGACAACAAACAACAAATGATATACATAAAATGCTATGATGGTTGAGTGCAGCCTTGAACAGTAAGCAGTGATAAGAGATAAATTTAACAGTGACTTGCAAGTTAAAAGTGTACAAGATCACAAGGGATCACTGGATCATTGTCTACAGTAATGTTAGTAGCAATCATCTACAAGCAGCCAGTATATTTATTGCTATGTACATTGTTATCCAATGGAAATTTCATTATACGATAGTCTACAGAGCAATAAATGTAGTAGACATAATACTGTCAAACATTCCTTGTACATGGACAGGAGACTATTTTGATCTCACTTTTCTCCTATCAGCATATCATGGTAAATGATATGGCATGGTAATTGCATTCATCTTTATCAAGTATAGTGTTCAGAATAGAAGATGCAAAACAACCATCTATGAGAATTTTTTAAAGCTATAACAAGTCAGAAGAAAATGGGAATACCCAGATGCATCAATTCAAAGAAATTGTTGCTTGAAGATGAAAGTATGAAACTATCGATTAAGAATGAGGAGACACAAAGGGAAAAAATGTAGATGACTCAACTTTTGAGCTCATTTTCAAAAGGTCAATCATGAATGGTAATGAATCAATTATATTCAGAAAAGAACAAAGGAGATTCAAAGCTATGTGAAAGTGGAAAACCCAGAATAGTTATTTCAGATTCGAGAACTTATACTGATGAATACATAATATATTTATGAATATAGTGAGTGCATTAACTAAAAATGGAGCTATGTCTATAGAAACTAGAAAGATATTTGTGTATTTTTCCAAAAACCTGAAATGTTTATAGAAGTTGATGCAAGTTTTGCAAAGAAATAGTGAAATTAAAAATCTGAGAAGCCATGACCTCCAATTGGGAAATCCATAAAACTCAGATTGGCCATGAAGGAGAAAAATGCAGGCCAAGCCATGGCCATCTTGATGGAAATATATAGACTGGAAAAAGTATAAAGGCGTAGGTTTTTTAATAAACCAGTGAGAACAAGCCTCAAATATTTATAGAAAATGAGATTTCGAGTGGTGCAAAGGAAGCTTACTTCACTTTCTAACATAGGAATTCTTTCAAAACCATGTATTGATAGCATCAAATCTTCTCAATTTTCAACCTCAAGGTAGAAATATCAACAACAGAAAAAGAATACAAAGACACATCAAAAACCTAGTTAGTCGCGGCTAGTGTTGATAATATGCAAAGAAGACATGAAGATAGCTTATTTTGGAGTTTTATTCCTTCATAAATGAGATTCAAAAGATAAAATATTCTTTCTTTTCTTCATTTCGAGTTCAAATGGAGTAGATTTTATACATAAAAAGTGAAAGAAATAAAGACATTTTGTGCAGATAAAACAACTTACCTAGTTCGGCCAAAATTTCTTCAGGATCTTCAGCAAAACTCTCCAGTTCAAAACCTTTGGCACACAATAAGAGGAGCATAATGAAACCTTGATGGCAATGGTCACAGCTTCTTCAAGAAGTTTCTTGTGAAATGAAATAGTTTTCATTCTTTTTGCCCTTGTTTTAGGGTTGAAACCCTAAACTTTTTGATATCGATAGACTTTTTTTCTTTTGCCTTGTCTTTTTATTTAAATCAATGCCAACTATATGTAACCCACAACTTTTCAAATATGACTTAAGCATGTCTAAGTCATTTATGACTTAGTAAAAAAAAATTATTTGTCTACATATAGCCGAATACATGGAGGTAAAACTTTTATTTTTTGCATTGCTTCATATTGTAAATGTTTGAATTTAAATGATGGATTATAAATCATTTAATTTAAACATTATCTTTAAATGCAAGAAACTAGATTCATATGTCAATATGACTAAGTCATGGAGGAAACACAAAGATATGCTTTGAGTTATGATTTTGGAGAGCATATAGGGGGGTTGGAGTTTGTTTTCCAACACATGGAGAACATTTAGGAAGCTCTTTATTTTCTTTTTGGAGAATTCTGAGAGCATATAGGCATTAATTTATTATGCCTTTATCTTTGAAATGGTCAAATTTGACCTTTTTCACTCTTTGGAGCTCATTTGTTGAAGATCTTGTTGCTATATTTTTGGCTTTTTGAATCCATCTGACCCAAGAAGCTTCCAGCTCCTATTTTGGTGGAACCACTTGAGCTTGGCTACTTATGCCTTTTGTAACTCATTTTGAGTTAGTTCTTTTTATGCATTTTCTAGAGATTGTGACTTTAACAGTCCTTTGCTACAATATTGAGCATGCTTTATAACTCAACACTTTGGAGTATGAAATAAAAAATTTACCTTGGACACCATTGATGATCATATTTTTCCTTCTTGTTCTTGCAAGCATTGTGCATTACCAAGTGATTGATCAAGTTGTTTGTGAATTTTTTTCTATTTTCCTATAACTTTGTCTCACATATCATGCCTTTTCTGCAAAAGTAAAGTTATGCAAGTTATGAATTGTGTTAAAATTGCATATATACCTTTTCAATTTGTGAAATTTTCCTTTCATTTTTGAGAGTGTATGCAAGTTAGACCCTTTCATGAAACATTTATGCATAAAGTTACAATAACATGTTGTGCAGTGCAATATTTATCATCAATATTCAAGTGTATATCAACCTGAATGTTTCATAGCTTATATTAGTTAGGTGTATCACCATAGGAAGTAATATTCACAACTTACAGTTTTATTCATTTTCAGTAGTCCTTCTTCCCTTTTCCCTTCAAAAAAATCATTAGTTAGGTGATAACCGATAGGAAGTCAGCCTTCTCCGGAGGATTGGTCTCATTCAAGGTATCCAATCCACACCTTGGGATCAATCCCATGTTTCACTAGATTGTTGAATTCTAATTTCAACAAGATGTATATTTTAGTGATAACAATTTTGGCACGCCCGATGGGACATGTTCATCAATGCATTCCACTAGTTTGATGTGCAACCAGTGATTTTTAGACCTTTTTAGAGGTTATTTTTCATATTTGGCAACTTTGTGAGGTTAAAGAGCAGTAAATTCAGTGTTGTAGTAGCACATGAGAAGAATACAAACAAGGAGTTCCAAGGATTTTGAGTTTTTGCAGCTGTCACCACCCATAAGACAAGGCAGGACAACAAAGATAACTCCTCCATCAAAAAGAGTTTAGTTAAAACCCCCTAGTGTTAGGTAAGAGTTTTTCTTCTCACCACCAAGGAGAAGAGGTAGACCATCTAAAAGACAGAGTGATACTCATTTTGCATCACCAAGCTTCAGAATAGTAAGGTCATCCTCAAGCAGCCCAAAGCATATCATTTTTGCTACTTCTTTAGGTGTTGTTCCTGTGTTTTCAGGTTTTTCTGCTTCAATTCTTGTTGTTCAGACTCAAATAAGTCCATCTCAGCCACCTCTAATGGCTACTAGAAACCAACCTTTTGTGCCATTTAATGGAGGTAGTCCATTAAATCTTGCACAACACAATGATATCCCAATTGATGCCTTAAAAAGCTTGCCAATTTTCACTAGGGAGGATCAGACAACACCCATTGAGCACATAAGGGATGTTGCTTCACTGTGTGGTGTTCACCACATAACTCAAGAGGACGTAGTTGTAAGGCTACTTGCTATATCATTCAAAGGAAGGGCTTTGCAATGGTTCAGGGGTCTAGCAGTTAGCTCCATTGCAACTTGGGATGAGTTAGGAGATAAACTGCATAAACAGTTTCAAGATAGATCAATAATTTGTCCTTGTTAGAGCAGCTAACTACTATAAAGAGAGCTCCCTAGGAGCAAATGATAGATTTCAATTTTTGGTTCCAGAGAACTTGGGACAGAATCCCTACTACAGTGAGGCCTCCTCTTGAATATGCATTCTTGTATTATCTAAAAGCTCTCAACAGTGATATAGTTGTCATGACACAGTCAATGGGAGGAGTGTCTTTACCATATGCATATGAGACAGCAATTAGAGCAGAAAACTATTTAATTCAAGCAGGTAAAATTGCTCTTAGGCCACCAAGGCCTATTTTTCTAGATATTCAACCTAATATGCCACTACAGATACCACCTTTTGCACCTTTACCTGTTGTCCCAACATTACCAACTGTTGGTAAACAAGAAGTTGCAGTCCCAGCTCAATCACAGGAGTTGCAGGAAATTAAAGAGAGTCAGCAAAAGATTGAGAATATTTTACAGACTTTTGGGAACAAGTTGGTGAGCTTAGAGAAGCAGCAATCTTATACCAAACCTTATCAATAGCAAGGTCGGGCTTCAAATCAACACTACTAAGGCAATAGGCAGCAATACCAAGGTAATAACCAAGGTCCAAGACAAAACGTGAATGCAAGGCCTTTTCAGGCATATAATCCAACACCTGTTAGTGCAGTTAGGGCCCTTGTCCCTGTTCAAAATAATCTTTTTGTTAATTATGAGTGGTGCTATCCATGCAACCAACCACATAATCAAACCACATGCTCTAATGGACTTATAAATCAGGAATTAATGGTGCAGAATGCTTCAAGCTCATAGTAGAATGTAACCAATGATGGAGCTCCACAACAACAAGAGCAGATTACAAATGATGTTACTCTGATTAACTGGCAGGGAGAAGAATTATGTGGAGTTAATGCAGATGATTCTCCAATTGCAGCAAACACAAGAGCAAAGAAAAGAGCTTTAGAGCTTGAACAAATAGCTAATAAAGGAAAAGCAGTAGCTATAGAACCATCTACATCACAAGTGCCTCACATTTTGTAGAGGAATCAACAAGTTGCCACCAAGGAGCAGCCACACCTACAAGTTGATCATGCTAGTGTAAAGACCCATCAAAAGATAAATCCAACTATGCCTTTGACCATCATTGAAAATATCAAAAAGATGAATGTAACGATGCCAATGTGGGACTCATTAGCTATCCCAGGTCAAAAAGACATGTTATAGTCATCTTTGTCAAATTTGAAAGTGTCTGATGAGCCACCAGTAGATCAGGTTAGAATTGTTTTAACAAATGATCCTCAAGATGATAAACAACCTAGCAAAGAAATGGGTAAGGATATCAAACCACCTCCACTTTATGTATCTGTGATTATTGGTGATAAATTAGTCCATAACTGTATGGTAGATAGTGGAGCTAGTAGCTCTGTAATACCAAAGTAGATTGTTGATAAACTAGGACTAAAATATTAGCCTTTAGAGAAGGGAGTTATTCAATTAGATGGAACCTCAATTAATACCTTAGGTGTCATCAAAGGCCTGAGCCTTACACTTCACGCTTGTCCAAAAAATTTAGTTCCACAAGATATTTGTGTCATAGATCTACTACCTTTCTTTGCCTTGTCTCTTTCAAGAGACATTACAGCTAAGATAGGAGGTTATGTTTCTGCTAACTGGTCACATATGTTATTTAGAATGAGATATGGAACTAAGGTTACCATAAAGTCTGAGAAATTGGCCAAAGATCACATAGAGCCTTACAATCCAAGTGTTATCAATGTTTTTCCTACTGCTACAGACATAAATCGTGTTGTTTTTAGTGACAGTGAGCTTGTTGTTGCTCAAGAGCTACAAGCTGAAAGTGTTCCTAATGTGTTGTTGCATGAATGGGCAGCAGAAAATGAATGGACATTCCTGATGACCTCATTCAAGATGTTGGTATGGGTAATTATGTGCTTCATGAACCTAATGCAGAGGTTCCAAACCTTGAAGAGAGTACAGATCAATTGCTAGAACAACAAAATAAACTTTGGGAGATGTATTTTGATGGCTCCAAAAGTAAAATTGGAGCTGGTGGAGGTGCAATGCTTGTTTTTCCACAAGGTGATAAGTATTTTTCAGCCTTTTTTTTTTCTTTTGCATGCTCTAATAACACTATTGAGTATGAGGGACTTATTCAAGGTCTTGAATGGGAAAGAAAGAGAGGAATAAACTGCCTAAAGTTTTATGGAGATAGTGAACTGATCGTTAATCAGGTTAGAGGTTTGAGTGTTGCTAAGAATGATGCATTGAAGTCCTACAGAAACAAAGTGTGGGATATAATAGAGGAATTTGATGCATTCAACTTGGTTTCTATCCCAAGAAATCAAAACAAACATGTGGATAGACTTGTTGCCATTGGTGCATAGTTTGATATCCCCAATGATATCAAGAAAGAGAAGGTACATCAGTATGTCAAACTAGTAATCAAACCTTCTATTCCAAACAACAACATTCACTGGCAAGTATTTGACAATGATGAACAGATTTTATCTTTCATACTTGAAGAGGATCAGTTTTCAATAATGAATCAAGAGAAGTTTAAAAAGCAATATGAAGATCAGATCATACAGCTAAAGACAAATAAATTACCCAAAGGTTTAGTTACCTTAGAGTCTATTTTCAACACTGATGATCAGCTTAAGAAGAGTAAAGTCAATATTCAAGTCAAAGAAGACCATTATGAAGAAACTAAAATCTTTAAAGATAAGCTTCTTAAGTTAGGCAAAATTTGTTCAGCTGAAGATAGAAAGGTTTTTACTGCTTTATGCCAAGAGTTTCATGATGTTTTGCTTGGAAATATTTTGATTTAAAGGGTTTTGACCCTCATATTGCTCAACACACAATTGAATTAGAACCCGATGCTAAGCCTGTTAGGAAAAAGCAGAGACCTTTGAACCCCAAGATTGAGCCTTTAATGATTAAAGAGTTGACTAAGTTAGTTGAAGGGGGGTATTATATTTCCAATTAAACACACATCCTGGGTTTCTAACCTTGTTCCGGTTAGAAATAAAAATAGGGAGATAAGATTATGTGTAGATTTTAGAGATCTTAATAGAGTATCTTTAAAAGATCATTACCCATTACCCTCCATGGAACAAATTCTTCAAGTTGTTGCTGGTTTAGAGAGATTTTCTCTTCTAGATGGTTATTCTAGTTATGACCAGATTCTAGTCAAGGAAGAGGATCAATATAAAATAACATTTACCACAAAGTAGGGCACTATGGCCTACAAGAGAATGTCTTTTGGCTTATCTAATGTTGGTGCCACATTTCAAAGGGCCATGGATATGGCGTTTCATAGTCTAATTCAGAATTTTTTGCTTGTTTATCTAGATGACATAACAGTATATTCTAAAAATGCAGATGAACACTTATCACATCTCAAGCAAGTTTTTGAAAAATGTAGAGAGTATGGTATATCCCTCAATCCGAAAAAGAGTATATTTGTTGTTCATGAAGGTAAACTATTAAGACACATAGTTTCAAAGCAAGGGATTACTATTGGCCCTGAGAGAGTCAAATCCATACTTAAGTTGCCATTACCCAATCATAAGAAGGGTCTGCAGAGCTTTTCAGGTAGAATCAACTTTTTTAGAAGGTTCATACCTGATGTTGCAAATTTCTTACAGCCTTTGACTGTCATGCAAGAACAATGCAATTTTCAGTTGGACTAAAGAAGCCAAAAATAGTTTTGAAGCAATCAAAGAAGCTTTA
The DNA here is from genome assembly GCA_007258455.2 of Sequoia sempervirens. Lineage (NCBI taxonomy): Eukaryota > Viridiplantae > Streptophyta > Pinopsida > Cupressales > Cupressaceae > Sequoia > Sequoia sempervirens. The sequence continues at coordinate 200,248,966 of VDFB02271358.1, forward strand.
GCATCAACCCCAACACTGGTAAATCTATATTTCTCAAAGGATTTCATTTTGTATGCTTTTGGTAGCATTAGTTCAATTTCTTCTATACTGGTTCAGAAAAATAATGATGATTTAGAGCAGCCAATAGCCTTTTTCAATCAAGGTCTAGCTGATTATGAGTAGAAATATACATTTGTTGAGAAACATGTTCTTGTTGTAATTAGAAGTTTGAAGAAATTTAAGCCTCTAATCTCTAACAATAAGATACATGTTATGGTTGCACACCCTAGTGTGAAAGAATTTTTGCTAAATAAAGACCTGAGTGAGAAAAGAGCAGGGTGGATCACAAGAGTTATGGAGTTTGATGTTGACATCAAAATCACAAAACTTGTCAGAGGTAGAGGACTTTGTGAAAATTTAGCCTCAACTCCTGAAGATGAACAAAAATGAAAATCAGAGACTATTTTAGTCAATGATAATGAGCCTCAAAATGTTGTACCTGTCTTGAATGCAAGCTGGGTTGAAGATATGACCCATTTTTTACAGACTAGTGAATTTCCACTAGGATTGGATAGAGCTATATGAAGATACTTCAGATTGCAATCAATTCCATATGTGCTCATTGATAATATTCTTTTGAGGAAAGATTTGAATGGTGTTTTATTAAGGTGTATTGACATTGATCAAATAGAAAAAGTGTTTCATGAGTTGCATGATGGAACTTTTGGAGGTCACTTTGCTCCAAGAATGTCAACATGGAAAATTATGAGAGTCGGTTATTACTGGCCAATCTTATTTAAGGGTGCCCATGCTTGGGCAAAGAAATGTGTAAAATGTGCTCTTTTTGTAGGAAAAGAGAGGCTGCCAGCTTTGCCTCTGCAGCAGATTCAGGTTGAGCAGCCCTTAATAAGATGGGGCATTGACTTTATTGGACCAATAAATCCACCCTCCAGTGCTGGTCACAAGTGGATGCTTACAACCACTGACTATTTTACACGTTGGACAAAAGCAGTAGCTTTGAAAGAAGCTAATGAATCTTCTGTTCTGAACTTTTATGAGGACAAAGTAACCAGTTTTGGAGTTCCTGATTCCATTATTTCAGATAATACTCTTGCATTTGTGGGATTAAGAGTTACAGATTGGGCAGTTGTTATCATAGAATCTAGCAACGCTTGTTCCACAGATAACCCCCTACAAAACTTGTTCGTTTTCTAGGTTCCTGAAGTTTAAGCATGCAAAACGAGGTGATTTTCAATCCACCTCAAAGTGCATTTCAAAGCTTCAAACAGTCACTTTGAGCATCCCCCTATGTTTTCCTCGTGAAGACCTTCGAAATGAGTACCTTCACGAGCTCTCATTGTTGATACTTAGTAAAATTGTGAAAAGTGCAGTTGTCTGAAAAAACAGTGCTCTACATCTTTTTGGAAAATTGAGTAAGTGGTAAAAGTGCAAGGGCGCCAAAAATTAGCGCCCCTGTACTTAAGTGATTTTTGTTTTGGTGCAATGGCGCTAATTTTTAGCACCCTTGCACTTTTCTTTTAGACTTAGCCAATTTTTTACTATGGCATTATTTTTAGCACCTTTGCACTTTTTCTAGACTTAATCATTTTTTGTGCAATGGTGTTGAATTTTAGCACCTTTGCACTTTTCTTCTAGACTTAGCCAATTTTTTACTATGGCATTATTTTTAGCATCTTTGCACTTTTTCCAGACTTAGTCATTTTTTGTGCAATGGTGCTGAATTTTAGCACCCTTGCACTTTTCTTCTAGACTTAGCCAATTTTTTACTATGGCATTATTTTTAGCACCTTTGCACTTTTCTTCCAGACTTAGCCAATTTTTTACTATGGCATTATTTTTAGCACCTTTTCACTTTTTCCAAACTTAGTCATTTTTTGTGCAATGGTGTTGAATTTTAGCACCTTTACACTTTTGGCAGCTTTTAACTTAGTCTCTTCAAACTTGCTCTATTTCCATTCCGGACCCCGTTTCTTCGCTCCTGCATTGTTTTCCATGCCTAGTTGCTCTTTTCACACTTGCTCAACATCGTTTCTCACTTCACGCTTCCCAATGCTACTTTTTCTACTAACACCTATTGATTCACCATCCTTGCAGTTTCTCTCCAGATCTTGTCAAGTGATCCTGAAGCTAATGTCCTTTGATCTTAGTTCTTCCAGATGACACATTCATGCCAAAGACCAGGAAGAAATATGAAGACTTCTGCGCCCAAGCAAGGAAACATGAAGATTCATGATCTCCAATGTTAGACTTTCTAATGCGTCCCTTTGTGCATCTTGTAAATAGTTTTTGACATCTTAAATGTCATTTTCTAGAATGTAATTACACTAATATCTGAGATGTAGTTTCATGAAAACAAATTACATTTTGACTTTAGTCAAAGTTAGGTGAAATTTTCCTAAATTAGCTCACCTAACTTTCCTAGATTTACTCTTCCCTCTCTTTTATAAATATGAGGGATTTCTATTGTAATAGGGGCCTTCAGTTTTTGCAATGAAGTCCTGCTCAATTTGCAACAAATTGTTGAACTTTGTGGTCATGTTTTGTGAATCTAAATTTGATCAATAAAGGAATAAATTGCATACCATACTTTGAGTTGGATCGATTGTCTCTTGAATTTGATTGAGATTGGTGGTGATTAGTTTATGAAATCTGAAGGACTTCAAGTGATTCTTTTGGACTTTGTGTCACATTTCTAACTTGAATTTGTGTTTATGTTTTAATGTTTTGGTTGAAATATCTACAAGACTTTGAGCTTGTAATCTCTCATGTTGTTCGAATGAATTGTTGCATCTAAGAAGACTTTGTGCTTCTAATGCGACAAACTATATTGTTCTCACAGATCTGTAGTTGAAAAGACTACGAAACGACTTTGTGCCTTCGTAAGCCTTACTTGTTTCCATTTTTCTTTTGTTATAATCTTATCTGATACCTCTAATTTGTGCTTTTCCAAGATAGGGAATCAGTTATACTACTTTTGGTAGGTTTCTAGTACTTTGAATTAAGAACATTTTCAGTTGTAAAGCATTATACACATCTTCTCTGAAAAAAGAGAGAATGGTGAATGCGACATGCACCCCCCACTTTGTAAATACTGTAAATATTTTGTAAATACTCTAGTTGGTTTCTAATTGTAAGAATAGCACCTCCCCTTGCTAAGAGGAGAGATTGAATCTCACATAGTTGTGGCTGAAGTCCTAGTTGTGTAATCTATTGAAAAAGTTGATTACATAATTTTCACCCAACAATTTTTTGGCGACTCCACTGGGGACAAGATATGCATTCGAAAGCCTCACGCTTTCTTTTGAAGTATACCCGTGTCCTTTTTCATTGTAATTTATTTTCTTGTAATTTTTTCAAGCTTTCACTAAGGACATGTAAATGGCTATTCAAGGTCCTTGGGGAAATGCTTTTGGTCCGTTGAGTCTAGCTCTACCCCTACATGCTCTTCCTGGAGGCTCACGAAAGAACTTTTCCAAGTTTTTTGGTGATGGACAACAACATCCTGATGAGCACATTGTTGCTTTCTACATTGCTTGTGGATTTCATGGTGTTGAATACAAAGATGTATCTGTAAGGCTATTTGTGGAGACTCTCCAAGGTGACACTATAGATTAGTTTTATCATCTCGCACCAAGTACCATTACAAACTAGGCAACTCTCATAGCCAAGTTTGAAGGAAGGTTCAAACCTCCTGAAGACGCTTAGGCTTTGTTGGCTCACCTCACCCAGTTTAAGAAGGAATCTCACATGCCTATGTGCAAGTTCATTGCTCACTTTAACAAGTTGACATGAAGAATTCCAACTGTTGCTCAACCTACAGCTGAGAATTTGAAATGTTTCTTTGTAAATGCGCAAGTGCCAGAGGTTGGTTTCCTATTGAGAAGAGCATCCCTAGCTACTCTTGCAATTATACAAACCTTGGCAATAGAAAATGAAGATGATCTCATTCTTGTTGGGCAAATAAAAATTGAATCAAATGAATCTGAAGAAATCCCTTCTTTGGAGTTATTTTCTTCCATCACAAGGACGGATCCTATGGTGCAAAGGTTGGTAAATGAGCTACTTTTCCTCAAAAAGCAACTAGCTCATAATTTTGATGTTGGGAATCAACACAAGTTATCTTCACCTCCGAAGAGGCTTTCTCTTGAGGCACCATTAGTAAAAGCAGTAGTGAAGCATCCTAACTCCAATCCAAGTGATCTCGCTATTCTCTTCTGAGAAAAGGAAGCAGACATAGTTGGTGACTCCCATTTCTGGTTTATGCAGTCTCAAAAAGCCATTGATGAAAAGTAGAAGGATGAAAGTCATTTTTCTGAAGTTCAAGTGAATGAAGATGATCTTGTCTTGAGATCTGAAAAGATGGACATGCATGAAGGTCTCAGTCAAGTTGAAAAGAATGCATCTATGTTTCGAGGTCATGAACTTGAACACGTGTTGCATAAAAGAACTTCCCAAAGGCATGATGAGGATCTTCTTATAAATAATTTAGATTTTCCCAATTTTGAAGATGGTGAACATCTTATTGAGGTATGCAGTGTAGTCATATCTTCATCTGAATCACATGAAGGAGATCATTATGATCAACATGAGGTTGCCATGGTTGATGAATTAGTTGTTCAAGTAACAACTGGTAAGAAGCATTCAATCTTTGAAAGATCAAGGGAATGTCCCATAAGACATCTTGCTTGGTTGGAGGCCAATGGGAAGACAAAGGTTCCACTTGCACCTGTGCGTGAAGATAAACTTGAGGATGTAGCTAAAGATGTATTTGTAGATGTGCAGGAGCAGTCTAGATTCGATGATTCATTTTGGAGCAATAGTATATTTGATATATTTTTAGAGGTAGTTGAACTTGTTCATTTCTTTCATGAAGCAATGCCTCAACTTCATCTAAATGTAGCTACTAATGATCATGGAAGGTATTGCAAGTTGTTAAAGAAAGGCAACTATTTTGTTGAACCTGTGAACAGTTTCATTTGAGAAGGTTTCAATGATGGCTAGTTTTAATTAGGTAGGTTTTTACATTTTCAATAAGTGCATTTGCATAGGTTTGCAATTTGTTTTCATAGATTTGTTTTTATCGTCGTCGTCTGACTCCAAGCCCAATGGATAGATAAAGGCACTTGAATTCTAGATTTCTTCTCCCTTCATTCATTTCAAAGAATGGTTTTAGGAAGATCCCTAGCAGGAGCTAGTTGTTATCACGGAATCTAGTAGCGCTCATTCCACAAATAACCCCCCTACAAAACTATTTTGTTTTCTAGGTTCGTGAAGTTCAAGCATGCAAAATGAGGTGATTTTCAATCCACCTCGAAGTGCATTTCAAAGCTTCAAATAGTTAGTTTGAGCATCCCCCTACATTCGCCTCGTGAAGATCTTTGAAACGAGTACCTTCGCGAGCTCTCACTGTTGATACTTAGTAAAATTGTGAAAAGTGCAGTTGTCTAAAAAAGCAGCGCTCTACTTCTTTTTGGAAAATTGAGTAAGTGGTAAAAGTGCAAGGGCGCCAAAAATTAGCGCCCCTGCACTTAAGTGATTTTTTTTTTGGTGCAATGGCACTGATTTTTAGCGCCCTTGCACTTTTCTTTCAGACTTAGCCAATTTTTTACTATGGCATTATTTTTAGCACCTTTGCACTCTTTCCAAACTTACTCATTTTTTGTGCAATGGTGCTGAATTTTAGCACCTTTGCACTTTTCTTCTAGACTTAGCCAATTTTTTACTATGGCATTATTTTTAGCACCTTTGCACTTTTTCTAGACTTAGTCATTTTTTATGCAATGGTGCTGAATTTTAGCACCCTTGCACTTTTCTTCTAGACTTAGCCAATTTTTTACTATGGCATTATTTTTAGCACCTTTGCACTTTTTCCAAACTTAGTCATTTTTTGTGCAATGGTGCTGAATTTTAGCACCTTTGCACTTTTCTTCCAGACTTAGCCAATTTTTTACTATGGAATTATTTTTAGCACCTTTGCACTTTTTCCAGACTTAGTCATTTTTTATGCAATGGTGCTAAATTTTAGCACCTTTACACTTTTGGCAGTTTTTAACTTAGTCTCTTCAAACTTGCTCTATTTCCATTCCGGACCCCGTTTCTTCGCTCCTGCATTGTTTTCCATGCCTAGTTGCTTGTTTCACACTTGCTCAACATCGTTTCTCACTTCACGCTTCCCAATGCTACTTTTTCTGTAACGCCTATTGATTCACCATCCTTGCAGTTTCTCTCTAGATCTCGTCAAGTGATCCTGAAGCTGATGTCCTTTGATCTTGGTTCTTCCAGATGACACATTCATGCAGGAAACCAAGAAGAAATATGAAGACTTCCATGCCCAAGCAAGGAACCATGAAGATTCCTGATCTCCAATGTTAGACTTTCTGATGCATCCCTTTGTGCATCTTGTAAATAGTTTTTGACATCTTAAATGTCATTTTCCAAAATGTAATTACACTAATATTTGAGATGTAGTTTCATGAAAAAAAATTACATTTTGACTTTAGTCAAAGTTAGGTGAGATTTTCCTAAATTATCTCACCTAAATTTCCTAGATTTACTCTTCCCTCTCTTTTATAAAAATGAGGGATTTCTATTGTAATAGGGGCCTTTAGTTTTTGCAACGAAGTGCTGCTCAATTTGCAACAAATTGTGAAACTTTGTGTTCATGTTTTGTGAATCTAAATTTGATCAATAAAGGAAGAAATTGCATACCAGACTTTGCATTGGATCGATTGTCTCTTGAATTTGATTGAGATTGGTGGTGATTAGTTTATGAAATCTGAAGGACTTCAAGTGATTCTTTTGGACTTTGTGTCACATTTCTAACTTGAATTTGTGTTTATGTTTTAATGTTTTGGTTGAAAGATCTACAAGACTTTGAGCTTGTAATCTCTCATGTTGTTCGAATGAATTGTTGCATCTAAGAAGACTTTGTGCTTCTAATGCAACAAACTATATTGTTCTCACAGATTTATAGTTGAAAAGACTACGAAACGACTTTGCGCCTTTGTGAGCCTTACTTGTTTCCATTTTTCTTTTGTTATAATCTTATCTGATACCTCTAAGTTGTGCTTTGCCAAGATAGGGAATTAGTTGTACTGATTTTGGTAGGTTTCTAGTACTTTGAATTAAGAACGTTTTCAGCTGTAAAGCATTATACACATCTTCTCTAAAAAAAGAGAGAATGATGTATGCGACATGCACCCCCCACTTTGTAAATACTATAAATATTTTGTAAATACTCTAGCTAGTTTCTAATTGTAAGAAGGGTGCCTCCCCTTGCTGAGAGGAGAGATTGAATCTCACATAGTTGTGGTTGAAGTCCTAGTTGTGTAATCTATTGAAAAAGTCGATTACATAATTTTCACCCAACAGCAGTAAGACATGGAATCCATTTGAATACCTCTTCAAATTATTACCCACAGGGCAATGGTTTGGCTCAAAGTACAAATAAAAATCTGATCAGGATTATTAAAAGAACCATGGAGGAGAATTAGAGAGTTTGGCACACCAAATTGAAATCTTCTCTATTGGAAGATAGAATAACCCCTAAGAGGTGAATTGGAAATTATCCATATGTATTGGTTTATGGAAAAGAGGCAAGACTACCTATATCTATAGAGCTGCTAGCTCTTGAAATTGTACATCAATTGGAGATGTTCGAAGAACAGGACCCAATTTCCATTAGATATGTTGAGATCATGGAGCTTGAAGAGACAAGAGATAAGGCAATGAAGTCTTTAGAGTATCATCAGCTCCAAACAAAGAGAATCTTTGATAAGAAAGCTACATCTAGAATTTTCAAAGAGGGTGATGTTCTCAAGTGGGATGTGCTAAAAAGTAGGCCAGGTAAACATTCAAAGTTTGACAACTTTTGGAATAGCCCATTTGTAATCACTGAATGCAAGGAGCATAATGCATTCCAATTATCAAAGATGGATGGAAAAATCTTTTCAATCCCAGTTAATGGGATTCACCTCAAACATTGTTTTGAGGTATGACTTACCTTCACACATATTAGGTTAGGTTTTATGCTTTCAATAAAGTGTTGTTGCACTATAGTTTAATTGCAAGTTCCATTCCCTAAGTGCTTTTTAGTACAACTAGATAGTTTTCCTTTCTGCTATTTTTTTTCAATAATACCAAGGTGTCAATCATATTGTCAAGTTTGAGTTACAAGAATTTTGAATATGTTTTCCTAAGTTTCAGCCTAGTTTCTGAGTGACTCCATGCCCAAGGATAGGTCTAAGCAACTGGTCAAAATGTTTAGCAAGCAAACATGCAACAAATGTCGCCAAAAATGTTACTAGATTTTCACTCATAAACTCAATCAAGTGGAGTTTATTGATTTTAAACTAAGAAAATGAGGTACATTTTATTAACTTTCCTACGTTACATTTAGATGTATAAATGGAACAATCCAAAAAATATTACAATTACAAATTATTATTACATTCATACACATGCATGTAATGAATCAAAGGTTATGGTCTTTTCAAGAAAAAAGTAATCTTTATTGAATGTGAAGTGGTCATTATCTCACACAAGTCATGAGATTAACTTAACTTATTCAATACAAATTATGAACAATATATACATGAATAAGAAAAAGCAATGAATGTGCATAGAAGGAAAGTAACCAGCCATTGCCTGTGAATGACTAGTCTTGATTGGTGCTATTGTGTTCTATTGTTGTCCCAAGCTTCATCTTTTTCTCCTAGTTCTTGTTCCTAAAAAAGAAATATGCAATGGTATTAGAGAAATGTTGTAAGCAATGACTGATTGCAAACATTATATACACATTCACCCTATGCATATATACACTGATCATAATGTGCATTAAGTAAGCTAAGTGCATATTTTAGGTGTCCTATGAAACCATCAAAATGTAAACACACCTAAAATATACATGTTTTTCTAACTTATTTGCTTCATGTGCAGCTACAGGTGTAATCATGTCTTTGTCTTATTCATCTTAATTCAGCATGTGGGTTAAAACGAGGCTCCCACAAGGGTTGAGCCTGGCATTCTGAGTTATCAAATAATGAGCTCATTTGAGCTTATTTAAGAGGGAAATACAACCTTAAAAGTTTCTGATTAAGGAACAAGCAGGTTTTGAAGGGACCCTAAAACCCTTAACAGTAAATAAGAGAAAGATACAGCATCAAAAGGAACATGATAAAAACTAGACATCTACCATCAAAGAAGAAAACAAGGAACCATCCCAAGGAAACACAACAAAAAGCCAACAAAAGTCCAGCCACTAGGCCAGATTCCTAAGGATATTCGTTGCCTCCTTCTCGAGTTTGTTCATATTTAAAGCAAATTTATTAATCTCATGAATGTTAACAAGAGCTTGGTCAGCCTTCCTCTTCAAGTTCTCTCTGGTTCTTTTACTTGGCCCCACGCCTTCCACCTGGCTTTCCTCTTTCTCAACATCCACATACACAGCAGTCCTAACCTGATAAGCATTTTCCAGATTATCAACCATCATATTCATGGTCTTTGCAGTAGATTTTAAAATTTTGTGGCTCATTTCCAAAACCTTGTGGATAGAATCTTTTATGTTCTTCATCTTTTCCTCCATACCAGAAAGCTTTCCATCATGGTTACTCTTAAATTGTTGCAAATCCTCAACTGTTTTCTTGAGGCAATCCACCATGTATTTCTTTTCTTCCTCAATCCATAAGTCGGTGGCCTTATCTATGTCTCTGTTATTATTGTCATTCTTTTTAGCCTTTTCTAGTTTACTGTTCATAGCCCTCTGATTCAATTTAAGATCCTTAATCTCAAAAAACACCAATTTGATTAATCGGAAGAAATCCACAGACCCATTATGAGCAATAGCAAGAATGTCATCAAGAAATTCATGTTTAGCTTTAAAGTAATGGTCATCCACCTTGAGTTCACCGAGATAATGAGGCCTATCCTCTATGTTAGTGGTAGGGTAGTTGGAGTACTCTAGTGAGGGGGTCGACTGTGAATCATCCTGATTAGTATCATAAGAGGGATCCTCTGAGACCTTTCTCTTACCCTTCTCCTGGGGAGAGACACTAGAATTACCTTTCCCCTTAATTGCATTCCTTCCACTGGAAGAAGGGGTCTCATGGGATAGAGCCGACATAACTTTGAAATTTCATAAATTAAATTAAGCAAACCCCCATGGAGAATAGAATGCCTAATTTGATTCTGACTATAGTTCTAAAGACTAGCATTCAGAGAGGTAGCAAGATAGAAAGGGAAAGAAACCCTAACCTAATGTTGGAAATGGTTGAGGAGCACAAAATGGTACCCAAATACCCTATTGTAACGACCATCCAGGGTAATGTACTCCATAAGCACTTTCAACAACTTCCTCCAATGCGAGACGATCTTCATTGAATCGTAACTACTTTTGGTAGTCCTTCATAGATCCTCCTTTTCCTTTTTTGTCTTTGGAAATTTTTGCACAGCCTAGTCAAAGAGTTTCCTATCCCTGTAAAACTTGATGTCCTAAATGGAAAGCCCCATAACCTCAACAATTAACTACTCATCAATAGCAACCTTTCTTCCAGACAAATTAATCTTGCCATCCTTTCATTCCTTGGCAAAAAACCTAGTGACGTTTGAGTCCCAGCCATGGAGTTTTTCTATATAATTGGTTATCCCACCCTTCTCCAGTAGCTCCCAAACCTTAGTGTTACTTCTTAGCTCCTCACAATCCGTCAGTTCCACCCTGTGACACTCACCACCCATGTTGGTAGAATTGCAGGCCTGTTCAAAAGACTCCAAAAAACCAATTAAGCTAGTAATCAAAATACCCAGAAAGCATGCGAAGTATAAAAAATCATAATAGTAATTAATATTATTGTGCTTCAACCAATGATGAAGAATTATTGAATAGTAGTCCTGAGACTGCATGACAAGACACTCAACACCCATAATCATATGTTGGTAGGGGGAATTTGAACCTTCCCATGAATTCGATCATACATTAATAAGGCAGTGACATCAACCTCCAGCTCATCACTCCTTTGCCACATTACCTTATCCTTCGCCTGAACTCCCTTATTAGCAAAAAATTCTACCACTGTGTTAATTTCCCTATATGCATGGGAAATAAAGCAAGATTGAAGACTTGAAATGCCCCTATGGCTTCAACAATGTGGTTGGTATGGGTACCCAAGGGGAGAGCCACCACTATAATAAAAAATTCATTCTCATCCCTTATCACTCCCCCACACCCAGCTGGCCCAAGATTATCCTTGGCCACCCCATCAAAGTTGATTTTTACCCAACCAGGAGGAGGGAGGTTCCAATGGATTGCATCTCTAGGCCCCTTAGTGGGTTTAAGAGGAGAAGAAATATCAACATTAATCTTCCAAGCATCAAAAACTCTAAGCTCACAATCTTGGTATCTAACCTTTTCATTAGCCTTGATTTTGCTATTGAGAAAATTGAGATTCTCTCTCACAGCTCTGATAATTTTACCAAAAACAATTTCCTCTGAAAGAACTGAATCCTAGAAGATTCTATTGTTATGCTCTTTCCAAATTCCCCATGCAAGGTGAGGAAAAATGTATCTCCAAAGCAGATTCAACACTTGATTGCTAGAAGGAGCCTTCCACTGGCTATAAAAGTCCAAGATAGATCTAGGAAAAACCCAGCTGAGATCCCACAGTTGTAAAATATTGCACTAGATGTCATAGGAAAAAGGACAAAGGAGAAAGATATGTGAATATTTCTCAGCCTCTGCATAGTAAAGATAACATATGTTAGGAAAAGAGAAGCCACGCTTACAGAGATTGTCATTAGTTAACAGTTTATTTTGAAGAAGGATCCACACAAAGATGTTGACTTTAGGTATAAGTTTGTGCACCCATGCCTTTGCCCACACGGGAGAAGGGGAGGAATGATAACATGAGGCCACCACCGAAGAAACATAATAGATCCCTGAGGAGGACAACTTCCAGACCAAAGAATCCCCCTGGCCCTATGAACTAAGCACAACAGAGTTAAGGAGAGACTGCAGGGGGAGAAGGTCCAAACTAATAGTAGAGATACCAACCCACTGATCATTCCTCCAATAGTCTCCAACAAAGGTACCAAATTTGGCTTTGCACTCCTCCATATGATTCCTAAAGATAGGGATACTACAAAGAGGTTCATTCCCGATCCACTGGTCTTCGCAAAACAATATTTTTTTACCATCTCCATGTTTCCAAATTGCACCTTTACCAGCAAGATCCCTAGCCTTAATGAAATTATTCCAAAGGGTTGAAGCAAGAGGGAGATTCTGAGAACTAAGAAAATATCTGATGGAGTCAACTCCCCGCAAATATTTACTATGCCAGATAGCATTCCATTCATGGACATCAGCAAAGGTTCTCCAGACCTATTTCACCAAGAGAGTTTTATTAAAACTCTAATGTTCCTCAGACCAAGACCCCCATACTTTTTGAGTTTGCACACATTATCCCAAGCAACCAGTAGAATCCTCTTCTTCTCCTCAACCCCAGACCAAAGGAAACATTTTTGAATCTTTTCAATAATTCCAGTAAACTTGGAAGGGATCTTAAGCAAACTTAGAGCATAAACATGCAAATTCTGAAGTGAAGCCTTTAGCAACATAACTTTACTAGCTTGACTAAGAAGGGATCCTTTCCAACCACCCAACTTCTGATTAAACCTATCCATAAGAAAAATCCAAAAAGATTTCAGAGGTTTGGTTCCCAAAGGAAGCCCCAAGTAAACGGAAGGAAGAGAATTAACAGCATAGCCTAATATGTCTGCAATCTTCCTTTTCCTAGGTTCTGGGGTGTTGAAAAAGAAAAGAGAAATTTTCATCCAATTAATTTTTTTCCTTGAAGCTTCCTCATAAAGCACAAGGGAACTTTTTAGAGTTCTGGCTTCTCCAATTGTTGAGCTTCCCATAAGAATGGAGTCATCAACGAATTGCTGATGTGAACAGGCAAGATTAGCCGAAGACGATTTTAACCCTTTTAGACTCCCTTCCATCACTTTTTTGTGCAAAAGCCTTCCCAGACTTTTTGCCATCAAGGTAAAGAGAATAGGAGAGACATGATCTCCTTGTCTTACACCTCTAGAGACTTTGAAAAAATGGGAAGGAGATCCATTGATAATGACAGCAGTGCTGGTAGTTGAAATCATTTCCCATATCAGCTGCAGAAATCTCTCTAAAAACCAAAAAGCTTTTAAAACTTTCATCAAGAACTCCCAATCCACCCTATCATAGGCCTTAGACATATCCAGCTTAAGTAAAAAACCTTGGTTTTTTTAGACTTCTAAAGAATGGATATTCTCATGAACCATAATGATGGAATCCAAGATTTGTCTGCCAGGGACAAATCCATTATGCTGAGGAGAGCCCCAAGAAGCCTAGTGGTAACCACTTTAGAAATGATTTTGTCAAAGGAGTTGCATAAGCTAATCAAGCGGGAGAAATCAAAAGCATCAGCACTAGGGAACTTGGGGATAAGAACAATAAACATAGCATTAAGCTCTTTCAACAAATTCTTGGATCCAAAAAACTCTTTAACATTAACCACATCATCAGCAACTATCTCCCAAAAGACTTGGAAAAAGAACATAGGGAACCCATCAGGACCAGGGGCCTTATTACCTTCAAAAGAAAAAATAGCCTTTCTAACCTCTACCGGTGAAGGGATAGCAGTCAAAGATCTATTTTGATGCTCATTCAGAATGTTGGGGATAGCATCAATGAGGGTTTGTTTAGCATTCACATCCAACCTCTCTTCTGCAGATAAAAGGTTAGCAAAGAACTGGATGGCCTCATTCCTAATCTCATCCTCCTTTTCAATTTTGACACCATTCTTCAAAATATGAGTGATACGATTAGACGCCCTATGTTTCATAGTAGTCATGTGGAAGAACCCAGTGTTCTTATCCCTAGATGAAAGCCAAACCGATCTTGATCTTTGTTTCCAATAATCCTCTTCTTTTGATATAATATCATGATATTTTATGAGGATTTCATTTTCTCTGGATAGGAAGTCCCACATAACCATCTTTCTGAATTCTATCCTTTAAATCAGACTGAATAGTGGACTTAGTAACAAAAATGTCTCCAAAAACTTCCTTATTCCAAATTCGGACCTTGGTTTTGACCTTGTTGAGCTTTTTAGCCACCAGAAACATAGCAGTACCACTAACCTTTATATTCCACCAATCTTGAATGCAATTAAAGATATTAGGATGAGATAGCCACATTCTTTCAAATCTAAAAGGGAAGTTTCTTTTACCTGACATAGAGTCAGCCACAAAACTTATAGGGAAATTATCTGAGCCAATTCTAGAAAGAGCATTTAAAGAACAGAAATAATCCTTCATCCAATTATTCAAAATTAAGGCCCTATCAAGCCGAACTTGGATAAGATCATTCCCAGCGCTCCTGTTAGACCAAGTTTAGGTAGCCCCCTTATGGTCCACATCATGCAAATAATGGGAGTTGATAAAATCCTTCAGGTCCAATTTACTATCCATCTATATTTGAGAACCCCCAATTTTTTCCGACACAAGCAGCGGAGTGTTAAAATCTCTCATAATGATCCAATTCTCATTAGGGAAGCATAACCTAAAAGACTCAAGCCTTTCCAAAAACTCCTCACATTTTTATTGTTGGGGGAATAGATATTAGATAGAATTCAGCTAAAATCATCTCTGATATTCCTGAATCTAGTAGCCACATGATTGGCATCTTCCCAAATCGGAGTACCATGAAGATGATCCTAATTTGAAAAAGTCACTAAACCTCTAGAAGCCCCCTCTGAACTTCTACCCTGCACACCACAATTCTTGAAAATCTTAATCTTTTCCACTCTATCGTTAGGCATCTTGGACTCCTGAACAATTAAAATATCTGGTTTATGGTCCCTAGCAAAATTGTGCAAAATATCTTGTTTATGGGAACTGTTTAGCCCCCGAATATTCCATGACATGAACTTCATTTCTTTAATGGGGTATTGCTTTGACAAATCTCTGGGATGGTTCTTTGAACCCCATCAACAATATTTTGGATGCATTCCTGTTCTCTATACCACTTTGTTGATTTTCTACCCGAACTTCTCTGGAATCCACAATCCGCTTTTGATCTATTTCTTGTAGAAACCCACACTGTGTTGTTCCCTTTTTTTCTCTTCTTCTTCTCAACTTTTGTATATGAGCTATCATCATCAAGGTCTAGGTCCTCAAGTCCCATGAATTCTTTCCCATCCATGAAATCATCTTCAGCAGCAAATTTATTGACCAAAGAATACCCCACGTCATTCCTCACCTTACAGGTATCCACAGAATTCCCAAAAGTGGATTTCACAACCTCCGGAGAAATTTGAGAACTATCCTAGAAAGAAGAATGAATGATCTTATCCCTAGACTCCACAGAGCCCTTCTCACCACTTGCTTTACTTCCTACTTCTTGACCAAAACAAGATGTTTCCTCTAAATCCTCTGCTATAGTTTATGGAACCCACTTTTCTAAGTTCAGGCTTTCATCTTGCTTTTCAATGCTCCCTCCTTCTGTCTTTTCATCCTTCCCCTAGGATCCCTTAGTTCTTGAGTCCAAAGCTTCTTTGTTATGATCATTAACATCTCCTTCTGAAACTTCGAGTTTGTCAGAACCTTTCAAAGGCTCCTTGGCATTATTAGCTCCCAGACTGGGGTTTTGGCACTCCCCACTATTTTCCTAACCATTCCCAGATATTTTCTTCTCACCTATATTCACATCTTCTAGGGGTTTCTCCAATGTTTTAGCCCTCCATATCTTGGTCTCCTTGGAAGTCGTCTTAGCATCAGGCTTAGACACATTGCTTGGGCATTTCCTTGCCCAATGCCAAAAATTTTTACAAGTAAAACACACAAAAGGAAGAGTCTCAAACTCTATACTCTTAACCCACTTTCCAAGTTTTGACACAATTTCTATAGATGATGGCAAGTCAATAGACTGAGTGATACCCACATAGATTCTGGAAAAAACTAGCCTTTTTTTGGATGAAGTCATGGCGTCTATGGATAACAACTCCCCAAAGGAGCTAGCAATTCCCCTAAAAACATCCTCATTCCAATACTCCAATGGTAAACCTGGTAAATGAACCCACACAAGCACCACTTCAAAAGAAGCATCCGAGAAGTCCATTTTCGGGGACCACTTCTTAATAGCCAAGGATGACTTGCCAATGACCCAAGGGCCACCACACAGAACTATTAGCTTGTTCTCTTCACAGGAAAAAGCAAAGGAGAAGAAACCCTTGGGCAGAGCCGCAACCTCAACTTGACCTTTAGCTTCCCACCAACAATGATGCCATTAGAGAAATGTTATGATCAATCACTAGATCAGGTACAAGAATGGCATACGTCCCACTCGAAGGGACCAAAATATTGCTAATTGAAGGAAAGATTGAATTACCAACAAGCTTGGTTCCAAACAGCGAAACCCACTTCCTCTTTGAATTCTCTCATGACTAGTCTCTCGAAACCTTATCCATGCCCTGGTTTTCCAGACACTCAGACCCACTAGACCCACCATTCAGAGAAGAGCTAGAGAACAACTTACCTTCTGAAGCCACCTTACCACCTGGGTCCCCTCGCTTCTCCAGGCCCTAGTCCTCGAAGCCGCTCCCTCCTGCTCGTCGACTGCATTCTCCCTTGCCGCATCCCCAGAAAGACCACCCCCCAGCACAAACCTAACTGCCTTCGAACCAGACACCCATTGCAACCTTAAAAGTTATCATATCAACATGACATGGAATGATAGAGAACAGGCATACATAATGCCTTATTTACAAAATCAATGATAACAACTGAAGTGGTTCAAGAAGCTTCAAGAACACCTTCATTAGAAGCATTCAAGTGCATAGAATAAATGACAACAAACAGCAAATGATATACACAAAATGTTATGATGGCTGAGTGCAACCTTGAATAGTAAGCAGTGATAAGAGATTAGTTTAACAGTGACTTGCAAGTTAACAGTGTACAAGATCACAAGGGATCACTGGATCATTGTCTACAATAATGTTAGTAGCAATCATCTACAAGTAGCTAGTATATTTATTGCTATGTACATTGTTATCCAATTGAAAGTTCATTACACGAAAGTCTACAAAGCAATAAATGTAGTAGACATAATACTGTCAAACATTGCTTGTACATGGACAGGAGACTGTTTTGATCTCACTTTTCTCCTATCAGCATATTATGGTAAATGATATGGCATAGTAATTGTAGTCATCTTTATCAAGTACAGTTTTCAGAATAGGAGATAGCAAAACAACCATCTATTAGAATTTTTTAAAGCTATAACAAGTCAGAAGAAAATGGGAATATCCAGATGTATCAATTCAAAGAAATTGATGCCTGAAGATGAAAGTATGAAACTCTCGATTAAGAATGAGGAGCCACAAAGGGAAAAAATGAAGATGGCTCAACTTTTGAGCTCATTTTCAAAAGGTTGGTCATGAATGGTAAAGAATCAATTATATTATAAAAGAACAAAGGAGATTCAAAGCTATGTGAAAGTGGAAAACCCAGAATAGTTATTTCAGATTCAAGAACTTATACTGATGAATACAGAATATATTTATGAATATAGTGAGTGCATTAACTAAAAATGGAGTTGCGTCTACAAAAACCAGAAAGATATTTGTGTATTTTTCCAAAAACCTGAAATGTTTAAAAGTTGATGCAAGTTTTGCAAAGAAATAGTGAAAGTACAAATCTGAGAAGCCATGACCTCCAATTGGAAAATCCATAAAACTCAGATCAGCCATGAAGGAGAAAAATGCAGGCCAAGCCATGGCCATCTTGATGGAAATATACAAACTGGAAAAAGTATAAAGGCGTAGGTTTTTTAATAAACAAGTGAGAACAAGCCTCAAATATTTACAGAAAATGAGAGCTCGAGTGGTGCAAAGGGAGCTTACTTCACTTTCTAACATAGGAATTCTTTCAAAACCATGTATTGATAGCATCAAATCTTCTCAGTTTTCGACCTCAAGGTAGAAATATCAACAATATAAAAAGAATACAAAGACACATCAAAAACCTAGTTAGTCGCAGCCAGTGTTGATAATATGCAAAGAAGACATGAAGATAGCTTATTTTAGATTTTATTCCTTCATAAATGAGATTCAAAAGATAAAATATTATGTCTTTTCTTCATTTTGAGTTCAAATGGAGCATATTTTATACAGAAAAAGTTAAAGAAATAAAGATTTTTTGTGCAGATAAAACAACTTACCTAGTTCGGCCAAAATTTCTTCAGGATCTTCAGCAAAACTCTCCAGTTCAAATCCTTTGGCAGCACAATAAGAGGAACAAAATGAAAGCAAAATGAAACCCTGATGGCGGTGGTCATAGCTTCTCCAAGAAGTTTCTTGTGAAATGAAATAGTTTTCATTCTTTTTTCCCTTGTTTTAGGGTTGAAACCCTAAACTTTTTGATGTTGATAGACTTGTTTTCTTTTGCCTTATCTTTTTAATTAAATCAATGCCAACTATATGTAACCCAAGGCTTTTCAAATATGACTTAAGCATGTCTAAGTCATTTATGACTTAGTAAAAAAAAATTATTTGTCTACATATAGCCAAATACATGGAGGTAAAACTTTTATTTTTTGCATTGCATCATATTGTAAATGTTTGAATTTAAATGATGGATTATAAATCATTTAATTTAAACATTATCTTTACATGCAAGAAAATAGATTCATATGTCAATATGACTAAGTCATGGAGGAAACACAAAGATATGCTTTGAGTTATGATTTTGGAGAGCATATAGGGAGGTTGGAGTTTGTTTGCCAGCACATGGAGAATATTTAGGAAGCTCTTTATTTGCTTTTTGGAGCATTTTGAGAGCATATAGGCATTAATTTATTATGCCTTTATCTTTGAAATGGTCAAATTTGACCTTTTTCACTCTTTGGAGCTCATTTGTTGAAGATCGTGTTGCTATATTTTTGGCTTTTTGAAGCCATCCAACCCAAGAAGCTTCCAGCTCCTATTTTGGTGGAACCACTTGAGCTTGGCTACTTATGCCTTTTGTAACTCATTTTGAGTTAGTTCTTTTTATGCATTTTCTAGAGATTGTGACTTTAACAGTCATTTGCTACAGTATTGAGCATGCTTTGTAACTCAACACTTTGGAGTATGAAATACAAAATTTACTTTGGACACCATTGATGATCATATTTTTCCTTCTTGTTCTTGCAAGAAGTGTGCATTACCAAGTGATTGATCAAGTTGTTTGTGAAATTTTTTCTATTTTCCTATAACTTTGTCTCACAGATCATGCCTTTTCAGCAAAAGTAAAGTTATGCAGGTTATGAATTGTGTTAAAATTGCATATATACCTTTTCAATTTGTGAAAGTTGCCTTTCCTTTTTGAGAGTGTATGCAAGTCAGACCCTTTCATGAAACATTTATGCATAAAGTTACAATAACATGTTGTGCAGTGCAATATTTATCATCAATATTCAAGTGTATGTCAACCTGAATGTTTCATAGCTCATATTAGTTAGGTGTATCACAATAGGAAGTAATATTTACAACTTATAGATTTATTTATTTTCAGTAGTCCTTCTTCCCTTCTCCCTTCAAAAGAATCATTAGTTAGGTGATAACCAATAGGAAGTCGGCCTTCTCTGGAGGTTTGGTCTCATTCAAGGTATCCAATCCACACCTTGGGATCAATCCCATGTTTCACTATTGTTGTCAATCAGATTGCACCCGAACGCTTGAATAATTAAATTCAGCAATTTGTTGAAACATTGGATCAAACTCAAGTTGTGGGTGACCTATAACGAGATTGAACCTCTGAATTCTAGGTCGGCTTCCTATATGATTCTTAAATTAATAACTGGTAAATTGCTGGAAAAGGGATAGAAGTATGTAAAAATGTACGTAAAATTGTAGATTAATGGCGATGCACCTAATTGACAAAGACTTGCAATTATGATTCACAATAAACCTCTCAGTACTTCAATCTGCACAACCTGATTTGATAATCTAATCACTTGAATGCGTCAAAGAGAGGCTTTGACTTAACGCAATCTTGAGGGAAAACCTGGTTTTCACGACTAAACTAGTTGATCAATACATGCACAGTGTTTAACCAGTGAATTTAAATTAAACTACATACAGATATTTATGAAAGAGATAGAA
This sequence comes from Sequoia sempervirens, assembly GCA_007258455.2. Lineage (NCBI taxonomy): Eukaryota > Viridiplantae > Streptophyta > Pinopsida > Cupressales > Cupressaceae > Sequoia > Sequoia sempervirens. The sequence goes on from VDFB02271358.1 coordinate 200,269,140, forward strand.
AAATCAAAGGTTTCCAAACTGAAAACACAATAATCCTTCGATCAAATCCTACACAATAACGATGCCTAAAATCTTAAAGGAAAAATTTTGAAAATGCGGGAAAATAAAGGAATCTTCTGCTAAATAACACAATTTGAACCTATAAACCTGCTATTGTATTAATCTGAATATGAAAGTTGAGTTACAAGATGATTCACTTTGCATAATGCAAAGGCTGAAAAACAAGAACTAGAGGAAAAAGATAAAGTTTTTCCAATATATACAATGAGATGCAACTCTAAAGTGCATGAATATGAAACTAAAAGTCAATTTCAGTATAGAAATGATAACTCCAAGGCGAAATCCGAGCAAAAATAAATATCTCTGAAAAGAAGGCTCAAACTCATGCAAAAATGAGTGAACTCAGTCTCAAACTCGCAGTCATAATATATGCAACTAAACTGTAACTCAAGTTGAACTGGAAATTTGAAGATTTGGGCAAAAACATGCAAAATCCACCTTGCTTTAATCAACTCGCCCATGATAACTGCAACTACATCCTCGCACTATGCATGAGTAATCTTCAGTCAATAATCTGATATGAAACTGAAGTAAAGTGCTAAAAATCTCCATGAATCACATGATTAACTCGTCCTCCAGTTAGCTCTACTTGTATCTGCATGGATCTCTAATTAACTCAACTTCACATAACATCCTTTATTTGCATTTTAAGATGTTGAATTAATTAAATGATTTATAATGTATCATTTAATTAATTTAGCTTACATCGATTAATGCAAAAAATAAAAGAACAATGTCAAATTAAAACTTGAGTCCCATTTGATGACTTTCATATATTCACTTGGCAAATATCTCACAATATATTATTGGCGACCACCATGCAATATTGTAAATATATACAATAGTCAACCACCATCACCAAGCATATTATAAACATTTGATAATAATCGGCCATCATCACCAAGTCGATTTGACTTAAGAATTAAAAACATGAGCAAGAATAAAACATAATGATTTTTCTTTATTCTTCAAGGATATTCTATCAAAAGTCATCATGCGTGAAAAAAAAAACAAAACCATCGAACCCTAATTATTCACTATCATTCTTTTGAATTTGATGAGAAGCTTTGTGAAGAAGCTGGCCGCCGACCTGCTGGGTAGGGTTTTTGGAAATTACTTGATTTGGAGCTTGAAAAATCACCATTTCTTTCTGTTTATGAGCCGAATCCATGAAGATCTTCAGTGAGTAAGTTGCTTTTGGTCACAATCTGGAGATTTTGTTGAAATTTTATTGACTTAAAGTTGCGGTTGTAGCATAAATGGTGAATATACACTCACATATTATATTTGCTTATTATTTTGTTGTTTTTCCACTGCTTTGGGCTGCCATTGAAGTCTTGGTTTGAGCTTGATATTCAATGATTTCCTTCAGATTTTCTCCTTAATCTTGGTCGCCCCTCTCTCTGTGACAAAGGTAAGCTGATTCTTATCATTATTATGGCTTTTCACTGTGTCTTTGTAAGGCAAAAATGGCCATAAGGCCACGGCTATCTCCATGTTTTCCTGTTGATTTCTACATTTTGCTACATGACCAGAGGTGCCATATAATCCTGGTTCAGACTTTGAAAGAGACAAACAAAAATTTTACATTTTCTTTTGCATTTTGAATATGGCTTTAAAAAACTCCATCTAGGTACTTGTGATTCGTTGCATTCTGCATTTTTAGAGTAAAACCCTTACATGGGTAAGAAGAAATCTGTATTTTCCTCACCACAAAAACATTTTTGAGCAAGAATCATTGTATGAATGTTGTAACAGCTTTGCATTTGAAACCACCATGGTTATCTATCCATCTCTTACTACACAGTATAGGTGTTTATCAGAACACCCTACACTTAATAAACCTGTTACATGATCTGAACGCTATACATAGTCTCAAAGTTATTATGTCTGAGATGAATCTGCACTTAGACAACACTTTACTATTCTATCTCCATATTCTCATGTCACTGGGCATTAACAAGTTTTGCAAAAATATTTTTCCTTCCTTCAAGCTCTATGTTTGTTTGTTGTCCTATTGGTAAAGTTCTATCAGTCGACTTGAAAGCTTCCTATAGCAGCTCAATGCTTGATATTCTACTTTTCACTGAATGTACATTTGTTTCCTTGTGTTTGCATTGATATCTTATATCCCCAATGTTCTTCACTGCTCTTTTCTGACTAGTGCAAGTTTATTCATCATTCCACCCTATAGCTGTGAGTTCAATATTTATCCAAGTCTCAAAAAATACTAAGGAAGAATTCCTTGGTAACCTACAGTTACTTTGATGAAATACTTATGTGTTTGCGCCCTTAGACTGCAATCTCTTTCATGGATGTACCATGAATCTAATAAGCATTGCCTTTCTCTTTTTCTGAATCCTTCTGACAAATTCAGACAACTTGCATATGTGGTTGTCCTACTTAGTTCCTTGATGAATTATGTATGTGCTTCGGAGGTTATTAGGAACAGTTATGATGACTTGATACCTTGTTCTCCTTTCAGTTTAAGGGAGCTCAATGCCTCATCAAAATGTAAATATGGATCAAAGGCGGAACTAAAACAAAGGATAATAAATGTAATCAATGCTCTCTTGATTTATTTCTTTAATTGTTCCTTTGAATGATGAGCAAAAGATAATTGCTTAATCTATTTTCACCATGTTGAATTAGACTTCTTGATGACAGTCCTAGATGATGATTGTTTCTTTGATGCTTAAATAACTCTCATATATGATGTGAATGAGAGGTGTCCCTTTGATATGTCGAGCTCAACCATTGTGGGAGCCCGTTTTTCTCCACATATCTGATATAAATAATCACGAACATGATGAACCTATTCCTCCACATTGAAACAAACAAGTTAGTAAAAATAATCGAAGTTGAAAGCTTCCATTGAACTATGTTTTTTTTCTTGATTGTCAGCCTTTGTAACTCAATCATCTAGTGAATGCCTGATTAAATGTAATTTACATTCCTATTGGTAGCGTAGGCATAGAGTAGAATGTAATTCATCATTTCTTAGAATACACCTCTAACACCATCCTTTTACAATTTTGCAGGTTTATGGAGCATGGAAACGAGTCTGTTGCAGCTTGGAGATGCTACGATTGAAGACATCAAGCGAAAGTGATTCATCATCACAGGAAATGATGAATTGCTCCTCTTCTTTACAATTACATTATTTTTAGTAGTGTAGCTTTCATTGAATTTTGTATTCACTATTTGATTATCATAATCAAATTCAGTTACTCTTGCAGCTTGTGCAAGATTCAGTGTTTTTACAAAATGAATAAAAGGCATTATTATGAAAAATTTCAATTTTTTGTTTCAAATACTTGAACAATAAAATTGCAATTCAGATGTAATCTGATCTTTATGATGAACAATGAATACTTTAGCAGCAAAAATTGAAAAAAAAATTACCTATCAATGATGAATTTGATTCAGCTCTACCTATTTGAGCTCGTAGTGAAAAATGGGTAACAATTATATTGTTGAATTCTAAATTCAATAGGGTGCAGATTTTAGTGATAACATTTACTACTCTCATCAAGTGAAAGATATCTATCCTAAATGGTGCAAAACATAATGCAAAAAGAAGGAAACAACTCTAAAACACCTCAATGATTAGCCTAGTTGAACATCAAACAAAATAAAAGATGAAAAACAACATATTTTACCTTTGTTCAAGTTGATCTTTGGTTGGCCCTTAGATTTTTGATAATGTATGCTCTTTGATGGCAAGAGTGGTGCTAAAAGGATATGCAAAACAATGTAGATTCAGTGGGGATTCAAATGATGGATGTGGGTATTTGAGTAGATGAATTCAATGGATGCAAAGAGAGCTTGAAGGTGCAATAATGGTGGATGCAAGAGTTGAGTGCTTGAGAGATAAAGCTGCTTGAATGTTGTTAGTTGGTGAAGGCTTAATGTGTTATGAGAAATTGAAAGAAAATCTTTCATTTTATGGGAAGAAGCCCTAGAGAAATGGATGGTCAAGATCTTGCCAACATGGGCAAGATGAAGGGTTGTGGTAAGTTGATGACTCACAAGCCCTCACATCTTGCCATGTGGAAGATGAGATGTCAAGAGGACAAATGATGTGGAAAAGGACATATGATGTGGAGGTACTTGCAAGTACATTGGGATGTGACTGATGTGACCTCTCAATGATCCACATGGAGAAGGGGAGAGCTTTGGAAGGATAAAAGTGAATTTTAAATTCACATGATTGGGGATATCTTAAGGATAAGACAAGGTTCCCAAAAAGGAAGCTGAGAAGTACCTTGGATAAGACAAGGTCCTTAAAAAGGTAAGTACTTGTCCTCATGTGACTGATGTGACAAGAGAGGAGTTCTAGGACTCCTAACAACTTGCATGGGGAAGAGGAGAGTCTTGGAAGGATAAAATGGAATTTAAAATTTCATTTGGAAGAAAATGGGGATAATAAAAGGAATTTAATATTCCTTGGGAGATGAGAGAGTTAACTAGCTAATCAATTATTAGAAGACAGTTAGTGGCTAATGAAGATTAGGAGCCAACTTGCAAAAGTTGGAGGATGTGACACATCCTAATCTTGAATTAGACATGTGTACATCCCTAATGATGGGATTAGGAGGTGGATTAGGATTAAAGAAAAGTGATGGAGGATGTGACATGTGAGGAATTAAATAAATGTATTATTTATTTAATTTTTTAAAGAATTAGGTATTTAATTATTAACTAAATACATTAGGGATTTAGAAGAATTTAAGGGTATTAATTAAATAATAGCAATATTACTTAATTAATGCAAATAAGTGGATATTTAGATGAACAGGGATAAATTTGGACAAATGTAAGTGTCCAAATTTAGGTTTCTACATTTTTCCCCTCTTTGAGATGGTGTTACGAAGTAGCATCATTTCAAATAATATAAAAACATAGAACCTAGAAGAAGATGATTAGATTGGGAAAGATGCCCCGGTCATCGAAGGAGTGACTAGGAAGAAAGATAATGGGAGTGAAGATGAAGATGAGGGATTGAGGGTTCCCCATCGAGAGGACATGCGGGTTCAAGAGAACACGGGTGTGGTCACGGAATGGATGAGACGATTAAAGGGGTATATGAGGAAGATGATGCAAAGTGATGGATAATAGAGGATGATAAGCAATAGGAGATTGGGAAGCACAAATGGATTTAAGGACAAAGGTGATGTTTCCCTAGTCAAGCTACAAGCCAAAATGGGTTGATGATGGATGGAGTGTTGTCGATGAGGGAATCATATATCCCAAAACAACACGAGGATAAGGAAGGATACATCTGAATGATGATGATGATGAAAGTGTTGTTAATGAGGGAAGGATACATCCTGATTATGATTATGAAAGTGTTGTTGATGAGGGAAGGATACATCTCGATTATGATGATGAAAGTGTTGTTAATGAGGGAAGGATACATCCCAAAACAACACCAAAGGATAAGGAAGGATACATCCCGATTATGATGACGATGATGATGATTGGATCAAGGCTTGTAGCAAGGATGGGAACAAGACCAAGGATGTGAGTAGATGATTTGTGTTAGATATGATGGATAAGGATTGGATTGAGATATGAGATGAATGAAAACAATGAAAAAAATAAAGGAATTGATCATGAAATGCAATCCTAATGTGATTTTCCATTTTTAGAACACTGATTTTTGCTATAGCATAAGACACCAGGTGCTAAGGTATATGTAACCAAGGAAGATTAGTGTCTAATGCATGAAACAAACACAATAGAAAAGAAGGCTATTCCAACACCCCAAAGTCATGAAGACCTTGGTCGGGATAGGCATTGGAATAACCACAAGCATAAGAGGATTCCCCAACGTAACACAAGACCGCAGGGATCTTGGTGGGTACAACGTGGGACAACAAGGAAGACAAAAACAAACAAAAGATCAAGATATGCCCCTATGTTTACCTGTCAAAGCACACCATGATATGATGGATCATGGCGACCATGACAAGTGATGATAGGGAGTTCAAATAATAAATAGCAGCCAAAAGCACCAAAAGATTACAATCAATTTCAAACTTCCTTTGCCATAGGATCAAGGGGATGGATGGGATTGATGAGGTCTATTAGGAAGGATGTATCATGATGAAACCAAAGATGGATACTAAACTAAAAGATCGATATAACGCAGGATATTCAAAACTGATTGGATCTAACGATACTGGCGGATCTCGTTTGTTAAGAACCAACTAGATAAGGGCATAACTTGATGACATGACACAAGATAGACAAGAAATGAGACTAACACACCCTAAAGACCTAGGGGCTCAGGGGCCAATCAAAGATTAGCCTTGCCTACGTGAAAGCGCAAAGCCCTTGTAGTTCGATAAAAAGCCATGGATAAAAGGGGAAAGAGGACAATGGAGGACAAAGACTGGACGGACAAAAGCCCCAGGGGCAGATCAAATGATCGACCTTTCCCACATGAAAGCACATGGGAAATGTAGTTCGACAAAAGATGGACAAGGGATGATGAGATAACTATGATAAATGGATAAAATGATGGGACCGATATGATGAGACAAGATAAACCTAGTGGATAAGATAGGATGATGGTGCTTACATGAAGCGCGTGGATGGGATAGTTATCCAAATCAACAAAAGATGAATTGGGATGATGACATGATGGAAAGATGAGTGATGAAAAGTTATAGGAGATTGGAAAGATGTGTGAAAGAAGGGGGAGAGATGATGATGAGATAGATGGCATTGGATTGCATGGAGAGTAGCCTATAGCTAGATACCAATGACAAGGGATTAGGAGATGGGATCAAGATAGAGATGAATGGAGAGGAAGATAAGGAGGTGGGATGGGAGGGATTTTATGGATTGGGAAGGATATAAGGATGGGGAGATGAAAAGGATTGTTTTGATTGGTAAGGGGAAAAGGATAGGTAGGAAGATGAGGATGGGAAGATGGAAGGGATTGTTGGGTGGGTAAGGAGATAAGGATAGGAATATGGAAGGGATTGTTTGGATGGATAGGAAGATAAGGATGGGGAGATGAAAGGGATTCTTATGAGGGATGGATAGGATGATAAGGATGGGAAGATGGAAAGGATTGCCATGATGCATGGTTAGAGGGATAGGGATGTGGATGAGGAAAAGGTTATCAGATGGATAAATGAAAAGGGATGCTATGATGGATAGGAAGATTAGGATTGTGAGATGGAAGGGATTGTTTGGATGAATGAGAGGATAAGAATGGGGAGATAAAAGGGATGCTATGATGAATAGGAAGACAAGGATGGGGAGATGGAGGGGGACGATATGATGGATGAAGGATGTTTCCAAGGACTATGTCACAAAGGAAGCAGATGCCCCCACTCTAGATATGTCATGTGTGTTGAGGTAGGAGGGACGAAAGATGAGTGGATGGGAAGATAAAGGAGATGAATGGAGGAGGATATGATGGGTGGATAAGGTAGGGATATGGATGTAGATAGGATGCATGGATAAGTAAGGGATACTAATGGTAGCATGATGGGTGGACAAAGAAAGTAGATGGATGTGGATAAGAAATTGGATAGTGTATGGATGAAGGGAATGTATACCAAAAGGTGTCCAAAGCATGGATATATAGGTGCCCATGTATTTATCAAGATCACAAGAAGGATGGAGAGGTTGGAGATAAATGGGATATGATGGTAGGATGTGGAAGATAGGTGGGATGGAGGAAATGGATGAAAGGGTATGCATTTGCCCCCAAGTGCAGAAGTAAGCTAGGTGGGGGATTTACACATGACATCTATTTGCCAGGTTTTCATCATGGTACATATCCAAGGTGCTTGTTTGCCAAGTTTTCACCATTGGATGAATTATTTCTCTTTACTTTTTCTGATTTTTTTTTTTGTATTTTTCTGATTTTTTTTTGACTTTTTGAATTTTTGGATAGCATGCGGATTGAGATGGATAAGGATAAGGATGTGGATAAGTGGATTTAGAGGATATGCAATAAGGAGATGGATGAAGGACTCAAGCATCAAGTTCCATATGAGGTATTAAGAGCCCATGTGTGAAGTGACTATTGGATGTTGATACAACCTTATTAAGATACATGGATTATGCAAGAGAATGGATTAAAGGGATTTGATGGGGGAGATATGCAGGATAATGGATGTAATGTTGGAAAGTGTATGGATGGAATGATGGGGTAGGCGTGTGATGGGGAGATGTTTTTAGGACCAACATTGGCACATATGGTGGTGGATGTGAAAGGATAGAAGGATTAATGGACGGAGAATGTGGGGATAATGGGGGAGATGGGATAGTGAATTTTGGGACATAAGGACCCAAAATAGATTTAGGAGATGGTGGATGAGAATGATGAGATTTTGGATTAGCAACTTTGGATGTAATTACAAATTTTTCATTTGAAGGCAACGCATCTTTTTTCTTTGGGATCTACATGGTTTTGATTTTTGCTTTGGTGGTCCTTTGTGGCCTATGGATTTGATTTGGACTTTGGATTTGATTTTTCTTTTCTTCACTATGTCTTTTAGAGGGGACATGGGGAGCTTTAGATTCATGTGGATGTTTAGATTTATGCATTTTTACTTTGACATCCAAAGTGCTTTTAACAGCAATGGGATGAGTGCGAGCAGATGGATGATGTGGAGGAAATACAAATGGAATGATGGAGGTAGGATTTTGGGGATGATATATGGATGGAGGATGTGTAGGTATGTGCCTTTGTTGATCCTAATTAGGGGACATGAGAGTAGGATATTTATGGTGGGTGACATGGATGGATAAAAGGATGAATAGGACGAGATGGAGGAGGTGATTTTGGGATATAAGGGCCCAAAATAGACGTAGTGGGTGGAGGGACATAAGGATCCAAAATGGATGGAGGGATGTAAGGTCCAAAAATGGATGGAGCAAATGAAGGAGGAATATGGATGGTTGTTTTGAGGTGATATGATGGAGGAGGGGGGATGGTAGGAAATGGTTTGGTGGAGTGATGGGAAGAGCCTATATTTCTTTTGGAAGAGGCTCGTTGAGGACACATAGAGGTTATACCAACATCTTTAGATTGCAAGTCTTGAGAGATATGTCCAAGACCTCATGTATAGATTTGTTCTTTTACCTCAATGGGCTCTAAAATACCTTGCTCATGAAAGCCTAAACCTTTTCCTTAATAGTCCATGTTCTTGATCATTTGATCCATGATAGGATTTTTGTTATTTTGGAAGAATAATGTGAGTTCATTATTAGGCGGAGGATCATGGGTGGTATATATGCTTTTTTTTTCTTCTGCAAGGAGACCGCCATGGAATAATGTGAGAGTACCAAGGGGATATAAAAGTGGTGAGGGGAAAGTAAGTTTAGGCAATAATGGAGGATCATAAGACGGAGATGATGGGATAGCAGCATCTTAATTAGGAAGAGTGAGTGGTAAGGGATCGGGAGAGGGATTAGGTGATATGATAAGCTCTAGATTTGTGTCAGCAGGTGATAAGGGCTCATGCAATGGAGTAGTTGGATCTTGAGTGACAAGGGGATCATAGGATGGAATGGATGGGGGACTATGATCTTGAGATGGAGTAGATGGGATGGCAGGATCTTGATCGGGAGGAGGGGATATGTTGGTATGCTTTGGATCAAGCTCTTGGCATGACTCATCTTGTGTGGGTGGAATGATGATGGAGTGTTGGAGGGACTCCTCAAGTGGGGGAGATGGAAGGGTGGGGGATTCATGAGGTTCATGTGAATGGATTTCGGTGATACTAGGAGTGGGAGAAGTGGATTGGATTTGGGTATCTTCGATGGATTGGGTGGATCTAAGAGTAGAAGGAGGGGATTGTATTTGGTTATCTTTGATGCGTTTGACGACTCTCGGTGTAGGAGATGGGGGTTTAATGGATTTGGTGGATTGGATGGTTTCAACAGTTTGGGTGGTGCTAGGGGTGGTAATAGCAATGATAGGTGTGGGGTGGAGAAGGGTCTCATCACTAATGACAGTAGATGATGGATTAGGATGGCATGGTTCCACAAATTCATGGTGTGGATTTGGGGATGTCTTCATTGTCATGAGTCCTTGGAGAACTTCTGGAGTGAGCATTGTGCATACTCTAGGATTAACTGGGGTGGTGGGAGTGGATGAAGGATTAGGGATTGGTGGAGGACTAGGATTATGGGTTGGTGGACTAGGATTAGATGGAGGAATAGGATTGGATGGAAGACTAAGAATAAATGGAGGATTAGGATTGGAGGGGGAATTAAGATTAGATGAAGGGTTAAGGTAGGGATATTGGTATGGTGAATTAGGATTAGAGGATAGGGATGGTGGATTAGGACACGAGGATATGGGTGTTGTATTAGGACAAGGGGATGTGGGTGGTGGATTGTAATAAAGGTATTGGGGCAGCAAATTAGGATGAGAAGATTGCAATGGTGGATTAATATGGGAGGACGTGGATTGAGGATATGTGGATGTTGGATTAGGATAAGAAGGTGTGACTATAGGATTAGGATAGGCAGACAGGTAAGGAGGATTAGGATATGGGGACATGGATGGGGGATTGTAATAGGAGTATTGGGATGGTAGGTTAGGATGAGAAGATTGGGATGGTAGATTGGGATAATAGGATGTGGGTGTTGGATAAGAGAAATATGTAGATGAAGGATATGATGAATATGCAGATGAGGAAGATAATGGATATCCTTTGTCAGAGGTAGCATAAGGATCATTATTAGGCATAGATGAAAGCGTAATAGGATAGCTTAGAGGGGTGATTGGATTTTGGAAGATAGTTGGGGAAAGCTTACTAGCAATGATAGCATCAAAGGGATCTATGTCATATTCCTCTTTATCAACCAGACTCTCATTATCATCGTCAACGTAATTAGTATCCCCCTTGACTACTATTTTTGGTTGCATTGATGAAGGATAAGGATTCATGATGTTGGATGGGATGGATATGGATTGAGGGTATGGGAATAGTTGATTAGAAGGAAAGAAAATATGATGAAAAGATAAGTAGGATGAATTTGAAGAAGATGGAAGAAGGGGATCTTAAGATTGTTTCGATATCAGAAGATCAAGGATGTAGATGGACTAAAGCTCAGATTGGGATCTAGGTTAAGCTCAGTTGGAATTATATTAAAGTTCAGATTAGGATTGGATTGAAGCTTAGATTAGGATGGTTGGAGGATGTGATGGGATTGATTCTACACCAAGTTCAAGGGTTTTAACCAGAGGACGTAAGGTGCTAACAATCAAATTTTTCCTGATTTGGAAGTTTTCAAAAATTGTCAAATTTTGCCATTTTAGGTAACTACACAAGCATATCTTTGAGAGTCCAATTTTTTTCCAAAAACTTCCTAAAACTAAGGTAGAATGAATTTCCAACTAACATCCAAAATCTGAGACATGCATTCCAAGTTATTAATGAAAACAATTTTTCAAAAACTGAAAAAAAACACTAAATTGCGATTTTGAGGGTCAAGATGAAAGTTTGAGGCTCCAAAAATGTGCTGAAACAGGGGCCAACCCACTGAGGGTGGTTGGGAATCCACATGCCACCTTATAACGCAACCACCCATAAAATTTCAGCCCAAATGGCCACCTGAATCAAAAGTTATGACCTTCGGAAGTTTCTGCATAAAAATCAAAACCCATGAAACGAAGTCTAAGTGATCGGGATTGATGAACTGATGATGGATATGGACTCTAATGATGTTATAAGATGCACCTATGTGATTTGGTCCATGAAATGATGACCTTCAGAGAATGCAGATGGATTGAAATGCAGATTGTGGATGAATGGAAGATGCAAAATGACTGGAGGAAGGTCAGGTTCGCCCAACTGGAAGTTAGGTTCACCTATTGGAGGTCAAGTTCGCCATTGGTGGAAAGGTTCGCCTATTGAAGGTCAGGTTTGCGTATTGGTGGGTAGGTTTTCCTATTGAAGGTCAGATTCGCCTATTGGAGGTCAGGTTCGCTTATTGGAGGTTAGGTTCACCCATCGGATGCTCGGAACAGGTAAACGGGTGATCAGAACGAGGAGACGACTGCTCGGTTTGAGGGGATGAATGTTCAGAATGAAGAATAAATGCTCAGAATGAGGAGATGAATGCTCAGAATGGGTAAACAGGTACTCAGAACGGGGGAACAGAAGCTCGAAATGACTAAACGGAGGGTGAAAATGGTTGTTTGGAGGGTAGGTCCACCCAAGTTAGGGAAATTTCACCCAAGTTGGGGTAGGTTCGCCCAACTTAAGGGAAGGTTTTCCCAAGTTAAGGGAAGGTTTTCCTATTAGTGAAAGATAGGTAGAAGACGGGTGATTGGATCAGGTAAACGGGTGCCTGAAACAAGGAGATGAATGCTCAGATCAAGGAGATGAATGCTCAGAATAGGGAATTGATGCTTAGAACAAGGAGATGAATGCTCAGAATGGGGAGATGGATGGTCAGAATGAGGAAACGGGTGTTAGAAATGAGCAAACAGGTGCTCGAAATGACTGAACGAAAGGTAAAAATGGTTGTTTGGAGGGAAAGTTCGCCCAAGTTAGGGCAGGTTCACCCAAGTTGGGGCAAGTTCACCCAACTTAAGGGTAGGTTCACCCAAGTATAGGCCAAGTTTTCCTATTTAGTGAAAGATAGGCAAAAACAGATACTCGGATCAAATAAATAAGCACTTGGAACAAGGGCGTGACTACTCGAAATGAGGGGATGATTGCTCAAAATGAGGAAAGGATGTTCAAAACAGGGAAATGAATACTCAGAATGTGTAAATGAGTACTCGAAACAAGCAAACAGGTGCTCAAAACGGAAAACGAGTGCTCAGAATGACTAAACAGAATGTGGAAAAGGTTGTTTGAGGGGTAGGTTTTCCCAAGTTGGGGTAGGTTCGCCCAAGTTGTGGCAGGTTCACTCAAGTTAAGGGTAGGTTCACCCAACTTAAGGGCAGGTTCGCCCAAGTTTAGGTCAAGTTTTTCCTATTTAGTGGAAAGATTGATAATTTTGACAGAAATAGACTACAAAATGACTGAGACAGAGGGCAGGTTCGCCCCTATTAAGGGAAATTTCACCCAAATTGAGGGCAAGGTCACCTCTGTTAGTTGACTTAGACTCAATTCGAATGAAAATGGCTATGGCAAAGGACCAAAAACACTGCAAACAACAAGCAGAAGGTTACTAATTTTGCACAAAGAAGACAATACAAACAACACAGTCCTAAGATTAGTGAAGAGGGTATGGCCAACACGGTCCTCTAAATATGCTAAACAAGGCAACTCAGGAGTCCTCGATATACACTCGGTATGTGAGGCACAATCATGAACACCAACCTGTCACAAGTGTGAGTCAGGATCCCCAACGAGATACTGAAGGCTCAGACCAACTCTTCACTTCTATCTAGGTATCACCCTAGCTTCAACGCTTTGCCAGACACGATGTGACTAGATTGGGGTACAACTTTGGCTCTCCCCCCTTTGTATACCTCGTCAGTACGCAAGGTTGTGATCGTCCCTTGGGGTGATGAAATCCCCAAGTAGGTCCCGCTAAGAAGAGAACACTAACCATTTTTGGCTACTCCCTAGGCTCACACGAAGTGCAAGGGGAAAGCTTGAATGGAATAATGCCCTCTTGGGTGACACAAAAGACTTGAAAACATGGCAAATAGTATGTTGACTACCACCTAATTAAATTATGTCCCTAAATTGATAAGTAAAAACGATAAACAAAGCACACTGACAATGTCGAAACGACCACTCTGCAAGCAAAGTGTTAGTAGTTTGATCCTCTATTCTTTGGAAAGTGTGAGACGAGCTACACAAATTTTAGGAAAAAAGTGCACACACTCACCAACAAATGACGTTAGGGGGTTAGTACTTCAAAACGATGAAAAATAGAAACTGAAACGAAGTTTAAACGACTATTTTACCTCACAAACAACTTTGTCTGGGTAGGTTTTCCCCTATCTGGGGAAGGCTCGCCCCTTAATAGGGTAGGTTCGCCCCTCTATGGGGGAAGTTCACCCATCCAAAAAACTACAAGCTGAAACTGTCAGATGCACAGATGGGCGACCCTGCAGAGCAGGTTCACCCAATAGTGGGCGGGGTTGCCTCTGTCTTGGGTGGAGTCACCTGTCTCCAACCTAAACCTACAAAAAGTGAAACAAAAAAAAACATAAATGATAGGGACCCATTTGTGGGTCCCACCGAGCATTCCAGAAATGTGATCAAGTGAAAGATACCTATCCTAAATGATGCAAAATAGAATGCAAAAAGAAGGAAACAACACTAAAACACCTGAATGATTAGCCTAGTTGAACTTCAAACAAAAGAAAAGATGAAAAATAACATAATTTACCTTTGTTCAAGTTGATCTTTGGTTGGCCCTTGGATTTTTGATAATGTATGCTCCTTGATGGTAAGAGTGCTAAAAGGATATGCAAAATGATGTAGATTCAATAGGGATTCAAATGATGGTTGTGGGTATTTGAGTAGATGAATGCAATGGATGCAAAGAGAGCTTGAAGGTGCAATAATGGTGGATGCAAGAGTTGAGTGCTTGAGAGATAAAGTTGCTTGAATGTTGTTAGTTGGTGAAGGCTTAATTTTTTATGAGAAATTGAAAGAAAATCTTTCATTTTATGGGAAGAAGCCCTAGAGAAATGGACGGTCAAGATCTTGCCAACATGGGCAAGATGAAGGGTTGTGGTGAGTTGGACTCACAAACCCTCACATCTTGCCATGTGGAAGATGAGATGTCAAGAGGACAAATGATGTGGAGGTACTTGCAAGTACATTGGGATGTGACTGATGGGACCTCTCAATGATCCACATGGGGAAGGGGAGATCTTTGGAAGGATAAAAGCGAATTTTAAATTCACATGATTGGGGATATCTTAAGGATAAGACAAGGTTCCCAAAAAGGAAGTCGAGAAGTACCTTAGATAAGACAAGGTCCTTAAAAAGGTAAGTACTTGTCCTCATGTGACTGATGTGACAAGTGAGGAGTTCTAGGACTCCTAACAATTTGCATAGGGAAGAGGAGAGTCTTGGAAGGATAAAATGGAATTTAAAATTTCATTTGGAAGGACATGGGGATAATAAAAGGAATTTAATATTCCTTGGGAGATGAGAGAGTTGAAAAAGATGCTGATTAGACTAGCTAATCAATGATTAGAAGATAGTTAGTGGCTAATGAAGATTAGGAGCCAACTTTCAAAATTTGGAGGATGTGACACATCCTAATCATGGATTAGACATGTGCACATCCCTAATGATGGGATTGGGAGGTGGATTAGGATTAAGGAAAAGTGATGGAGGATGTGACATGTGGGGAATTAAATAAATGTATTATTTATTTAATTCTTTGAGGAATTAGGTATTTAATTATTAACTAAATACCTTAGGGATTTAGAAGAATTTAAGGGTATTAATTAAATAATAGCAATATTACTTAATTAGTGAAAATAAACAGATATTTAGACGAACAGGGATAAATTCAAAAAAATGTAAGTGTCCAAATTTAGGTGTCTACAACTACCTCCTGTTCAAGTTTAGAGCATTCATCATATTTGTTCTACACCATTGTATTCAGACATTCTTCAATTATGTTATTTTCTTCTACAAGCACTTTCAATCCAATGATCTCTTGTTTTTGTTGCTCACTTCTCTGTGTCTTTCCTTGAATTTTTTTAATTGTTCTTTCAGCTTTCGAACACATTCATTAGCCTCATCTAGATTTTCTTTCAAGTCTCTATTTTCATTTTCTGCCTTATCAAGATCTTCAAGTGTAGTCCAGAGTTCTTCTTTGTCATCCATTTGATCAACCTTCAGGATCTTCCTCAAGCGGTTAAGCTCTACACCAAGGAACCAAAGCTCTAATACCAATTGTTAACAGGTGCAAGACAACTAAGTGGGGGGGTGAATCAGTTGTCACCAAATTTAAACTCAAAACTTCAACACTTATTAATTTCACAACTACATTGTTCTGTTATTATCATGAGCATGAAATGCAGAAAATAGAAAGTAAAATGAACCCATTGAACACCAGGTTTTACGTGGAAAGCCCAATAACGAAAAATTCATGGTGAGGATTAACTCACAATATAAAGTAGTTCCAAAACTAAATGTATGAGGCTCATTTCCAAGGGATCACTGCCCTAAAAGGACTCACTGTCTGGATACAAAATCTCACTATTTATATGGAGGTTCACTGCCTACAAAAATATTTACAAAGCAAAATTAGGCT
The DNA here is from genome assembly GCA_007258455.2 of Sequoia sempervirens. Taxonomy (NCBI): domain Eukaryota; kingdom Viridiplantae; phylum Streptophyta; class Pinopsida; order Cupressales; family Cupressaceae; genus Sequoia; species Sequoia sempervirens. The sequence goes on from VDFB02271358.1 coordinate 200,285,433, forward strand.
TTAAAGCCAAAATGAACTGAAAAGAGTGCACCTAACAAGTGCTAATACAGTTTTGGTGATGCTCAATATACAGACTTAACACACTTCATCATTTTCACTCTTCTTCAACTTCACATTCACAACTGCCTCATTGATTACTCTTTTTAATCTTCAACCCTATCCAATATATATACTTGATTCATCTGCAAGCATCAATTAGGTCGGCCTAATTGGATGCAATTCAAAAAGATAATTGTTGGCTTCATACAAGACTTCTCCGAAAGTAATCCAAGTGTATAATATGCTACAATATGTTAGCATGGACCAAATATAGGTCACACATATATTCGCAATACACATTAAACTATTAACTACTTATTAGGTCGGCCATGATCAACCTAATAATGAAATGCAATCTCCAAAGCCGATGCCAATACACCAACCAATCATATGATCATGTGAAATTACATACATACGCACTTCAAACTATGATCATAAGCCACTTCTCAAAATCTTAAACACCAATGATTACCAGAGGGAATATACAGACCAAAATACCGGATCTACCACCAGAGGAAGTAAACCTATTTTTCTCACCAGTTCAGGGTACCAAACCAATCTAATACCATAAACAACATGGTGACATCAATGAAAAAATACATATTGATCTTCTTCATTCTTCCAACAAAATGGCCTTCATCAAAAAAGATATTCCTATCAATAAAGGACTCCATACAAAAGTATTAAATCAATAATAAGTGGACTCTTTTTGAAAGTACAATTAGGAATAAAATGATCAATAAAATCATAGAATTTATTCTCAACCTATTTGATTCAATCAATAATCAAATAACAACCCTTCCAAATAGGTTATTCCCAACCTATGGTTTCCATCAAAAGTAATATAACGATCAAGTGATCACGAAAAATCATAAAACTTCTACATTTAGTATGACTGAAATATTCACATGTTCACAATGTTCACTATATTTGTATATTATCTAAGGGAAACTATTCACTTATGAGGGGTTGGTGCTTCTACACCCGTAGTCCTCTTCATAATACGATTTTGGGTTATCGAAATGTGAGTCCTTCTCTAGGATTCCTTAAATAGGAATAGACTCTCAATTAGAAACAAGAAGACAACATAATCATAAAATACATTTTATTGACCCTATCATTGAATGATAATATAACCACCAAGATTATACCTTAACCCTAGGGTTAAGATTCTCTTCCTACTTTCTAGGAGAAATAAATAATCAATCAAATAAAGATTATCAATCAAGATTTGCATAACATCACAACCTAACAATCAAGACATTTATATCATGCCATTTCTCTCGTTGTTTTACTAATCTCATTGTCCACAAAGGTTTACTTAGCATTATAAGCTAATAAAGCACTTCAATGTAATATAGTCTTCACAAGCCAAGCAACATCTATATATCTTAACTTAATATAGTATCTAGTACAACGTAGACACTCCTAATCCAATATATAAAGTACATGTATATAACCCAATAACGGGGTTCACAACCAACTATACTCGTCAAGCATATTTCGTACTTATCCAAATAAGAATATAATCATATTCATAATACAACATCTAAACTCCTTTTTGACTCAATTCTTTCCAAACAAGGCATATAAAATCATGAAATATTTTCAACATAAAATACATAAAGGAATAGAAATTAGCATGCCTGTATTAAGCAAGCTCCAATGGACAATTCTAGATTCCTAGCTTAGCCTTCTCACAAACAACTTGCAACTCCTATGAATAGCCTTCATTATCCTCTATCTTTTCTCTTGACCAAATCTCACTATGCAATAATCAAACTTCTCTAAATTCTCTCAAACTCTCGCAAATACTAAACTCATAATTGCAGCAAAATAACTCTCAAAAAAATCAAAAAATAAGAATGCTCAATGCGTGTACCACAAAATGGAGAATGCTCCTTTGTTTATACAAAAACTTGAGCACTCCATGGCTACAAACAAGCTCATGAGATTGCCACCTTCCTATTGGCTCAGCCTATTAAAAGAGTGGTGGCAGCTAAAAACATTAATAAGTAAACACATGCACAACTAGCTTACACTTCAAGGAATGAGTCACTCTTTTTAATTGACAACAAGAATAACACTTAGAAATGCAAGGTTATTGGTTTCACAAGTCGACTCTTTTTAGCCATCTTCTCATTTGACTATTTCTCACATTCTAATTTGCCTCATATGCTAGAGATGTTAAGCAAAATAGACTTCTAATTTAGGTATGCATAGTTCATAACTTGGCACCACATAATATATCATGCGCCCCTATTTATTTGGTTTTTGTTTTGGAAAAGACTAGGTCAAAGTTCTTTATATGTTTGATATTTACTTTTCCTTCACAATTTGACTTATTATTTCCATATTATACTCATACATTGGTTTCCTTTATTCCCACAGGCCTCACTTAAGCGTTGCCTTTGTTTGCATTACACAACATTTAAATTCTTTATGCAATTTCCTTAATAAATGCACTATCCTCTATATTCACATGGCTGGTCAATACAAGGTAATGTTGGCTTAGGCACAACCTTTATACTTGGTTTGAATTCATTCGTCAGCCAGTAATGTTCATATAGGGAACTCCTTCAGCGTAATAAGGTGTTATTATACTTTATCTAACATTAATAAATACATATAACAACCATTTTGTTCTACCCTAAAATTTACATTATTATAAGTAATAAATTATTAATATAATTTTAATAATTATTAATAAATTATTTACATAATTTTAATGATTAATTACACTGAAGGCATTACTTTATGAGAAGTGAGAGACCTATTTTGTAGATCTATATTTGTTCCAATCTCTGTACCTATGCAAGACGATTGAACAGATCTAGTTCATTCTTCACTTTTCATTGTTTTCACTATGTTTTAAAGCCATCAATTTTTCAAGATTGCCTTTTATGTTGTGTGAGGTTTGTTTAATCCATTACTTTTTCCAACACCCATTTCCATTCCTCTAAACAGGCTCCTTACAATCAGTAGTCAATAGTTCCCCTAAACAGTCAGCATCAGGAGCCAACAGTTTGCACACATAAGCAAAGAAAACTCAAACTCATCGTTCCTATGCTGTGAAAGTTTGGTGAAGCCTGTAACATGTTTGATCACATAAAGACCTCTCATAAAATATGGTTATTATAGCGTATAGAAAATATGGGTTTTCTCACAAAGCAGTCACACTATTTCACCATAGGCAACAAATAGATCTCTAACCCGATCAATTTACTTTTGCTAGCGTACTCCCAACCTATGCTAAAACAAGATCTTTGGAATAGGGTATAGGTATCCATAAGGGCATAAAGGATATGGGAAATTAGATTTTCTCATTGGAAATACTCTGGTAGACATGTATGCAAAATGTGGAAGCACAGACAAGGCATGTGAACTGTTTGACAAAATGCTTCAAAGAAATGTGTTATCATGGAATGCCCTAATTGCAGGATATTCACAAAGTGGGTTCATTGAAAAGGCTTTAAAAACTTTCAAGCAAATGCAATTGGTAGCTGTCAAACCAGACTCAACAATCTTTTCCAGCATTTTTCTAGCCTATGCCAAATGGGATCTTTGGAATAGGGTATGGATAGCCATCAAAGTATAAAGGATAGAGGATTTTTTTCAAGTATTGTACTTGCAACTGCTTTGGTAGACATATATGCAATGTGTGGAAGCAGAAAAAGGCCCGTGAACTATTTGAAAAAATGCCTCAAAAAAATTTGGTTTCATGGACTGCCATGGTTACAAGATATGCACAAAATGGATCTATTGACAAGACTTTGGAAAATCCCTCATTTGACCCCAAGAATTAGATGATTTACAATTATTGTTTGGATAGTATAAGCTTTCCATAGGGCTTTCCTCCTACATGCACTCACCAAGGTTTCAACTGAGTTCAAAGGATTAACATACATGATTTTCAAGCCCAATTGGCTAGTTTTAACTCTCAATATTTTGCAAGGGTTGCAATCCTCATCAATTGAATAAATACGACTGTCTTTTTGTTTTGAAAGATCTTTTATTCATTTCTCGATATTGAACAAAAACACTCAGGGATTTCGTAATTTACTAGATTGGCCATTCTTTTGACACAAAAATGAATGAGGCTTCTAGATCTTTAAGAAGCTAACATTTTAAGCAATTGTTTACTGTGGGTTTTTCTAGCTAGAGTGATAGAAGATTGAAATACAGTAATGGAAATAATATCTAAAATACAATAAATGGCATACACACTATCCCCATAAGATCGCATACAAATTTATTTTGATTGTAATCCTTATCAAAATGAATTAGTTTGCTACTTTGACACAAATTCTACCTGGAAGTCAATTTAGGATCCTAAGACTCGGACCTATAAGCTTCACATTTCTTGTTTATTTTCATTACTGTAACATGCCCATTGTTCTACTCAATAAATTTTATATGGTTAAACCTCGAGTGAATAAACTATGATGCCAATCGCACAGCATTAATTTTTTTCTTTTCAACATAAAGACAATATGCACATTTGATATAACAATATTCCAAACTTTCACATTTCATTTCAACAAAATATTACAATCTTTCCAAAGTAATAATTTCATCATACATAATTTCAAGATAACATTTCACATTTTACATTCTTCCATAGAAATAGATACAAGAATACATACATAGCTCAGGTATGAGCTTACTTGTAGTAGAAATACATATTGTATAGGTAGTCCCCATTCAAATCTTGGCCACCAACTGATGATGAGAAGCATTACTCAAGCGCTTTTCTACCAACCTCAAACTTACTGCAGTCCCTCGCACATCTACCTAATGGTAAGATGGCCCCACCCTTCGACGAAGATATTGGTTTGGTAATCTCATAATACTAGTCTTCTTTAGCTTGGTGTTGTGTCTTAAAAAACTAGAACTTCCCATACAATGGCTACAACCTACATGTATGACAATCTCGGACTAGCATGCTTAACTAGATCACAGTGAATTGATAGTGTAAACAATGGCAACTTACACTACTTTGGCCAAAGAATTCAACACTTAGTTACTTCGAGTGAGAGTCATCCTATTCACACACCTTCCTAGCTCAATTTGTAATGACCATGCATATTCTATGCATAGGCTATCTCCTTCATTGGATTATTCTAACCCCAGGAATAACCTATTTTCATTTCTTTTTTACCACGACATTTCTACTAAAGTAATTCACATGTATAGGCTATCCCATCCATTGGATTATCTAGACCCAAGAATATATGATCATTTCATGATTCAAACTTCATAAATAGCTTCATAATTCAAACTTCACAAACAACTCCAATAATAAACGACTCATTTCTAGAGTATATATCTCAACAATAAGTGATTCTCATCAAAACTATAATCTCATCAATAAATGACTTTAGCATGATCTCAACAATAAATGGCCTCAATCAAAAAGGATATTCCTATCAATAAAAGACTCCATACAAAAGGACAAACTCAACAATAAGTCAACTCTTTTTGAAAGTACAATCAATAATAAAATGATCAATCAAATCATATAGGTTATTCTCAACCTATTTGATTCAATCAATAATCAAATAACAACCCTGCCAAATAGGTTATTTCTGACCTAGGGTTTCCATCAAAAGTAATGTAATGATCAAGTGATCACAAAAAATCATAAAACTTCTATATTTAGTATGACTCAAATATTCACATGTTCACAATGTTCACTATTTTTATATATTATTTGAAGGACATTATCCACTTGCAAGGGGTTGGTGCTTCTGCACCCATAGTCCTCTTCACAATATATGGTTTTTGGTTACCAAAACGTGAGTCCTTCTCTAGGATTCCTTAAATAGGAATAAAATCTTAATCATAAACAAGAAGACAATGTAATCGTAAAATACATTTTATCAACCCTATCGTTGAATGATGATATAACCACCAAGTTCATACGTTAACGCTAGGGTTAAGATTCTCTTCCTACTCTCTAGGATAAATAAGTAATCAATCAAATAAAGATTATCAATCAAGGTTTGTTGGTGTAGATTTTTATTTTTCCTTAGTTTTAGGTTTTTCCTACACTTAATTAAGCTTGCATAGGATAATAAAGTGAGTTTATTACTAGGAGATAAGTATGTGGTATCACCTTCCTTAAAGGGTGGAACACATTCCACTCTTGGTGGCATCCTCCACTTTTGGTGGTCCATACTTTCCACTTTTGGTGGTCAATCTCCACCTTTTGTGGTTGATTCCTATTGGTTGGATTTTCCACCTACCTCCTCTCCTAAGTTCTATATAAACTCACTTCCTAGCTTGTATTTGCATTCATTCTTGCAATACTCTTGCATCCATTCGTTCTCTTGCATTGTTGCATACTTTGACATACATGCACCTTAATGCATGCAGTCATTATTCATACATATTTGCATTGTATCTTTACAGCTTGGAAGCTCTTAATTCATTTTTTCATATTGACATTGCATAATCTCTCAGAGTCCTGGTTTGCATTCTTATGTTTTTCCAGTTTATGTAACTTTGATTTTCTCTTAAAAAGTTCCTTGGGTTATTCAATCTATTTCAGATTTCTAACATGGTATCAGAGCTTTTGTTTTGAGAAATCTAAGTTCATAGATTCCTAATTAAGAGATTGAGTTTCTTGTAAAAATCTTGTAAATTCCCATATGCTTTTCTCTTGTGTTCTTGAACGATCTAGAGAATCAGAAAGGATTTGCAAAGATTTAATTACCTCTTTATTTTGCATGTGTTTTGTGAGATCCGAGTGATTGCAACATTTCTGGTTATATTGGTAGCATTTTTTACTGTCTCAACGCATCCAGAAGGCTCGAGAAAGTCATATTTGGCTTTTGTTTCATCCAAATTGGAGATCATTTGATAAAGTTGCAAATGGGGGTTTGAAGCTCAGATCTATGAACAACTTTTTACTGGAACATTTTCAGCTCAAATGAACCTTGCCATTACATTTAGAAGGCCCAAAAACCCCTATTCTCATATAAAAAAATTCTTTTACTAGGGGGTTGTCATTGCAGACAAAATTCAACTTGTTTTTTAAAAAATCATAACTTTTCGGCACGATGTCCATTTTTTGCAAATGAGGTATTGTTGGAAATTTGGAGATGAGAAATTTCCATATACAAAGGTTTTGAAAATAATTTTTTTTCATTTTATATTAGATATTCCAGGTTGCGGTTGTTGTTGCATTTTTCTTCAACGAGCCATAACTTTCGCCCTGGTGCTCCATTTTTCAAAAACGAATAGGTGTTGGAAAGGTATTGAAGAGAACTAAATAGCTACAAAGCTAATTTTTCTAGATTTTATCTTAGATTCATTTTGTATCATAATTTATAATTTTGGTAATTGTGGACCTATTGAGCATTGTATCTTGAAAAAGGCTTTGTAAATGCACTAATCATAAAGTGCCAACATTGTAATATCTTGGGAGGGTGATTTATGAGACTAGTGGAAATGGGGGGTGTCTCTTGATGTCTCTTTTTGTATTCACTTAAAGTGTATTTTTTGTATCAATCTTTGGGGGATTATAGAAATAATTTGAAATCACAAACTAAGATAAAGTTCCATTTATGGGGGGGTTAAGCATGTCTCTTAAAAAATATTTCCATCCTTTTATTGTCAAGTTAACTTCTGAGAACTATTTGTCCTGGAAACAAGGGATAAAGAATCATTTCCTTGAGCAGGATCTTCTGCCCTATCTCCTTGGATTCATTCATAAGCCAAGTGACTATGATTAGAAGAATGCATGGTTTAACAATAATGACATGGTCTATGGACTAATATGTCTTACTATTTTTGAGGATATTCTACATCATGTAGAGCACATTGAGTACCCTTTCACTACTTGGACCATCATTCAACAGTTGTATGGAGACATCAGATCTTTGTTTGAAAGTGATATTTCCTTGGAGAACCAAGCTATTGTGGATGATATTGAGACTTATGTTTCCCCATCTTGTGCGAACAAATATTTTGTGGATGATTAATTCTCTAATACCCCATCACCATCTACTATTGCTACTTCAGATTCTTTTGTTGCTTCTTTGAAAGTTTCCAATGATCCTTTGTAATAGGACATGCATTGTCTTTTCGATTAAGCATGGGATGATCTCTTGACATGTATTTTAGACTTGTTTATGGAGACACATATTGTAGATTTTGGAGACACTATTGATGATATTATCTTCTCTTTGATGAAGTTGATTCTTCTTTAGTTGTTGTGAGGGAACACTTTGACCCTCTTGTTCAATCTCTACATGATCATTCATCACAATATGACATGAGTGTGGATACTTTGGATCAACATTTGGAGGATACATCTTCAGAGGAGATACTTGAGTCTTTGGATGGTGTTCTACATCAGTCCCTAGGAGATTTTGAGTTTTCATTTTCAGCAGTGTGGCCTAGAATGCTTGATTTGATTGTGGGAGCCTTCAACATTGACATAGGGACACTTGAGCCAAGTTCAGAGACTCCATACATCTTGAGTTTTCTTCCTACAATTTCCTTTCAAGAGTGGGGAGATAGCTCACATACACCTTTGGTTTTATTTCTTCCTAAGGGGAGAAATGTTTTTTCGAGGATCATGGACCATCTTCTATATCCTGTTTCGAGCATCTACCATTGGATCTCTTTGGGGGGATTCTTTTTCCTTCCACTTCATTTCTCTCTCTATTATGGGGGTCGTACTTCCTTTTTGTGGGATGGGGCTTCTTCTTTGGGGGGGAGTTTTATATGTACATGGGTACATAACATGGATTCATTTGTCAGGACCCATAATCTTTTGCATCCTCCTAAGTTTCTCTTAAGGGGATGTTGGTGTAGGTTTTTTATTTTTCCTAGTGGGTTAATTTATTTTCCCTTAGTCCTAAGTTTTTCCTAGACTTAATTAAACTTGCTTAGGATAATAAAGTGAGTTTGTTACTAGGAGATAATTATGTGGTGTCACCTTCCTTAAAGAGTAGAACACATTCAACTCTTGGTGGCATCCTCCACTTTTGGTGGGTATCTCCACTTTTGGTGGTCCATCTCCACTTTTTGTGGTTGATTCCGATTGGTTGGATTTTCCACCTACCTGCTCTCCTAAGTTCTATATAAACTCACTACCTAGATTGTATTTGCATTCATTCTTGCAATACTCTTGCATCCATTCATTCTCTTTCATTGTTGCATACTTTGGCATACATGCATCTTAATGCATGCAGTCATTATTCATGCATATTTGCATTGTATCTTTTTCAGCTTGGAAGCTCTTAATGCATTTTTTCATAGTGACATTGCATAATCTCTCAGAGTCCCAGTTTGCATTCTTATATTTTTCTAGTGTATGTAACTTTTATTTTTTCTTAAAAATTTCTTTGGGTTATTCAATCTATTTTAGATTTCTAACAAGGCTTGCATAACATCACAACCTAATAATCAAGACATTTCTATCGTGCCACTTTTCCCATTATGTTACTAACCTCATTGTCCGCAAAGCTTTACTTAGCATTATAAGCTAATAAATCACTTCAATGTAATATAGTCTTCACAAACCAAGCAACATCTATATAATCTTAACTTAGTATAGTATCTAGTACAATGTAGACACTCCTAATCCAATATATAAAGTGTATGTATATAACCCAATAACAGGGTTCACAACCAACTAGACTCGTCAAGCATCTTTCGTACTTATCCAAAGAAAAATATAATCATATTCATAATATAGCATCTAAACTCCTTTCTAACTCAATTCTTTCCAAACAAGACATATATAATCATAAAATATTTTCAACATAAAATACATGAAGGAATAGAAACTAGCATGCCTATATTAAGCAATCTTCAACTGACAATTTTGGATTCCTAGCTCAACCTTCTCACAAACAGCTTGCAACTCCTACGAATAGCCTTCACTATCCTCTACCTTTTCTCTTAACCAACTCTCACTTGTAATAATCAAACTTCTCTAAATTCTCTTAAACTCTCACAAATACTAAACTCAGAATTACGACAGAATAACTCTCAGAAAAATCAGAAAATAAGAATGCTTAATGTGTGTACCACAAAATGGAGAATGCTCCTCTATTTATACAAAAACTTGAGCACTCCATAGCTACAAACAAGCTTATGAGATTGCCACCTTCCTATCAACTTTTCCTATTAAAAGAGTGGTGGCAGCTAAAAACATTAATCAGTAAACACATGCACAACCAACTTACACTTCAAGGAATGAGTCGCTCTTTTTAATGGACAACAAGAGTAACACTCAGAAATGCAAGGTTATTGGTTTCACAGGTTGACTCTTTTTATCTAGCTTCTCATTTGACTATTTCTCATATTCTAATTTGCCTCATATGTTGGAGATGTTAAGCAAAATGGACTTCTAAAAGGTATGCACAGTTCATAACTTGGCACCACATAATATATCATGTGCCCCTATTTATTTGGTTGATGTTTTGGAAAAGACTAGGTCAAAGTTCTTTATACATTTGATATTTAATTTTCCTTCTCAATTTGACTTTAGTCTTTCCAAGTTATACTCATACATTGGTTTGCTTTATACCCACACACCTCACTTAAGTGTTGCTTTTGTTTGCATTACACAATATTTAAATTCTTTAATCTTTATGCAATGTCCTTAATAAATGTGTTACCCTCTATATTCACAGAGTTGGTCAAAGACAAGGTAATGTTGGCTTAGGCGCAACCTTTATACTTGGTTTGAATTCATTTATACATGTTATATCATAGTGTTGTCCAAGATGCATATATGTGATATATTATCCATTCTTTCATTGGATTTTGCACTTTGCATATGGTTCACACTATGGTCTAATGCGCTTAAGTTTACCTTTCCTCTCATGCAGTATGGCTATAATAAATATAATGTGCTTATGAAAGAATATCATGCACTTCTCATAATAATATATAAATCAGTATAGCATAATATATATATATATATATATATATATATTGTTAGAAATGTGAAATAGATTGAATAACCCAAGGAACTTTTTAAGAGAAAATCAAAGCTACATAAACTAGAAAAGCATAAAGAATGCACACCAGAACTTTGAGAGATTATGTAATGTCAATATGACAGAATGCATTAAGAGCTTCCAAGATTGCTTGATGCAAAGCAAAGATGCATGAATGGATGCAAATACAAGCTAGGTAGTTAGTTTATATAGAACTTAGGAGAGGAGGTAGGTGACAAATCTTACCAATAGGAATCAACCATGAAAAGTGGAGATGGACCGCCAAAAGTGAAAAGTGGTTCCACCTTTTAAGGAAGGGGACACCACATAGTTATCTCCTAGTAATAAACTCACTTTATTATCCTAAGCAAGCTTAATTAAGTGTAGGAAAAACCTAGGACTAAGGGAAAATAAATTAATCCACTAAGAAAATAAAAACCTACACCAACATATTTATCTCTTCATATACATACATACATACATACATACATGCATATATATATATATATATATATATATATATATATATATATATATATATATATTATATATGTATATATATATATATATATATGTATGTATATTATACTATATATAAGTATATTCGTTTACATGAATGTAGTAATATACTTATACATTAATATATGTATATTTTAATATACATATATTATTACTTTAATATCCAAACTCAAACACATATAATCCCCTATCTATCGATAGATATATGCATGAAATGTATACATACATACATACATACATATATATATATATATATATATATATATATATATATATATATATATATATATATATGTTTCATCAATTGATATATAAATATGAACACATGAGGAAGAACTCACATATGACAAAGAGACTCAATCACATAACCCAAATCAAGAATATTCATAACAAGATCATAACCTCTTCCAAATCATGCACAAACAAGATTAAGGGTAACATACCATTTCCCAAGCTGCTAACTCGACTTGAACAAACTAGTAGTGGGTGTGTGAAAGCTTGCTTAGGCTCATTAAGGGTTACCAAACCAAGCTCCTGTACTGCTTGATACTTCTCCTTTCTTTTGGAGGCTCAAACCTGTTCCTGCATCCAGCTTAGTTCATTGCAACAATAGTTATCTGATAACAACACAATCATTTGTATCATAAATCATTTGCATTGACAAAGTATTAGAATATTCACATTGCAATACATATTCTTTCATTTTATTTCATCAATATAAACATAATTACTCCTTTAAAAGAAATAACATCTTAATACCTATTTTAGTATTTCATTCATCTATCAAACATATTAAAGTCGCAATTAACATTTATCATCACATTTACTTATGAAGGTAAAAGTAACTCGGTAACAATAAGATGGGGTGTAGCATACTTCCCCCCCTTGTGAATCATCATCTCGATGATTTTAAGTACTAAACATATCATAAAATAGAAGTTTCACATCATGTAAGAAATAAACAAATAACCAATTAATCTTTCCTCATAGCACAACCCCTTGCATTCTCGTCCTCCCTGGACTTTGTGTAGAGTGACCTTGCTAACCCTTGGGAAGAACTTGTGTGCTTCACGCACACTTTCTCTCTCAAAGAGTATATATTATAATCATATTACCTCATATGTATATCATAAGTACAATAGTAATTGTATATCACATGACACCTATACCACAATGATCTGATAAAAAACTCGTTCTCATTGGCTAACTCAATTGTCCTTAGTGTAACCCAAATGGAAAAGGAATGTCGATGTATTGCACACCACATCGTGGGTCCCATCCTTCCCTTTGGTCTTTATACCATTGGACAACCGAGAAGTTGAGACCGTCCATCACTAACACAAACATTCACCTTAAGCATATTAGTATTTCTTCTTAACTTAAGCTTGGTATCAACAAAGTGATCATGGTTTACACAAAACCTTAACATTACTTGCTTTTCCCCATTTGAGACAACCTTCTTGGGAACATTAAGCAACTGCTTTACACAATATGTCATTTTGGACTAATATCCTATAAATCAAATTTCCCAATCAAAATTGGTTATCTTGGTGAGTCTATCCACCATAACATTATGTCAGTTCCATCGACATAGAAAGATTAGAACTATTCCAATGTTATGCCACTTCCTTAAATTTATGAGTATACAAATCATGTTGACGATGACATCCTGTCTTCATCCACTAGGATATTGGACAACAACTTGTTGCATACCTTGCAACATCTTACTCTGTTTCCTTCCAAACTACAGTGGTTTCCCATTAGTCAATAATTTTGTTGTTCCAGTGTCCTGAATATGACATCAATTTACCTCATTTAATTCCTTAATCTCCTAGAATTTTGGGTACTTAGGTTATTTTTCCAATTCATATTAGTCATCCCAACTAATTGAGATACTCTTCAATGGACTTATGCCACATTTGATTCTCAGGTATAATTGTTAGATATTTTGTGGAGATAAAACTCCATCTTAGGACATCCATTACTTGGAATTCTTTTGTCCTTAAATTATTGTCAAAGTTGTAATCCAATTTTCAGCTCAATCTATCTCTTTCGATGAGCATTTATACTAGTTTGAGTAACAATCCTCATTAAATCATGTTGGCTTGATATTATCTTCCAAAAGATATCCAACAATTTTTACATGCCTAGTTATCAAGCATGTTCATTTTTGGATAACTCTAAATTATGAGTACATAAATCTTTCCTTTCCATTTGCATAGGCGATTATTTTGCCTTTCATGATCAAGCAAACCACCTATCATTTTCTAAAGTATCAATGATAATAACAAATTGATATTCTGAACAAATATATATAAAATTTTACTGTAAACATTTATATCTTAATAGTCAAAATCCTTTGACCTTTCCATTATCTTTCACTAATAATTCCAATACCTCAACCTTCATGGTCATGGAGTCTAAGACTTTGATTGAATCATGACTTTCGAAGAATTCAAAAGTTCTTCCAATTTAAAAAATACATCATTAAACTTCATTGAAAAGGGTACTTATCCAAGTCCATCTACTCTCCTTCTTCCTCCCCTTAGTGTTTTCATGACATTAGATTAGTTTAAAGTTGAATTCTTAACAACCATCCTTTCTCACCTAAGTAGGTTGAATTAATTTATAGTTCCTCGTTGTTGGATTTTTATTGACTTTTACTTGCCTTTCTTACCCTCCATGGCATGCCTTGAATATACTTTTTGTTTCCAAACTAGATTCATCATCGCCTTGTAATCTCTCAGAATCAACAGTTGGGTTTCCAATAACGAGATCTAATGAATAATCAACAACTTTACAAGCTAAGAGGTACTCTAGTGTTTCATTCCAATTCTCTTTCCTTGTATACTAATTTAATATTCAAGTGTTCATTTAAGGATCTAAACACAAGTTTTACTTTTGTTGACAAGTTGGTAAGTTCAATTTGAACTTCTATACTCTAACTGAGCCCTTTATCTGAATTGTTTGATTTTCTTCCAAACTCTTACCTTGTAGTCATCTTTCTAAGTGATTTTGTCCTAATTCTCGGTAATTTCTTTTTCTCATAACCTTAGATACTCTAAATTTGTTTGATTTCTTTTTCCTATTTTTAATTAGAACTCTAAATTTATCTTGCTAATTTCGATTGTTGGAACCATGTTTACTTCGTTGAATGCTTTTTTTTTACCATTCTAGTCTCTACCCTTATTCTTAGGTATCAACCTTTCACTCTTTAATTAATATTGCAAGATCTTAACCTTGTACTAAATCAGATTTTTCAAGGGTTATCCTGCCTCCTGGATACCTCTCTAGTTGATTTTGATTCACAAAATGTTGACTTCCTACTTCGACTAAGTTTTTGATTTATGCTATTAATTAGTTCTCTTCCCCTTGCCATCCTGGCATAAGAACTTTTCAAACACTATCCATTGATAATGTTTACGTAATACTTACATAATGAGCTCATAGGTTCCAATGTTGAACCTGGTAGCTTTGATACCATGTGTAACATGCCCAATTTTCTACTTAGCAAATTTTCTATGTTTAAACCTCAAGTGAATAAACTATGATGCCAATCACATAGCATTAAAAAAAAAATTCAACATAAAGACAATATGCACATTTGATATAACAATATTCCAAACTTTTTCATTTCATTTCAATGAATTATTACAATCTTTCCAAAGTAATGATTTCATAATACATAATCTCAAGATAACATTTCACATTTTACATTATTCCATATAAATGGATATAAGAATACATACGTAGCTCCTTTGAGTTTACTGGTAGTAGAGATACGTATGGTCCAAGTAGTCCCCATTCAAATCTTGGCTACCAACTGATGAGGAGAAGAATCACTCAAGCGCTTTTCTACCAACCTCAAACTTATTGCAGTCCCCCACACATCTACCTAATGGTAAGATTTCCCTACCCTTTGACAAAGAGATTGGTTCGGTAACCTCATAATACTTGTCTTCTTGAGCATGGTGTTGTGTCCTACAAAACTAGAACTTTCCCATACAATGGCTACAACCTATGTGTACAACAATCTCATGCTTGCATGCATAACTAGATCACAGTGAATTGATAGTGTAAACAATGGCAACTTACACTACTTTGGCCAAAGAATTCAACACTCATTTACTTTGAGTGAGATTCATCCTATTCAAACACCTTCTTAGCTCGATTTGTAATGACCACACATATTCTATGCATAGGCTATCCCCCTTCATTGGATTATCCTTACCCTGGGAGGAATAACCTATTGTCATTTCTTGTTTACCATGATATTTCTATTAAAGTAATTCAC
The DNA here is from genome assembly GCA_007258455.2 of Sequoia sempervirens. Classification (NCBI taxonomy): domain Eukaryota; kingdom Viridiplantae; phylum Streptophyta; class Pinopsida; order Cupressales; family Cupressaceae; genus Sequoia; species Sequoia sempervirens. The sequence continues at coordinate 200,301,249 of VDFB02271358.1, forward strand.
ATGCATAGGCTATCACCTCCATTGGATTATCTAACCCCAAGAATAACCTATGATCATTTCATGATTCAAACTTCATAAACAAATTCATATTCCAAACTTCACAAACAACTTCAACAATAAATGACTTTGTTCTAGAGTATATCTCAACAATAAGCGATTCTCATCAAAAGTACAAATGACCTCAGCATGATCTCAACAATAAATGGCCTCAATCAAAAAGGATATTCCTATCAATAAAGGACTCCATACAAAAGTATAAACTCAACAATAAGTCAAATCTTTTTGAAAGTACGATTAACAATAAAATGATCAATCAAATCATATGGGTTATTCTCAACCTATTTGATTCATTCAGTAATCAAATAACAACCCTACCAAGTAGGTTATTTCTAACCTAGGGTTTCCATCAAAAGTAATGTAATGATCAGTAATCACGACAAATCATAAAACTTCTACATTCAGTATGACTCAAATATTCACATGTTTGTAATGTTCACTATATTTGTATATTATCTAAAGGACATTATCCACTTGTGAGGTTTTGGTGCTTCTATGCCCATATTCCTCTTCACAATACAATTTTGGGTTACCAAAATGTGAGTCCTCTAGGATTCCTTAAATAGGAATAGACTCTTAATCAGAAACAAGAAGACATCATAATCAGAAAATACATTTTATCAACCCTACCGTTGAATGGTGCTATAACCACCAAGTTTATACCTTAAACCTAGGGTTAAGATTCTCTTCCTACTTTCTAGGAGAAATAAGTAATCAATAAAATAAAGATTATCAACCAAGGTTTTCATAACATCACAACCTAACAATGAAGACATTTCTATCATGCCACTTTTCTCATTGTGTTACTAACCTCATTGTTTGTAAAGGTGTACTTAGCATTATAGTCTAATAAAGCACTTCAATGTAATATGGTCTTCACAAGCCAAGCAACATCTATATAATATTAACTTAATATAGTATCTAGTACAACGTAGATACTCCTAATCCAATATATAAAGTATATGCATATAACCCAATAATGGGGTTCACAACTAATTAGACTCGTCAATCATCTTTCGTACTTATCCAAAGAAGAATATAATCATATTCATAATACAACATCTAAGCTCCTTTCCAACTCAATTCTTTCCAAACAAGACATAAAATCATGCAATCTTTTCAACATAAAATACATGAAGGAATAGAAACTAGCATGCTTTTATTAAGCAAGCTCCAATTGACAATTTTGGATTCCTAGCTCAACCTTCTCACAAACAGCTTGTGAACTCCTTCTATGAACAACCTTCACTATCCTCTACATTTTCTCTTGACCAACTCTCACTATGCAATAATCAAACTTCTCTAAATTCTCTCAAACTCTCACAAATACTAAACTCAAAATTGTAGCAAAATAACTCTAAAAAAGAAAAGAAAATAAGAATGCTCAATGTGTGTACCACAAAATGGAGAATGATCCTCTATTTATAAAAAAAACTTGAGCACTCCATGGCTACAAACAAGCTCATGAGATTTCCACCTTCCTATTAACTCAACCTATTAAAAGAGTGGTGACAACTAAAAACATTAATTAGTAAACACATGCACAACTAGCTTACACCTCAAGGAATGAGTCGCTCTTTTTAATGGACATCAAGAATAACACTTAGAAATGCAAGGTTGTTGGTTTCAAAGATTGACTCTTTTTATCCAGCTTCTCATTTGACTATTTTTCACATTCTAGTTTTCCTCATACGCTAGAGATGTTAAGCAAAATAGACTTCTAAAAGGTATGCATAGTTCATAACTTGCCGCCACATAATATACCATGCTCCCCTATTTATTTGGTTGTTGTTTTGGAAAAGACCAGGTCAAAGTTCTTTATACATTTTGATATTTACTTTGCCTTCACAATTTGAATTAGTCTGTCCAGATTATATTCATATATTGGTTTGCTTTATTCCCACGCGCCTTACTTAAATGTTTCCTTTGTTTGTATTACACAACATTTAAATTCTTTATGCAATGTCCTTAATAAATGTGCTATCCTTTATATTCACAACGTTGTTCAAAGACAAGGTAATGTTGGCTTGCGTGTAACCTTTATACTTGGTTTGAATTCATTTATACGTGCTATATCATAGCACTGTCCAAGACGCATATATGCGGTGTATTATCCATTCTTTCGTTGGCTTTTGCACTTTGCGTATGATTCGCGCTATGGTCTAATGTACTTATGTTTACCTTTCCTCTCATGCGCTATGTGCTATAATAAATATAATGTTCATATAAAAGAATATCATGCACTTCTCATGATAATAATATAATATATGTATATATATACATATATATGTATATATATGTATATATATACATATACATATATATATATATACATATACATATATATACATATACATATATATACATATATGCATATACACATATATATATATACATATATATACATACACATATATACATATATACACATATATACATATACACATATAATACATATATACATATATATTTATATATATATATATATATATATATATGCACGATATATGATGTACATATATATATATACATATATATGTACATATATATATATACATATATATGTACATATATATATATACATATATATGTACATATATGTACATATATATGTATATATATATATATATGTACATATATATGTATATATATATATATATGTACATAAATATATATACGTACATATATATATATGTACACACACACACACACACACACACATATATATGTTTATCTCATCATATATATAACAATTTATATAATTATATTCTCATGAATATTGCATATATTAATTTCCATTCAAATATATATTTTAGTAATTATATATATATGTTTATACATATATACATATACTAATATATAAATTTATTTGTTTGCATGAATGTAGTGATATACTTATACATTAATATATGTATATTTGAATATACATATATCATTACTTTAATATCCAAACTCAAACACATATAATCCCCTATCCATCAATTGGCATATACATGAAATGTATATATATATATATATGTCCCATTTTTTCAATCGACTTTCCAATACATATGGGTTATCGAGGACATGTACATATATATATACATATGTCCCATTTGTCCAATCAAATTTCCCATACATATGGGTTAGCAAGGACATATATATATATATATATATATATATATATATATATATTATGTATATGTATATATATACATATACATAATATATATATATATATGTTATATACATATACATAATATATATATGTTATATACATATACATAATATATATATATATGTTATGTATATGTACATAAAATGTATATATACATATACATATACATAATATTATATATTATGTATATGCATATATACATATACATATACATAATATTATATATTATGTATATGCATATATACATATACATATACATAATATTATATATTATGTATATGCATATATACATATACATATACATAATATTATATATTATGTATATGCATATATATATATATATATATATATTATGTATATAATTCATTGATTGATATATAGATAAGAACACATAAGGAAGAACTCACATATGACAAAGAGACTCAATCACATAACCCAAATCAAGAACATTCATAGACAAGATCATAACCTCTTCCAACCATGCACAAAAAAGACTAAAGGTAACATACCATTTCCCAAGCTACTAACTTGACTTGAACAAACTAGTAGTGAGTGTGTGAAACCTTAGTTAGGCTCATTAAGGGTTACCAGACCAAGCCTCTCTCCTGAGTGATACTTCCCCTTTCTTCAAGAGGCTCAAACATGTTCCTGCATCCAGCTTAGTTCATTGCAACAGTAGTTAGCCAATAAAAACACAATTATTTGCATCATAAATCATTTGCATTGACAAAGCATTAGAATATTTACATTACAATACATATTATTTCATTGCATTTCATCAATATAAACATAATTACTCCTTTAAAAGCAATAACATCTTAATTTACCTATTTCAGTATTTCATTCATCTATCAAACATATTGAAGTCATGATTAACATTTATCATCATATTTACTTATGAAGGTAAAAGTAACTCTGTAACAATAAGACGAGGTGTAACAATTACCTAAGCCTTTAGAAGAGCTTCCTTGTAGAGTCAGTAACAGGTTTTTAGTAGCTTTGAAGAATTTACAAGGAAAGCTATAAAGGTCATGGAGCTTCTCATTGGTCATTTGTGTAAGCACAAAATAATAAGCTCGTCAAAAGCTTGAGTGGAGAATCACAAGAAGCTTGAGTAGACAAACCAAGATTAGAGTAAATATCCAATCATTGTTCTAAATCTTGAGAGTACTTTGCGTGATTCTCTTGGGTTTGAAAAATTAGTTTATAATGGTCTTGGAAGGCCTTATAAATCTTAGAGAGGAACATGAGTTGTTAATGAGCAAATTGAATAGCTTTAAGTTATTCTCTCACCTACTTGAGGTAAAGGATTTGAAGAATTCTATAGTGGCTTTGTCACCAACTTCAAACTAGTAAAGGTGGGATCTAATCCAAGCACTCTTAATGTGGTGGTATTCACTAAATTTAAGCTTATACTTGAACCCAACAACCAAGGTCTAATGTTGGAGGTCAAAGAGGTTGAATGAAAACCCTCACAAACTATTTAGTAGTATTGTCATCAACCTATTTTTGGTTATTTGCCACTTGTTTACAATTATATTGTATAAAGGTGGCAATGTAAGTAAACATGTCTATTTGGTCTACCTATAAATGTGTGATAGATGTGGTTAAGGTTATAAACCCATACAATGAGCTGGATAAAACTCTCTTGTAAGAAAGCAGTTTCATATTCAAATAGAATTATATGTTGGGAATATTGTGAAGCCCATTATTGCTCACAACCTAAAATGTGATGGGATAGTGGTTAGAAAGGATGATCTATAATTTCACTTTCACCAACCATCCATCATATGAAAAGAGTTGAATATGTACTTCCCATGAGTCTTGATGGGATAACAGTTAGAAAGGATGATTTCTAGGCTCACTTTCACTAACCATCTATCATATGCAAAGAGGTTATACCACATAAATAAAGGATGCACCTTGGCATGCCACCATCAAAAATTTAGGTTTGAAAACATTCAATGATTATTAAAATAAGGCCAAGCTTCTTACTCACTAATGAACTATTTCTTTAATAAATATCCCTCTTTATCATCAATCGAATCCACAAAATAAAAGTCATCATAAATGACCCAATTAAAAGGGGTGCTATGTTGTGAGATAGCCATCTCCATAATATTAGTTTTTCGGTTCATTATTTGGTGCATCAACATTAATAATGCTAGGCAAATGGCCATCAATGTCAAGCACAATCCACACAATGTGATGGTTTAGCTCTATCCCAAAGAAGTTAAATGGAAGAACATAAATGTGGGGAAATTAAAATGAATGAGTTATCATGACCATCCTTATGCAAGGTGGTGAATTGCAAATTATGAGACCATATTATCCTTCAAGGCTATTTTAAGTTTAAAACAAGAAGCTTTTTTGTATTTATAATAGTAAAACGAGTCATGGATACATCATGGTAAGCACTGGCAGTATGCTATTTAGAGGATTTTTAGAGATTTACAAAGTTTACATTCTAGAATATACATATCAGATCATACCAAAAAAGCCATAGATATTGAGTTCAGTTCATGAAGTACTACATATATACTGCTATATCATACTATATAAGCTACTAACTAGTATCAACACACCTACTAACTCTCACAACCCTTTCTGTATTCTTTATACTCACCAACATTGGCCTCACTATCATTAGGCTGTGCCATAGAAGCATCTTCAAAGACAGGAGGATCAACATCGTTGTAGATCATTTGTGACTTGTTAATATTTCTAGCAGGGGCATTCCTCACAACAACATCATTGAAAACCCTCTGAAATTCCCTTAGTGCTTAAAGGAAAGTCTCTGAATCCCCTTGGTTGTGATGCTAGGTATGCCCATACTTGACTTTTGACTTGTTTACCATCACGACCCCATCAGTAACTAGGCTCATAAACTTGGCCATCAAGATCTCCATTGTCACTATCACTTGCAAGACAATGGAAAGAAATGTGAGTCTCTTATTAGACTCAATAATCTCCCTTCTTCTACCTTGAAACTTTTCCTCATTCCTTGCCTTCCAAACATGCCATAAAATTTCAATAGAGAGACAGTCCCAAAAGATATGCATATCTTTATTTATTTTCCTATCAGTGAACAAAATCTCATAGCAATTCAACTTTCCATTATTATTCTAGACTATAATTTCATTGCAAAATATATTCCAAACCTCTTTAGAATAAAGACAATAAAAAAGGATATGGATAATTATTTCTGGAGTCTTGCATATGCTACTCAAATCCACATTAGAATGGTTCACTTTAAAAGGGAGTCTATGCAACAAGAGTTGTCATATGAAGCAAGCCTTCTTGGGCTCTTTTACATCATACCAAATAGAAAAGATTTTTTGCCATCTGCTATTAGGGAAATTCAAACCCTAGCAATTATTAACATGGTCCCAAATAGAAATATCATTGGTTAGCATTTTGTAAATAGCTTTTGATTTAATTTCCATCAATGGAGTGCTATCATCCCAAATTATGTCATTCACAACATTAAAACTAACATTAGAATTACAAGGAAAATTAACATCTTTACAAGCTTCACATATAACATTATACGTTCCACTAGTACTAGTATTTAAATTGAATTCAGCAACCACCTTCTTCCAAGTTTTTATTTTCCCATTTTACAGAATATTATGAAAGGTTTGGATGCCACAAAGATTCCATTTTTTAGTAGAGCACCCTTGAAGAAGGGCGAGGGGCTTACCCTTATGCTCCAGGTTCCACCAAAGGGAACAATAAGATTGGCAGTTTAGATTATTATTTCCTTGCACATTACAGCTTTTGAGTTTAACTTTATGCTTCACCAGCTCCCAAGCCTTCCATAGGCCTTTGAAAATTAGTGAGCGAACAAGAGACATTGGGTACTTGCTTATGAGAATATCAAAAAGAGGCAACATATTCCATGATTTTTCTTGCTTAGGGGAAGCAAGCCAGATATTATTTCTTACCAAAATGATGCAATCAAAGGAAGAAAACAACCACACTCAATCTCATTTGACAAAACTCAAAACATTCTTTGTTTGATTTCTCATCACTAATTCACTTTTCCCTTCACAAACACTTAACCCAATCACTCAAACTTGCAATTAGAGTTCCAAATTCCTTTAGGAGCTACAAAACACCTTTAACATCTTGACAATGATTGATTAAAATCAACTGGACTCTTTCAAACATTTGTTCAAGTCCGCCTCTTTTCCAAAATGTCTTCAATGGCACTCTTTGTCTACAACCACAAACTTTAACATTCAAGCCAAAAACAATCAACACAAGGCCTAAGAGACCTTCATTTAGGCTGTCGTAAAAAAACAAAACTCTTCTCAAATCCCAAATACATTGGCCATTGGTTTAGATTACACTTCCTTATTAATTTGATCTAATTGCTTGTAGGTCTGCCAACCCATCTATCATAGCTTGTTTTCAAAATATACATTAAAACCAGAAACTAATGGTGGATTAAGACACCTTTTAAGGGTTTACAAAACATATCAGAGAATCCATATAAGTTGCTTTGGAGAATATGCCTCAAATTTGGACTATTATTGTTCAAATAGGGCTAATTAGGCCTTAAAACCAACAAGATTTAATGAATATCCTAACTCCAAACACAAATCCATTGATCCCATGCTTGGAACATTTTTTAATTGACTTGTAAAAGCTTAATAATGCATCAGAAGTTCACACCCCTGTGTATTTTTACAAACCCTAGCTTTATTCCACTTAATTGCCCTATTTTTTTGATTATGCACATAATTACAGTCCTAAATTTCAATTCTTCACTTCCTAACTTTATACGTTTGGCCCAAAACCATTAGAATATGAAAGAAGATGCTACCAAGATTAACTCCACCAAATTTTAGCAAATTTCATTGGGTAAATCAAGAGAAACACAAAATTTACATGCCACTGTTTACCCTAAACAGGGTTTTGACAGTATTTAGAAAAATGACAATATCTAACTCAATTTAATTTCAATTTGCATGAAACAAAATGGATGGTAAAGGTGATTGAATATAATTTAACATGAAACCAAATAGAATAGTACTCCTTCCTGTACTGGGCCGTACCTTGCAGGAAAACTACAAAAATCTGAAGAAAATAGCAGAAATACAATGCTTTCTTTATTCCATTTCAAATTTTCAATCACCCACCCTTGTTCAAATGTACAAATGGCCTTTTAAAGGAATTTTACACTTGTGCCTTCAACTTCTAACTACTTTCCAATGACCCAAACCAAAAATGACCTTTCACCTTCTCAAGTTTGCCTCTTTTTGCATTTTTTGCAAGTTTTGTAATTTTACATTTTTGAATGACAACTTTTCACATTTTTACAAAATTTGACACAAAAAATTAAATATTGACCTCTAAACATATGAAAATGACCCCTAAGACCTTGTTACAAGGTTGAGACACCAAAATTGAATCAAATTTCAAAATTTCCATATGGAGGCATAATTGTGTCATGATGCTCCTGCATCACAAAACTTTCCAATTCTCCTCACCGTGCACTGCCCCCACAATCCACTTGGTAGCAAGATCAATGCCTTGAACCCTCAAGTCCTTGAACCCCATACCCCCTTCAATTTGTCCAAACAACACCATTCCCACTTCACAAAGTGCTTCTTCTTCTTGCCTTTTCCATCCGACCAAAAAAATTTCCTAATTCTTTTTTGAATTTCATTTACCTAGTAACTACTGAAGAACCAAACAAAAGAAAAATAGATACTGTAGGATGACAATATTTTTTGGAAAACTTGAATCCTGCCTACAAGGGAAATGTATTGTCTATTCCAACTTTCTAGCTTCTTCTTAATTTTTGAACTTATCCATAGCCACATATCCTTCGGGTTAGGGCTGACAGCAAAAGGGACTCCCAAGTACCTTACTTGTTTATTGGGACCACCCCATTGAAACTCATATTTTGCAACCAATTTGGTGGAGAGTAAACAAGAAGCTTCACTTCTTGAAGGAAAATTATATCAAAAGAGTCAAGTTTTTTACATGTGAACTTATTAGAAAATGTGTGATAAGTGTCTGTATTGTTAGAACATCACAAATTAACTTATGCCCATGTGGGTGTATCTCTTGATTTTCCTTTTAACCTAGACCAATGTGGGGTAAATAAGTGCTCTCTGGGAATTGTATTGTTAGAACATCGCATGAACTTACACCATGTGGGTGTATCTCTTGATTTTCATTTTAACCCACCAATGTGTGGAGCAAATAAGTGCTCTCTAGAAAGGGATGTTGGGTCCCCAATGCTTGTGAGACTCACAAATATGTTTATTAAGTTTCAAATGGATGCTCCATAAGTGAATACTAGTTATGTTGGTCAAATAGGTTAAAAACATATTAATTCATATAAATTATGATCTTGCTTCTCTAATAGATATCATAAAATTGATTAGAATATAATTATGGAATCTTAGTAAATTATCCTTTTAAAACACAATTCTCTAATGAAAATCCTAATCTAATCTAATCACACACACACAAAGGTGTGTATGCTACTAACACCCTCATGCAAGAATATACAACCATCTATATAACAACTAGATATGACATTATTTGAAACAAACATAATATACAATTTACAGGAACAAGATTAAATTACTTTACTAGACAAAGTTCATATAGCCTACAACATAATTATCTTAAGAAACACATTAAAAAATATTATTGGGGAGAAAAAATAAGAAGAGAAGATTTGAAACTCTCTATCTTGCCAACAATGAAAACACAATAGGTAGCAGGGAGGAAAATAAAAATATGTTTTGTTGAGATAAATTCGCCCTAGCAATTACATTTTCACCATAGTTAAAAAAAAATCTCCATAAATATAGAAATGAAGATTTTTTTTCATAATACAAAACCACTCCCTTCTTTTACCTTCACACTTAACCTTTGACTTCCATAAAATGCTCCACAACATCCTAACATGCTAGATAACCTATATAAAAACGTTTGAATTTTTGAAAATGAGTAACCCATGTAAAAGCCACTTAGGCATTAGCGAGCATGTAAATACTTACCAATAACATTTGAACATTACAAAATATTTGACCATTTTGAGCTAGTGACCGAGAGAACGCCATTTAACTTAATAACATTATTTTTATTCAAGATTTGATATCTAGTCTAAAAACTTAATAATGAAAATGGTATAATTTCTCTATGAATATGGGTATAAAATATCTGTGAGAGAATACCATTTAAGTCAATAGTATGATTTTTGTTTATGATTTGATACTTAGACAAAAAAATTAATAATAGAAATAGGTGTATAAGTTTTTCATGAGAGAATGTCATTTAAGTTAATAGTATAATTTTTGTTTAGGATTTCACATTTGATTTTAAAACTCAATAACGAAAATGGGAATAAAAACCTCATTAAAGAACACCATTTAAGTTATATTCATGATATGATATCTAGTCTAGTAATTCAATAATAGAAATGGGTATAAATTTCTTAAGGGTTGATCTTCCTCATAAAATCTCATCAATTATTTTAAAAGAGATTATTTACTTAAGTGACATGATTGATAATAGCTTATTGTTTGAGTTAAAAAGAAATAAATATTCAAATTTATATGACATAATGCAAAAGAATGCTTAATGATAAAATATACACAATTATCAATACACTGGAGTTTGTTTACATGCAATTTTTTCTTCATTTTTTTTAGTCTATTCATGTCTAATTTTATTCTCCTACATTTTTATTATAGGGTCAACATATATTATTTTATAAATTTTCTCATTTTTATCTTATTACAAGTATGCACATTGAGCTTTACTTATTCTCAATTAAATACTATACATCTCACATAAAATAGATGTGTGCACATTTCACTTGTCTTATATTTAATATTACAATCTACAACATATCATATGATAGAAATATTTAATGAGTAATAATTTTTTGACAATAGAGTATGTATATTTTTTACATAAATTCTAAGTGATATCATAAGGATAGATTGATTTACTACTAAAACTATACATTCTATTAATTTTGTTTCTTTGTCTTAGTGGGGAATTTGTTTCCCTTATCATTGTCTTTATGAATTGTGTACAAATAGAACCATCGCTAACTAAAAATATATGTTACACTTATTGAACTATGTCACTCATAGTTGCATTTAGTATAAATCAAGTTCAAGGTCAAAGTCAATCCTAACAATTATAATATTCCTAAACCTAGTAAAATCATGATACATTCAACTTTCAATAATTTTCAAACTATTATGCAGCCAACCTTTGAACAGTTGTCATGACTCATCCATCATCTACACAACAAATACTTTATTAAAATACTTGTCACTACTTCAACAATCTATTATTAGTTCCTGCCAGTAGGCAGGTATACTTATGCATTCGCCCGGAATGCATTTAACCGCTAGCATTGACCAATCAGATTTTGCCATTTAACATATTACTTATTTTTTTGTATAGTTTGAATTTGGAGAGCTATTTTATATATTGGAAAATTAGCATTTATCTATTTTTCTATTCGTCCGAGTAGCTTTAAAAATCATTTTTGTTTTAAAAAATTTGGGAAAATGCGAACACATAAATTGATTAAATAAATTTAAGCAAAGGCATAGTTTAAAAGTTGGCAGCTAGAGGTACGTAATCCATGAATGCAAATTAAATGCATTAAAATATCAGGAAACTGTGAGCGCAAAAATTGATTAATTAAAATTAAGCAAAGGCATAGTTTAAAAGTTGGCGGCTAGAGGTACGTAATCCATGAATGTAGATTAAATGCATTAAAATATCAGGAAACTGCAAGCGCAAAAATTGATTAATTAAAATTAAGCAAAGGCATAGTTTATCAAGGTGGCGGGTAGCCGTACATTATGTATGAATAAAAATTAAATGCATTGAATGGCATGTGGCTCGAGGTGAAGGCGCTGGGATGGTTTGGAGGCCACGCGTGGCTAGGGTACTTTGGTCATTTAATATAGAGTTAAGTTACTTAGTATGCATTTCTATCACTTTGCGTGTGTTGTTTTTGTCTTCTGTAAGCGATGTTCTAAGGGAGAGTTCTAGCGACTAAGTAGGATATGTTATAGTTGCAAAGTCCAAACCCAGAAACGAGTTATTTGAGGTCATAATTTGGTAATTTCTAGAGTGTCGTTACAGTAAAACGCTGGACAGTGAGGTCAGAAGAGGTAACTTTTCATTTTTAAGTCTATTTCATACAAGAAATGCAAGTAGGGTTCCATGGTGCTTTGAGGCATTCGTATACTTTGATTATAAATTCGTATTTTAAACTACTTTTAGTATTGTTTATTCGAATTTCTTGTTGAAATGCGAAGGTTTCATCTACGTTTGATAGGTATTATGTAGAAATCCTCTTGTTCATTTTACTTCATGCATGTGAGTCGACAGTGTGTTGCTTTGAGCTTTTCCGTTGTCATCAAAGCATAAAGGATAGAGGGGTTCTGTTAAAAGTCATCATTGTTGTCCTCGTGGGCATAAATCTGTATATTGAACTACTTTTGGTGTTATCTATTCGAGTCTCTTGTTGAAATGCGAAGGTTTCATCTGCGTTTGATAGGTATTATGTAGAAATCCTCTTGTTCATTTTACTTCATGCATGTGAGCCCTGTAGAGTTTGTATTCTTTTTATTGCTGCAAAGTGGTCCCATAGAGAGGGCTTTGGAACCAAAATTATGTCAATGTGTGCGATAATGAGAGCTTTTCAACAATGGGTCGATAGTGTGTTGCTTTGAGCTTTTTCGTTGTCATGAAAGCATAAAGGATAGAGGGATTATGTTCAAAGTCGTGGTTGTTTTCCTCGTAGGCATAAATGCAAACAATGGGAGCATAAAGAATGCAGTAGAAACCTTTTTCCTGCCAGCAAGCATAAAAATTGTGTCAGATGTCGTCGTTACTATTTTTGTATCTTTCATTTTACTTCATGCATGTGAGTCAACAGTGTCTTGTTTTGAGCTTTACCATTGTCATCAAAACATGTGCGATAAAGAGAGCTTTTCAGGAATTAGTCGACAGTGTGTTGCTTTGAGCTTTTCCGTTGTCATGAAAGCATAAAGGATAGAGGGATTCTGTTAAAAAGTCATCGTTGTTGTCCTTGTAGGCATAAATGCAAACAATGGGAGCATAAAGAATGCAGTAGATACCTTTTTCCTCCCGGCAAGCATAGAAATTATGTCAGATGTCGTTGTTACTATTTTTGTATCTTGGGATTATAAAAAACTATGTCAAAAAATGTTGTAGAATCCAAATTACAATGTTGCCATAGAGCAGATAAGTAATATTGCTTCATAGAACAGTTTTAGTCTTCATGCAAAAGAGCGATCAAATTCATTGCTAGGAGATTTGTGGTCCAAGAACCTTTCGCAAGTAGGTTGTGTAGTTAATCTTGTTTGCATTTATACTTGTGTCTCTTGAATCTAGAAAAATGCTTGGTAGTGTTTAAATGGTTTTTGCTATTAGTATCCATCGCAGTAAGAGTACTATATATTGTTATTCTTTTAGGAAAAAACAAAGACATGTTTTTTGTTTTCTAATGAAAGCTTTTTACATGGTGCAATGCTTTTGGTTGGAAGGAAAGAGGTCGTGTAGCGGCCCAGCTATGGAAAATTCTTGAAGCAAGTAGTAGAAGGTGAGTTTCTAGAATGAACCTTCTCCTTTGTTTACAATTGCATATAGTAGACAGAGAAAAGGGTTGATTCAAGATTCTCACTATATTGATTGTACTTGTAATCATATTGTTGCTTTTTGTTACAAGGACAATCTTTGCAAATGGGTATTGTGAGTGGCATATGCTATATGTTTCATAAAAATTAAGCAGCTGGGGTTCAAAAGTAGATCTTCGTTTCAAAAAATGAAGCTTTAAAAATTTTGAGAGTTTGATTCTGAAACCATATGCATACTTTGATTAAAACTAGTGGCTAAAGGTACATAATTCATTAATGCAAATTCAATGGATTTAATGGCATCTGACTAGACATGAGGCTATTTGGATTGCTAATTAGTCTTTGAATATATAACAATCAAAAGAGATAAATAAGTATAATTATCCTTGGCCACATTTCACATTTTGACCTTCCAATCAAAGTCAATTAACAAAGTAGCAGTTAGACCTACAGAAGGTTCAAGGACTATGCTACTAGAAAAACAAATTTTGGACAATGGCTAGACAATTTGTTGAAATTGGTTTAAAAACTTTTAAGCAAATGCATTTTCCCTTCTTTTTGCTTTCATTGTACATCTTAAATGGTAGTTGGGTTTTGCATTGTTACAATGCATTTGGATACTTTGATTGTAAAATCATAGTTTAGATCATTTTAAGTTTTATCGATTCAAACCTTCCCTTGAAATACCAAGGATTCATGTAAATCTTGGAAGCAACGTACAGTTAACTATAATTATCCTTGGCCACATTTCACATGTTTACCTTTCAATCAAAGTCAATTAACAAAGTAGCAGTTAGACCTAAAGAAGGTTGAAGGACTATGCTGATAGAAAACCATATTTTGGACAATGGCTAGACAACCTGTTGAAATTGTTGTATAGACTTTAAAGCAAATGCATTTTCCCTTCTGTTTATTCTCATTGTACATCTTAAATGGAACTTGGGTTTCGCACTCTTGCAATGCATTTGGATACTTTGATTGTAAAATCATAGTTTAGATCATTTTAAGTGTGATTGATCCAAATCTTTCCTTGAAATACGAAGGATTCATCTGAGTCTTGTAGGCAATGTACAGCTGTCCTATAAAGAGAGCTTTGGAACCAATGAACTGTCATCAAGGATAGAGGAATATTGTCAAATATTATGGTTATTGTCCTCATAGGCACATGTGCAAAATATGGAAGCATACAGAAAGCAAGTTAACTGTTCAATAATGCCATGAAACATAGTCTTTGTATGCATCCATGCATACAGGTTTGCATGTATATATGTGTACATGTAATTATGTATATATGAATGCATGTATCTATGTAGCCATGTATGTATGTGTGTATATAACAAATTACTGTTGCATTTGCTTTAAATGCTTTTTTGTGGATGGCATCTGCTAGCCATCCAGTCATATTGTGGTTGTTGTGCATATTGCTTTTAAAGATATAAGAACTCAATTTCGTGAGTTATATTTCATATTGGTAAATTGGCATTTATCTGTTTTTGGAACCCATGGGAGTGGCTTTGTGGATCATGATTGTTTTAAAGTGGTTGTGAAAATGCAAATGCATAGCTTCATTGATAGCTATGTGCTTTGATGCATATATGCAAATTTATAGGATTCATTGCTATCATGTAAAGGACACATAAATATTCATTCCCCAGGCCCATGTAGTTATTTCAATATGTGCATATATTGAGTGATCTATTGATACATGGAAATGTCCATCCATGGATACATGAACGCATATATAGTTGTAAGCGCATGATCATCTATGTATGTGTCTATGTATATATGTATACATCCATGCATATATCGATCCATGTGTGCATTGGAGCATGTGTGTAGCTATGTGTCTATGAATACATTTTATCTAGTTATCAGTGTCAATTAATAGAGTAGCACCCGTACCTAGACAGTGTTCAAGGATTGTGCTGATAGAAAACCATATGCATATCAATATATTAGAGAGCATGTATCTATGCATGGGTGTGTGTAGATGCTAATTGTTCTGAATTTTGGTTGCATGTCATTGCATTAAACAATTAAGAATAAGTGCTAGGTAGTTGGAGTAAAATGACCCCATTCAGTTAGCAGATCATTCATCCTTGTATTGTCCCATATCTTAAAATTAGGCAATTGCTGGTTAGCCTTTAAGTGCATAGCAATTCAAAGAAAAAAATGATTGCAATAAGCCTTGTGTACATTAGAACTATTAATCAAAGACAATTAACAAATTAGCCCTAGAACACCATGTTTGTGTTAATGTGTTCAATACCATGTTTTTATGCATGGGTGTATATGGATACTATGAGTTGTGATTTGTACCATTGGGTTGCGTTTACTATTACTTGTACAACCAAGTGATATGCAAGTACAGTTCATAGTTCATAGAATGCAGATACATTCAAGGACAAATACAAAGCAAGGTTGTTAGCATCCTGATAAGAAAGATGATGGATACATCCAATTAATGTATGTCACAACATCTTATAAACAATAATTCCTATCAAACGCAGATGAAACCTTCGCATTTCAACGAAAAATTCAAATAAACAATACTAAATGTAGTTTAAAATACGAATTTATAATCAAAGTGTACAACTGCCTTAAAGCACTATGAAACCTTCCTTGCATTTCTTGTTTCAAACAGACTAAAAACCGAAAAGCAATATTACTTGGCTGCTCTATGGCAACAATGTAATTTGGATTCTACAACATTTCTTGGCATAGTTTTTTATAGCTCCATGATACAAGAACAGTAACAATGACATCTGACAGAATTTTAATGCTTGTGAGCAGGAAAAAGGTTTCTACTGTATTCTTTACGCTTCCATTGTTTGCATCTATGCCTACGAGGACAACAACCATGACTTTTAACAGAATCCCACTATCCTTTGTGCTTTCATGAGAACGGAAAAGCTCAAAGCAACACACTGTTCACTCATTGTTGGAAAGCTCTCATTACTGCACATGTTGACATAATTTTGGTTCCAAAGCCCTCTTTATGGGACCACTTTGCAGTAATTAAAAAAATACAAACTCTATAGGGCTCACATGCATGAAGTAAAATGAACAAGAGGGTTTCTACATAATACGTATGAAATGCAGATGAAACCTTTGCATTTCAACAAGAAATTTGAATAGATCACACTAAAAGTAGTTTCATATATGGATTTATGCCTATGAGGACAAGAACCACGACTTTTAACAGTACCCCTCTATCCTTTATGCTTTGATGACAATGGAAAGGCTCAAAGCAACACACTATTGACTCACATGCATGAAGTAAAAAGCAGTTTAAAATATGAGTTTATGGCTATGAGGACAACAACCACAACTTTTAACAGAATCCCTCTACCCTTTATGCTTTGATGGCAACGAAAAATCTCAAAGCAACACACTGTTCACTCGTAGTTCAAAAGCTCTCATTATCACACGTGTTTACATAATTTTGGTTCCAAAGCCCTCTTTATGGGACCACTTTGCAATAGTCAATAATATACAGACTTTATAGGGCTCACATGCATGAAGTAAAATGGACAAGAGGATTTCTACATAATACCTATCAAACGCAGATGAAACCTTTGCATTTCAACAAGAAGCTCGGATAAATAATACTAAAAGTAGCTTAAAAAATGAATTTATAATCAAAGTATAACAATGTCTTAAAGTACTATGAAACCCTACTTGCATTCCTGTTTGCATGTACCTGGTTTAAACATTTAATTATTGGTTCTTGATAATGGAATGAAATGAACTTGGACAGATGGAAATAGAATGATCCCATGGAATTGGAACATCAGTGTTTGCATGCCTTTAACATGGTAGCAGATTTGCGTGCATGAGACTTATTTGAATCTCAAATATCATAGTATATGTGGCACATTAGCTAGTTGGCTTAACATGATAGCTTTCGAACAAGTTAATTCAGTGATCAATCAAGCTAATTGGCTGATGAATTAATTATGTTCCATGGTTAGTCATAGCTAATTATTGGTCATCTTTATCCTCCAAATCAGTTAAATAGATGTTGCTTATTCACATTCACAGATACACAATCTTGCTAAACTTTTATGTGTGCTTTTAATACGAAAAAAGAGCTTTAGAACAGGATATGTATATTCATCTAAGGATCATAAGGCATAGATTTTTGTGATAGATATAATGGTTTGTAATGCTATCATGAATATGCATACCAAATATAGAAGCACAAGCAAAAACATTTAAACTGTTTGACAGAATTCCTCGAAGAAATGCTAGCTCTTGGTGTGTAGTGAGTGCAAATTATGCAAAGAAATATTTGTCAGAGAAGGCTTTTTACAAGCATTCAAGCAAATCAGCCAAATAGCTGATCTAGCTAACTGTGAATGAAGTTACTTGACTAGTCAATGAAACTAGTTCAATGATAGATCAGTTTTCTTGAATAGTTAATTATAGTTAATTAATAAACATCTTTGTACACGAAACCAATTAAACCAATCATGGCCATTCATATGAAAAAAAAGGAATTTCTTGAAAAAGCTTTGTAGACAAGGAAGCAAATGCAATTGCTAAGTGGAAACCCAAATTACAAAATCCTTGCGAACATCTTCCTTTCTGTTTCTTGTGCTACAAATATTCAATAGGCTATAGCTGTCCACATTAATATGTATCTATGCATGCAGTCATTGATATATGTATCTATGCAGCTTCTATACCTGTATATTTAAGCATTCGTGTATCCAGCTATGCATCTATCTATCTATCCATGTAAGTATGTTTCTATGTATTCTTCTATCTATAGATGCATCCATGCATATATGTGTCTGTGTTTCTATGTACAAATGTATACAGGCATCTATCCATGTATGTGCCAATGTATCTATGAATACATTTACCCATAGGTACATGTAACTATGCATCTATGGATACCATGATAGATGTCCACATCCATGTATCTATGAATGCATGTATCAAGTACCTTGGTCCCAGGTCTTGACTCTGTAGCAACAACATCGCCTGTGACTACACACATGTGCAGAATAACAAAAAATGAAGCGCTCAAAGTAATTACAATTCATCTCTAGTCGCTAAAATCTATATTACGTGACAAACAAGTAAGAACTTTTGGGTACATGAAGGTCATGAACATTGAACCAATAGTAGATAGTCACTACAACATTTAAGTTAACCTATGGTGCAGATTCTCTTTTCCATTATCAATTTTATTCCCAATTTCATCCATGAAGAACTTTGTCAACCTGTAGATCCTGCTATTAGCCATCACTTTGATCCATGATTTGCATTTCTTTTATCAGTGAATTCCATATCTTTGATCCATGAAGAACTTCTTCAACCTGTGTATCCATGAATTCTATATCTTTGAGGATATTCTTCATGGATGAAATTGGGAATACAATTGATAATGCAAAAGAGAGTGTTGAGCATAGGTTTACTTAAATGTTGTGGTGATTGTCATACTGTTACTTTAACATTCATTACCTTCATCTACTAAAAATTTCTTGCTCATTTATACCTTGTTATTTATACCTATGATATTGCATTGCATATGTCTCATTTTCTTCACCTTTGAAATCTTGATACTGAAATACAGTAATAGAAAGTAATCAAGTAATTATAGTAACACAAAATAATTCCAATAAAAACTAATCAAGAGTAATACAAAATACTTTGAAACACCCAGTGTGTTACAGCTGTCAGTTAGTTGTCGTTTTTACAACACTGTGTGTTTTACAGCCTACATAGTATATGTAGCATAACAGCTAATAAGTCCATCTCACATTTTGCTGATGACAATTTAATTTGTCCCATCTGTCTCTGAACCATTGATCAAAGTCAATTAACAAACAAGTCAATTTTGCACTGGGCTCATGCAAATTAAGTCAATTCTATCATTAATCATAGTAATAGTAAACAAATGCTTATTAGATGATGTCATTGTTGAAATCCTATTTGCATTTTCTGTTTGCATGTGCCTGGTTTAAACATTTAATTATTGGCTCTTGATAATGGAATGAAATGAACTTGGACAAATGGAAATAAAATGACCTCATGGAATTGGAACATCTATGTTTACATGGCTTTAACATGATAATAGACTTGTGTGCATGAGACTTATTTCAAACTCAAATGTCATATTGTGTGTGGCATACTAGCTAGTTGGCTTAACATGATAGCTTTCACGCAAGTTAATTTAGTGATCAATTAAGCTAATCGGCTGATGAATTAATTGTGTTCCACAGTTGGTCATAGCTAATTATTGTCAAAGCTGTAAATGCCATAGATGAAATGATATGAATAAAATTCTAGTTTCTGGTTTTCCTTGAAATGCAATAAAAAAACTGCTATAAAGGCATAAGACAAGGTTGTGTAACATATTGCCATTCCTTTATCTAATTTCTTTGGACACAAATGCTTTACACATTTGATTGCAACAGTAACATGTCTACGAAAATGGGACAATAGAGATCATAGTTCAATAGTTTTTAGTGTGAGTGTATATGTATCCTGATACATATAAGCTCGATCTGGTATTTATGAAAATAGTTGCTATGTGCAGTGAAAGAGCTTATTAGTGTTACTGTATGCAATATCCATATAACATGGTAAATTGGTACAAGACTAGAGTGACACATCCATAAATACATCGATGCATGTATACACAGTTGCGTATAGGGATACATACAAGCTTAGATGAATACTTAATTATAGTTAATTAAAGAACATCTTTGTGCACCAAATCAATTAAACCAGTCATGTCCATTCATATGCAAAAAAAAAAAAGTAGCTTATTGAAAAAGCTTTATAGACAAGGAAGCAAATGCAATTGTAAACTGAAATTGCAAAATCTTCAGCAAGATCTTTCCTTTCTGTTTCTTATGCTACAAATATTCAATAGCCTATAGCTGTCCATATTAATTGTATCTCTTTGTCTATGTTGAACCTATTTGTTTATTCTATTGCTTTTGCTATTATTTCATGAAAGATCAAATGTCATAGTATATGTCAAGTAGCAGCCAATAAGTCCATCTCACATTTTGCTCATGACGATTTAATTTGTCTCATCTGTCTCTGAACCATTAATCAAAGTCAATTAACAAACAAGACAATCTTGCACTTAGCTCGTGCAAATTAAGTCAATTCTATCTTTTACTCATTAATGAAATTAACTAATCAGTTTAACAAGATAGCTTTCAAACAAGTTAGGTCAGTGATCAATAAAGCTATTTGACTGATGAGTCAATTGAGTTCAATAGTTAGTCATAGTGATAGCAAACAAATCCTTGTTTGATGATGTCATTGTTGAATTTGCTTTTGTGTCCCTGGCTGCACTTTTGCTATAGCTTGAAGCAATGATGCTTCATGGTTTTGATGATGTCATTGTTGAATTTGCTTTTGTCTCCCTATCTGCACTTTGGCTATAGCTTGAAGTAGTGATGCTTCATGGTTCAAGTATTAAGTGTAATTGAAAACCTTTCTTGACTTATATTCATTGATTTAAATCTGTTTGGAAACCATACTTGCAGTAGTTCTTTAGGCTCGATGCAAAACAACAATATAGTTAAAATGCATAGCAA
>VDFB02271358.1:200322797-200340039 GCA_007258455.2 Sequoia sempervirens
CAAAACCTTCTCAAAGGGTAGGAATTGTGTGGATTCGATGTGGGAGCAAAAGGTTTTCCAAGTGCTTGGCCTATGATAATACTCTTGAATGATGTGCTTAGGTTGTCTAGAGGTGGCGGTGAACATGTTTGAGGTCTCCAAGAAATGAATCAAGTTTGTTGTATCTAGCAAATTCATTGACCATTAAGCTGCACTAGGTGAAAATGCATCTTTGGGAAGTTTGCAATCAAGACAAAGGGCTTCGTAAAAATTGAGAGATCCAAAAGGTTGAGTGGTGGATTGAAAGCTTCAACCTGGTCTTGAAAGAACTCACTTGTCTACGTGCATGTGAGATTGAATGCGATGCTTTGATATTTATTTTTGAATCTATGAATTTAAGTAAATATCTAGATATTGCCTTTCTTTGTAAATGTGATATCTATTTGTGTGACATTCATTTTCTTTCTAGAATATGGTGGAATTTAAAATTTGAAGTTATCTACCTACCACTTGTGTTTCAATCTTTGTGTTGGAATATTGGTGATATTCATCATTTTGGTGTAGAACTATTCAAGATCCTTTTATATTTCATGTGATGATTGCATTTATGCTAAGTTATGGGTTCGGGTTCCGGTCCGGGTTCGACGGTTCGGTTCGCGGGTTCGGTCAAATTTTTTTGGGGTTGTGTTCGTTCATACAAAAACATATAAAAATTACATATATAAGGTTTTTTTGTAATAAATTAAATATAATATATATTAATATTAATATGACTATAATTATAACATATTAATATTCATTAATACATTTTAAAAAATTAATATTTTAAATATATTAATAATTATATATTTTAAATAAAATATTTAAATATTAATATTAATGTGACTAGAATTATAACATATTAATATTCAATAATATAGATAAAAAAATGAAATACATGAAATATATTAATAATTATATATTTTAAATAAAATATTTAAATATTAATATTAATGTGACTATAATTATAGCATATTAATATTCATTAATATATTTAAAAAAAACTAAATATATTAATGATTATATATTTCAAATAAAATATTTAAACTAAAATGTTAATATTAATAAATAAATAAATATCGGTACCCTAAAAGTTGGGTAGTGAATTTATTATTTTCAGACAATGAAGCCTCGAAGCCTCAGGCAACCTTCAGAATTTAGATGAGAGAATTGCAAGCATATTCAATTTAAGTCGGTTTAATGTTATTGAAATCAGCCGATTGCAACCACGAACAAATGAAATATAAACCCAAAAGAAAAAAAATCTACGAATTTTCACAAACCTGTCCAAACAAAATCCTCTGCACGTCTCAAACTTACGGATGGAATGAGATTCGTTGGTCCAGAGCAAGCGAGCGTCGACTTGGAAAATATGAAATAAATAGATCCATGTAATTTAGACAAGAGTCGAAATTTAAAGGAACATATTTAAATCAGATTTGAAGTCCATGATTAAAATCTTAGGACATAAGGTTCGAAGCGGGTCCTCCTTGGTTCCGTCAGGGCCAGACCCTGTCCGGACCCAGGCTGGACCGGACCCGGACCTTGCATCCGGGCTGGACCGGACGAGTATCGGCCAGTGCAGACCCCCGAACCGGTAACATAGCATTTATGTCATGGCTATGCATAAATGTTAGTTTTCCTTTCCTACTTTCTGGTTAAAAGTATATCCCGTTTTTTAAATTTGAAAATTGAAATTTTGATCATAAGAGGGAGCTGTACCTAGTCAAAAAATTCAGAGGGAAGTTGATTAACAACTTACCCAACTGTTTGTTACATATTTGTCTTCATTTCTGGGCATAATCGAGTCATTGCATTTATTTATTTGAGAAGACAAATCTGCTAGCCAACACCTCTCCAAGCAGCACCATTGATCATTCTTGGGTGGTGGCAGAAGAAGGTAGTTGGAGGAAGAGGAAAAGGTATTATGTATGATTCCCACATTCCTTGAGCAGTTCAAAACATATAGTTTAAAATAATCCTTCATTGATACATTAAATGTCTGAAGTAAGACTTGTTCCATAGTTCATTGGTGATTTATTGTTTGGTGGTGATCATTTGGTAATTTATTAACTATTGATGACCTTTCACAATGGCTGTAATGTCCCCTTCTCGAAAGCATGATCTTTTCGGGTTGACTGTGGCCTATTCTGAGACCCGTGAGGTCGCTCTAAGGTGAAATTAGGGTTTCATGTTTTGGAGGTTGCCGTTGCTCATGAATTGATGATTGAATGGCGATTCTTTCTGGGTTTTCTGGAGAGCTTCACAGTGGTGTGTTTTTCTTGGCATTCGGAGCACCTTCAAGAATTTACTATTTTTAGTAAATTCTATTTTTGGCAGTTGACAGTTTGGTTCCTGTTCAGTTGGCTTCCCTCTATCAGTTCAGTTGGTTTATTCAATTTTGGCCTTGGATGCAGTTGGAGAGATAAGTTCAATTAACTTCAGTAATGTTATATTTAAATGTTATATTATCCCCTTGGCCTAGTCTTATGACTTAATGTTGTTTTAAAAAGTGGTCTTCAAGGGTGGGCGCTTCATGGAAGGGATTTTATATTTTATTAAAGTAAAAAATTGAAGCTTATGTTGGACGCCTATTTCTTGGAGGATGAAATTAAAAGTCAAAGTGAAGCTTTGAAAAGTGGACGCCATCTCTTGGAGGGAAAAGGTTTATTTCAAATTTGAATTTAGGGCTTCTCTTCTAGAAGCTTCTGGAGATTCCTTGCTGTGCCTTTATAAGGTGGCCTCTTTTCTTCATTTGAGCATCTTTTGTCTACAGGAATGTTATGCTGCCGGAATGGTATTGGGACTGCTTCGAGGAATGTATGCCTCCTAGCTTGGCATTACTTCTTGCTTGAGAGATAGCGACTAGTGATGAGGTAGTTGTATTTGAGTGGTTTTGTAGTGAGCTTTTGCATTGTAGTAGTTGTGTGGCTTTGTAGTTCAGTTTCATGCTTATTAGTGAAATTCTGGAATTGTCTCTTCTTTATAGCTGATTGCTGTTTTTACTCATAAGTCAAAAAATACAAAAAGAATCATTCTGGGTATTGCACATATCTCTTTGTCTATGAGGGGCAACCCTTTCTACTAAGTTTCAGATTTTTTGATTAAGAGTTGGATTTTATAAAGGAAAATCGCCCTTCTTAGAGGGCCGTACCATTTGAGCTCCTTGGGATTTGTGCCAAAAAATATTAAGGGTTATTTGGTGGGGTTTTGTTGCCCAAACTTGGTCGCCATCTTCTTAGAGGTGCTATGCATTTGATTTCAGATCATTAGAGTTAGTATTGAGTGAGAAGAGTGCATTTTGGTGAGTCCTAGGGGTACTGGTTCTGCATATTTAAGCTGCTGGTCTGACATACCAGATTTGAGTAATTTACATGTTGGTGAAGGGTTGGTGTTAGGAAGTCCTATTATGCTTTATGGAGGTCATATTCACTGTGTAGCATTGGAGAGCTTCTAATCTTCGTTCCTTGCAGGCACTTCCTCATCATATTGTAAGCTGAACAGTAGTATTGTCAGCATTTCTTCTAATCTTGCTCTTCATGTTTTGTAATGCCCACTGAATAAGTGGAAGAGGCTGGCTTGCCACCTATTTTATATTCTGAAGTTGCATTTGTATTTTCTTTATATCTCCACCATATGGTCGCCTCATTTCCATTCTGGATTGGGTAGCACATACTTGGTGTTGAGTTTACTTTCAGCATTGTAGTTGGTAGGGATCCTTTGACCTTATGCTCGCCGTCATCTGGCGCATCCTTGGTTAGAGTTATTCAGTATTGCATTGCACTGAGATCCTCTGACCATATGCTCCACCTTGCCCATCTCGGGATCCTGGTGTACATTCTTGGTTAGAGTTCTTTCCGCATCGTTTGGGTTTTCATCTAACCTTAACGGGTGCATGTTGTTTGTAATTGCATTCAAAAGAATTGAAAAAATTGGTTTGGTATATTTCAGTGGCCAGATTCTTGTTGCTGTCAACAAGTGGTAGAGGAGCACTAGTAAATTAATTTTGAAGGCATGCTGCAAATATGAAATTTATTGAATTATTGGTGTAAATGATAAGTGCCAAAATAAACCCATGGGCCATAAGCAAAGTCAAATTTTGTTATCTTGGGATCATCTTGCTGCTCTGCATCATCACTAACACTGGTCACAATGAATACAAATTGAAGAAACTACATCACATGACTAATGAAGTTGAAGAAGTTCACGATACCAACTTCAGGCATGTTGATATGAGAAATTGGTTAAAGGAGATGTTGGAAAGAAAAGCCTAAGATCCTCTCATTGCATTTGGGTTAATTGCAACAATTGGATTTTTTCAAGTACCATTGTGTCTCCAAACATGGTTTTGTAATGCACAGAGTATTACCATCCCAAAACATGCATGATCAAGAATTAAAATTTAAAATTGATTTTAGCCTAGAAGACTTAGCACACACATTCAATGCCAAGATTGACAATAATTGTTGGTTCATCAACAAAACCTGGGTCACAATGCAGAAGAACTAGTCTAAGATTGAGCTGTCTAGATGTGACAAATTCAAAGAAGAATATAAACATGCCATCATGCTCTTGACCTGGATCACTGGAGAGCCAGATTCTAGTTTCTTCATGCCATGAAATGGTGTCTTCTCACCAACTTTCATCAACTGATGGTGAATGGAGTCACTAATAACTGTGCTCATCTGAAATTCTGACACTCCTAGAAAACCAGCTTCTTGTATAAGATGCCCAATAATGGTATTATGAACTACTTTGACTTTGCTGTTCATGTGATATGGTTTCTCCTTCAATTTGTATTTCATTGTAACTGGTGACATTTTAATGCAAAGCAAAAATATGATCTTGGGATAGTAAATTTTTTGACTTTATTTTGATATGATACTTATCATTTACATTAATAATTCGATAAATTTTACATTTACGACTTGCCTTCAAAATTAATTTAGTAGTGGCCCTTTACCACTTGTTGACTGCAACAAGAATCTGACCACTGGGAAAGGCTGCTAATTGTAAGCTACCAAGTGATTGCCACTAGATGATAAATCACCGATGAACTGCCGTCACCACAAAGCACTAAAGGAAGCTGCTACTGGTTGGTGAATGAGCAAAGAGTCCATGGATCATGTCTTACCTAAGACACTTCATAATTTATTTTAATTTATATCCTTTGAACTGCCACAGGTGTGTGGGACAACAGACATAATATGTCTGCCTCCAGCTCCCAAGAATGATTGATGGTGCTGCTTGAAGATGTTGAAGCTTTCAATCCAGTGCTCAGCCTTTTTGACCTGTAAAGTTTTGAGAAGGCTTCTGTCTTGATTTCAAACTTCACAAAGTTTATTTTCACCCAATGTGACCTGAAGGTAAAAGAATTTCCTGCATAGAATAATCTTGGCTCACTTCTTGGATACCTCAAACAAGTTCACCACCACCTCTGGATGATTTAAAATTTTAAGGATGTCATTTGGGAGTATTATCATAGGCTAAGCACTTTGAAGGCCTTTCAGTCCTGCATTGAATCCACACAGCTGCTGCCCTTTGATAAGGTCGTGTCACCTTCAACTTTGTATTGATTTGAGTCTCTCAGGATAGTGCTCATGGCTCCATGCATTCTTAGATGCATGTAAAAACAAATGGTGCTTGGGAGATATCACTGTTAGTTACAGCTCAGAATAACTATGAGAACTTTGATTTGCCAACCACTTTAACCATTCTTTTGATTTGCTCAGTTCATCATTACTTGCACCTCAGTTGCTGCTGGTTTCTGCATGCAAACAATTTCTTCAAATGCTTTATTTGAAACACTATTGTAATGTCCCCATTTTAGCATTAGAGTTCGTGAAGTGATTAGCTTATCATTTGACCCTCGAGGGCCGACAAATGTGATGAGAGGTCTTCCTGAGGGAGTTACCCGGTTCAGGAGCCTTTCTTGCAATTGTTTCTGGTTAGGCCTTCGCGAATCCTTTAGAGTGGGTTTTCGAGACTTTATATTTTTAGAAAGTGACAAAGGAAACCGCTATTTTGGGCGTGGGCACTCGTTCACCGCTTAGCCAGAGGCACCCAATATCGCCTGATGGTCGATGGAGAAATAATGAGTATTTAATGATTTATTGAATACTATATTTTAATTTTATATTAAAGTCACTTTATTAATTTATTTAAATATTTAATAATGCATGTATAAAGTATTTATTATACTTATAATAAAATGGAATAATTAATTTAATGAATGAGTATTTATTCATTAATGAAGAAGGCGCCTATTATTAAATATTTTTCCTAAGTCCAAACAGGCAAATTAAATCATTTATTTAAATGATTATTAAAAGGAAGGGTTTGGTCGAATTTCTCAAGAGGCTTATATATTGACTGTCAAAGACAAATTGAACTCTTATGTCTTGATTATTCAATTTGTCTTCTTTTTGCTCTGAGCATTGGAGTTTGCAAAACCTAGGGTTTCAGCAGACAATCGATTTTGAAGAACGATACCTCTTCAAGATCTGACATACTAAGGCTGTGAAATACCAGTTGAAGATTGTCCATCAACATGGCTTCATCCAGAAGTCATACAGTGTTACAGTGAAGTTTATTTACAGTATTCAGGGTTTACCTATTCATCAGAAGGTTTGATCTTTGAGATTTCAGTGTTTGGCACTTGGCGTGATTTCCAAGACAAAGGTACGGCTGCATTAAATATAGCTGACAGGCCGTACTTGCTGTAGAACACGTCTTTTCTCCTGGCAACCAAAACGCCTATCATTGCATCTCCAGTTTTCTTCATTCTTTGGCGCACAGGCAAGGGGGATCGATTTCCAGTTTCATTTCTCAGGAGAAGTCCATCATTGGCTAAGGCCGTACCATATCTCATCTTGCTGTTGGGCCGTACCATACTGTACCAGCAAGAGCCGTACTTTCTCTCTAGAAGGATTTGCATTGCTTTTTCATCTTCTGTCTCAGGCAAAGTTGGCGCCTAGGGTTTCTGGAGTTTTCTCATCATTCTGAGCTCAGAGATCTGTGTTCTGGAGTTGGCTGTACTATTTCTTCCATTCCTTCAGGTGGCTGCTACAGCAAACAGGTTCCTCTTATAATATCATTTATTTTATTCATCTGTGTTTGGAATCTCCTTGTAATTGTTCTAAGGCAAGAATAAAGTCATCATCTATTGATCTGGAAGTTATTTGGAGCACTATTGTTTGTTAATGAATTTATTTGCATTTATTTATCAAAAATCGCATTTCCTTTCTATACTTTCAAAACCCTCAAAAAAGTCAAAAATTGCAAAAACACAAAAAAACACAGTTACAGTTCAGATTTGGGGTTGAGAGACACCAGGTCTCTTACAACTATATTCCTTCACGGCTGCCTAGAATTTCATGAGCTTGTTCCAACACAGCTTGAATGTGGCAGTCCTGCTTGCGACTTGCAGAATTTCCTTTCCAGTGGCTCTGATATTCTTTTATCCCTGTGCAGTCACTATGTACAGTGGTATTTGACATTGGCACAAGCTGAGCTTATAAATGTCTCTGTAAGACCTGGTGCATGTCATGTTTCAAGAAGCAACGGCCCGGGTTTCAGGAATGGCATAGTGTTTATCTTTGAGAGGTGCTTCGTGATATTGTAGTTAGGTTTAACTTTTAATTTTTAAACAATGTCTGTATTAATGAGGTTCTTTTGGATTCGTTTGTTCCCTGTAAAGTGTGGGTTATTGTTAGATCCACTTCTTTGAATGCATGAAGTGCTCCTCATCAGATGCATCTGATTCTGAACCCAGGTTGAGTAGTAATATTTTTGGAATGTCAGAACTATCACAGCCTTATTAAAAAGTTTCTCATCATCTTTGTTGATAGTTTTCTTAATTGAAATTTCTCTTAATATACATTAAGGCGCATTCCACGGAAGTAGATGTTGGGAATTTTGGACTCAGTTGGGACAGGTAGAAAGTTTCCTAGTTTCTGAGGTCCTTGTCATTTTGGGAGTGGATAGGGTGATAGCAGGAGCTGGGTTCTGTAACAAATTCTTGATAATGGATAGACAGGTGGGATAATCTAGTGGGTTTCCTGATGTAAACCCCTTGAGGCTCTGTACTATATGTATTGTAATTGTTATTCATTTTAGAGCATCAGATGAGTACTTGTGTATGATATAGCTGTATGTAGATACTATAGTCCCATAAATTTGTATGTACAGCTCTAGCTGTGTGTATAATGTGGTGGCAGTGATTGGGTGCCTAAGAATGGCCAGGGGACACATGTTGATTGTGGGATTCATAATAAATAAGCTTAATAATAGATAACAATTACAATGAGAAGACAATTGTCCAATTGAACTGGAAATGAATAGGGAGCAAATACTGTAACAGAAATGACCAGGTGGCAAAATACAGTAACAAATTGCTTAAGAACAGAGAGTAGACGATGTAGACAAAAACTGAATCCCTGATGATAGAAATCCCTTTCTGCTTATGCTCTAGGAGATGTATATGAAAATTTCTTGTAGAGAAGAACTGATATATCACAAGAATTCAAAGTGTCATTGAACAGTCACTAATCTGTTGGCTGTACATCTCTTGATGTTGTTGGGGTTGACACTACAAGGGAAAAAGAATGAGTATTATTTTGTTCTCTTTTCAGGTTATTATGTTTAGATGTTAATTCAAATTTGTATCTTCATCATGTTGATAATGGTTACAAACCTGTGAATAAGTCATATAGCTCTGTGAACACTGCCTCTAGGAAGTTGAGCCCTGTGGGTTTCAAGTTGTTGAGAATGAACTTAATTGTTTATTGTAAATACTAATAGGGATCTGGACTTAAAAGAAGAGTGGAGGGTTACTGCTACATGCGTCAATTCTCCTATCAACATAAATCCATTAGTACAGATTTTGATCAGATAAAAGTGCCGCACCTGCAATCCTGAGATAATATGAGCACCTTCTGAAACCTCAATAACCATTGAGGGATAACATAAATCAGTGGTCTTGGTTTGTACTGAGGTTACACGGGTGCTTCAGCAAATGGTTAGCCACATACAGGTATATATCCTCTGGTACAAACTCCCAAAACCATGGTACATGAGTACAAGTGTACAAAACTTGGGTATGCTATATAATATCAAAACTAAATCAGTGAATCACTAAACATCAAACATAATAAATAAGATCATGAATATAGAAGTTCACAGCATGAGATAACATGAATCTTAGTAAAGCTAAAATAAAAAAATTTGTAGTCAGGATTTGTAGGATCTAAATTAGAGAGATCCTTATCCATGTCATCATCATGCAGCAATAAGGTGGTTAATCTGGATTCTAAACTCATTGTCTCCCTGCTGTTATGCCACAAAAGGAGAGGTAAATGAGTGAGTTAAAAGAGTAAAATTATAATTTTTTGTTTTACTTTTGATGTTTTAAAAATGCATTGACCTTGTTTTGGGGTTTTCTCTAAAGATTTTTGAATGGCGTAGGCAAAAGATTAAGGCACATCTGTTGCAAAAAGGGTTAAGTAACAAGTTTGCATTTGCACCCACACCCACACCTGCACAGTACGGGTGTGCCCTAAAAAAGGTTGGTTATGCACAGTTGGGCAACCTGCTGTAATATAAGACCCCAATATTTTTTTTTTTCTGATTTCACTTCCTTGCTGATTTTGTTTGTTTGTGAGAGTTTAATGCGTAGGGTTTCATGTGCCATTCATTGTTTTTGACATTGCATGAAGTATATATTGCAAAGAACATAAAACTGAAGCAAATGCACTAGGAAAGATAACTTTTCAGAGCTTCCAATATTCAGATTTAAATAACAGAAAATTACAGTCCATTGTAGTACGTTTTCAAACGTAGAATATAAGTATTTTCAGACCTGTGAATAAGCTTCTTACAGCAGAAAATAGACTCCTTAATGCCACGTCCAATTCTCATGAAAAGGGTCCTCAAATCGATGCAAGAAGAGCCCAAGACTCCCTTCAATGTGCTGCATCAAAGTCTGAAACACTCAGAAAGATGGCCGACCAGAATAGTGAACATATCTAGGGAAGGGCGCACTCAGCCAGGGGGTGACTTGGCTTATAAAATCATAGCTTGCTTCAGACCTCTTGGTGAAAAACCAGCAGCATCTCCTTATGCAACCAAATTCATCCATAGCAAATGAGGCTTCAAAATGAATTTTTTAAAAGCTCAATGACAAATAGGGCGACCTCAAGTCTAAAACCCTAAACCCTCTTCAAAACCATGCCTCATGTAAAAGCTTTATGATTTTATTTTAATTTTTGCCTTCAACCTTTGCCTAGGTGTCCATCTCCTATTTAGCATTCAGAAATGTTTTTGTTGCTTTAAAAACAACTTTAAGTCATTACCTTAGGCGCCCTTGGTACCTTTTTATGACCCCTTTTCCCTCAACTTAAAAATATAAAGTCACTTTATATTTAATCCAATTTCGAAGGGAAAGCAAATATTAAAACATTTCAACTTTAGCAACTGATGCCAAAACTGAGAAAATGCTGCTGAGATAACCTTGACCAGGTCCAGTTTACCCAAAATAGACTTACTATTTTTAGAAAGTACTAAAAATAGTAAGTAGTACCCAAGACTCAAGCTTGAGAGATACTGATATGCTCAAAAGGGCTCCTTGAAGACTGAAGCTCGGTTTTGAAGCCCCTGCTAAAAATAGAAAGTACTCCAAAATACTGAAAACCCAACACCAAGAACCAGAATCGAGTTCCCTTACCAAAACCATTTAGCCTACAAGAACTTTGGAATAGGCTAAAGGTCGTGTGCACTGTTCAGAGGCTAGGAGAGGACATTACCCCTGCACCCTATAAAGGGTTGGGAATGCACATTTGGACAATTGTTTTGGGGTTTTTCTACAGATTTTTGAATGCTGTAGGCAAAAATTAAGGTGCACCTGTTGCAAAAAGGGTTAAGTTTGCATTTGCACTTGCACCCACACCTGCACAGTGTTGGTTTGACTTAAAAAGAGTGGGTATGCACATTTGGACAACCCTGGTTTTGTCTTTTTTTAAGTGACAGTTAGCTCTTTATGGTAGTTTTTCTGTTTAAATCATAATGCATTTTATTAAACAATGTGACTTGTATGTGATGTTCACAAGAGTAAACAAGATTGATTTCTAGTTCATCAATAATTACTTCAAATTCCAAAATACTAGATAAGGTAGCTTTGGATACACATAAACCTACATCTGATATATTTTGTCGATAATTGGTACTTGCATTGTTTTCATTCCCATGGTTATGGTCCTTGTTGGGCCCTTTCATTGCTTCCTTCCATGCCATGTTTGACTGAAAATCTTAATTGTTTCACTTTTATTTTGTTGTTTAGGTACTCTCCTGTGCAATTTCACCTTTTTAGGTATTGTCTCATTTGTAGTTGATTGATTGTCTTTTGCCATTTCCTGAAAAAATTACTAATTGGCTGAAACTAGGAGCAAAGTTTTAGTTGCATAATTGTTTGATGCCAGGCTTTCTATTTGACATCATATGGCTCTAGCAGTATTTTTTAGTGTCTATGAAACTCTATGGATCATCAAAATTAATTCATAGCGACTTAATTTTAAAAGATAGTTGTGCCTTTTAAGTTGGCTAATATTGGTTTGATAAAAAAATTTCAATTTGGAATACTTACAAAGACTTTATCGAATATTATTTTTCCATGAACCTTTATTAGGATCTTGGTATAATTTTGTTAATAAGCTGGAAGGTGCATTTTTGTGGTTAATTTTCTTGAAGTCCTAATAGAATCATTTTAGTGTTTTAAGCCAATTTAAATAAATTCTTAAAATTATTCCTGACAGAATGATTGGGAAAGATCAAAGATGTGCAACTGCCTAGTTGATAAGGATAACTCAATTATTATGACTTATTTTAAACATTTTCCATGATAGTTGCTCTCTTCCTAAATTATGATGTATAATTTGTACTTTTGTGATTTATATTTCTGTGATAGACGGGGAATTTCTTAACTGACAGAGAAATGTGTATCAATTTAGGGAGCAACAATTGTAGATCAGTCTGTTAACATCTCTCCTGTTGAACATTACTCGCCACATGCAGAGGTTTATGATAATCAACCCCCACCATATGTGGTATGTTCTCTCAGAAAGCTACATATTGAGAACGAAAATGTTTCAATGCAAATATGCTTAAGATGCTATTTTCTCTTTTACTTTTTTTTCTCTTTAGATTGTATTGAAGTTTGCTTTTGAATGCCTGATATGTGTTTGTAGCCAAGGGAAGGAACTCCTGTGACTGGAGGTAGTGGTGCAGTGAATAAGGCTCAGGATGTTGTGACAACCATGCTTGCAAAAGGGTTTGTTCTCGGAAAGGATACTATGGGCAAAGCCAAGGCATTTGATGACAAGCATCGTTTGACAGCAAATGCATCTGCTAAGGTTACATCATTGGACAAGAAAATTGGTTTCACTGAAAAGATCAGTGCTGGCACTGCAGTTGTAAATGAGAAAGTAAGGTCAGTGGATCAAAAATTTCAAGTATCAGAGAAAACCAAATCGGCATTTGCAGCAGCAGAACAGAAGGTTAATAATGCAGGTTCTGCTCTTATGAAGAACAAGTTTGTCTTCACTGGAGCATCATGGGTGACTGGTGCATTCAGCAGGGTTGCAAAGGCTGCTGAGGATGTTGGTACAAAAACTAAAGAGAAGGTTCAGATGGTTGAAGGACAAAAGAATGGTGGGAATCCTACATCAAGGGGAGATCTATCCCATGATTTCGCACAAGTTCATCTAACTGAACCTGCAAATGCATATGAGCCACTTAGCTCAGCAAAAAACTCAGCAAATTATTCCAGCTTACCACGGTATGATAGTGGATCGTTTTCTTCTCACAATACTTCTACACAGGCATCTGGGGAACCAACTAAACCACCACCTGCTCAGGGCCTGATTCTCTAGCCAGTGATGATGGACATGTGTATCTACTGTATCTTTTGAAATTATTGAGTTGGGTTCTGGCACTTGGAAGCTAAGTAAATTTTCTGTACTGTAGATAATTTGAACTTTGAACCTTTGATACCATGGTTATTACTTGTTTTATTTGATTGACAATCCTGCATTGTTTATTCCAGTTTACTGTTCAATTTTTTTCAACGATTTGGTGCCAGCCACCTATGTTCCATAATTTCCTATAAAATAAACAACCTGGAGCTAAATTTAGTGTAATAATAATATTGATAGCTTTTGATTTGATGGCACAATATTGTACTGGAATGTAAAAGCACATATTTTGGTATTATTGGCTTATGAAAAAATCTGGATTCTCATTACAGTTTACTGTTCAATTTTTTTTAATGATTTGGGGCTAGCCACTTATGTTTCAGAATTTCCTACAAAATAGATAACCTGAGGCTAGATTTAGTGTAATAATTGATTTTGATAGCTTTTAATTTGAAGGCACAATATTGTACTGTAATGTAAGAGCACATATTTTGATATTATTGGTTTATGAAAATGTAATTCTTATTAGCAAAGCAGCAGTTTATTTGTACACTTGTTTTTCAACGTTCTAAGGAAAATAGTGTAGAATCAGTGTGTATGGATACCTTAACTGGGTCCCTCTTCCAATTAATTTTCATATATGATAGTGCAGTGTAGATCATGTTTTAACTTTTATGACATAGACTCTAGATAATATATGCTGATATGGGGATCACAGTGACGTGACTATCTGCTCAACTTTCTTTGTCTTGCTTGTCTCGATTAATAACTAAGAAAAGCAAGTAGAGCTGACTTAGCAAGCCAGACTTGATTCTGCAAAAGAGAAAAAAAGGATTACCAGCTTTTTGACAGTCCTTTGTTAGGATTTTTAAGAATGTGAAAGAGCCATTTAAGTGTTTCGCCTCAAAATGTCTTGTGAGGCAGACCTGGATCCTTAGCAACTCTTTTTCTTCAGGCTTTTAGCAGGGCAAGCCATTTCAAAGGATTTTTTTCCCTGTATTGTTTACAATAGCGATGTGGGTATCTAATCATTACATTGAAGCTGATGCTCGAAGAAATTTGGGAGTTGTATTGCTGTCTTCTTATGCATTTTTAAACTTTTTGTCTCTTGACGTGTTAACTTTTGTGATGTCTTGCTTGGTTCTAAGAACTTGTTTTGCAAGTTGAGTTGGTTAACTTTGATATGGATAGATTGATGCAAATCTGCTGTGTTTCTTATAAACATTATGATGTAGGCTAGATCTCTAAGATTTGTTTGAGTATTTATTGGAAGTTGGTTGTAATACCGATAGTGGATGTGAAATGGATAGAGAGTAGAGTGTAAACTATATAAATTTTAATACCTACGATGAGGTGCAATGGTTGGATAACACAGTATAAGCACTGTAGATATGTTTTCTGTAAAGGCTATATGACCACATGGAAGAATCGGGACACTCCCTTTGAAAATGGGTTATATTATCAGTTATTTTACAAATGTTTACATTAGATGGTAGTTAAAGTTTTTTTTATGCCACGAGACATTTTTTAAGTTGTTGGTTGTACTTGTATATATTAGTGGCAGATGAAGGTATATTATGGGTATTCTTTGGCAGGAACACTTACAATTATGTTTTTAAGAAAGTAGAAACATTATATTTAGAGATTACATAAGAAGTCTGACATGCTGATCGTTGTAGTGTATTTTATCTCAAAACCACCAGTCTGATTATTGAAGAGCCATTTTCATTATGTGTCTCCTTACTGGTTGGTTTGAGCTTCAACTTGTCCATGGACAGAGACTGCTTCAGTTTTCGTTGCAAATTGGTCAAGACTGCTTCAGTTTTCGTTGCAAATTGGTCAAGACTGCTTGGCAATGCACTACATGATCAAAATCAAAATTAAAACCAAATTGAGTTTTTGCCAATAGCGATTCTTCCAAGATGTTTGCTGTGTATGGTAGATTAAGTCAACCGTGTTGTGAGCTCAAGGAACTGTTGTGCCTTTGCACTCACGCCCCATTTTGTCACGGGGACCCCCTTTTGTCTTTGACAATGTAGGGACCCCCTTTTGTGTTTTGCATGTCGTCTTTTTTTTCTCTTTTCCTCTTCTTTCTTTTCCTTTTTTTCTTGTTTCCTTCCTTTGAGTACCTTGTTGGATTTGGGTGATTGAGCCTTCTCATATTGGAATGCCAATAATGTCGGGCCCGACCTTTGACCCCGACATTGGCGCTTGGTGTTGTGTTCTTTCTCGTCATTTCGGATCTCGAGTGTCCGATTTTCTCTGTGTTGAATGCTTGATCCTCGGGGCTCAATGGCGGTGATGTCTTGTTTGCTCGAGCCCCTTGCACGTCACATCGTCATTCAATTTTATTGCATTGATAGGTTTTTTAATGCCAAATTCAATGAGCTATTAATGGGGAATGCTGAGGAGTTTATTATGTGAATTTGGCTCCTTTTTTGCATTTACCCTTTGTTATTTGCGCTTGAGCTTTGCAACCTTGGTGCAAAATCCTCCATTATTGGTGTGCTCACTTGATTGTGTTGTGCATTTAGATTGTTGCTCTTGGTTGTTTGCTATTAGTTTGTTCTTGTTGGCTCACGCATGTTGGTCGATATTTGTCGCTGTGTTCATATTGGTGTTTGTTTGCATTTTGTGTTACTCGTGGTCATCTTTGCCCCCTCTCACACCTCTTTTCTAGGTTAGACTGACCAATTTTGAAATATTTTGCTTCCTTTTCATTTTTTCGTGATTTTGGTGTGATTGGGTTTGCTCTTGTTTGTGTTGTTTTGTTTGGGGAATCAATTTGGTGTTTCATGTCTTTGTTCTTGTGTTTTGTTTCTTTTTTCGCTTAGTTTCCTTGTTTTGTTTTTTCTTTCTTTCTTGCCTTCGCCAGATTGGTTTTTCCTCTGGCACGTCAATCGGGGACGTTTATAACATCATCGATTGGGCGTTGGGCCTTAGGATTACTGAGGTTTGTTTTTTTGCCTTGGTGTTTTTGAAACCCTGTTGGGCGTTGGTTGCATACATACCACTTGTTAAGCTGGTTTTAAAACAAGCAATATGACAAATGTCCGATGTCCGATCCTCGACCCTTTGCAAGACTCAAAAAGTTCAGTTAGATGCTAAAATGACAAATGAATGGCCAACAAAACGAAACCTCGATCTCCGAGGATTCGAAACAAAGACTTAGTAGAAAATCCTTTCGACCACTTTTTGGGCATCGGACGCCAGGAATACTGCTTACAAATTTTCTTATAGAGGTGGAAGGTAGGGAGTATCCTTGATGGCTCACTTGAACTTAGCAAGAATTATTGGTTTGAGAATCTCCTTCGGGCATTAGATGTTGGGCTTACCTTTGACAAGCTTCCTTATTGAGGTAGGAGGTATCGATAACACTTGACCCTTGACACCCAAAACAATAAACAAAAGATCATCTTTGCCTTAGCCAGATAAACCACTTTGATAAACCTACTATTCAAGAAGTATAACAACTATCAGATGTCGAGTGTTAAAGAGTTTAAGTTACTCAATGCCAAAATCCTAAACAGAGAAACCAAACCTCAACCTTCGACCCTCGATAGCTCCAAAGTTGTTTGAACTTTAGTGGCCAGACCTACTTCCTAAGCCTATTGGAATTTTAAAATAAAAGATAGGAGATGAGCTTGACCCCTGACTCCCAATAGTTGTAATAACTTTCAGATGTCGATACTTGGACTTGCTCCTTAAGTTCCTCGAAACATTTAAAACATGAGGTAAGGAGGATTTTTGATCCCGACCCCTGAAGAACCAGAAGCATGACTTAAGCTAATCAAAGACATTTAAGCCACATGACAAGAGGTATAAGTCAAGCCTGATATTTGACTCTCGATGAATCGGAACTAAGGAGATTAAACCTTAAGGCAAGTTTATTTTTAACTCTGGTATGAGGTAAAGGGGAGGCCCGAGGCCTGATCCTCAAAATACTGTATGATCTTCTAGCCTTCTTTTTAAACAAGTTATCATTTTGCAAATTGAGATGTATATGGACTAATGAACTTGGTTTTGAAGGTTTGTTCTCTTTTGAGGTAATGAATTGTAACATATGGTGTTTGTACATGTAGGAGATATGACACCAAAGGATCCAACATAGATGAAATATCAATACAAAGGCTATCATCCACCATATAAGATGTTTTCCTTGTATGTGGAGATTGAAGACATTGACCTAGGTCACATGAACATAAAAGAATTCAAGCGAAGGATCAACAATGATGAAACCAAAACATGCATGGCCAGAG
>VDFB02271358.1:200340139-200461553 GCA_007258455.2 Sequoia sempervirens
ATGCTAAGATTGCAAGAAAGTTCATGCGTTCAACTCCAAGGTTCTTTCAGTGCAAATAGGCTCAGTTGGCTCAATGTGATTTGCTGTATT
The DNA here is from genome assembly GCA_007258455.2 of Sequoia sempervirens. NCBI lineage: Eukaryota > Viridiplantae > Streptophyta > Pinopsida > Cupressales > Cupressaceae > Sequoia > Sequoia sempervirens. The sequence continues at coordinate 200,340,230 of VDFB02271358.1, forward strand.
TCAAGGGGACTTACGGAATTGTTCGGCAGCGGAGAAAGGAATTCAAATGCTCGAAAGATTTGTCTATGAAGCGCAAGTTACCTATTCTAACCGGAAAGTACTGAATTAAAATGGTGTAAAGGTTAAGAAGGCTAAATCTATTCTAAGGTGTGGGATATGGCAATCAATCTTCGCAAGCTTCAAACCGGACTTCGCTTCGCCTCGCATCGGACAGCTTCCACGGAGTCGGTGCAATCTTCAAGGGAGATGACTAGAGATGTTCAAACCACCACTTGACATAAAGATACCATCACAACGACGCATACCGTTATTCAAACTATGATTGAAGTTAGGCTCACAATGTTTCCAGTTGACCACGCAAGGCGCATTCACCATCAGCAAACACGCTAGTGGTATGGATAGACGAAGTTGCTTAGATCAGACACCACATTCCACAGCTAACATCTACTTGCATGAAAATGAAATTTACGCTACTCTACGCTACTTGAATTAGAAGGGATGAAGAAACCTCGCTAGCTATCCACAACAAAGATGAATTTCACCATCAATGAAAGATCTTTTATTATGAAAGTTTTACACGACAATTTCTTACAAAAGTTTTCAAAGGAAAACTTTCCTTCTCCTCCAACTACACTATCAATCTACTCCTAAGTTGTCCCTCTATTCTAACTTCTACTCTAATTCTAACAATAATAAATTGCTCACTGAAGATATAAATGAGGGACTCCTTTATATACTGGCCAAGTCCAACGGACGTCAGACATAATCGTTTGATGGCCTGTGATCATACACCTCAGCCCTAAACATAATTTTCCCTAAAAACCGCCACAAAGGAGAGTGGGGTAATAAATGCGCCATTAATGGCCACCACCCTTCTAGAAGATTCCAGCTTTGAAACGCGTTCACACTGCTCTTGATCTTCTTCTCGACTTTTGTTCTTTGACTTCCCACTTGAGCTAACACTTAGCCAATTTCTTGCAACTTTTCTCCCTTCGAGATTGAAACTCGTAACTTTATCTTCCTTCGAAAGTTGTAATATCATCGTGCTTCATCACCTCCAAACATCGTGCTCTGGCCTCGACATTCTTCCTGCAAAACAAGCAAGGAGAAGAGTATTAGAACACTTCATAACACAAATTCACCTTACTTACCCGATTTTCACGCTTTGATCTTCAAGGGCTCATCATCTTCATTAGCCAACTTCGCGTTCAAATTCTTCATGCCTTAGTCAAATTTCCCACCCATCTTGCCTTCTGCCTGAGCATACTTTGCTCTAATATTTCATCCAACTCAGATTCGGGAAGAAATCCCTTCATTAGGAATTTGATCAAAATTATCTAGGCGATCATTTTCAAATTCATCGGCCAAGGCAATTTTATGTCAACCACATTTCATTTCATGCCTTAGAAAAATTTTCAAATTTCCCTTAGGAAATTCATCAACCCGGCGCCCATCAAAAATATTCACCCTGAAGGCCTCGACAAAGTGTAGAAGATTTTAAAATCCCTTCCTCATCAACAATCTTTAATACCCAGAAGAAAATTTCTCTCAGAATGCGTCGAATCCATGGGTACCCAACGAACGGGTTCATTTAATTTTTTGAATTTTTGAACCTTAGAAAAAATGATTTTCACCAAATTTAATCCATTTCTTTAATTCCAGGCGCATTTTCTTGCTCTGACTTGAAAACATTTAATCCACCCTGTGAAGCTGGCATTCATTGACTTCATCACTGACAACTTCATCGAAATTTCCATACTTCCAAGTCTAGGCGTGATTTTTCTATAGAGGTGAAATTTTGCCGACACCTAGAAAAATATTTAAATTCCATCACCAACTGGGGCGCATTTAAGCTTTTGTCCTACCACTTGCAAACACTCAGAAAATATTTTTGGCTTCCTTTTCATCTGGGGCGCATCTAGAGGTAGCTACCTCCATTTTGTGAAACTTTTGAAAATTTTCAAGCACTTCTCTTCAAGGTAGGGCGCATTTGGGGAGTTAGACTTCAAATTTCCACGTTTAGAATATTCTCTTGCTCTCCACTAGTCAAGGGCGCATTCTGGACCTTGTACTTTCAACTTGATGATTTAGTCCAATTTTAAAGTCCTCTCACATTGATGGGCGCATCCAGGGGTGGCTACTTAGAAAATTGCTAAGCATCCCTTCAAAGCTGGGCGCATTTTAACATGTGAGCTTCCACTTTTGAGTATTTAGAAAATCCTCAAGCTTCCTCCTTGACCTTGGGCGCATATCAGAGCTCAAACTTCAAACTTTGGATACTTAGAAATTTTTTATTTTTTTTTTAAACTTATCTTCCTCTTGGGCGCAAATGAGGTGGTGTACTTCAAATTTGATGTGCCTTGGAGATTTCAACTTACCCTCTTCAGCTTGGTGGGCGCAATTCAAAGGGTGAGCTTTTAATTTTATCACTCTAAACTCAAGGGCGCATTTCCAAGGGTCCCCATCCAGTTTTGACCACCTTTGGCGCATTCTCATGTTTGAGCTTTCAATTTATAGTTAAGGTGCATTTGATATGTGATGCTTTCACTTTTTTGTCTTAGGCGCATTTAGATCCATCAACTCTCAGTTTGTCAAGAGGGGCGCATATGATGTGCCAAGCTTTCAATTTGTTCCTGGGCGATATCACCCGGCCTCCACTTTCTATATTTTTAATAATTTAAACTTTTTACCAACGCCTTCTTCTTTAGAAGCGAATAATATCTAACTAGCTTATATGCCACATGATACTTAGTTTTGATAGATGGGCGCTAGCTGAACCCATAAGCCTCAAAGTGATGACTATGGAGGTTTCAATTTTGGACTGGGCGCCTATTAGAGGGTCAACATTCACTTTTTGTCATGGGCGCATTTGTCAGGCTGAACTTCTAATTTAAACATCTTTGAAGAACTTTTAACCTTCTTGGCGCATTTAGCTGGCATAGCTTTTAATTTCATCACTCAGAGGCGCATATACCACCTGCAACTTTCAATCTCATCATGGGCGCATATAGAGGTCCAAGCTTTCAGTTTTAACACTTTAAGCACAAAGGCGCATTTAACAGGGTCCACTTCCATTTTTCACTTGCCTTAGAAACTTTCCACTAGCTCATCCAAGTTGGGCGCATTTTGATGGGGGAGCTTCTAGTTTTGACACTTAGAAAAATTTTATGCATCTCTTCAAGTAGGGCGCATTTAATGCCCTGAGCTTTTACCTTTGGCCATGGGCGCATATTGCACATCCAACTTCAAGGCGCATTTGGGAGGGTCTCTGTCCAGTTTCTAACACTTAGAATTTTCTTCAACACTTGGCCTCCTTAGCTCCTGGGCGCATTTGGCAGGGGCAACTTTCAACTTTGACACTTAAACTTTTTTCTTACCTTGAACACCCAGGGGCGCATTTCACATGCTGAGCATCCAATTTTAACACTTAGACAATTTTGAAATCTCTTCAAAGAGGGGCGCATTTCACCCATGGTACTTCCAGTTTAAGTGAGTTAGAAAATTTCACCTGTCTCCAGCCTCTTATAGCAAGTTTTGGTGCCGGATTTGAAAAATTATCAAATTGACGGTTTATGCCCTCTTTAGCCAAATTCTAGTGACCACCATGCTTGCCTCACTCTGTTATTTTTAGAAAGTTCTTCAAATTTTGTGCTTTGAATTGACTTCTGACCTGATATTGCCTTGTTCTGAACCTCGGGATGTGTTTATGCCAGAGATGCCTGATATTTGCCTGTACCTGCTATTTTTAGCAACCTGCTAAAAATAGCAGCTGCTCAGAATGCCTTCAAATTTCGCGTGTTGAATGCCTGAAGCATGGTGATCGTAACTGGACGTCGTTCTTGCCTGGATGCCGGGTTCTGCCCTTGATTTTAGGAAACCCTAATTGACCTGCTAAAAATAGCAATTAACTGATTCTTCATTCTCTGTAACTCTGTTTGCCTTGAAATTCGCGACACGGACTTTTCATCACATGTTTGACCTGTGCTTGCTGAGATCTGTTGCTGACCTGCCAATTATAGCTGCTGCTGAGGTGACTTACTATTTATAGTAAGTGCCTGTTTCTGAGATCTCTTTAGCTCCGTTTGCTTTGAAATTTGGACAGTGTGCCCCTCGGTGGTGAACTTGCCTGTGCATGCCGATGCCGAGATCAACTTTCTATTTATAGCCCTTGTCCAAAGTGCCCTACTAAAAATAGCAGGTCCTCCGATTACCTTCAAATTTTGCCAGTAGCTTCTCGGAAGGATGCTGATTATGATGGATACCTCAGTTTTGACCATTTTGATCTTTGACTCCTTATTTTTAGCGCTGAAGCTCGAAACCCTAATTTTATGCATGTCGCTCAGATGAGCTCCGTTTGACGTCGTTCCAGTTGCATGATGATCAGCTTGCATTTCTGAAGCGTCGAGCTGCTGCCCAAGTGATACCTGCTAAAAAATAGAAAGCGGCCCGAAAAGTGATCAACCGGCTGTCGGATGATCTTGCATGTCATACTGCCCGAAAAATCTTGAAAAACCCAGAAAAACCTGGGGTAAAATCTTCAACATGCATGCACCGCTAAAATAGTGTTTCAAAAGTGGCTGCCCCATTTGCATGTTATATCATGCGAAGTTTTGAAAACTCAGAAGAATATGCCCACATGCGCTAAAAAGTCTCGGGAGCGTAACCTAATATCGTCCCCTCGAAGGCCGAATGTCGAAATGCGGTCCCGCTTTGTATGTCAGTATCGCCGCGGGCGGGGTCTCGAAAAACCCACAAGGAATCTCCAGACATGCTTTGAAAAACTCTGCGTTTAAGCCCTGAAAATTGCCTCCGAAGGCAGAACTGCTAAAAATAGCAAGTTGTCCATTTTAGTTCAAATTTAACCTGTGAGTAGCCTGATGTGCTCTGAATGTCGTGTAACTGTCAGAATTTCAAGAATGCTGACGAATCGCCTGTAATTGTGCACTTACTAAAAATAGTAAGTACCTCAGAATCGGATGAAAACTTGCTAAAAGCCTGCTGGAAGCATGCTAACAACAGTGTTAGTCTCAATTTGCAACTTATTCACCTCATTTGACTTTAGGTTGGCCGGAAAATTCAAAACCCTAATTTTTCGGACTTGGCCAGAATTCAAGTTTAAACTCAGTGACGGGCACAATCCCAGAAAGACAGACAGTAGAAAAGAGAGACAACGACAAAACGAACGAAAAGCAAAGCCAAAATTAGGGGGGGTCCCCATTTGCAATGGGGCGATGTGTGAAAAACGTCACAACATTAGCCCCAACCCGAATAAATGTTCCTGAACATTTCAAAGACAAAATCCATTCCATACTCAGAACCCTTGGATAATCTTTCCAACCCGTCAACTGGCTAGGGGATATACTTAAAAGGGGAGAAAAATCCTAAATTGGATCAAGGCACCTCATCTTTTGATTACAATTGTGTGCGTATGCGTCCATTCCAACTCAAAAGACCATTGAAGCTCCTAGAATCCATCATAGCAAGTTAGATAAATATCTTAACTTCAAAAGCATCCGGGACATTGCCTCGCTGCCAGTCAGGCGTCCATAGCCCCGACGAGGTTATCGCTACAATTCCCACGAATATTGCTCCACTGCCGGCCGGGCGTCCATAGCCCCGGTGGAGTTACTCGCATGTTCCCAAAACCAATATTTGATAATATTTCTTTCATTTTTCATTTCTTTTCTTCTTTTGATTTTCCGTCAATTCTTCAATTGGCTAGCAGGCAATGAAGCCTCCAATGGGTTTGAGAATTGCAGTGGCGCTGAAGCAAGATGTAAGATTTTCACTCGCCATGACTTCTCCTAAGAAACCTCAGTGACTTAGAGCAATTAATCATGTGTAAAATATAGTAATCATGAGACTTGGTGTCAAGACACAATAGATGATTCCCTTCCGAGTCAAGTACAGATCCCAACCAAATGATAAGACTTGAAAGAATAACCTCGGATTCTAAAGCACTTCCTGGATGATTATCTAAGAAATGGACTAACATTATGCTGGGCCCTGGTGAAAACAACACAACACCCCCCACACAAATGGGATCCCCGTTTATTGAAAGCAACAACTAAACTATGAAAGCAAGACAACCAAACTAAGCAAAAACAAAAATTTTAAGCGAACAACAATCAAAAGACCTAAGTACATACAACTCCTAGCATGATTCCTTAGGATGTGCAGTAACAGCACAGCAGTAGTAATAGTACGAAGTTTTGCAAACTTATCTTTAAACTCGGAGAAATATCCTTTCACAATACAAATCTCAAACTCAAGCAAAACTTCAGGAAATATTAGCAATTGGGGCAACTCATCTGGACCATGATTAATCCATAAACAAGTTTTCTTTCCAAAATCTACATAATCAAAATGATATTCTTGGTAGCCAACAGTAGGGAAAGACACAACCTGGTGGTCTTCATTCACCGGCATGAATTCTTGCCTGTCGTCCACTGCTTCATCAGGAGGCCGAAGTTGATGGTGAACCATACCTCTCGCATTCAAAATGTGTAGATGATCCAAACTGGGAGGAGCGGGGCGGGAAATAAATTCAAAAGGGTATTTGGAAATTCGGATCATTTCATGCGCTGGCTCCTTTTGAATACCTAACAATGGCTCAAGCCCCAACCCGAATTGCTCTTCACTTTCCATCTCTTTATCAAGCAACATTTCGTTTGTTTCAATTTCATCAAGCAACTCCTCCATGACTGTGAATAATGGATCAAGTGCCGACGCGGAGTGCCTTTCATATTTTGCCTCCATCTTGGTAACCCATTGATCGTCAAACACCTCATCTTGTCTTAAGCTGCTTGTCATTTCTTCTATCTTGTTCATGCATGATTGAATTCTTTCATCAAGGAGTATCCCTTCTTGGAGCGTACCGAAATCACTTCCCTCTTCACGTTCTCCTCGAGTGAATGAACATTGAAAATTTCTCACACCATCTGTACTTTGAGCTAAGTCCTTCGTTCTTGGTTCTTGATGATCTTCAATAACTTGTAATTTGGTACATTCATTCACTCCTACATGTTGACAACTTCCTTGGGTGTTTCCTCTCGCTTGGATGTATCCGATTGTTTCTTTGATCTTTACCCCAATAGCCTCTTGTTCTAGTGTGATGTAGGAACAATCTTCATCTGCTTGCTCTCTAAGCTTGATCACTTCATCTTGTTGTGACTTCTTCTCTTCGTTGTTGGATGATGTTGGGGTACCCTCTTCATTTGGTGTTGAAAATGTTTGTGTAACATATTCAATCCACCCTTTGTCTTTGAAGAACCCATATGGTAGTACTGGTAATCCGAGGCGACATCTGGCGAAGTTGATGGCTAGTTCACATGTTGTGCAAGTGAACTCTGGATGAGGCGCATTGTGAATTCGACACCAACGAGGGAGCAAAACACCTTTCAAGGGATCATTGCCAAGTTCCAACTGACCTTGGATCCTAAGTATGAATCTTGCGAAAGCCTCATTCACCACTTCTGGACGGTTATAATCGTCAGGTTCTACATCCAATACTCCTGGCTTGGGGACATCCCAAAAGAAAATTTTCCCTTGGAGAACAAGCTCTATCCTTGAGAGGAATGTTAAGCAACTGCTTTCTTCGTGCTGGGAGGTCTCGTGAATTCGACATCTTCCTGGCAAAGCAAACTTAGACAAATTCTCAGGCCATAGTTGTGCATTCAATCTTTCATGAATTTGAGCAATATTTGTAAGACTGTCTTGAGAGCAAGAAATATGCCCATCCATTGAGAAATCCCTTTTTTGATTTTCCATTTTTTTGATTTTTTTGAATTTTTCAACTTTTCACTTTTTTTGGATTTTTTTGACATAAGAGAGATCTAACATATCTCCGATTTGGAACTTCAAAGCTCATACTGATTCCTTCCAGCCTCTGGAACAATTCGAAGCTCGCCCTCCTTCTAGCGCCAATTCTGTTGATGTGTTTTTCGTGACCGCACCAACGCAGAATAAAGTCGCCAACGGCTTCCCTATTCTCTCTTGATCAAAGTATTCCGCATGCTAAGATTGCAAGAAAGTTCATGCTCAACCTGCCAAGGTTCTTTCAATAGGCCCGCCTTTGGCCTCGATGTGATTTCAATACGGGTATTTCAAGGGACTTACGAATTGTTCCGGGCTGGAGAAAGGAATCGTAAATGCTCAAAGATTTGTCATCTATGAAGCAAGTTACCATCTAACTGAAAGTAATCGAATTAAAACAAAAGCTAAGAAGGAGGTAAACTATTCTGGTGTGTGGGATATATAACGCACCGCAGCCTAAACCTGACCACAACAGACCTGATAAAGCCCACTGAGAGTCGGAAAAATCAAGGGAGATGACTAGGAGATGTTCAAAACCACCACTTGGACATAAGATACCACCACAAACGACGTATGTCATATATTCAAACTAAGATTAGTTAGCCCACAATGTTTCATTGACTACGCAGCGCATTCACCATCAAAGAACACGCTAGGTATGGATAGACGGTTGCTTAGATCGCACACCACATTCCACAAATTTCAACATCTACTGTATGAAATGAAATTCACGCTACCTACTACTTGAAGTAGAAGGGATGAAGAAACCTCGCTAGCTATCCACAACAAAGATGAATTTCACCATCAGTGAAAGATCTTTTATTATGAAAGTTTTACACGACAATTTCTTACAAAAGTTTTCAAAGGAAAACTTTCCTTCTCCTCCAACTACACTATCAATCTACTCCTAAGTTGTCCCTCTATTCTAACTTCTACTCTAATTCTACCGTCGACTAAATTGCCTACTGAAGATACAAATGAGGGGGACTCCCCCTTTATATAGCTGGCCAAGTCCAACGGACGGCTCAAATTACAATCGGCTAGATGGCCCAGATCGTGCCACCTCAGCCCTAAACATAATTTTCCCTAAAAACCGCCACAAAGGAGAGTGGGGTAATAAATGCGCCATTAATGGCCACCACCCTTCTAGAAGATTCCAGCTTTGAAACGCGTTCACACTGCTCTTGATCTTCTTCTCGACTTTTGTTCTTTGACTTCCCACTTGAGCTAACACTTAGCCAATTTCTTGCAACTTTTCTCCCTTCGAGATTGAAACTCGTAACTTTATCTTCCTTCGAAAGTTGTAATATCATCGTGCTTCATCACCTCCAAACATCGTGCTCTGGCCTCGACGTTCCTCCTGCAAAACAAGCGAGGAGAAGAGTATTAGAACACTTCATAACACAAATTCACCTTACTTACCCGATTTTTCTCGCTTTGATCTTCAAGGGCTCATCGTCTTCATTAGCCAACTTCGCGTTCAAATTCTTCATGCCTTAGTCAAATTTCCCACCCATCTTGCATTCTGCCTGGGCATACTTTGCTCTGATATTTCATCCAACTCAGATTCGAGAAGAAATCCCTTCATTAGGAATTTGATCAAAAATTATCTAGGCGATCATTTTCAAATTCACTGCCAAGGCAATTTGAGAGGTTAACCACATTTCATTTCATGCCTTAGAAAATTTTTCAAATTTCCCTTAGGAAATTCATCAACCCGGCGCCCATCAAAAATATTCACCCTGAAGGCCTCGACAAATTGTAGAAGATTTTAAAATCCCTTCCTCATCAACAATCTTTAATACCCAGAAGAAAATTTCTCTCAGAATGCGTCGAATCCATGGGTACCCAACGAACGGGTTCATTTAATTTTTTGAATTTTTGAACCTTAGAAAAAATGATTTTCACCAAATTTAATCCATTTCTTTAATTCCAGGCGCATTTTCTTGCTCTGACTTGAAAACATTTAATCCATCCTGTGAAGCTGGCATTCATTGACTTCATCACTGACAACTTCATCGAAATTTCCATACTTCCAAGTCCAGGCGTGATTTTTCTATAGAGGTGAAATTTTGCCGACACCTAGAAAAATATTTAAATTCCATCACCAACTGGGGCGCATTTAAGCTTTTGTCCTACCACTTGCAAACACTCAGAAAATATTTTTGGCTTCCTTTTCATCTGGGGCGCATCTAGAGGTAGCTACCTCCATTTTGTGAAACTTTGAAAATTTTCAAGCACTCCTCTTCAAGGTAGGGCGCATTTGGGGAGTTAGACTTCAAATTTCCACGTTTAGAATATTCTCTAGTTCTCCACTAGTCAAGGGCGCATTCTGGACCTTGTACTTTCAACTTGATGATTTAGTCCAATTTTAAAGTCCTCTCACATTGATGGGCGCATCCAGGGGTGGCTACTTAGAAAATTGCTAAGCATCCCTTCAAAGCTGGGCGCATTTTAACATGTGAGCTTCCACTTTTGAGTATTTAGAAAATCTTCAAGCTTCCTCCTTGACCTTGGGCGCATATCAGAGCTCAAACTTCAAACTTTGGATACTTAGAAATTTTATTTTTTTTAAACCTATCTTCCTCTTGGGCGCAAATGAGGTGGTGTACTTAAAATTTGATGTGCCTTGGAGATTTCAACTTACCCTCTTCAGCTTGGTGGGCGCAATTCAAAGGGTGAGCTTTTAATTTTATCACTCTAAACTCAAGGGCGCATTTCCAAGGGTCTCCATCCAGTTTTGACCACCTTTGGCGCATTCTCATGTTTGAGCTTTCAATTTATAGTTAAGGCGCATTTGATATGTGATGCTTTCACTTTTTTTGTCTTAGGCGCATTTAGATCCATCAACTCTCAGTTTGTCAAGAGGGGCGCATATGATGTGCCAAGCTTTCAATTTGTTCCTGGGCGAATATCACCCATCTAACTTTCATTTTTAACACTTAAACTTTTACCAACGTCTTTCTTCTTTAGGCGAATACAATAGGATGAGCTTCCAATTAGGGGCGCATATGCCACATGATACTTCTAGTTTTGACATGGGCGCAGTTGAACCCATAAGCTTCCAGGCGCATTTAGACTATGGAGGTTTCAATTTTGGACTGGGCGCCTATTAGAGGGTCAACATTCACTTTTTGTCATGGGCGCATTTGTCAGGCTGAACTTCTAATTTAAACATCTTTGAAGAACTTTTAACCTTCTTGGCGCATTTAGCTGGCATAGCTTTTAATTTCATCACTCAGAGGCGCATATACCACCTGCAACTTTCAATCTCATCATGGGCGCATATAGAGGTCCAAGCTTTCAGTTTTAACACTTTAAGCACAAAGGCGCATTTAACAGGGTCCACTTCCATTTTTCACTTGCCTTAGAAACTTTCCACTAGCTCATCCAAGTTGGGCGCATTTTGATGGGGGAGCTTCTAGTTTTGACACTTAGAAAAATTTTATGCATCTCTTCAAGTAGGGCGCATTTAATGCCCTGAGCTTTTACCTTTGCATATTGCACATCCAACTTCAAGGCGCATTTGGGAGGGTCTCTGTCCAGTTTCTAACACTTAGAATTTTCTTCAACACTTGGCCTCCTTAGCTCCTGGGCGCATTTGGCAGGGGCAACTTTCAACTTTGACACTTAAACTTTTTTCTTACCTTGAACACCCAGGGGCGCATTTCACATGCTGAGCATCCAATTTTAACACTTAGACAATTTTGAAATCTCTTCAAAGAGGGGCGCATTTCACCCATGGTACTTCCAATTTAAGTGAGTTAGAAAATTTCACCTGTCTCCAACCTCTTATAGCAAGTTTTGGTGCCGGATTTGAAAAATTATCAAATTTGACGTGTTTCATGCCCTTAGCCAAATTTAGGGTGACCCGTTCATGCTTGCCCCAATTTGCTATTTTTAGAAAGTTCTTCAAATTTTGTGCTTTGAATTGACTTCTGACCTGATATTGCCTTGTTCTGAACCTCGGGATGTGTTTATGCCAGAGATGCCTGATATTTGCCTGTACCTGCTATTTTTAGCAACCTGCTAAAAATAGCAGCTGCTCAGAATGCCTTCAAATTTCGCGTGTTGAATGCCTGAAGCATGGTGATCGTAACTGGACGTCGTTCTTGCCTGGATGCCGGGTTCTGCCCTTGATTTTAGGAAACCCTAATTGACCTGCTAAAAATAGCAATTAACTGATTCTTCATTCTCTGTAACTCTGTTTGCCTTGAAATTCGCGACACGGACTTTTTCATCACATGTTTGACTCGTGTTTGCCGAGATCCTCGTTGTCGACTGCCAATTATAGTCACTGAAAGGACTTAATATTATAGTGCAGTGCCTGCTTCTAGACTTTTTAGTCGCTTGTTTTGAAATTTGCCATGTGCCTCATATGAATCTGTACACATGCCGTAGATCAACTTATTTATAGTCTTTTGTCCAAAGCAAGTCTTACTAAAAATAGCAGTGTCTGATTACCTTCAAATTTTGCCAGTAGCTTCTCGGAAGGATGCTGATTATGATGGATACCTCAGTTTTGACCATTTTGATCTTTGACTCCTTATTTTTAGCGCTGAAGCTCGAAACCCTAATTTTATGCATGTCGCTCAGATGAGCTCCGTTTGACGTCGTTCCAGTTGCATGATGATCAGCTTGCATTTCTGAAGCGTCGAGCTGCTGCCCAAGTGATACCTGCTAAAAAATAGAAAGCGGCCCGAAAAGTGATCAACCGGCTGTCGGATGATCTTGCATGTCATACTGCCCGAAAAATCTTGAAAAACCCAGAAAAACCCAGAAAAATCTTCAACATGCATGCACTGGCTAAAAATAGTAAGTTTCCGAAAAGTGGTCAGCTCCATTTGCATGTTACATCGCTGCGAAGCTCTTGGAAAACCCAGAAAGAATATGCCCACATGCGCTGAAAAAGTCTGCATGCAAACCCTAATATCGGCCTCGGAAGGCTGAATGCTGAAAGTCGTTATCCCGCTTTGCATGTCATATCGCTGCGAAGGTCTCGAAAAACCCACAAGGAATCTCCAGACATGCTTTGAAAAACTCTGCGTTTAAGCCCTGAAAATTGCCTCCGAAGGCAGAACTGCTAAAAATAGCAAGTTGTCCATTTTAGTTCAAATTTAACCTGTGAGTAGCCTGATGTGCTCTGAATGTCGTGTAACTGTCAGAATTTCAAGAATGCTGACGAATCGCCTGTAATTGTGCACTTACTAAAAATAGTAAGTACCTCAGAATCGGATGAAAACTTGCTAAAAGCCTGCTGGAAGCATGCTAACAACAGTGTTAGTCTCAATTTGCAACTTATTCACCTCATTTGACTTTAGGTTGGCCGGAAAATTCAAAACCCTAATTTTTCGGACTTGGCCAGAATTCAAGTTTAAACTCAGTGACGGGCACAATCCCAGAAAGACAGACAGTAGAAAAGAGAGACAACGACAAAACGAACGAAAAGCAAAGCCAAAATTAGGGGGGGTCCCCATTTGCAATGGGGCGATGTGTGAAAAACGTCACAACATGTCCAAATTTCAAGGCAAACGGAGCTAAGGAGATCTCAGAAACAGGCACTTACTATAAATAGTAAGTCCCTTCGGCAACAGCTATAATTGGCAGGTTGGCACCATATCTCAGCGAACACAAGTCAAGCACGTGATAGGTAATCCGTGGCGCGAGTTCCAAAGCAAACATAGTTACAGAGAATGAAGAATCAGATGGTTGCTATTTTTAGCAGGTCGATTAGGGTTTCCTAAAATCAAGGGCGAAACCTGACAGTCACGAGGGGCAGCATCCAGTGACGATCACCATATTTCAGGCATCTGACACATGAAATTTGAAGACTTTTTGAGCAGTTTCTATTTTTAGCAGGTTGCTAAAAATAGCAGGTACAAACAGACATTAGGCGCTGACAGAACAAGCTAGTCAAAATTCAGAGCAAGGTGAAAATCGGGCTTTCAGGAGTCAGGATTCAGTCGACAACGCAAGATTCAAGGAACTTTCTAAAAATAGAAAGTCAGGGCGAGTTAGGGTCGACCACGGAGAATCAACTCAAATCTGGCAACAGGCGTAAAATTTGCTAAAATGGATAAAATTTCAAGTCCAGTAATGAAACTCGCTTTCAAGAGGCGGAAAAATGGCTAAGTCTGGGAAACTTGACGTAACAGGGTCAAAATGCGCCCAAGGTGATGGAGGAAGTAAAAAAATTTCTAAGGCATTGAAATTGGAAGCTTGACCCCCCAAATGCGCCTGGGTCAAAGAAGGTTGGAGTGAAAATTTTCTAAGTGTCGGAAACTTGGCAGAGACCCTGCTAAATGCGCCCAAGGTCATGAAGGTGTTAAAACATGAAAATTTTTCTAAGGCATTTCAAATTGAACGTAGCCATGGTTATATGCGCCTCTTGACAAAAATTGGAAGTTGATGGTCTTAGATGCGCCTAAGTTGAAAGTGGAAGCTCACCCATGAATCTGCGCCTTGAAGGAAATGAATGTTCTCTAAGTGCTTAAAAGTGAAGGTTCACCTTGTGAAATGCGCCTCAGTGCCAAAAGTGAAAGCTCCAGCAGTGATATGCGCCTGGGAAAGGATTCTTAAAAATTTACTAAATGTCGAGACTGGATGCCCATGGGTCAAAATGCGCCCCTAGTCAAATTAGATGGGGACCCTTGAATATGCGCCTGGGGTGTTGAAATTAAGAGTTGACCATGTTAGATGCGCCCATCTTGCAAAACAAAAAGCACGACCTAACATATGTGCTTGAGCTTGTGAAGGTATTAAGGGTGAAAACGGCTAAGTCAAAATTTGAAGTAGGAACCTCCAGATGCGCCCAGCTCAGGAGAGAAGATGGAAAAGGTTTTTGAGTGGCAAAAAGTGAAAGCTTGGTAGGTAAAATGCGCCCCCTCATGAAACTGGATGGAGACCCTTCCAAATGCGCCTAAAGTGTGAGAAGGAAAAATAAAAATTCAACACATCTTTTGCGCCCCTCTTAAAGCTGAAAGCACCTAGTATAAAATGCGCCTCAACACTCACATAGCCATATGCGCCCAGGCCAAAATTGAAAGGACCACACATCAAATGCGCCCATGATAAATTAAAAGCTCAGCTTGTTATTTGCGCCCAGAGGAGGAAAGGACGGAATGAAAGCATGGCATGATATTTGCGCCTTACTCCAGATTGGAAGCACCCAGGGTTATTTGCGCCCCAACTCAAGAAGTTAAAATTTTTTGCTTAGTATCAAAACTCGAAGTTGCTTACTTTATATGCGCCTCAGCTGAAAATGGAGGCATCACATGTCATATGCGCCCAGGGAGATAATAAGCTTTAAAATTCGAATTTGACTAATTGAAAGCCTATACTCTTATATGCGCCCTTGTATGTAAGTGATGCCTGATGGAAATGGAGGTGAGTATAGGCATTTGCGCCCAAGGCTAAGGAGTGAAATTGGAAGTTGACAAGTCCAAGTGCGCCTGGGGGTGGCTTGAAATTGGCTAAGGCGTGGAAAGTAAAAGTTCACTAAAAAAGAAATGCGTTGGAATAAAACTGGAGGCTCTATGAGTTGTTTGCGCCTTAGGAAGGAGAATTCTATAAAGAATTTAAAATCTGAAACTCAACACATGCGCCTGGCAATGTGAAGATGGATGATGTAAAATGTCTAGGACATGAAATTGGAAGGAGACATAATGATATGCACCTTTGTTAGACTCCTCTATATGCGCCCAAATGTAGGCATGCAAAGAAGAATATTCATGGCGTGTGCATGGAGAATAGACAAATGGCATGAAGACCTTTTGAATGCGCCAAGTGAAGCAAAGGAGCTTCCAACGCCTTGGGAGTGGGCCCATCTCAGCATATGTGCGCCCAAAAGGTTGGAGGAAGAAAGCGCGCCCATGCTGGAAGGGAGTCAAAAGGGGGTCAAAGATGAAAAGGCGTTATCCTTTAGCAAGTGTAAAATGCGCCCTCACTTCAGCAGAAAAAGACAAGTTGGTGGAATAAAATATCCCCCTCAAGGTGCTAAACGCGCCAAGGAAAGGTGAAGTTAATAAAGTATGCTAGGTGTTGGTAATGCTCTCCATGAAATGCACCTAGGATTCAAGATGGAGAGTGATGGTAATTTGAATGGGGAATATGATAGGCGATGAAATAATAAAATATCTCTCATGATGCGCTATAGGCGCTAATTTCCAAGGTGAAGGCTCTTTTGAATGTGTGAAGTACGCCCAAGGTGGTGAAATAGAGTGCCAGCATTGAAATTAAAATATCTCTCGTGACATCCAAAATGCACCCAAGGCGTTGGAGAAAGTTGTGTTAAGCTCTATTTTAAATATTTTTTCCAAGCATGAAGGGAGATGAAATTTTCAGGGAGACAAATGAAATTGCAAATTTTCCAATGATGAAGTCAGAGATATTGGCATTGCAGGACGAATTAAAAATTTCTCGAGTTGGAGCAACACTGGATGTTCACAAGAGTGAAGAATGGGTTAGGTTCAAAATTCAGAAAATTAAATGAACCCATTCGTTGGGTACCCATGGGTCTAGCGCGTTCTGAAGGAAATTTTCTTCTGGGTATTGATGATTGCCGATTAGGAATGGATTTTGAAGTCTTCTACGCTTTGTCGAGGCCTTCAGGGTGGAGATTTTTGATAGGCACCAGGTTGATGAATTTCCTAAGGGAAACTTGAAAATTTTCTAAGGCAAATGTGAAGACAATGGGTTTTCAAGGTGAAATTCTCTAGATGATGAATTTGAAAGGAACTGCCTAGGTGAATTTGCTTAAATCCTTCATGAAGATAGTTTTCTTGAAGTTGTCGGAGCTCCAGCGGGTGAAATGAATTTCTTCAGGAGGCAGTTGAAGTTGATATTGTCCAAAGGATGATGAAATTTGGCTAAGGCATGAGGAATTATGAAGATGGCAAAAGTTTGCTAGTGAGGGCGATGAATGTGAAAATCAGGTAAGTTAAGTTTATATTATGATGTGTCCTAATTCTCTTCTCCTTGCTTGTTTTGCAGGAGAAATGTTGAAGCCAGAGCACGATGTTTGGAGGTGGTGAAGCACGATGATATTACGACCTTCGGAGGAAGATAAAGTTTTGAAGGAAAGTTGCAAGAAATGGCTGAGTGTTGGAGTTTCTCCTCAAGAATCCAATGTGCACCCATGGCAAGCGGAAATGATCTAGTCCAAGACTGAGAAGTCCTTCAAATTCAAGAATGGAAGTTCGAGCAAGGGTCAAGGAGAAAATCAAGAGCAGTTGAACTCCAGATTCTATCAAAATTTTATTTGAGGTGGCAATCTTAAAGTCTCTTTTACCCTCCTCCAAGCGATCATCAGAATTGGCCGAGTACGAAGATCAAGAACAGTGTGAACGCGTCCGCAGACGGGAATCTTCTAGAAGGGTGGTGGCCATTAATGGCGACGATACTCCACTCTCCTTTGTGGCTGCTTTTAGGCAAATCTTGTTTATCGAGGTATACCTATCCGGGCCATCCACCGATTAATATGAGTCATCTGGACTTCACAATTATAAAGGGGAGTCCTCATTTGTATCTCTCATTAGCTTAGAGTTAGACAAGAGATATAAAGGAGATAACTTTAGAAGTAGATTGATAGTGTAGTTTGAAGAAGAGGAAAGTTTTCCTTTGAAAACTTTGTAAGAAATTGTTGTGTAACACCTTCATGATAACAGATCTTTTCATTGATGATGGAATTCGTCTGGTCGCTGAATAGCAGCAAGGTTTCTTCGTCCTTCGGATTCAAATAATAGCGTAAAGTAGTATAATTTTCATTCCATGCAAGTAGATAGTAATTGTGGAATGTGGTCTTTAATTTGAACAAACTTCGTCTATCCATACCACTAGTGTGTTCGCTGATGGTGAATGTGCCTTGTGTGGTCAACTGGAATATCATGTACTTAACTTCGATCATGATTTGTATGTTTATATGCGTCGTTGTGATGGTATTTTCATGCTAAGTTGTGATATGAACATCTTGAACTACTCCTTTGAAGATTGCACCGGTTTTGTGGAGGCTGTCCGAAGCGAGGCAAAGCAGAGCCTGGTTGAAGCTTGCGAAGATTGATCGCCATATCCCACACCTTAGAGTAGATTAGAATCTTCTTAACCTTACCTCATTTCAATTCAGTACTTTCTGATTAGAATAGAAACCCGAACTTCATAGACAAATCTTTCGAGCATTTGAATTCCTTTCTCCGCTGCCGAACAATTCCTGTAAGTCCCCTTGAAATACCAGCAAATCACATCGAGCCAAACTGAGCCTATTCGCACTGAAAGAACCTTGGAGTTGAACGATGAACTTTCTTTTGCAATTCAGTAGTGCGTAATACTTTGATCAAGAGAGACAGGGAGCTTTTGGCAACTTTATTCCAAGGCTGAAAGCGTCACGAAAAAACACATCAACAATTTATAATCTAACTCATCAAGGCAACATAACTCGAGAACTTATGTGGCTTTTGCTTTTCTAAATGTGCCTCTAGGAGCTGCAAAACTTTCAGCTTCTTGCATAGTACGCTTGGCCCATAGAGGTCTCTTTCTCCCAATAACAATGTCAGTAGGCCCATCATAGGTTCCAAGGGTTCAACAGATCAATATCTTCTTTTGGTTCTGAAGTCTCCCTCTGAATCTCAGGAGTATGGTCAACTTCCATATCCTGAGGAGACTCTTCATTATCAATCTCCATATGAATCCCCTTGGATCTCCTGAATGCAACATCTTCCCTCGAATGTGACATCCCTATGATCTCGATCAACTTCGACTGAATGTATATTCCTGTAGGCTTTTGATGTCTCATGTAGCCCACAAATATTCCCTTCTGCCGAAGGCTTCCAACTTGGTTCTCTTTTCCTTGGGAACATGAATATAGATAGGACATCCAAAGATCCTCAAGTGACTGACTTCAGGCTTCTTTCCTGTAAAGGCTTCTTCTGGAGTCATATTCTCCAAGATCTTATGAAGACTTCTGTTCTGAACATATACAGCTGTCCTGGAAGCTTCTGCCCACAGGAAGGTTTGCAAATCTTGATCATGAATCATGGCCTTTGCTGCTTCCACGATTGTCCTGTTCTTTCTTTCTGCAACACCATTTTGTTGAGGATTATAGGGAACACAAAACTCCCTCTTAATTCCTGCATCAATACAAAAATTCCGAAAACTACCAGAGGTGTATTCTCCACCATTGTCAAATCTGAGGACCTTAATTCTTTTACCAGAAAGATTTTCTACCAAAGCTTTAAACTCTTTAAACCTATCCAACACTTCCTCAGACTCTTTAGATTTCAAAAAATAAATCCAAGTCTTCCTAGAGTGATCATCAATGAAAAGAACATGATACAAGAAACCACTCAAAGAAGGAACAGACATAGGTCCACATAAATCAAAATGAATAAGGTCTAAAATACACTTAGATCTACTTTCTCTACTATGAAAAGGGGCTTTTATATTCTTACCCAATGCACAGCCTTTGCAAGTACCTTCGTGCTCCTGGTTGAACTTAGGAAGGCCCGTCACCATCTTCTCCATGATAGGTAAGGCTCGGAAGTGTAAGCGAGCCAATCTCCGATGCCAAAGATGGCAAAGACTTGAAGAGTCATGAACCAAAGCTTGTAAAGAACTTGTGCAGACCTTGTAAAGGTTTTCATGTCTAACTCCAATTACTTGAGCATCCTTGAATCTAGAGTTCTCCATCCACACTAGAACTTTGCCTTTGGAGAAGGCAACTTGGTATCCTTTATCTTCCAAAGCTGATATAGAAATAAGATTGTGCTTGATTCCAGGAACATAAAGAACATTACCCAATTGAAGTGATATGCCGGAATCCAAATGAAGCGTAGAGGTCCCAATTCCTTTCACGGAGTAGCTAGCATCATCTCCAATGATGACTTGTTTAGAAGACTCCTTTTCCACCAAACTTGATAAGTGCTCCTTAAAGCCGGTGATGTGTCGTGAAGCACCACTGTCAATTATCCAAGTGTTGGTGTCGGAAGGTACACTGCTTGATAATGCCGAATAGAACAAATATTCACTTGAATCCTTTTGAGGAGAGGCATCATCAACATCCGCAACGGTGACCTGTTGCTTAGGTCTAGTTGGACAATACTTGGCAAAGTGCCCAAACTTGTCACACCTAAAACATTGAATCTTGGACATATCCCTCTTCTTCTTAAATGGAGGTGCATCATCATTTCCCTTGTCCCGATTCCTCTTGAAGAATCCTTTCCTTCCATCTTTTCCTTTCTTCTTTGATGCATGGGAGGCGAGAACATGAATGTCTTCATTCTTTGAACTTTGACCAACACCTCTTGCCACCAACCTTGATTCTTCTTGAATGCAATCAGATCTTAGGCGATCAAACTTAGGCAATTTCGATCTTGCACTGATTCCCTGAATGTAAGATTCCCAAGACAAAGGTAGACCATTGAGAGCAAGCATGGTCAGGTCTTTGTCATCAACCATATGCCCTATTGTCGAGAGTTGATCTCTCAAATCTACAATCCTCATAAAGTATGCAATCACTGTTTCACCTTTCGCCATCTTCACATGATGAAGTTGTTGCTTCAGTGCAAGCGCTCAACTAGTATTGTTGATTTTGTACATCTCTTCCAATGTTTTGAACATGTCTCTCGCTGTCTTCAACTTAGAGACGATGGGCACAATATGATCCTTGACGGAATCAACCAATATCTTCATTGCTTTAATATCTTTCTTCACCCATTGTAACTTCGCTTCTTCCTCCTCAAGTTCAGGAATGCTGGACTCTACAAACTCACCCAAGTCATTTTCACGCAAGGTAAGCATGATCCTAAACCTCCATGATGTGAAGTTAGATGCACCCTCGAGTCTATCCTCGATCTTTGACCCGTTCACCATCTTGACTAATGTAGATAGATGAACAACTAGGTATTGCTGATTAGGAATAATCTGATCACGATCCTCTCAAACCCGCTCTGATACCATGTAAAATTTTAAAGATCAGATTATATGCACAGAAATAAATTCAAATCAGACACAATAACACAGCAGATACCTTGGGAAAACCCTCCTCTTGAGGGAGAAAAAACCCAGCAACAAAGATCACTCTTATATATATAAATGGCAACAACAAATCTCTTTACAATGAGGCCAATTACAAGGCCATCCTTCAGCACCTAACACAGATGCAATGACTGATAATAATCTGCACTTCTAATTCTGCCCTTGAATAGATTCGCAACCTGCTCTTAAGGAAATTCGCACTTGACTGAAATAAATCGAACTTGATATGAATGTGGAATAGATGAAAGTGACCTTGTATATATACAAATGTGAGAGAGATCGCACCTCTTTATGTACAAGGTCGGCCATGATACAAGTAATATAATTACAAATAATAAATGCAAATTATAAGGAAGGTCGGCCCAAGAGAAATTATATTGTTGCCAAGAGAAGCACCCATTCTCATTAAATGACACATATAAATAAATAGCCGATAGGCTATATTGATTTATGTCTTCACTCGTGGCTGGAAGGATGAACCCGAAGCTGCCATAACATTAACACTTGGAATTCAAAGAAGCGGTCAATGTCAACCCTCTCATCAAAGGAGGTAGAATATGTCACAGCTTCAAAGGCAGCAAGAGAAATTTCAAGGCTCAAAAGGATTCTTGAATATTTTTACGTGTAATGAGTTTCTTCATCACCTCTTATGGTCGACAACACTTCTATAATCAAAATGATAGAAAATCCAGTCTTTCACAACACACATCAACAAAAAAAATCATTTGATTTGACATAACAACCAGCCGACATTCTAACCAGAGTGATTGGAATAGAAATTTTTGAAAATTCAAAGCCATGCTTGGTCTTACAATAACCCCTGTAGATTAAAGGGAGGATGCAATACTATTGTACATAATCCTAGGTGTAGGGAATAAATGTAGTACTTTGTAACACACATTGAAGTGAATGAGAATTGGCTTTCACTCTTTCATTTTCAAATTCATTCGCAGTCCATTTCCTAGCCTAACACAATGTTGAGAATGGCAAAGATACAAAAGTAAACTGAAATAACTGATTCACCATTCCACACGTAATACACATACCATTGAACGAATCTGTGTATCTCTATCTGTTAAAATATGATGTCACAAATATTTCAAGGAATTATTTACAAAGAATAGCCTTAAGTCAAAACCCTTGGTAGTGACTGTACTTAGTTAAACACAATTGACATAAAAATGTCACCTTAACTACCAGAGAATGCTAAGTCAGAAGGTTGCGCCTTCGATTCAGATCAGGTTCATCAAATGTCCAGTTATTTTGGAGTCAATGTTTTAAGCAGTAAAGGAATACAAGAGGATAAGATATTCATCATTCCGTATATGATATGCATGCCGTTGCTGCAAGTGAAAGAACAATGTATATCGATTTACCCCCACCTATAAAAATGAGAAGATTACACGAACAGTAATAAGTATCTAGATTTATCTACCAAAAAGCAGCTTTAAGTTCAAACTCCTTACAAGTGACTATCATGGTAAACAGAATCATATAGAAGTGCCCATTTCACTATTCCCAAAAACCTCTCCTTCCAAGTAAAACTCAAGTTTCATTATGAAATCAGTATTAATCATGTGCAAGTTAAACTACATACATTCCTTATGCAAAAGCTCCGTGCCAGAAAATGTCAATTCAAAATAAAATGGTGCCATAATTCAAATTCCCACAAAAACTCCTTAACTATTCTAAATACTTCCTAGCCTCTTACATAGATTTGGTTTAAAAGCTTCAATTCAGAAGTCTAATATGGCAACGATATTTCGTCTGAAAAACATACTTACCCCAGGGACATATGCAACATATTGTCGAGGATTGGCCTGTCTAATTCCAAGCTGACAATCCTGTCAAGAAATTAAACAAAATAAATGTTCTTGTCTAAAAATTTCTTTACAAGAGCTATTCATACCATGGTGGGGATCACCCAAGTACATCAAAGTTTCAAACATATCAAGATGCCTAATATACATGCTTAAGAACTTAGTTTGCAGACTAGTTAATATTCATGCCGAAAAAGAGACGAGGAAGTGAAATTCTAAAACAAGATGAATATTAACTAGTCTACAAACTAAGTTCTTAAGCATGTTTTGCAAATTTGTTCATGATACAATGGTTATCAAAGCAAAGATATCTTAATAATGCTCAATTAAAGAGATAAATAAGAATTAAGTATATGAGATTGAAAAGAGAATCAATTAAGAATTCAAGCCTCTAGAAAATTTTGTAATATTTACAATAAATGAGCATGTATAATTTCTTGCATACCTTAAGCAAAGCCAAGGTCTCTTCAGCCATTCGACCTTTGCTGGGCAAGCCTAACCGAACCACACTTCGATGTACAGCATTGCCATCCACATTTCCATGGAAGAACTTGGTTTCTTCTCCTATTTATTCCCCTTAGCATAAGCATTTACTAATCATAAATTAAATTTTGTAGGCTACAAATTACCAGCAAAAGCAATT
Organism: Sequoia sempervirens; assembly: GCA_007258455.2. Lineage (NCBI taxonomy): Eukaryota > Viridiplantae > Streptophyta > Pinopsida > Cupressales > Cupressaceae > Sequoia > Sequoia sempervirens. Next base: position 200,363,534 of record VDFB02271358.1, read on the forward strand.
CACGATCAGGAATTTTTCATTAGCATCTGTTGAATAAAAACTTCAAGCTTAAAAGTTCAGGGGATTGTTCTTATGTGCTAATTAGAGCTGGTGGAGAAGCTACCTTAAAAATCACTTTAGCTTTTCATGAACATATTAGAACATGAAGTAATTTCAAAATCTTAAGAATGTGGCAAAGTTATCCAAGCTTACCCCTGCACAGCCTTAAGAAATGGCCCAAAACCTCACAGTTTCTAAAGCTAATATTAACTTAGGTAGGGGTCCATGAAAGGGAATACATGCCATTATCTTTCCCGCAGGCGTCTCATGCACTAGATGAAATCTTAAAACTGCCATAAAAGATAATCTACAACTAAATTGAGGAGCAGTTATTATTTATAAAAAGTGTTTTCAAGGACAAGAATCAGTGGGAGGCTCTAGATTTGCAGCAACTGCCCCTAAATTTGTATTGCCAGCCTCAAGTCTGTATCCAATAAATGTTTGCCTGAAATTATCTTTTTCTTCAGACATGAAGTGGGTTATGGAGGCTAAGAAGCTGTGGGGCCCTAAAGATTAGCAACAACTGTTCCTAATTTTTCATTGCCAGCTGTGAACTGGGTCTTTTTTCCAGCACTTGGAGCCTCAGTAATGGATTTTTCGTAAGTTTTCTAGCCTTCCTTAATGGGGCTTTAGAACATTAGGAAAGAATATTCTGTTTTAACATGGGAAAAATTATTGAGTTAATTGAGCAATTTTCATATCATTTGTCAATGTTTTTTTTATCTATATATTCAAAACATTTTGATAGAAAAATTCAACACAGTTCTTTTAAAAGCCCTTTTAAAATAAAATACTAGAAATTTACCTCATATGTATGATTTTATAGTTTTATTTTTTAATTGACTTCTGTGTTTTAGATTAAGTTGAAATGGCTTTGAGTATTACGTTGAGTTGGGCATTTGCAGCTTGCAGAGTGGGCTTGCATATGGAATATGAGTAATAGAAGATGCAGATTCAAATTGGCTGGCTAATTTATACATGGATAATGTACATAGCAAGAGCAGCCCATTGGGTTTTATGTCACTCAATTTTAAAGAACATCTAGTTTATACTTTGATGTGACGCTTTTCAGTACTTATTATTGAAGTTATTGTTATGGTATGTCTGAAAATATTAAATAAATAGAGGTAAATAGGTTGTTGAAGGTTATCATTGGAAGAAAATGAAGTTTTAGATGAAATAAAACATCAAATAGATAAGTAAATTAATAACTTAAATGTATGTCTTAGTAATAATAAAGATATTAAAAAAATTGTTATCAATAAATTTTATAAGTTTATGTGGGAAAAGATATTAGAAAGAAAAGAGGAAATATTATGATAATAAATTTAACCTCACTTATGATCATCAACAAAAGATTTATATAGAGACAAATATTTTTTGAAGAAGAAAAACTTGATAACAAAATCAAATACTATCTCATTTGTATAAAATAAGTAAATAGAAGAAAAAAAGATAAAAAAAAAAAATTATATCTTTTAATAAACTAAATCAGTTGAATCTGAAAACACTTTACTTTGAGAGAATCAGTTGAATCTGAAAACACTATACTTTAGAGAGCAACGTTTAGGCGGGGAAGCCTGGATAAACAGCTGGGCGTGCCTCATGATCCCAAAAGGGGGCATTCCTATATTTTCTGCGGGATATTGGCAAATATTTTAGTTAAAGATTACGGTAAAGTGAGGGGTTATCACGATAATGTCTGATTGAATATATACGAGATTAAGACTACTAATAAAAATTCAGGGACTGTTAACTGCAAACTTTTGTAAGTCTTTCAGTGTCCCACTACCTTTTTCCCCCGAAGATCCATTGTTAGAAGTATCACGAGGAAACGATTGTTTTTAAAAAAGAATGTGATTGGATACGGGTTTACAGTTGGCAATAAAATTTCATGAGGCAGTGCTCCAATCTTCTTGCCTTTGGAAGGCATTTTTTTAAACTTCTACTACTACTCAATTTAAACTGTAGTTATTATAGTCCTAAAGGAAAAAGATAATCGATACAAGTGTCTGCAAATGTTGGAAAATAGTACCCTCAATATCTGCTCAGAACATTAGAAAATGTTATTACTACCAGATAATGATGAAAACAGTGATCTAGAAATTCATCTTAACAACCACAGATTTCATCAAATTTGACAACACAAAAATAAATTACCTGTACGAATAGCCACTTGGCTGGAAAAGGAAATCGTAGAGCAGTGGCATTGCACGCAAATAAGCGAAGAAGAAGAAGAGTATTTGAGCTTCTTATAAGATCGCAGGCCTTGTGCAACGCTGCTATTAAATTTGGTTTTGGGTGAAAAATAAGAAAATGAGAGTTGACGATTGCTGAGAACCATGCTGTGCTATTTCCTTTGCTTTTGTTTACTCTTGGCGACCAATAGAAATGATCATATTTATTTCTGTAGCCATCATTGAACATTTACTGTGCTGTAGGTACTACACCATTAAAAATTCCGGAAGTGCACAGCTTTTTAATTGAGCATATGTCAATTTTAATTTTAGAATCTACTCTTTCATTCTCCCAAGGGTCAACAATGTTTAGCCTAATACTTTATTTATTTTTAAGTTCACTATTTGCGATAAAATTATTGAAGCAAACAGGTTTTGCCAGAAAAGTTTTGCATCAAAGTTCAATGTATTACAATAATTTAATAAATGTGCCTGTTTTTGGAGGATAAACACATGGGCAAGATCGACAAAATTATGTACATTTTTTTGCAGACTTTTAAAGTTTTTCTTTATGAAGAAATCGACAGAAGTATTGTACATAATTTGCAGGCTTAAATAAAGTTATAGAGGTGTACAAACATTTTATATTGTCGTTCCTGTCTATTTTGTACGCTCTTCAAGATGGAAAGACTCCTCTGGACAAAATTTATCACGCGGATGGTCGTTTTTATATTTATCGCACAGAGAGTTTTGCAGGTGCACGCTAAAGGTTTAATATTGTTTATATATTATATTAGAATTTTTTAATCAGATATATTCTCATTATTATTTAAATATAAAAATATTAATAAATATTTAATATAATTTTATAATTGTTGTAATTTAATTTCATCTAATATATAAAATTATTTATTTTCTATTAAAAATATAAGTAATAGTGGTCAATTTTTAACTTTACAGTGGATATAAGTCAATAAGTCTATAATTTATTGGAGATAAAGATTACATATTAAAATATTATATTTTTGTCATCACACCAAATAGTTTTTAATGCAAATCTTTTGTCCAAATGCATAAAACATAGTTGTCGATGTCATCTTAAGTCTTTCAAATTAAATACACTCTTAACAATTTAAAAAATGTATTAGTGTACAACTTTTGATTCTAAATCAAACATGCATTAATTTTTTAATGAACAATATATGTTCTCATTTTGTCATGGTTAAAAATCTTGATTTCTAACTGTTCCCCGATTTTCACCTGCAGGCTCAATCAGGGAAAAATTATGTTTTAAATTCGGCACATGGATTAAATGTGGCTCCCATAAGGGTTGAGCCCAGCGTGCGGGTGTTCGATTTTCATTGGGAAGGTCTTCATCTGATGCTATTTCACAAGCAAGTCTGTTGGAAAGTATGCCTCAATCAGATTTGGCACAAAGCTCCTCAGAGAAGAAAGTCGCTGAGACCAGTTGAATGTCTTGCCGACTGGCTATTGTGCTATATTCATTTGAAATACCCCGGGCGCCCAGATATTTCGGTTGCCATGAGTTTTTATATATCTCTCCGTCGGGGAGAAGTTTGGCCGAATGGTGGAAGTCTCGGCGAAAAGATTTGCTTCAGGGAGATGTCTCTCCGACTGATAGAAGTCTTGCCGAAACAGAATGGTCTCGGGGAAAGGAGTTAGCGTTGGTGTAACGTCTGGCCGGCAGGGTGAGGTCTTGCCAAAGGATGGTGCCTTCGGTGTAATGTTTTGACTTCGGTGTAAGGTTTGGCCGACTCGCTAGAGTCTCGCCGAAAGAGGTTGACGTCGGGGAAAGGTTTTGAGTTCGGGGAAAAGTCTCGCCGACTACTGGTGGTCTCGCCGAAGCGGAATGAGTTCGGGGTAATATCTCACCGATAGGGTGGAGTCTCCCCGAAATGGTCTGAGCTCGCCAAAAGATTGTGACCTTGCTAAAAATTCTTGCCAACCACGGGAGGTCTTGTCGAAAAGGGATTATCATCGAGGAAAAGAACCCTTGTTTGCTATGAAGTATTGCCGATCAAACGAAGTCTCACCGAAAGAATGGTGCCTTCGGTGTAATGTTCTGAGCTCAGGGAGATGTCCTGCCAACTAGAGGGAGTCTCGCCAAAACGGAATGGTCTTGGGGAAAGGAGTTAGTATCGGTGTAATGTCTTGCCGACTCGGTGAAGTCTCGCCAAACGATTGTGCCTTCGAGGTAATGTTTTGCGCTCGGGGAGATGTCTTGCCGACCGCTAGTGGTCTCACCAAAAGGAGGTGCCATCAGTATGATGTCTCGTCGACAGGATGGACTCTTGTCGAAATGGTTTGAGCTCGGAGAAAGGAAGTCTCGCTCGCTATGACCTCCTACCGATTAAGGGGAGTCTCGCCGAAAGAATAGTGGCTAGGTGTAAGGTCTTGCCAAAGGTGATGGTCTGGCCGGATAATTCGCGATTGCTATGATGTCTCCCCGACTTGTTGTGGTTTCACCGAAAGGGTATATGGATATCGATAAGACTCCTAGCCGAGGGGTTTTCATTCGCCATGATGTCTTGCCGACTCATGATGTTTCGCCGATAGTTTTAACTCTTCGGTGTGACTGATGGAGGCTCGCTGAGACCTTTGTCCGACCTATTTGTCTTGCCGATGGGTGTGTTCGTGTTGAGCATCATCAAGACTCTTGCTGATGGTCTAAATGGAAATATATCTACTGTCAGGTGCTTTCAGTATGACCTCTTGCCGAAAGCGATAGTCTTGCCAATGGTTTTGGATATTGATACGACTCTTAAGGACTCGCTATGATGTCTGAACGATAGCGATAGTCTCGGAAACTAATTTTGGATGTCGATATAACTTTTGCAGCTCAGTATGACCTCTTACCGACAGTTCTAAGCTATGTCGATTGTTGCTGTGAAGTATAATCGCATCGGGGAGACACGGCTAGTGTCTCACCGACATGCGATTCTGTTTGAAGAACTTTTGACCGCCCGAAGAGCTTGTGTGGTGTCTGTTCAACCAATTAGAGGAAGCTAAAGGTGAACCAGTGGCAGTTGGATCGATTGACTATTCTTGTGAGGAAGATCAACAGAGCATAAGCGAAATGGATCTACTTTGGTTCGATGGATGATCAGGACATGTGAATTCAATTCAGAGGGTGCCTGATGCTACTTCTCGAAGGGGGTCAACTTGCAGAAAGATCTAGAGTAAGAAAAAAGCTGAAGGGGAAGAGGCCGCAAGTCACAATGACAACTGGGATGTCGGCTAGCAAGAGTGGATTGACATTAATGACCATATTTCAGAACATTCAAAGCAGCTCTTCAAAGAAGTCTCAAGGTCGGACATGGAGGCCAGAAGTTAATGCGATGGTTTCAAAAGATCTAAGGGCTACTCCTGAGGGTGATCCTTCACCGACATGGACATGGGGGATGCACATTGAATGCAATTAACTTTATTCCAAAAGATCTGAGGGCCGACTTGTTCAGGAACCGACTCATTTTTGTAAACCTTAGGGCAGAGGCCGACACTTTGGGTTTTTGGTTGTATATATGGCATTTTTTGCCTCTTTGTAAAGGGAGTTCTTATGCTTTTCAAAAGTTTATGACTTTTGCAGTCCTTTCTCAGATTAGCAAACTTTTGTAACTCATTTGGAGCATGATATATAGAATTTACCTTGGTTACCATTGATGGTTCAATTTTCCTTCTTGTTATTGCAAAATATTGTGCATTTTCAGGTGATTGATCAAGCTACTTTGTGAAATTTTTCTATTTCCTTATAGCTTTGTCTCATGTCAGCATGCCTTTCTTTGCAAAAGTAGTATTATGTAGGTTACAAATTGTGTTTTACTGAATTGCACATGAACTTTTAATTTGTGAAAAAATTGTTTTTCCTTCTTAGAAGTGTGTGCATGTCAAACCTATTAGTGAAATACTTATGCATAATCTACAGAAACTTGTTGTGCAGTTCCATATCCATCATCAGTATTCAAGTGTAACCTAAGTGTCTCATTACTCTTGTCAGTTCGGTGTATCACCATAGGGATTAGTTCCTACCATTTTTGTTTTGCTTTAGTAATCTTCTCCCTTTACCAAGTTACAAAATCAGTAGTTTAGGTGATACAACTAGCATAGGAAGCCGGCCTTCTCCGGAGGTTCTTTTCCATTTTTAGGTGACCCACAACCTGGAAAAGTTCCCATGTTTCTCTGAAGTATCAAGTTCTGCAACTTGATAAGGGTGCAATTTCAGTAGATAACACTAACAAATAATTCTTTCTACTCTAGGTTATGTGCAATTAATTCTATTTTTTGAGACCTCAACTACCAAAATGAAGTACCCTAAATAAGATATAAGGCTCATCAAATGATGTATAAAGCACATTTAAACAAACAAATATCAAAATGGACTCACTCTCAATCCATACCCTCTCAACGAATAAAATTCAAGTCCATAGATCAAACAAATAAGAAATTTTGAAGGAAAAAGAGTTTATAATTTGAAACAAAAATTCAATAAACCATTTCCATTCAATTTGATAAATATTGTAACAACCCTATTGTTCTACTCAAAAGAAATACCAATGTTTTAACCACAAGTGAATACTTCACGAGGCCATCACATAGCAATAAAAAAATTCTTGTAATTCAAAGACTAAATGCACATCTGAAATAACACATATTCCAAACTTTCCATTTGCATTTATAATTGAATATTACAATCTTTCCAAAACGATGACATATATAAAATCTCAAGATAATGTCTCATTCATTACAACTTCCATAGAAATGGATATAAGAAAACATGCATAGCTCCTTTGAGCTTCATTAGCACTAGTAACAAATGGTCTAGGAAATCCCCTACAAATCTTAGCCGCTAATTGATGAGGAGAAGCATTACTCAAGTGCTTTTCCACCAACCACAAACTCAAATGTGGTCCCCCACACATTTATCTAACTGATAGATGGCCCTACCCTTCGACGAAGAGATTGGTTGATAAAAACTCATAACAAATAGCCTTTCTGAGCTTAGTGTTGTGCCCTACAATCTAGAACCTAATCATACGATAGCTACAGCTACGAGTATGAAAATCCCAAACTAATATTGTCTATACTGGACAGTGAACTGATAGTGTAAACAGTGGCTACTTACACTACTTTGGCCAAAGTTTCATATAATAGTGGCATCTATTCACCCACTGTCCTAGCTCAATTTTTTTAATGACCATTCCTATACTAGGCATAGGAAATTCCCTCTGTTGGCTAATCGTTAACCCTAGGAACAACCTATCTTTTTTATAATAAACTATGAATAGGAAATTCCCTCTGTTGGGTAATCGTTAACCCCAGGAACAACCTATGACTATAACATTCCTACTAAGAAATTCAAGTAACTCTTACTTATTGAGTAACCAAATAAAATAGCATCACATCACATCATTGAATTACTCTAGTGCCAAAGGTACAATCCCAACTATAAAAGTCTCCAATCAATGGTTTCTCTCAACATTAAATGCTCCCTTCAAGAGTATCAATAAATAACCTCAAACTAAAAGTATAACCTTCAACAAGGAACGACTTTACTCAAAGTATAATCTTATCAATAAATGACCTCAATCAAAAGAATAATCATATCAATAAATGACTCATTCAAAAGTATAGTCTCAACAATAAAAACTCTAAGTGAGGGTGAATACACATCAATAAAAGACTATCAAAAAGTAGATGTTCATGAATAAAAAGACTTCACATCAAGAGTGATGAAAAGGGAGACTCTCCCTTTCAAATATGATTATAAAACCTCATAAAACATAACAAATGAAGGCAACAAATACATAACAAGAACTGAAATTGGAAGAGAAAATCTGCAACTTTTATTGTCTTGAAATATGCAAAAGATTACAAAAGATTGAAGTGCATGGGCTCCTCTTCATTCCTACATGCAACACCTACAACAAATATGTCTTCAACAATCTGGTGCAATTCCGACAACATCTAGGTATGCAAACTTCACTTCTCCAAGCCCCCCTCCAAAATGAAAAGGCGTGAATAATATAGAGGATGTAGAAGGAGAAAACAAATCCTAGTTTTCCAAAACCATCAACCAAAACCACCTTGAGAAAGGTACACCCAACCTTGGGGGTTTGAAAATATGCCATAAGACATGTGGTGCAATGCATGCTAACCTCTCTTGAGTTCCTAGACTCTTGAGCAACCAAATTTGAGATGTTATGACAACTTACACCTCTTACAAATTCCTTATAGCTTGTCATAATAGTTGTTGCATGCATAGACATGCAAGCAACCTGCAATATTCTTTTAGAATCCCACTCTATGAAAAAATATGACACATATACATGCAAATATGACCCCTTTTGACATCCTCCAAAAGTGGGACGCCCAAAGACCTAACCTTTTGCAAATTACATTTACCGAGTTACTGGGGGTATTTTCCCATCAAAAGTTACATTACATTTTCACACAAAGGAAATTTACAATGTTGCAAATGAAAAATTATTATTTTCTATCACCTAAGACTTTATTGAAATCAAACAAAGCAAAATAAAATATTTTCAAGGTGACATAGGATTGTCAGTACACCATGGATGCTCCTGCATCAGACACCCAAGGTAGAAGAAAAGTGACCCTGTCACTTCTCAAGAGGGTAATCAAGAAATTCAACTTTAGCTTCTGACATCCAAGATGAGACCTCAACAGGCCTTCTAAACCATTTGACCAAGTACTCGAAGTATTGTTTGTGCTTTGTACTCCTACTCACCCTGCTATCCAAAATTGCCTCTATTTTCCCCTCTTCTGAAGTAGGTGCTAGTATATGAATTGTTTCACACATGGTACCTTCATCACTTTCAACTTCATGAAACTTTTTTAGATCAGAAATATTAAATATAGGTGAAATATTAAGTCCACTAGGGAACTCTACTTCATATGCATTACCTGAATTATGCCTACTCACAATTCGGCAAGGTCCAAACTTCTTCATTTTTAGCTTGTTATAGGTACCAACTAAAAATCTTTCTTTTCTCAAGTGTATCATTACCTCATCACCAACTTGAAACTCCTTATGTCTCCTCTTCAAATCATCCTTGGACTTGTACTGAAAGTTCATTTTTTTGATGTGATTTCGTACCTCCTCATGTATGCTCTTTATGTGTTCAACAAAATTCTCCGCTTCTACACTCTTCTTATCAACATTATCAATTTTTTTTAGATCTGAAACAACTCTTGGCTTGCTGCCATAAACAATTTGGAATAGAGACTTACCAGTACTTCTATTCACTGAGTTGTTATATGTAAATTATGCTTGAGGTAAAATCCAATCCCACCCTTTTGGCTTATCTACAACTAGGCATCTCAACAAATTGCCCAAGCTTTTCTTCACCACCTCTATTTGACCATCTGTTCATGAATGGTAGGCTAAACAAAACTTCAAATCAATCTTCATCTTCTTCCATAATTTCCTCCAAAAGTACCCCACAAACTTTGTATCTCTATCTGAAACAATGCTCTTCAAGAGACCATGTAATCTCACTATTTCCCTGAAAAATAATTCTGCAACATTCAAAGCACCATTAGTCTTCTTGCATGGAATAAAATGAGCCATCTTGGAAAATCTATCTACTACAATAGATATTGAATCATGTCCCCTTTGGGTCCTTGGAAAGCCCAAAACAAAATCCTTACTAATCTCTTATCGTGGCCTCTCAGGTACTAGTAGTGGCTGATATAAACCTGTGTTTTGACTAGTTCCTTTTGCTACCTGACAAATCCTACAACCTTGCACAAATTTTTTGATATCTTGTTGCAACTAAGGCCAATAATATTTCTCTCCAACAAGTACTATGGTTTTATCAAAACCAAAATGCCCTACAAGTCCTCCACTATGTTTTTCTTTAATCAAATTTACTCTCATTGAACTTCTAGGAATACACAACTTGTTACCTTTGAACAACATACCATCTTGGATTAAATAATCCAACCACTTGATTCTATCACCAACAATAGGCTCTTTGCAATCCTTTCAAGCCTCTCCAAAATCTGGATCCTCCTCATACAACTCCTTCAACTCATTGTATCCAACAACCTCAACCTACATTTCAATCAACAAACCCTGTCTTCTACTCAAAGCATTTGCAACTCTATTAGACTTCTCACTCCTATGTTTCAAAAAAAAATTATAGCTTTGCAAGAACTCTACCCATTTCATATGCCTTTGATTTAACTTCCCTTGACTACTCAAATACTGAAGTGCTTGATGATCAGTAAATAAAACAAAATCCTTAGGTAAAAGATAGTGTCTCCAATTTTTCAATGCTTGTACAATAGCATAAAATTCCTAATCATACATTGAATATTTTATTTTTGCATCATTTAACTTCTCACTAAAGTAAGCAATGGGTTTACCTTCTTGACTTAGGATAGCTCCAATAGCATTACCACTTATATCACAATCAACTTGGAATACCTTGTTGAAATCTAGAAGTGTTAAAACAGGTTGCTCAGTCACTTTTTCTTTCAACAAATCAAAGCTTCTTGCTGCTCTTGTAGTCCATCTGAAATCTCTTTTATCTCCTCTCATGGTCTCAGTTAGTGATGGACAAATACTACTGAAACCTCTAATAAACTTTTTGTAAAAACTTTTTGTAAAAACTTTCCAAACCATGAAATGATCTCACCTCAGTAGCACTTCTAGGTGTAGGCCATTCTAAAATCCCCTCTAGTGTCTTACTAAATATCAATATATCATCTAGATAAACAATAACAAATCTTCCCAAAAACTCTTTGAATATCTTATTCATCAATCTCATGAATGTACTAGGAGCATTGGTGTCCAAAAGGCATGACCAACCATTCATACAAACCTTCCTTGGTCTTGAAATCTATCTTCCACTCATCACCTTCTCGGATTCATATTTAATGGTAACCACTCTTCAATTCAATCTTGGTGAAGTACTCTGCTCCACTCAAATAATCCATAATATCGTTCATTCTAGGTAATGGAAATCTCTATTTGATGGTGATTATGTTGATAGCCCTTGAATTTGTGCACATCATCCATTCTCATCCTTTATTTGGTGCCAAAACAGCAAGCATTGTGCATGGGCTTAGGCTCTCTCAAATCAAGCCTTTCTGCAACAATTCTTGAACTTGCTTGTTCAATTCTTCACTCTCGATTGGAGACATTCTATGGGCTGATTTGTTAGGAAAACTTGCTCCTGGTATTAGATCAATTTGATGACTGGTCTTCCTCATGGGTGGCAACCCCTCAGGTGCATTGTCTGAAACAATTTCTAGAAATTCTTGTAACAATTCTGCAACCTCCATAGGAACATCTTCCACATTTTCACTGTTAGTTTTAGGAATCAAAGAAAAAAAAAATTTCTCATGTCTCATGCCATCTAGAAATTTTCTTGCATCAACTAAACAAACCCTTGCATCACCATAAACTTGAAGGAAATCTTCTTTCAAAGGTTTCAATTTATGCTTTACACCATCCTTAACTATGGTACATGTATTAGCACAACCATCATGCATTGCCTTGCTATCATACTACCAAGGCCTCCCTGACAAAATATGACATTTATCCATTGGAATTATATCACACAATATTTCATCAAAATAACCTCCTATTTTAAATTTACCAAACATTGTTCACTTATCAAAAGCTTTTGATTAATTTGTACCCAAGATATTCGGTACAGTTTTGGGTGCTTCCTTCTTTCTAGGTTCAATTTTCTCACCATTTCTTCGGATACAAAGTTATCCGTGCTTCCACTATCTATGATGACATTACAAGCTTTCCCTTCACATTTGTATCTTGTCTTGAATAATCTCTTTCTTTGAACCGGTTCATCTTCCTCGTTCAACAATGCTCTTCTTGTCATCAAGACTTCACCTCCTTCTGCTTCTTTGGAATGCGATGAGCGTGCATCCTCCTCATTGATGGTTGCTACTATATTTTGGTTTTCAAGTCTTCTATTGGTTCTTTCTTGATTGTGAGGGCAGTCATAAGCTCTATGCCCCTCTTCACTGCATCAAAAATAGGTTCCATGAAGGCCACCTCTTCTGAATCCTCTACCCGATCTTCCTCTACCTCTTGGATTTTGATCTATGGGAGGGTGAAATTTTTTAGATTTCTGATTTTTGATATTGCCTTGGTCTTCAAATTTTTGATTTTTCTAATTTCCATCATAACTCCTTCCTCTTTTTTTTCCCGCCACGACCTCTTCCTCTTTTTTTACTTTCTTCAACTTTCAATAAAAATTGGTAGGCATCCTCAACGGTGGTCATTCTCACCAATGTGAACTCTTCTTGAATGCTAGGTTTCAACCCATTAATGTAACGAGCTACCTTCTCCTTATTTTCTTCAAAATGTCTCGTTCGAATCAGGACCTTGTGAAATTATTTTGTGTATTCTTTCACCATCCTCATTCCTTGTCTCAAGCTCTGCATCTTTTTGAGCAGCTCCAATTCATAATCTACTGGGATGAATTGTATTTTCATTTTTGCCACCATTCTATCCCACCTGGAGATTTTTCCTTCCCTTGTCTTCCTCTTTAAAGCTATATTTCTTTCCACCAAATTCTTGCATGGCCTTTTAGCTTTGTTTTTGCATACCTCACTTTGTGAGGGTCTTCAATCTCTTCAAACTCGAAAAACTCTTCCATGTCATTAATCCAATCTATCAACTCTTCAGGATTTAGGCTTTCGTTGAAGGTTGAAACCTCCATTTTTGGTTTCTTTCCAATGTTTGATATTGCTTTCAACAATCTAACTTCTCCAAGATCCATTTGTTCTTGTTCTTCCTCTTCCAATTCCTCTTCAGTTTCATCTTCACTATCATCTCTTTCTCTATGCACTTCTCTTCTATGAATCTCTTCCTACAAAGTTTCTATTTGCCTTCTGAGGGCTCTAATTTCATATCTTGGAGGTCTCTTCCTCCGCAACCTTTGCCTCTACCTCTACCATGATTGGAAACTCTCAGAGGCATTTTAATCTTCACCCACAACTCACGGGTCCTGTTGTAAACTGCCTCTCTTTGGTGCTCGGTTTACAGGCTCAAGATGACTTTCTTTGATACCACTAATGAAAATGGAGACTCTCCCTTTCAAATATGATTACAAAACCTCATAAAACATAACAAATGAAGGAAAAAAGTACATAACAAGAACTGAAATTGGAAGAGAAAATCTACAACTTTTATTGTCTTCAAATATGCAAAAGATTACAAAAGATTGAAGCTCATGGGATCCTCTTCATTCCTACATGTAACACTTGCAACAAAGATGTCTTCAACAATCTGGTGCAATTCTGGCAGCATTTGGGTATGCAAACTTCACTTCTCCAAGCCCCCTTTCAAAATGAAAAGGCATGGATAATATAGAAGATGTAGAAGGAGAAAACAACTCCTAGTTTTCCAAAACCATCAACCAAAATCACCTTGAGAAAGGTACGGTCAACCTTGGGAGTTTGAAAATCTTCCATAAGACATCTAGCACAATGCATGCTAACCTCTCTTGGGCGCCTAAACTCTTGACCAACCAAATTTGAGATGTTATGACAACTTACACCTCTTACAGATTTCTTACAACTAGTCATAACAGTTGTTGCATGCAAATACATGCAAGCAACATGCAATATTCTTTTGGCAGCCCACTTTATGACAAAATATGACACATATACATGCAAATATGACCCCTTTTGATCTCCTCCAAAAGTGGACACCCAAAGACCTAACCTTTTACAAATTACATTTACGGAGTTATCGGAGGGGTATTTTCCCATCAAAAGTTACATTACATTTTAACACAAAGGAAATTTACAATGTTGCAAATGAAAAATTATTATTTTCTATCACCTAAGCCCTTATTGAAATCAAACAAAGCAAAATAAAATATTTTTGGTTACACAGGATTGCCAGTACACCATGGATGCTCCTGCATCAAAGAGTGTAAAACAACCAATCAAGTAACAATCCAACTATATAGGGTATTCCCACCTATGGATCTAATCAATATTAATTCATAAATTCAAGTAATCAACTTAATCACATTGGTAATATCCTCCTTAGTTTACCCTAATCTCTAGATAAATCAGCAATCAATGATCATACCATTCATGTAGGTTATTCTCAACCTAGGGTTCCAATCAATAATCAAGTAAAGCAACAATCAAGTGATCTTTCAAGTGTCGACTAACAATTTGGATTGCATAACGTTACAACCAATCAATGATGACATGCCTCTTATGCCATCATTTTTGTTGTATTACTTCCCTCATTAACCACTAGGGTTTACCTAGCATAATATACTATCAAATAGAAGTTACTTCTTCCATTGCATAATCCAATTCCAAGGTAATCTATGAACTTTCTATAGTGTGGAATACACAATAACTTGAAGACAAATACTTCATAAGCTATTCTAAGCTTCTTCTTTCCCTAGTATATAATACTAATGAACGCAATAACTCCTTAATACGGAATATGTACAAACACTCAAGTAAGGATCATAAGATTTAAATATAATAAGATTATTTCAAAATATAATCTTTACCTAACCTAGCAAATCAATGCTTATTACACAAAATAATAACTTCACTCAATATTTTTAAAAACATATAAAATATAAGAGGGCAGAATAACATGCCTGTTAAATGCTAATCACAAATGAAATAAACTAACTTCCAAGCTCAATCCACTCCCAATATCTTCAATAATTCTCCAACCCACACATAGAAATTCTCACAATAACTCTCTCTTAACTCTCCTCACAAACAACTCTTAGCTCAAACAAGAATGACTCAGATAAAATGCAATAGAATGTACGTGAATAATGTGTCCCAATGAAGTAATCTTTAGCCTTATTTATACAAAAATATGAGACTTAACTACCTATAATAAAGCTATGATCATTGACACTTCTCAGCTATAAGATTCGACTCAACAATCAACTCCAATTGGTGGCAACATTTTAAAAAATACTCATCAAAACAAAGCAGCGGATCAACCGAATCAGAGACAACAAGAATGCATTTCAGAAATGCAAGGTAAATGATCAACAAATTGACTCCAAATGTGCCAACTTTTACATGACTTGTTCTACGTTTTACTTTATCTTCCATCGTTGGACAGAGCTTACAACTTAGACTTCTATTTGCAATGCAGTTTTCATATTTTGGCACCACTTATAACTTCTATCATGCATTTTGGTGTTTGTGGTTTAATGACCAAGTCAGTGTTTAAATGCTCTTCAAATATCTCATAAAAAAATTTGACTGAGTCTTTTATATATTGTGTTGTATTTGCAAGTTGGTTGATGCATAATGAATGACTATTGTGTTTCCATACTTAGCATTATTTACCATATAGTCTTTACCATTATGCATTTCTTTTGTTCCTATTATATAGGCAGGAAAACTTGTTATTCCACACTGGCTTATATGCAGCCCAAAGGTTATAATGCATTAAAGAACTTGTATCATCTTATGCGCTTGCCAACATTTGGTATAGCACTGGCTGTTTGCTTGGTCTTCTTTGTTTATAATGGTGCAACTATTACTCCACCTACATGCTTTATATTCCAAATGAAATCAATGCTATTCCTTAAACTATGCACCCCAATATGCATTTCTAGTGCTAATCATTTAGTTTATTTCAATATATTTGTATAAATATATATATTATATGTATACATATATATAACATAATATATATATGTGTGTGTATATATATACATCCAACTTACGAGTTCATCAAATACGTTATTTGATATTCAAATACACATACACATATTTTGATAATAATGACATATAAACATATAATCAAAATAGTTATGTATATATATCCACATACATGTATATTAATACATATGTATATATATTTACGTTCATGATAACTATATACACCTATATTAATATATATTAATATGTATATATTTATATTTAACATTATTTTAGTATCTGAACTATACATATATATGTATATTCATCTTCATCGATGAGTACATTCTTGAAATGTGTACCTACACATATATGTCATAAATATATAATTAACATCCTCATGCATAGCATGCAATCACATACATTTATACATACACTCATTCCATGTATATACTTATCGAAAAAATATAAATATATGAAGGACTTTCACAAGACTCAATGACATAACTAGAATCAAAACATCCAAAGAGCAATATCACATACCGATACCAAACACTCATAACCTAGTACAGGTTATGCACAAACACAACTAGAGGTTACTTACCATTTTCCCAAACTACTGACTCAACTAGGCCAAACTAAAAGTGAGTGTGTGAAAGCTCAGTTAGGCTTTGTTAAGGGTTACCCAACCAATCACTTATCCTAAGTGATACTTCCCCTCCCTTTTGAAGGATTGAATTTGTCCCTACATCCAACTTAGTTCAACACCAAGGTAGTTAGACGTTCATAATAAATCCATTTGCATCATAATACATTTCTATCAATAAAGCATTAGAACGTTCACATTGCAATACATAGCATTCCATCAATTCAAAACATAATAACATATTTCATTCACCTAACAAACATATTAAAGTCACAATTTTCATTTATAAATATTTTCACTCATAATGGTAAAAGTAACTCAGTATCTATGAAATGGGGTGTAACATACTTCCCCCTTGTGAATTATTGTCCTCGATGATTTTAAACATATAGAGAAATATATAATCAAATAAAGCTTTACCTTTAATTTTTCTCATCATGTAAGAAATAATCGTATTCTATTAATAACAAAACATTCTTCCCTTAAAGCATGACCTATTGCAATCTTTCCCATGCTGGACTTTGTGCTGAGGGTCCAAACTAATATATAGGGAGAGCTTGTGTTCTTTCACACATACTTTCCCTTAAAGAGCTATACTTCATAATCATATTAACTCTTTTGTACTTCACACTTGAGTACAATAGTGACCATATCCTATATGACACCTATACCTTAGTTACTGGAAAACACGTTATCATTGGCTGATGAATTTATCCTTAGTGTAACCCAAATAGATAAGGAATGTCAGTGTATTGTACACTACACGTGGGTCCCATCCTTTCTTTTGGTGTTTGCGCTATCAGACAACTCAAAATCTGAGATCATCCATCACTGACACAACTATCTACTTTAAGCATAATTATACCGCTTCATAATTTTAAGCTTGTATCAACAAGTTTTCCTTGATCCTCTTGATCTATTATTCCATTTCACAACCTTTTTGCTCTAAGTCTAATCCTATTTCTTATCTTATCTTAGCTTTATAGAGATTCAATCCTCCTTCCCATATAATGGGTGTAACTTTAATGATAGAAGTTATAAGTATTCTACAAATCCACCAAGATTTGGTTTATCCCATTTGCCTAACTGGCTAACACAATTGAATTCCTCATAAGATAATCATGGTTTACACAAAACCTTATCATTCCTTGCTTGTTCCCATCTGAGATAACCTTCTTAGGAACATTAAGCAACTGCTTCACACATTTTTCTTTTTCAGACTTAATATCCTAAAAATCAAATTTTCCAATCAAAATTGGTTACCTTGGTGAGCCTATCCACCATAACATTATGTCAGTTTCATCGACATATAAAGATCAAAACTATTCATGTGATCTACCACTTCCCCTCTGGAATTCCATGGAAGTATATAAGCCCTGCCAATGACGACATTATGTCATCATCCTCTAGCATTCTAGACATCAACTTGCTACATACCTTGCAGCATTATACTTTATCCCCTTTCAAATTATAGTGGTTCCTCAACCGACAAATAATTTTTCATTCCAATGTTCTGAGTATAACATCAATTTACCTCATTCACTCTTTCATCTCCCAAAATTTTGGGTACGTAGGTTCTTTTCCAATTCATAATAGTCCATCCTAGCTAACTGAAAAACCTCTTTTGTGGGCTTATCACATTTGATTCTCAATATATAATTTTTAAATATTGATGGTGGAGCTAAACTCCTTCCTCTTAGGATATCCATATCTTGGATTTTATTTCATCCTTTAATCATTTCTAAGTTATAATCCAATTTTTCAGCTCAATCTATTTCTTCTAATGAACATTTATACTAGTTCGAATAATAATTCTCATTTGATCATGCCAACTTGATATTATAATCTTCAAAAATATATCAGCAATAATTACATAGTTAACTATCAAGCATGCACGTTCCTTGTTAACTAAAGGTTAGAAATATATAATTCTTCTGATTCCATAGGAGATAATTTTTCCTTTCATGATTAGTCATACTACCTTATCCCTTTTCTAAGGCATCAACAATAATAACTATTGATCTTCCAACTCAATTACGTATAGATTTGTGTTGTAAATATTTCTTATTGGTCATAAGCCTTGACCTTTCCACTACTTTTCACTAGTAGTTCCAATAGCTTATCCTTTATCCTTTCCACCTTGTTGTGGTTATTGAGGCCAAGACTTCGGTTGAATCATGACTTACGAAGAAGTCAAAAGTTTTTTCAATTTGGAAATACATCAATGTACTTTGTTGTATGGGGTACTTCATCCGAGTCTATCTACTCTCCTTCCCTCCTTAGTGTTCCCATGATATTAGATCATCTTAATAATTTAACTCTTAGCAACCATTTTATCTCCCCAATTGATCGAATTGGTTTAACAATCCTTGATATGTCTTGAATATACTTTTTCATTTCCAAAATTGGATTCATCATTGCCTTCTAATCTCTTAGAATCAATAGTTGGATCTTCCATAATGAGATCTAATGAATATACCACAATTTACAAGATTCTCTAGCATTTCATTTAAATTCTATTTTCCATGAATACTAATATCTTTTAATCATAGTAGAAGATTATCATATGTCCACAAAGCCTCTTTCATTGATAAGCTTGCCTATGGATCCCTTATAACAAATGTGTCCTCACCTTAGTGTCTTGTTTCCAAGATATTCTTTCAATTTGACACATAGTCTCCTTTCATATCTAATTTCCCTCTAAACGTAAGTTTACTTTCGTTGACAAGTTGGTAAGTTCTATTTGTACTGCATCCAAACTATGCTCTTAACCGAGCCTTTGTTGGATTTATTCTGATTCACATCATCTTTCCAAGTGATTTGTCCCAATTCTTGGTAACTTTATTTTCTCATAACTTTAGACATTCTAGGGTTGTTTGTCTTCTTTCTCCTTTTCAATTGGAATCTCCAAATTGACTTTTCCTATTTCAGTTGGTGGAATTATGTTAGCTTTTAATTCTTTGTAGATTTCTTCTTTTCTTGACCTACTGGTCTCTAATCTTCATTCAAAAGTATCAACTTTCTCTCTTGAATCCAATTAACATTGCAATATTTTAACCTTGTATCGAATTAGGTTTTCCAAGGGCTTATCCAACCTCTTGTTATCTCTCTAGTTGTTTTTTATTCAAAAAACGTCAACTTTCTACTTTGACAAAAATTTCCAATTTAGGATATCAATTAGTTCTCTTCCAATAAAGCATACTCATAGGGTCATAATATCCCTACTCAATCCAAATTCCTTGACTCTTTATAACTACTATTTGATATCAATAAGGGGGGATATTTCAATTCTTCCTATCACTTACAGTCATTTAAAAAAATTAGTAGGGTGAAGGTTCTCATTGGTAAACCTCCATAACCCTCCTACTAAACCTGGTTGCCTAATCTTCCACAATACAAGGTGTATCATATTGATTTGTTGGTTTAGAAATTTTCAATTTCAGGAACAATTCTTTTCTAGTCCCCAATGGAAGCAAGTTTTTAGGAATCGAAACTTCCCTTTTTGTTTCCCATTTGTTCTTTTCCTCTTGCCATCTTGGCATAAGAATTTTTTAACCATTATCTTTTGATAAGGTTTATGCATCACTTGCATAATGAGCTTATAGGTTCTAGAGTTGAACCTGGTAGCTTGGATACCACGTGTAACAACCCCATTGTTCTACTCAAAAGAAATACTAATGTTTTAACCACAAGTGAAAACTTTGTGATGCCATCACATAGCAATAAATTTTTTCTTGTAACTCAAATACTAAATGCACATCTGAAATAACACATATTATATCTTTCCATTTGCATTTATAATTGAATATTATGTAATCTTTCCAAAACAATGACATATATAAAATCCCAATATAACATCTCATTCATTAAAACTCCCATAGAAATGGATATAAGAAAACATACATAGCTCCTTTGAGTTTCATTAGCACTATTAATAAATGGTCCAATAAATCCCCTATAAATATCGGTCGCCAACTGATGAGGAGAAGCATCACTCAAGCACTTTTCTCCCAACCACAGACTCAAATGCGGTCCCCCACACATCTATCTAATTGATGGATGGCCCTACCCTTTGACGAAGAGATTGGTTGGTAAAACCCCATAACAAATAGCCTTTCTAAGCTTATTGTTGTGCCCTACAATCTAGAACCTAATCATACAGTAGCTACAACTATGAGTATGAAAATCCCAAACTAGAATTATCTATATTGGACACAGTGAATTCATAGTGTAAACAGTGGCTACTTACACTACTTTGGCCAAAGTTTCATATAAAAGTGTCATCTATTCACCCACTATCCTAGCTCGATTTGTTTAACATGACCATTCATATACTATGCATAGGAAATTCCCTCTATTGGGTAATCATTAACCCCAGGAACAATCTATCTCTTTTATAATAGACTACGCATAGGAAATTCTCTCCATTGGGTAGCCGTTAACCCCAGGAACAACCTATGACTATAACATTCCTACTAAGTAATTCAAATAACTCTCACTTATCCAGTAACCAAATAAAGTAACATAATGTCACATCATTGAATGACTCTAGTACCAAAGGTACAATCCCAACTATAAAAGTCTCCAATCAATGGTTTATCTCAACATTAAATGACTCCCTTCAAGAGTATCAATAAATAGCCTCAAACTAAAAGTATAACCTTCAACAAGGAAAGAATTTACTCAAAGTATAATCTTATCAATAAATGACCTCAATCAAAAGAATAATTATATCAATAAATGACTCATTCAAAAGTATAGTCTCAACAATAAAAGATTCTAAGCGAGAGTGAATTAACATCAATAAAAGACTATCAAAAAGTAGATTTTCATCAATAAAAAGAATTCACGTCAAGAATGTAAAACAACAAATCAAGTATCAATCCAACTATATAGGGTATTCTCATCTATGGCTCCAATCAATAGTAATTCACAAATTCAAGTGATCAACTTAATCACATAAGTAATCTCCTCCTTAGTTTAACCTAATCCCAGGATCAAATCAACAATCAATGATCATACTGTTCGTGTAGGTTATTCTCAACCTAGGGTTCTAATCAATAATCAAGTAAAGCAACAATCAAGTGATCATTCAAGTGTTGACTAACAATTTGGTTTGCATGACGTTACAGCCTATCAATAACGACATGTCTCTTATGCCATCATTTTTGTTGTATTACTACCCTCATTAACCACTAGGGTTTACCTAGCATAATATACTATCAAATACGAGTTACTTCTTCCTTTGGATAATCTAATTCCAAGGTAATCTATGAACTTTCTATAGTTTGGAATACACAATAACTTGAAGACAAATACTTCATAAGCTATTCTAAGCTTCTTCTTTCCCTAGTATATAATACTAATGAACACAATCAGTCCTTAATACAGAGTATGTACAAACACTCAAGGATCATAAGATGTAAATATAATAAGATTCTTTCAAAACATAATCTTTACCTAACCTAGAAAATCAATGCTTATTACACAAAACAACTTCACTCAATCTTTTCAAAAACATATAAAATATAAGAGGGAAGAATAACATTCCTGTTAAACACTGATCCCAAACGAAATAAACTAACTTCCAAGCTCAATCCACTCCCAGTCTCTTCAGTAATTCTCCAACCCACACACAAAAATTCTCACAATAACTATCTTAACTCTCCTCACAAACAACTCAGCTCGAACGAGAATGGCTTAGATAAAATGCAGTAGAATGTAAGTGAATATTGTGTCCCAATGAAGTAATCGTCACCCATATTTATACAAAAATATGATACTTAACTATCTATAATTAAGCTATGTTCCTTGACACTTCTCAGCTATAAGGTTCAACGAGCAACAATCAACTCCAATTGGTGGCAGCATTTAAAAACAATACTCTTCAAAATAGAGTAGCAGATCGACTAAATCAGAGATAGCAAGAATGCATTCTATAAATGTAAGGTAAAAGATCAACAAATCGATTCCAAATGTGCCAAATTTTACATGACTTGTTCTATGTTTTACTTTGTCTTGCATTGTTGGACAGAGCTTATACGTTAGAATTCTATTTGCAATGCAGTTTTCATATTTTGGCACCACCTATAACTTCTATCATGCATTTTGGTGTTTATTGTTCAATGACCAAGTCAACGTTTAAATGCTCTTCAAATATCTCATATAAACTTTTGACTTAGTCTTTTATATATTATGTTGTATTTGCAAGTTGGTCGATGCATAATGAATGACTGTTATGCTGCCATACTCAGCATTATTTTCCATATAGTTTTTACCACTATGCTTTACTTTTGTTCCTATTCTATTGGAAAGAAAACTTGTTATTCCATGCTGGCTTATATTTAGCCCAAAGGTTATAATGCATTAAAGAACTTGTCTCATCTTATGCGCTTTTCAACATTTGGTATAGCGTTGGCTATTTGCTTGGTCTTCTTTGTTTAGAGTGGTGCAGCTATTCTCCACCTACATGCTTTATATTCCAAATGAAATCAATGCTATTCCTTAAACTATGTGCCCCAATATGCATTTTCAGCCCTAATCATTTAGTTTATTTTAATATATTTTAATATATATTATATATATACATATATATATAACATAACATATATATGTGTATATATATACATCCAACTTATGAGTTCATCAAGTATGTTATTTAATATTTAAATACACATATATTTTGATAGCAACGACATATAAACATATAATCAAAATAGTTATGTCTATATATACACATATGTATATATGTTTACGTTCATGACAACTATATAAACATATATTAATATGTCATATTTATATTTAACATTATTTTAGTATCCGAACTATACACATATATGTATATTCAAATTCATCGATGAGTACATTCATGAAATGTGTAACTACACATATATGTCATAAATGTATAATTGACATCCTCATGCATAGCATGCAATCACATACATTTATACATATACTCATTCCATGTATATACTTATCAAAGAAATATATATATATGGACTTTCACAAGACTCAATGACATAACCAAACTCAAAACATCCAAAGAGCAAGATCATAAACCGATACTAAACATTCATAACCTAGTACAGATTATGCGCAAACACAACTAGAGGTTACTTACTATTTTCCCAGACTACTGACTTGACGAGGACAAACAAAAAGTGAGTATGTGAAAGCTCAGTTAGGCTTCGTTAAGGGTTACCCGACAAATCACTTCTCCTGAGTGATACTTCCCCTCCCTTCCAAAGGATTGAATGTCCCTACATCTAGCTTAGTTCAACACCAAGGTAGTTAGATGTTCTTAATAAATCCATTTGCATCATAATACATTTCTATCAACAAAGCATTAGAACATTCACATTGCAATACATAGCATTCCATCAATTCAAAGCATATTCACATATTTCATTCACCTATCAAACATATTAAAGTCACAATTTACGTTTATCAACATTTTCACTCATAATGGTGAAAGTAACTCGCTAACTATGAAATGGGGTGTAACAAATATGATTGATTTCTTTTCTAGTTATAGAGATTTTTAGACACACATAGTTTATCATATTGTTCTATAGCTCATTTAATCATATTTTTTCACTTGTAATTAAATCAAGTACTTTATTCTTTCTCTTTCATTTGCATTTAACTTCTATATAGCATTTTAAAATTGGAATCAAATAAAAACATCATAATTTTGTGATGCAGGATCATCCGAGGAATGAGCAATCCACATCAACCGAAGACATTGGAATTTTCTTGTTTGATTGTTTTTTGGTTTTGGTGGTCTATAGTAGAGAAGATTAAATGGTGTTTTGTCGTTGATTGAAAAACGTCATATTTTTTTATGTGTTTCGAAGCTTCAATTTTGATGCACTATTCTTTCAAAATGTTCATTTTATCAATTAATTACAAAAGAGATATAATATTATGTTTTCATTTTCAAACATAGAAGATAATTGAGGTTGGCATTGAGTTAAACAATGGAAATGTGAAGGGCCATGAGAGAGATTGGAGAAGTTCAAGAGGTTCTTGAAGATCCCATGTAGCATAGTTGATGGAATAAGGAAGGTTGCAACACCCTTCAAAAACCACTTCAATCCCTCTTTAAAATCCACATAGGCATTACATCAAACAGTTAGAAGTATTGCTCATAAAACAAGAAAACTTGGTTTGCACTTGCAAACTTGGTATTACAATGTAAAAACAAAGGATTACAAAACACTTTTAGTCAACAAAGGACTAATGGATAGAAATATATGTCCATTTAATACCTGCAACAACCCTCTTAGAAACCTCTCACAATCAATTCTTCAAACAATGTAGAAATTGCAAACAATCCAACACAATCTTGGCTTACAACTTGCAACCATTGTTATGCTTCAAAGAAAAATATTATTACAACTTATTTTCAGTCACAGAGGACTGATAAACAGCAATAAAACCCCATACAAATATCACATAAGCCAATTAAATACATTGAAAAACATTCTCATGCTCAAACTATGTGAGCTCCCACAAATCTATGCACTCTCCAACATCTCTATTCCACCTACAAATCCTGTAAATTCTCATTGAAATACTTGGAACTCTATTTGTTGTTATCAATCACTCCAAACCTACAATAAATAACATTTCAAACCCCCAAAACTGAGAACTAAACTCATGTATTTTCTCCCTTCAATAAGTAGACTTATGTCCCACAATCTTCAGTTATGCAACCTGCAACAAACACTCACAACACTCAACAAGTTCTAACCATGAACTTCCAATCTATTTGTGGCTGAAAATAGCTCCTCACACCTGAAACATATAGCAAAAAGAAACCTCCATTGGATGCTACAACCTCTCTCCAACTCCCTTTCAACTTCTCCTCTGAAAACTGAAAGCTACAGGAAGAAAAATACCTTCATAACTCCCTACCAGAATGAAATTTCATTTCATTTCCTTCAAATTCCCCTTTCCCCAAATTGGAATGACCCCTATCATGTAGCTGCACCAAAAACATAAATTAAAACATAAAATAATGTTAAAAATTAAATCCAATTGATTTCTCCACCCCACAAAAGTTGGGAGTTACATTTGACTGCTCCTCCACTAGCTCCTGAAAAAACAAATCCCAAAAAAACAGACCTGGGCACCCACCTTCACAACTCCTATTTTTTAGGGATTCTAAATAATTATTTTAAAACACCTTTATTTCATATCCCAATTCCTATCATGCTTTTCTTGGCATTTTTGAATTCAAATTGCATTAAAATTGCAATTTTACATTATTTGCACTATGCCAATTTTGACCATTTTAAAATGAGCTTGAATAAACATGAAATTAACCAAGATGAAATGAAATTCAACATCCCTCACATGAAATTCAAATTCATCTCACAACCTGACCAAAATTCAAATTCAAATTCAAATTCAAATTCAAATTCCTTTTGGTTGATGCAAGATAGCCTATCAACCATGGATGCTCTTGCATCAGACACCCATGGTAAGAAATTTTTTGTGAATATGGATTCACAAAATGGAGCTGAGTGGTAGTACCACCCTTTTAGATTGCAAGAAATCTACAACAAACTCCACCACTAATCTTGGTACCTCTGATAATCTCTTCTTCCTCCTCTTCCAACATCTTGTCGGAAAATTCACCATCCTCCTCCAACAACCCTACATTTCATTCTTCTCTCATCTTGTGGACTTGTATCAACCATTTACCATCTTCCTCCTAATTCCACACATTTTCCTCTCTTCTCTTATGGGATTTTACCCACCATTGACCGACCACCTCCACCAAAATGTACCTGCACCAAACTTTGTAACACCATACAAATGCTTTGCATTCCACACTTCACTAGCAATCTCTAACTGAACCATTTCATTTGAATTCACTAAATCATCCAACCAATCATGAAAATAATTAAAAATTAAAGGTTTTACCTTCTCGTTAATTTTTGCAACATCTTTCTCAACCTCATCAAATCATACATCAAATTTTGATTTTATCTCATTACCTTTTGCTACAATCTTCACTCCACCTTTTGTCAACGATTTTCATTCCTTTTCTACCGCTGCAATGTTTTCATCCACACAAAATCCACTCTCATATTCATCATAAAAATGAAAAATATTATGCATTACCTCTTTCTCTTCAACCTTTCCTTCACCATTGTTTGCTTCCATAACTTTTTCACCTTCACTCTCAACTACACTTTCATTTTCCATTACTTTCAAGTCCTCTAAAGGACACTCATCATCCTTAATCATTGTTGCACTTTCCTCTTATTTTCCCTCTTTATCCTTTTGAACAAGGATTTCCACATTTTCCTTTTCATCCATCTTCCCTACACACAAAGTTTCACTTGCAAACATATCAGTACCAAAAGAACAATAAGATTCAACCCTTCCCGTTTTATTTTCCTTTCTATCCTTATTATCTACTACAACTTCTTTTGCCACTTCCTCTTGCCTATCTTGCAAAGGATTCAAAACATATTCTTCCCCATCCTTTATGATGCTATTTGTATTATTCCTACCATCATGTAGAGCTCTTCGATCATACAGCCATGGTCTACCCAACAAAACATGGCATATATCCATAGGTACTATATCACATACAATCACATCCTTATATCTACGAATTTGAAAAATCAACCACACATTATTCACTTACACATATCTGGAAATCTCCTTGTAACCAATAAATGTAGTGTGGGCTAGGATGCTTGATTCTTTTCAATTTCAGCTTTTCTACCATCTCTTTGGATACAATATTATTGGTGCTACCACTATCCACAATGACTTTGCAACATTTCCCACTCAATTTACACCTTGTTCAGAATAAATTACTCCTTTGAATGGGTTCTTGATTCTTTGTTTGTGGCTCTATAAATTCTTTCTTCATCACAAAAGATTCTCCCAGCTTCCAAGACATTTTTTCAAACACTTTTCAACACTCTCTTGCAACTACTTCACTCTCTACCTGCAGGTCCTGGTGCAAACTACCTCACATCAACGCTTATTCCTGCACACTCAAGAAAAATAAGCTCTGATATCACTGATGGAATAAGGAAGGTTGCAACACCCTTCAAAAACAACTTCAATCTCTCTTTAAAATCCACATAGGCATTACATCAAACAGTTGGAAGTATTGCTCATAAAACAAGAAAACTTGGTTTGCACTTGCAAACTTGGTTTGCACTTGCAAACTTGATATTATAATGTAAAAACAAAGGATTACAAAAAAATTTCAGTCAAAAAAGCACTGATGGATAGCAACATATGTCCATT
Source organism: Sequoia sempervirens (assembly GCA_007258455.2). Taxonomy (NCBI): domain Eukaryota; kingdom Viridiplantae; phylum Streptophyta; class Pinopsida; order Cupressales; family Cupressaceae; genus Sequoia; species Sequoia sempervirens. The sequence goes on from VDFB02271358.1 coordinate 200,391,344, forward strand.
TAATACCTGCAATGACCCTCTTAAAAACCTCTCACAATCGATTCTTCAAACAACGTAGAAATTGCAAACAATCCAACACAATCTTGTTTTGCAACTTGCAACCATTGTTATGCTTCAAAGAAAAATATTACTACAAATTATTTTCAGTCATAGAGGACTGATAAACAACAATAAAACCTCATACAAATATCACACAAGCCAATGAAATACATTGAAAAACATTATCATGCTCAAACTATGTGAGCTCCCACAAATCTATGCACTCTCCAACATCTCTATTCCACCTACAACTCTTGTAACTTCTCACTAAAAGACTTGGAACTCTATTTGATGTTATCAATCACTCCAAACCTGCAATAAAAAAAATTTCAAACCCCCAAAACTAAGAACTAAACTCATGTATTTTCTCCCTTCAACAAGTAGACTTATGTCTCACAATCTTCATTTATGCAACCTGCAACAAACACTCACAACACTCAACAAGTTCTAACCATGAACTTCCAATATATTTGCTGCAGAAAATAGCTCCCCAAACCTACAACATATAGAAAAAATAAACCTCCATTGGATGCTACAACATCTCTCTAACTCCCTTTCAACTTCTCCTTTGAAAACTGAAAGCTACAGGAAGAAAAATGCCTTCATAACTCCCTGCTGAAATGAAATTTTATTTTATTTCCTTCAAATTCCCATTTCCCCAAATTGGGATGACCCTTATCATGTTTCTGCACCAAAAACATAAAATAATGTTAAAAATTAAATCCAATTGAGTTCTCCATCCCACAAAAGTTGGGAGTTATGTTTGACCACTCCTCCACTAGCTCCTAAAAAAGCAAATCCTAGAAAAAGCAAACCTGGGCACCCACCTCCACAACTCCTATTTTTTAGGGATTTTAAATAATTATTTTAAAACACCTTTATTTCATATCCCAATTCCCATCATGCTTTTCTTGGCATTTTTTAATTCAAATTGCATTAAAATTACATTTTTGCATTATTTGCACTATGCCAATTTTGACCATTTCAAAATGAGCTTGAATAAACATGAAATTAACCAAGATGAAATAAAATTCAACATCACTCACATGAAATTCAAATTCATCTCACAACCTCACCAAAATTCAAATTCAAATTCCTTTTAGTTGATGCAGGATAGCCTGTCAACGATGGATGCTCCTGCATCAATAGTCCCCCAAGTAAAGAGTAAAAAGGACAAATTGGTGTTAAAAGATAATTCCCACGTAGGAAAATTAGAGTGTGGTGTACTTGTGCATGAGGGCATAGAGGAATGGTCAAGGAAGACCATTGAGAAAAGCTAAAAATTCATCGCAGGGAGATTGGAGAGAGGTTGCATAGGGTGAAAATATAAACATTTGTATGCCACAAAAAAAATTGCAAATGATATAAGGAAGGGTGGTTGCTACACTTAGAGATGGAAAAAAAATTGCAAATTGAACAAAAACCTAAGCTGAGGTCGTGGCGAAGGAGTAGTAGAGAGTTTTGAAGTTTAAGAAATAAGAATAATAAAGGGAGGACTGTGTAGGAAATGATGGAGATAGAAAAACAAGCACACAACAGAGTTAAAGAGGGTTAGCCATCTCTTATGGAAATTTGAATTTGTCAAAGCAATTAAATGCACAAAGATTGGTAGTTTGGAAAGGGTGTGAACAGTCCAATAGGGAGGCGTGGCATATTGTTTGGAAGGCAGAGATACATGAAGGGTGGTGCCATAAAGGATATGAGAAGAATGAACAAGTCAAAGAAAAGTATGCAGAGGATTTGTGCATTGAGTTGCAATTGTCTAGAAAATTGTAAGCTAAAATGTTTATGAAAGAGAGGCAATTAAAATAAATGTATTGTTGTCCTTAATGGATTTGAGTGTTAAGGGAATCTAAAATGTGAATAGAATGTGATTTTATTTGACAAATGAAATTGTTAAAGGGAAAAATCGTTGAATAAGTTTTAGTTTTGTAATTGACTTCAAAATTGAAATAGTGAATTGAGGAATATTGTCTGTGTCTGGTGAAAGTTAATTAAATTGAATGTATTGGAGGAAGAAGGGTCAGTGTAGGATCAAAGGGGGGCAAACTAAGCCCCTAAGTGGCAACGAAAATTTAGAAAAACAGAGTTACACAACTTGACATAAAATTTGAATAGGTTATTAACATAATTTGAAAAATATGTAAAAATAGAATTTGTAGCAAATTGAATCTAGTTTCTAAGCTACTAGTCCTTTTTTGAAAAAGAAAAATCTATTTAGTGAAAATTTGAAATTTCAATGTAGTAGTACTAAATTTTCAAGAAAAAAAAAAGCAGGTGTTTGTTTGACCACCCTAATGGAGAGAAAGAATAAACATTTTTTTATGAATCTTTCAATATAAGTAGAGGACACATGCCCGGATGTGATGCACACTTTTTTGTAATTTTTTGGCAAGTAAATATTTCGTTATGAATGAATTTTCTAGTAGGAATTTTTAAAAGTATTAAAAACCATTTGTCCAACCACCCTAACTTGGTCAAAAATTATGATTTTTTAAAACTATAATTTGTGAAACATAGTGTGTGATGCACCTTTCAGATTCAAAAATTTTTAACCGTTTAAAAGTTATAGATGTTTTTCAATCAACCTATCAGTCAAGACTTTACACATAGTGCATGTAGAAAAACAATAATAATTACTTATTAAATTCAAAATAAAGCATATCTTATATCGATAGAATGTTGTCAATTTGCTGAAAAAACCCTTTTCATTTCATCAAGATCGGATGAAAAAAAGTCATAACTAGCACGAAGGGTGAAGTTCAAAAAACTCTTGCAACCCTTGTAAACACATTGGGGGTGTTGACTTTTTAGGTTGGTCGCCCCCAATCCAAATACCGAAGCAATACTAAAACAAAATGAATATCCGTTAATATCGGATATCCATTTTTTAATAGCAAAATCGGATATCCGATACAAAAATGGATATATGTTACTTATGGCTGCATAACGGATATTTGTTATTAATGCCTAAGAATGGTTATCTGTTTATTAAAAGCGAAAATATTAATATATAAAAATCATTATATATTAACATTTAAGATGTTATAATATTTATATATATTTTATATTAGTATATATAATATATTTATATATTAATACATATATATAATATATATTTAATATAATATATAATATTATTTATTCATATAATATACTAATATTATAATTATATAAATATTAATATATCTTAATATTAAGATATTAAGATATATTAATATTTTTATTGTTGGATGTGCGTAATAGTTTTTGTGTTTATTGTAGTGTACTCATTTATTGTTCTACCAATGAAAAATATTTAAGCAACAAATAACCATAGTGGAGGAGCATTTATTTCTACAACTTTTGGATAGTGCATAAATAGGAGAGCATTTTAATATATTAATGTACATAATATTAATATTTATAATATGTATATCAATATATTATATATAATATTATAATATATAATAAATATTAATATATTATATATTAATATTATATATAATATATATTATTATATTATTTATATATATGAATACATTAATTATCAATAACGAATATTTGCTATCTACAGATAATGGATATATGTTATGCAAAGCTCAAACCAAACCCGTCGTGATATTAATAAGATTTACAGAGAAGGAAATAGTTACCTGTATTGTAAATAACAAATATTCATTATGTGCATATAACAAATATCTATTATGTGGGGCTAAACAATCCCGCTAGATCTTCAAAATTTAGATGGGTCTTTGTTGTGAAAAATGGATATCCAATTTTAGTGACGGATATCTAATTTTAAGAAATGGATATCCGTTTCTAGAAAACAAATATCCATTATCTAAACTCAAGAAATCTATTATGTATTAAATATTATATATTGTAACTTATATATTATATTATATATTATGTATTATATGATATATTATGTATTATATGATATATTATATATATGACATAATATTATCATTTTTTCTAATATATATTATATATTATATTCTTATTAATATATTATAGGGTATATGGATTGGGGTTCAGGGTTGAGGGATAGTGTTCACGGATGAGGGTATAAGACATAGGGTGAAGGACCTTGAGAATGTATGGTTTAGCGTTTAAGTATAGTGTTGAGGGACAATGTTCACAGTTTAGTGTATAAGGTCGAGGGTATACGATATAGGGATGAGGGTTGACAGTGTAGGATTTAGTGTTTAAGGTAAAAGGTTGAGGATTGAGGGTGTAGGGTTTAAGTATAGGGTTGAGGGTTGAGGGTTTAGGGTTTATAGTTAAGGGATAATGTTTAGGGTTGAGTGTATAATATTATGTGTTTAGGGTATAGGTACTGGGGTTTATGATATTAAGTATAGGATTTACGATATAGGTTTTTGGTATAAGGCATAAGATGAAGGTTTTAGAGTGTAGGGTCTAGGGTTTAAGTATAGGGTTGATGGTTGAGGGTGTTAGGAAATATTGCATTCAACCCATGATCTTAATTCATTTCCTACATAACCCATGAGAAATAAACATGCATACAAGTTGCAAAAATGCATAGATCAAATAGAAAAGCCACAAGATAACACAAGATATACCCTGGAAAAACCTTTAAGAGGGAAAAACCCAGCCTCCAAAAGCATCCATGCTCCATCATATTATTCAACAATAAAGCAATACAAGAGTTACAATTAATACCTCTGAAGCATCAGACCCTCCAATGCATTCCCATGTGTCCAAACATGAATCCACACATCCCATGCCATGCTTCACAAATGCACTCCTCAAGAAGACTCAATAATGACAGGGCCAACCCACTTAGCCAACCTAAACCACTACATATGTGTTTGCTTTTATAGACACAAGCTCACACAAAATACAACTAGTGGTAAGGTGAAACCATGTACCACAAAACCATGTGAATACAAAACCACTAACCCCTTATTTAATATTGGGTACTAAAACATCACATTATTTAATATTTCCCCAATATTAAATTATTATCACATGTCTCCCACATATTAAACAATAGTACAATGTTATAATACAACATCAAGTGGACCCCAAATAATTACCTAGTGTGATTAACCACACCACCAAGGTGCATCACAACTAAATAATTATTTAATTACAACATTATAATAAATCATTTTATGCAATGGTGTACAACACCATATCCCAACATTCTCCCACTTGTTGCATACATTGCATAAGGGATCAATACATGATATACATCATCATAGCCATACATGAAATCACATGAATCTCCAACATGCTCTCGTGCTCCATCAAGATACTTGCAATAAGAACAAAGTGGCCACCATCTCAAGAAATAAATCTTCTCATCCGCCAACATGCTACCTATGGAAAAAAAGGAACATTCCAAGGTGAAAGTGCACCAATCCACGAGCACAAGCATAAAATCCAAGTGATAACAAAGGCTCTAACCAAGTTGTTGTCAACTGCAAAAACCCACATGATTGGAAATAGCATCCACAACACATGCTAATACATCCAACCATCCATACCTCCAAGGTATCAATACATCAATAAACTAATTCCAAGAACATATGCAACCCATAAAATGCAATCACAAGCTCCTGTATCAAACCTGTCAATGAAGAACATACATATCCAAGAACTCCCACTACATAGGTAATGTCAAAGCATATCAAATCTACCAATCAACACTATATATCAAGGTGTGATAAGTAAATCAAAGCATGAAGTACCAATAAAAATAACAATGATCTACACATACAACCATATAGCTACATAATCTCTCAAATATGTTGCCACCATCCTCCACAAAACATGAACATCCAGGATGGAACCATGAAGAGAGAAACCTGTAAACCATAATGTCCTTCTACCAACACCTCAAAAGTGTATTGTTGTGTCAAGTATGATCTCCTATCAACCCCAAATGAAAATCCTTAACAACATCCATAACACTCAATCTCATAGATCAAGTACAACATCTGAATCAATGTAATAATGCCAACATGGATGTAAGCCTCTCAAATCAAGAAGATAAAACTCAAAGTAACCATCCCCAATACTATAAATCAGCCCATAAACCATCTCCTAACAATCCTCATCAAAGAATGATATCATAAACTCAAATGCACAAGGAGATAACCATGCCATAACATCCCTCAAATGAATCCTCCATAACTAATTATCCATATCCATGAAAGATAAAGCAACATAAACTCATGCTAAACCATCTCAAATGAGTATCAAAATCAATCACCATGACTCTACCCAATCCCATGAGAAATCAAAGCACGAAACATAACACATCTGATAGATACAATGGGAAAATACCTCTCAAATAATAAGTTTTCGAGTAGACCAAGAGTGGAGAATGAGAATGCTCCTCCAGGATAACCAAGTCATCATGACTCACTCCAAGAAAAATCTCCTCTATTAGTCTATAATGAACTCACGTCCATATCCAGGTGAAATCTCCTCAGTCTTCCTACTAAAACCTCCAAAGAGTAACCATCTCAAGCAAATTTCTCTAATCACAAGAGAACTCCAACCATCACCTACATCTCTAAGTATCCATGAGCACCTATAACCAATCAATCCATGTCAAACTCCAAATGCAACATAGCACCATCATGAAGTAATCAAACAAATGATCAATGTACCCAATACAAAGAGAACTACCACGATCAATTTCAAAGCTCCAACCGTAGAATCGGGAACCTATCATGACAACATGATCTAACCATCTCCTCCTAGGAGATCACATGCACCAAAACATACATCCTAGTCTCAAGAGAACATATAATATGCCAAACTCTAATCTAGAATCAAGAGTGTACCATGACATCATAACAAACACTCTAAACCAAGAATACATATCTCCAATCACATGAAGATAATCATACCCAATGATGCATCCATGTCACTACCAGCAACTCCCACTGAACTGTGATATGAGTTACACATGGCATAATGATAACCATCCTCTCCATGAAGATCATCCAAGTATACACACACTCAACTACAATGTCAGTAATATACAAATAAACCAATATCTCCAAGCAAAGAAGATACATACAACCGCCAACAAAACATCACAAACCAATCCAATCCAACACCACCAAGTTATCACTATCAAAAGCTCCCACTAAAAGTGAATAACCAATTAATGTAACAAGCTATCATGACATTGTGATCAAACCACATGCTACAAGTCCCATCACTCGACTAATCAAGTACTCAAATCATCCATCCTCTCAATCCCAAAACAAAATACCAATGCACAAATGACCACAGACAAGGCCAACTAATGAAATTTGCAACAACAATGAATCAAACCTGGTGTATATAGACAGTCCACATCCAATTCATCCCACTGCAACCCAATAGGCTGTACACACCTACAAGTTGTATAACTCGTAGATCCAAACCACTGAAACATGCAAACTCATCATCAAATTAGTAACCTATAAATCGAGATATCAAAGAATATAACCATGTAGACATTAAGACTCAAACACCAAATCAGCCATAGATCTGATTTTCCAACCATGTCCATAAATGAGCAATCATAGTCAAGGAACCAAATAAGAATCAAGAAGATAATACCAATCTCCTAACATCAAACCATATCTCCACCAAACACCATATACATGATCATGTCATGCCAATGCATCAAATGTACCTACATATCCATGACACCATAACCATATCCATCAATGTACCTGCACTCAACTATCACCCATACAAGACTCCAAGTCTCAAACCATGTCTAACCATGTCCTCAAAACCGAAGACAACCAATGTACCTGTCACCATCAAAGTCTCAACTTTGAAAAAACACCTATAAACCTATACCAGGAAGCACCAATTTGATAATCAGTTGTAGCATCATAAATAACATATAAAAACATATACTCCCTCAAGGTTTCATCTCTTGACTCGTCTGAATTCTCACACAATGTCACCTCGAATCTCAGGTGTCTACAAGCAATCAAACAAGTACCAAGCTCAACCTGCTCCTCAAACTGATAAACAATTTGAATCACTATGTAGTACACTACAAATTCTCTCCAACGCCTCTTCAAAATTGAAAATTTGATGTTGTATGCTATGTCAACAAACACGTATGATGGATATAATGGGATGATCATACGAGTATGATGAAATAAGTATAAGATATGAATATATGTATATAAATGTTTGTGAGAGTATAATCATGTGGTCATGATCATTCGGATTTAGAATGGATCATTTCACTAACATGTTGCTATATATTATATATATATGTACAAATACACACATAAGCGTAAAAGCTTAATAAAGGAGTGTGTGTATACATATATATTTATATATATATAATATATTATTATTATGCGTGAATGTTTACCCATTAGTATTCATTTGTATAACGAATGTGTACATACTTGATTGACTTTGGATATAAATATATATATTAGTACATATATACACATATACATATATATATGAGGGATAGCGTTAGTGTTATTTATTGACATGCATATATATATGTATTATAGGTGCATATATAGATGTGTATATTTATAACCACATGATGATGTTATGTGTTTGAAATTTATGTATCTTGAGTTTTCCGTTGATACATATTTACGTCAAAAGTATGCATGTATAGAAGTATATACATACATTGATCAGTCTGAGAGCATAACCATATGCATATATGTGTAAGTAGAAATACTCACAAACATACTCACATGTGGAATCAATTATATGTATACGTGAATATATACACTTAAACGAATGTATGTATCAATGAGGATATGATATGATAGGGGTAACCTGATATATGGGTGAACATATTAAATATGTATAAGTACGTATATGTGTATATGTGTATGTAGGAATGCATGTGTATGTGCTTGATGGTGCAATTGAATGTATATATATTTATATATATAAGATATATACATAAATACATGTATATGTATGTATACATGAGCATAGAGGAGTATGTATTTATTTATATATAAATATATATATATATAGTCGATGTGATATATAATAATATTATCTTGAGTATATATAAATATTCTTATATATATATGTGTGTGTGTGTGTGAGTGAGCGTATATACATATACATATACGTATATACATGTAAGCATTAATGCTTATTAGAGAAGTGTATAAATATATATGTATATGTATATACACGTGTGTAAGTGATAATGAGGATACATACACTCGTATATCAAGTGATTGTTGAAGAACTAGTTTGATAAATAATAGCTTATGAATATATATATATATATATATATATTATATAAATGTATATATAAGGAATATGTTGAAGCATATATATACATATATATGTGTGTGTGTGTGTTTTATATATTATATGTGTTAAAGAGCGCAATGCATGAATTCAAAGCGTTGAATTATTTTACTTGGAACATTGTATACATATGAAGTTTCATATTCAAATGAATATAGACAACATGAAGTGTATAATGAGTTCTACGCTTTTGAAAGGTAAATCTAAACACCTAATGCATAGTTGTGAGTGTATCATGTAAGTAATCAAGCCAGCACACTTATATCAGTCAAAGGTCTGGAGAATAGTATGGAAATAGGATTCAACGCACAAGTAAATGATAGTAGATACCTTCACAAAACATGGGCACAACATTTATATCATCACATAGAGAGAAAAGTGTGGAGTACGTAGTGAAAGAAGAGAGGCTGAATATAAGTTGCTTATGACTGTGTATATAGAAGTTGATTCTCACTCATACTATCATGTGATATGAAACATTTGTATTGCATTTGGAGTTGTCTTATGTTGATACAAGCATGGACTTAGTTGACGCCTATGATTAAGATCAACTTTGACTTGGTAAACATATCTGCCATATTTTATACATCTGTCGATGACTTTGTCAAATGCATTTAACATCTTATCGACTCATTCCCAAACCAAGTCGATAGTGCTTGGTATTACGAATTGATAGTTGACTATTTCTGAAAGCAAGGAAACCACACCAACATTGAGGTGTATGGTATGAAATTGGTGCCACCTTTGGAAACCCAATTGTTGTAGAATTCTACCTCGGATGATAATTTGAATTGAGCATATGTAGATTTGAATAAGTCTTTTGATTGTTGGCAATATGGCAAGTCGACCTGTAGGTGATTTTGTTGAGTATGAACTTAGGAAGTCACCACCTTTTTGATGTGTTTCATGTGTTTCTTTGCATGCAGCTTGTTGTCCATTATCATGCCTAAACTATAGGCTATGATGTTACCAAGCTGCTCTATAAATAGCTGAACCATTTCATTTGAAGGGACACTTTCTTTCACAAGATTACACATCTTTTGCATTCCTCTTGCAAATCTTTATGTTGTTTTATTATCAACTTATATCCAATTTTATTTGTGTGTGTGAGAGAGAGATATTTTCATCATATTGAGAGAGGGGGTTGTTGTTTGAGTAAAGTAATCTATCAACTTGAGAGTTAGAAGTTCTTAGTGACATTTCTTGAAGAGCTATTGTCAAGCTTGTTACTATTTGGAGAGGTTGTGTTGTTGTCAAAGTGATTGAATTAGCGTTAACATGCACGGGGATATTCTCTTTTATTATTTTATTTATGAAAGATTGTTCTCTATGAGTGTTTGAATTGTTTGTTATGTAATCTTACATTTAGAGAATCCATAATGTCTTTGAGAAGGAAATTAAAGCTTTTAAGTTGTTTTCATGTTGTGCTTGTATGTACTCCATAATAGGAGTTTGGTGTTTATCATAGGTATTATATACTAAGTATGATTGAACATGAGAGGCACTTGTGATACACTTAGCTAAGTTATTGGTTTAACTAGGAAAGCTTGTGTTTACTCCTAGGATAGTTAATCTAGTATGGGAGGGAGCTTGTGTACTTACATGTTAAGTAGGTTTATTCCAAGTATGTAAAATGGTGAAAGGATATCTCTAGGATGATAGATTATCCATTAAAGGAAATACCTAGCTTGTGTACGTACTTGTTAAGTAGGTTTATTCCAAGTAGATTAAAAAGGTGATAGGTATCTCTGGGATGACGAATTATCCATTGAAGGAAATACCTATGTGTAGTTTAAGATAACCTTAAGTCAAATTGGACCTGACTAGTGTATGTGATAGATGACTCTCAGTATAACATACTGAATGAAACACTTTGGCCAAAGTAGTGTGATGACCTTTGGCTCCACTGTCAGTTCACCGTGATCCAGTATTACATGCTAGTTCAAGATTGTGGGATTACAAGGTTCTACTTATGTAGGACACAACACTATGCTCAGTTGGTTGTCATTATCGGTTACTCTACCAATCTCTTCGTCAAAGGGAAGGGCCATCTATCGAATGATAGATGTGCGAGGGATTGCATTAAGAGTTTGTGATTGGCAGAAAAGCGCTTGAGTGATGCTTCTCCTCCACAATGGGTAACAAAAGAACCAAGATTTGAAAGGAAGGATCCTGGACCATCTTAAAACTATTTGTTCTAAAGCTCATTGGAGCTATGTATGTAAACATATGCATTCTTGTATTGTTGCAACTTGTGAAGTTATTGTAATGAAATGGAATCTTTATTGTAATTTGATATGGCATCTTGTTTGTATATTCTCAATAAAGAAAGAAAAATTCTATTGCAATGGCTTGTTACATAATTTATTTACTCACAAAGTAAAACTTAGGCATTTATACTGCATTGAAGAGTTGGCATGTTACACGATCAATGGATGAGATTATTTGAGAGGGAAAGAGATAAGGATGGGAAGGATTGACCAAAACTCAAGAAATTAGTTGAGATTTAGGGATTGGCTAAGAATAAATAAATTAAATAATGACAATAATTATTTAATTTAGGAGATGGAAAATGAATAATTAAATAATTAAAAATAATTATTTAATTATAAAAGAAATATGGAGTGGGAAATATTTAATAATTCAAAGAATGATTTAATAAAAGATGGAAGGAAATGATTAATAATTAAATAATTTAAAACAATTATTTAGTTATGGAGGGAGGAAAGTGATAAATAAATAGGATTTATTTAATTATAGAAGGAAAAAAGCTAATGAATAATTAAATAATAAAAATTATTAATTAATTATAGAAGAAAATGGAAATAAATAATTAAATAAATAAGAATTTATTTAATTATGGAGTGAAAAAGGGAAATTAATGATGCAATTTAAATAAATTAGCATTTATTCAAATTAATCGAAAGAAGAATAAGGATGGAGTGAATTAATTAAATAATTAAGAACCATTTAATTAATAGAAGAATATGAAATTGGGGTTGGGGCCCTAGCTCGGTTGTCTAAATCTTTGCTATTGCAGGAGGTTGGTCACGAGGTCTAGTCTCCCCCACCCCCGTGGTACCGGAGGGCATGTCGCGCCAACGTTGTCGGTCACGTTAAAAAGTTTACCAAGCGCACTGCAGTTTATATAAGGTCGTGCTACCTGATTCCTACAATAAAAATAAAAATAAAAAATAAAAGAAGAATATGAAATTATGAAATAAAATTATTTAATTATGCAAGAAAGGCGAATTAGTGATAAAATGTTGCTTGCAGGCTCAGGATGTAATTTTTAGTATATACATTTTTCCCCTCTTTGATACAATGCAATTTTGAGTGTTGTGTCAAAGAATAATTGGAAAAATTAGCTCAGGACATACCCCAGTGTGCTCCAACGGATGTAGGACAGAATGCTGCCCCCTTGGGAAAACTGACAATTTTTTTAAAAATTCCAAAAAAATTGGCAAGTTTACCAATAAGCTAATTTGATAGGCATGAATGCAATGGCGATGAAAAACTAGGCTCAAAAGTTAATCTAGGGCTTGATATTTGCATTCAAAGGCAAAATTTGATGTAACCAATTTGAAGGTAAGGGCCCTATTAGGTCAAATTAGGTTATAAATAAGCCCTAGGGAGGTGAAAATAGGTCATTTGTGCATTATGATTTTAGGATTGTCGAAGCTCTAGTTTTGAGATTTTGTGTGGAGTTGTCAAAAAATTTCTTGTACCAATCACTACGCACAAAGGATACCGAGTGCAATCATTCGGGCATGCAGAGGGCTCAAGCGGGACGGTATGTATCTAATCCTTGCTTTGTGATTTTGTCATTTTTTCAGTAGATTTTAGGGCTCAAAGAAGGGAAAACAAATGCAGTGCAATTTATGTGCCACATTTTTTATCACATTTGCCACAAGTGTGGTGTTGTGCACTGCATTTGTAAAGTATGACGCAACTGTTTTGTGGCAATGCATAGGTGTGACACGAGATTAGCCTGCTCGCAAGTGTTTTTTGCACCACAACTATGATGGTGCAACACAACTGTAGGGTAGAATGACACGTGTTAAATAGCACCACAAATGTTGGATAGTGCGACATAATGTAGAAGTGCAACACAAATGAATGACAAAGTGATGCATGCGTAAAAATGCAACACAATTGTGAAGTATGACACATATGAATGATATTGTGATGCATTTCACTGGTAGGCTAATTTAAGCAATTTAAAAAAAAAAATTGAATATGTAATAGGTCAAATAGGATATTGTAGGTATCGTGATTAACATGATGCACTTATTTATGAATGCAGGTGAGACTTGCAATGATCTATATGCAAGAGAGCCGATTGGAATCCTTTGCGCTTTGAGAGCATCTTACCATAGAAGAGTAGGATACACTGACTGCACTTGGACTTTACCATGTGACCTTCATACCCATTATGTGGGCTAATAGGGGTTTGCTAACAGCGCTTGCAAAGAGATGGTACTTGAAGACAAGTTCCTTCCACCTACCGACTAAAGAGGCAACAATAAAGCTGGAGGATGTGTGGTGGATCTTGTGACTTCCTATTCATGGGGAGCGAGTGGTCTATGATCCAGAGCATGGATTGGCAGTTATTTGGTGAGTGTGATGCAAGAGCATCCAGTGGTGTAGGGTAATCTTGCATCACCCAAAAAATTATTTTTCCTTAATTTCTTTAGTTGCTTTGAGTTCCATGATGGCACTTAAGGGATGTAAGACAGCCAGGAGTCAAAAATAGTGAAAAATGATCACTTACTATTTTTAGTAATTCGACCTAAATGGGCTCGTATTTACCCCGAGTAGAACTGGAAAACATTTCCAGTCGCAAAAGAATCATCTCAATACCCTGCATGGTTTGGGAGATATTAAAGTTTTTGTCCCAGGAAATTTTTCCAATGCAGGTTCAAATTTAGATATGAAGACTTTAGAGGTCCCGAAACAACTAAAAAAATTGACAAACCAACCTATGGTGGGTTTGTGTGTTGTAGATCTCTTCAAGAGCTTTCCAACGATATGCAATAATAGCAAATCGGACACCTGGATCAAAAGTTATGGCCCCGCGAAGTTGCCCCTCTAGAAAATGAATTTCATTAAAATTTCTTCCTAGGCCAAAAATCAAATGGAGGGACTTTTGGCGCCAAAACAAAAGGGAAAGTTGAACGTTCTAGAACATTCTAGGGTGGTTATTGGGGTAAAACAAAAAGGGTTAAGTGGGGGATTGTATGGTGGCTCCATTAGTGCAGATTGTGGCTCTGAATAATATATTTTGTTTTTTAGAGTTGATTTTGTTGTAATGAATCAAGCCCATGAGGCTATAGCATGTAAGTTTTGAATTTGTAATTTCATTTTTCTGGAAAATAATTGAAAGTGGGTTATTTTTCTGTCTCGCAACTTTTGTGTTGGTATCTATTGTGATGATTTGTGTGGGTTTGGGATGTGTGGCCCTCATCATAGTGTTTGAAACCCAAGATCTGGTGGATCTTGGAGTTGAGGATTATGAGATCAGGTGGGAAGCCCTAGCAGACATATGCCACTGATTGATTGTAGTATTATGCATAGTCATTGGGGGTGTGGTGATTCTGGATCGATGAGGCTACAAATTTCTGGTGGGGTGGGGTGAGATGTTGGAGGGGATGATGGAGAGTGCCATAGTTTATGCTTGGGGGCCATGCCTATTGGTGATGCTACACTTTTAGCTTCATGATGTGGCATACAAGGATGTGAAGTCCATTAGCTATGAGATGACACTACTCATGTGTGGGCATGGGAGCATATTATAATATTCACACCACCAGTTGCAAGATACTTGGTTTCGGACTTACCTTATGTCTATATTTATGGAGGAATCATGACTCAAATATGTGTAGGGGATGTTGGATACTGGTGACATTCTATTAACTTGCTAGATGGGTTCACATGGAGACCTTACAAGGATTGTGTAGCCTGGGATGATGGTGTAGAGTTCTTTTCCTACTGTCAACACGTGAGATACCTGATTGGGCGGACAATATTGATGTAGCACATTATCGAGTGACACTTACCAGAGAGGGTTCTCTGGTAGTTTGGAGAGCAACAAGATGTCTCAGTTGGCATAGCGGAGTATGTCAGATCTGCATGAGAGGTCCCACAATGAGGTCCTATGATCAGCTTTCATATGGCTATATAAGAGATCATAGGGTTACAGCCAATTCAGTGGCATGCAGCAACCGATGTGGCCAATGCAGGAACTATGCCAGAGTATGACACATGGTGGGTTGTGCATAGGCTGACACCTTTTACAGATTTGGACCAACTGATGCTAGTGTAGAGGATAGGCAAAAGGCCATGGGGGAGGCTGTGAGGATGAGGGTGAGGAGGCCAAGATGTTGGAGACAAAGACAAAGATCGTGGTCGAGGAGAGGGAGATGGAGGGAGAGGAGATAAGGCAAGGCTAAGTAGGATTACCACCTAGAGGACCACAGAGGATGCCCCTGAGGATGCCATCCATCCAGGAGGAGGGAGAGAATATGGATGAGGTGAAGGTGGAGGAGATAGTTGGTGATGTTGGTGAGGAGGAGGTGGTTGGAGAGTTTGTGGTAGAGGAGATGGAGGATGATGATGTAGCAACTGAGGAGGTAGCTAGGGATATGGCTATTGAGGAGGTTTTGGAGGACATTCCCATTAGGGATGTTATCAGGGATGTGTTTGAGGAGGAGGCATAGGATGCAGGGTAGGGTTCCCAAGCACATATATAGGCACTATAGGCATAAGTATAGGTTCTTCAAAGTTAGGTAGCACAGATACCAAGGTTGCAAGGTTAGGTGCAAACACTCACCACAGAGAGTGATATGGCAGTTATCAAGGCACTGAGAGTTGACCAATGATGCATTGAGTTCATTGTGACAATGAGTGGGCCCACCATTGATTTAGCATAGAACTTGTATTGAGCCAACAGGGAGGATCAATATTACATGGATTTGTACAAGCGGGCAGTGCCAACACCTAAGAGAGCACCTAGCTTTCAAAGCTAGAGATAGACCAGGTCTCACTCATGTAGGGTACATAGTAGCGGGGGAGTCTCACAGAGGAGATCAAGGACATATGACAGACCTTTAGGATCAGGGCACGAGGATGAAAAAGCACCAACACCAAGACCATCTCCCTCTGGTGATAGAGGCAACATAAGCTAGGCCTATTTTTTTAATATGCATTTTGACACATATTTTTAATCGAGCCTGCAAGCTCTATTTTTGAGATACATCTTGATATTGTACTGTGACACATTCTTTTTTGGATAGATATACAAGATGCATGATTTTTTCGGCGACTACATGATGTGCATGATTCTACATGTATGATTCTCTATGTGATGCGATGTTATTGTATGCATTTTATGATTATGCAATGTTTCCTATATGATGCAAGGTTATGGATATATGATATATGATTTATGCTTATACATGTTTATGATGTATGGATGGATGCACATTATTCTATCCTATGTTTTGGTGTATGCTATTACATATGGATGGATGCACATGTTGTGATTCCATGGATATGCGGGATGATACTATATGTTTATGAGATGTGTTATGGAATGCTTATATGGAGTTATGATTATATCTGGTGCAAATGTTATGTATGTTTTTCTTTTTGTATTTTCTCATGCAATATGGATGACCTAATGTGTATATGATAATGATACCCATTATGTGCTAGCATGACTATGTATGTAGGATGATAATATTGATGCATTTATTTTTGTGTATCATAGTATGCCATCAAGATGATTATGAGGGTGAACAGATGGGATGTTAGTGCAGAAAGAAGAGTGAAAATGAAAATGAGACAAATGGATTGGGATTGCTATCTTGAGATCTTGCTAAAAAATGATCAAGCTTTTATTTTATTGCATAATTATCATCACAAAACATTTATTATGGCAATGGATATAGAACACTAAGATATGACATAGACTGAGGTGTAATGTGTTATCCCTTGCAAAATAGACACATGATAGGCAAGGAATGTCATGACTTAGACTAGTAACCATAAAACCTTATCGGAATATGTGAGGGAGTAACCACAAAGCATGCTAGTACCAATTCAAGAAAGCATTAGATGACCTTTAAATTGTATAGGATATTTTGATTATGCCAAATGGAACCCCAATCACACGTAAGCAACCTAGTTGCCCCAGTCATATTGCCAAGACAAATCACAAACAAAAATCAAAGAGAAAAAATTCATGATCCATCATTACTCCTTTTATCACTTGTGGAAATCCTCGAGGAACATAGTAACATGACCAAAGATAAATCAGATAAAAAGATAAGACAAACTGGACCAACAAAGTCAACAACCATTTAGATCTTTTTCCAAATTGTATGATCAAATTTTGGATGATGATAGCGTTTGGTTCTAGGAATGAAAGCATAGCATATAAGACTAAGGATCTCGACAATGTAACATCTTATATAATACAATTTGATAGGATTGCATTTGGTTTCAGGAATGGTACACCTCATATAAGACCTGGGATCTAGTTTCGAGGGTGCAACAACTTGTATAAGACTGAGGATAGGATCATTGGATAAAGTCTAGTTTCAGAAATGTAGCATGTTGTATAAGACCAGGGATCCCGACAATGCAATATTATGTATAAGAGTGTTTGATAACTGATAAGTAGAGATGATGTTGTTAGGCATCTGTGATTAGGCAATTGATCTATTTGGATTTAAACTAGTTGGATAGTTTGATCTATTGTTTCAAGATTTACTAAGATTAGTTCTCTATGGGAGATTTTATGTTTGTGTCTGATCAAAGTGTCAACCTTAGCAAGGGACAGTTTATTATGAGATGGTGATTGGGATGGATGGAGACCTTGTAATGAAAAATCCTAAAGGACTGACCTGATGCCTCAGGGGCTCATTGAAGATGGCCTTGCCTACGCAAAGCATAGAGACAACATAATTCGATTGACCTTGACCATGGGAAGTATTATGAAATGAAAATGTGGATGGACTGATAATTTATGATGACCAAACCTATGGGACTGACTTAAGCCTTGGGGGCTCATCGATGATGTCCTTTCCTACATAAAGTTGCAGAGGCAATGTATTTCGACCACTTGGACTGACACGGACTCTATTTTTGGAGTTTTGATGTTTTCTATTTTTTTTAGATTTTTGAAGTTTTCTTGATTTTTTTTAGATCTTTTGAATGTTTTGATTTTTTTGGATTTTTGAAGCTTTTGATGTTTTGTGTCTAAGATTCCCTGTGAGACATAAGTCAAGTACTTTCCCCTAGTCAGGTATAGGACCAGCTTATTATGGACAAAGGGCATGGGCAAATTTTATTAGTGATAGGTATGGAAAGCGAAAGACACTAAACGTCAACAATTCTCAGGCCATGAGACAAATGACTAAGCTTTATGAACGAATGGAAAATTGGATTTTTATTATGGAGTGGAATATGCATGAGGAATCATGGATGGAAGTGAAAAATTAGATAGAATGATAGTAGACGATGGAGCAAAGACTGACTACACATGGTGCCTGTTTGCCAGGTTTTCACCATGGTACTTATCCAAAGCACCACCGAAGTGATTTTCACTATTAGATAGATTATTTCCCTTTACTATTTTATTTTTCTATATTTTTTGTGTCACCAAGATGCCTGTTTACCAGGTTTTCATCAAGGTGACGATTTGTTTTTCTTTTTTAATTTTTTTTGTATTTTTGTGGGATTCTCTGAAGACTAAGTATAGTACTTGTGAAGGTGCATTCTATTGATAGGCTCTGGTAGCGGTTCACCTTCAAGAGTAGCAAGCTAATAAGCATTGGACCCATATGTTACAGTTATGATGTAAGGACCCAACCAATTAGGCTCAAACTTTCTGGGTTTCTCTCAATCCATTTGATTCTTCAGATTCTCCTTCAAGACCAAGTCACCAATATCAAAGTGTCTAACTTGGACCCTTTTATTATAGCTAAGACGAAGACAATTTTGATGTGCTTGTAAATGGACCAATGCATTTTATCTCTTCTCATCCAGTAACTCTATCTCATGCAAATAGGATACACGATATTCTTCATCATCAACGAACTATTGCATAGATACTCTCAGGGATGGTAGCTCAACCTCATTGGGAAGAATGGCTTCGGATCCAAAGATGATGGAATATGGAGTGGCTCCTATAGAAGTGTGGATGTTAGTGCAATAGGCCCATAATGCTAGGTTAAGTTGGATATTCCAGTCACGGCCAACGTCATTGACGGTCTTCTTTAGGATTTTAAGGATAGTTTTATTGGACGCCTCAACTTGACTGTTACCTTGGGGGTAGTATAGGGTGGCGAAGTGGTGATGGATATGGAATTTATCACAAAATTCATGGACATTTTGATTCTTGAAAGGATGAAAATTATATGTAATGATGGATTAGGGAACACCATATAGGCATATGATATAATTGAGGATGAACTTGGAGATTTTCTTACCAGTGATGTAGGTCATTGGAATGACATCGATCCATTTTGTGAAGTACCTAGTTGCAGTAAAGATGAACTTATGATTTTTGGTGGAGGTAGGGTGGATATCTCCCACAAGGTCAAGTCCCCATTGAGAGAATGGACACAGTGATGTAATTGGATGAAGCTCCTGGGTAAGTGCATGCACAATATCTCCATGTATTTGACATTGCTGGCATTTCTTAACAAACTGATAGGCATCATGTTCCAAAGTTGTCCGATAATATCACGTTTGCATGAGCTTTTTGGCTAGAGTAGGACCAGCAAAGTGAGTTCCACATATATCATCATGTACTCCATGTAAATTCATTTATACTTCATCTAAATCGAGATATCTAAGGAAAGTGCTATCTAGGCTATGTCGGTAAAGGGTATCACCAATGATGGCATATTTAGATGTGTCAAATAAAGATCTTGTGTTGGTTAGAGGATAAGTCAGAAGGGATAATTTGGTAATGTAGGTAATTATAAAAGTCTTTATACTAGGGAGAATCAGGACCAACAATTTCACACACAAGCTCAGATTCAGGGACATCAAATGCGGGGATCAAAAGTTATTCCACCAAGAACTCATATTGTGGCACATTATTAGGTATATCCAAGAGATATCCTATGGTGGCCATTGTGTTAGCTGCTTTGTTTTGAATTCTTGGAATTTGAGTGAAAACAATGACATCAAAATACTACTTGAAACTATCAACCATTCTCTTGTAGGGAGTAATCTTGTCATCCTTTGTGTCACAGTCATCATTAACCTGATAGATAACCAGTTGAGAGTCACCATAGACTTGAATATTCTTGATTTTCAATTTGATAGCCATTCAGAGTCATGTTGGAAATGATTCATATTCGTCCATGTTATTAGTGCATGGGAATGCTATTTTGTATGACTTAGGTATTGAGTCCCCTTGTGGTGTGACAAAAATGATACCGACTCCTGAACCATGATTTGTGTAAGATCTGTCAAAGTACAATTTCCATGTGGTAGAGGTACCTATTGTGAAGATAGATTCATAAGGAAAATCATATACTAATGGATGATGTGTTTCTATTGGAGCATTTGTAAGTTGATCAGCTATCATTTGTCCTTTCATGGCCTTATTCTATATCAAATTCACTTATAATCATAATCGACTTTGCTAATCATCTTGTTAGATTTTCTTTGTTGAGTAGGTATTTCAATGGATCTATCTTTGCAACCAGTTTCATTTGATGATTGAACATGTAGTGTCTGTTGAGATTATGGATGCACAGGGTCCTTGAAGCTACAGTCTTTAATGGAGGACCTTTGAGCCAAGAAAGATAATCAAGCACACAGAAAGTGTTCGAACTTAGGCATACACAATGGAGATTCTATATTGATATGATATGATATTGATGATTATAAATGTGCAAGTTTCCTAATTATATAGGCATGAGAGAAAACCTAAAATGCATGAGATGTTGCCATGTGTCATGATCTAACAACATGTGACAACATGTGAACCCTATCTAGGAAATTATTAAATGTTGAGATAAGTTCTAGAAGGAAAAATCATCTTCTAGAAGGAATATTATCCCTACAAACATGGAAGGGGACATTACCCCATTATTAAATGATTTATTAAAAATGAAACCTAGGACTAAATGATGTATGACCTAAGTTAACTTATGCTAGTGTAATAATTAATTAATTACACTAACACCCCCCCATAAATTCAACTTAGGGAGGAAAATGCAATGATTATGTAGAGATGATGATGATGATGGGTCATGGCTACGAGGCCATGTTAGGTACCCATGTACATGATAAAGATGCAGAAAATCTCCCACAACCGAAGAAAAGGGGAAAACCCAGTGAGAACAAAACCCCTCTCCAAAATGGAGATGAAAAAGCAAAAAAATGTGAGATAGGATGGGAAGGATGGAGGACACCCAAATACCCCCCAAGTACACCATCTGTCACATGGATACAATACATTAGCCCCCCCATAGGAGGGAGATAGAGAGACTATATAGCCCCCCCAGAAGATGTGATCACCTACAGAAATGGTAAGTGTCTGAAGACAGAACATGATCCAATGTCGACAAACAACTTGTCTCCCTTTCAGAAGAAACAAAACCAAGTGTAAGTGCAGAGATGCTTCCCATTCCAGATAGGAATTGAAGGAAGGAAGGATGAAGGTGGATGTCGATGATGTCTCTGAACTCTGCTCAAATGTCTCCTTGCTTGAAGATGAAGATGCCACAATCAACGAAGAGGGTGACAAACCAGGATGATGCGGAAACTGATTTTGAACAATATCCAAAGATTGAGATGTGATGAATATGATGGAGACTTGATAACCCCCCCTGAATGAAGTGTCCTCAAAACCACTGAAAGAAATTTGAAGCAACAAATGTGTCCAAACCACAAGTCTCTTGCTAAGAAGAAGCAAATCCAATGGAATATGTTGAAGAAACCTCAAATCCTGCATGAAATGACAAGGAAGAAGTCTCATACATGAAATTTCTGAAGAGAAACCAAGTGCCTCCAAGATAGTCTCTAGCTTTTGAATCAAGGTTGAGACAAAGGAATGAGGAGACTCAAGAGAAATCTCCAAATTAGGATCTAAATAGAGGAGTGATATCCCCTCAAGAATTTCCTCCAAACCTATAGAAGTAGCCAATTCAGTGATACCTGAAACGAAGCCATCTTGTGATGTCAAGTCTGAAAATTTGAAGGTGTCCTGATGGATAGAGATGATGGAAGCCTCAATCAATGAATCTGGACAATGAATCATTGAATGTGAAGGGATACCAATTTTCTCTGATGGAGAAGAAGCACCTGAAGGAATCTTGTCAACCTCTTCGGAAGATTCAAGGCAATCAACTTCCTACACAACAATAGCATCATGGGGTACTTGATCTAAAAAATGACATTCCGAATCATGATCATCAGGGAAGGGTGGAGTGTCTCATCCTCCATATATCACCCAAAGCTTAGTCCAAAGAATATGAGGACAATCACAATGATCAATAGATCTCAAAACATCACAATCAACTTGCATCTCAATGATCTCCAAAACAGTGTATCTGCAACAACTCCAATTTCATGAATACCTTCACTCGGATGGGGAACTATACCATATAGATGTGGCAATAAATCAAGTGATTGTAGATGGTGGTAGATCCCATCCTACCATTTCTTATAGTTTCCCTTGTGCAACATAGTCAAAGGAGAATAATATGCAAGCCCCATAATGAAATTTCTCCACAAAAAACAAAGACAAATGACCTTCAACAACAAATAGAAGCTTCCAAAGATGATGTACAACTAAAGTGATGCTACCTGGATCAAGAAATCTTTTCCCAAGCTTCAGGATGTCCAAGTTATTGAACAAATGCACCAAACTGAAAAAATCAATGCAAGAGTACCTGGAGCTAAAACTGATCAAGGGGTCTAGACTGACGAAAAAAGCTCTGAAAAACCTTCCTGATGCCGCTAGAATCTTTGAAATCTGATGAACGGTTGCGAAGATATGAGCCTTTATGTCCAAATTAGGGTTTGGACTTTAGTTGACTGTAGAAATTTTTGCAAGCAAAATTTTGCAGAACAGATTGCACCCTGGAAAGTAGATGAAATTCTCTTTCCGACGGTATCTCGTTTGCCGATTTTCTATACCCTGGTGAAAAGTTGTGATAAAATGAAAAAAATGCCTAGATTAGGCACTCTACAAGCTAATTAGGTGCAAAATTTGACCACCCCGAGCGCTAGCACCTGGTCGTTCATGTGACCGTGGCGAAAAAAATGGCAAAAAAAGAATCCCCTCCTGGGAGTGGCGACGGGGCTACAGAATCCGGGTGGCGCGGCTGGTGGAAAGGTGTCTCTGCTTGGATTAAATGAAGCCCTCGGTTCTGGATAGAACCACTAGCACGTTGGTCGGGGGCTGGAGTGTTGGCGAGAACCTGGTCGGCGGGAGAAAATTCCAGCGGGATCGGCCAGAATAGACGACGGTGGTCAGAGGAGAGGACGGTCTGGCGGTCACCAACGGTCAGCGAGAGGATGTGCTAGCAATAGTGGCTAGAGATGTAACCGGCAGGGCCCCCTATACGATGTACCTCCAACCTGCAAACAATAAATATAGCCGACACAAAAACCACTTTTCTGCAAACTTTGAAATAAGCCGACAAAACCAAAGATTTTTTTGAATATTGCAAATTTGCAATTCAAAAAATAAAATGTCAATAATCCAAAGAAATATATATTATGCAGAATTTGTAAAATGTTGACCAGGTAAAATAATATGCTGGTGAATATCAAAACCCCATATAATGCTGATGGATGATTTTTTTAAATCAAACCCCAAAATTTTAATAAAATGTCGATGGATTTGATCTTGACTAGTATATAAATATGCAGAAAAAAAATGTTGATAGACCAAATATTTGATGTTGACCGATGATTTTAATAATAGGTCGCTCAAATAGATTTTTTATTTTTTCTGCAAACTATACAAAGATGCCAAAATATTTTTTGCCAAATATATATAGAAAATGCCCGATTTTTTTTTTGTTGAAAAAAAGTGCCTGCGACTAAAATTTTTTTGCCTCAGAGGACAACTGAACGGAGTGATTTTTTGCTACAAATTGTACGGATCGTACGATTGATTTTGCAAACCCAAATACCTCTGATGGCTCCCGGGATGATGAATCTAATTTTGATGAATGAGTAGGTGATCCTAGGGTTTCAAGGCCTTCTAAAGACAATGGTGAGCTCGGATCTGACTCTATCTGCTTCAGAAATCAGCTTGGTCCTCGGGTGGAAACAAGTAGCCTTCAATGGAAACCTTCAAGCCTGCAAGAATCTCGCAAACCAACTTTCTTGATCAAGGGTTGACATTTCACTAGACAAGCTCTGATACCATGTTGAGATTATGGATGCACAGGGTCCGTGAAGCTGCAGTCTTCAATGGAGGACCTTTGAGCCAGGAAAGATACTCAACCACACAGAAAGTGTTCAAACTTAGGCATGCACAATGGAGATTCTATATTGATATGATACGATATTGATGATTACAAATGTACAAGTTGCCTGATTATATAGGCATGAGAGAAAACCTAAAATGCATGAGATGTTGTCATGCGTCATGATCTAAGAACATGTGACAACATGTGAACCCTATCTAGGAAATTATTAAATGTTGAGATAAGTTCTAGAAGGACAACTCATCTTCTAGAAGGAATCTTATCCCTACAAACACGGAAGGGGACATTACCCCATTATTAAATGATTTATTAAAAATGAAACCTAGGACTAAATGATGTATGACCTAAGTTAACTTATGCTAGTGTAATAATTAATTAATTACACTAACAGTGTCAAAGCTTTTGAGTGGCAAAGACAACTACAAGGCATGCTTGTTCAATAGGACTATAATTAAGCTCATACCCCATAAGAGTGTGACTGATATAGTAGATAGATTTTTCTTTTCCATCATTATCATTTTGTGCTAATAGGGCTCCCAATGTTGAGTCGAAGGATGCCGATATATATAGTATTAGGTTTCTACCATCGATAGGAGGCATGAGAACTGGAGGAGATAATAAATAATCCTTGATTTGTTGGAAGGATTATTGACATCAATTTGCCCATATGAATGAGATTCCCTTACAAAGCAAGTGTTGAAATGGTTGACATTTATCCGCTAACTGAGCTATGAAACTTCAAATATACTACAACCTTCCTTGTAGAGTACATAACTAGTTTATGTTTGTTAGCGGAGGCATATCCATGATGGCTTTTACTTTTCCAGGATCAAATTCAATACCTCGACGAGAGACAATGTATCCTAGTAGCTTACTGGATTGTACCCCAAAGATGCACTTTTTTAGGTTTAATATGACTTTGTACTCTTCTAATCATTTGAAAATCTTGTCCAATACTTCTAAGTGGCTATCTCTTAATAATGATTTTTTTAACAAGTCATCAACATAGTCCTCCATGAACGTCTGCATGTAGTCATAGCTCTTTGATATGTTGCTCCAGGGTTCTTGAGACCAAATGGCATGAAATTCCAATAATAGGTACCCCAAGCACAAGTGAAAGTTGTTTGATGCTGATCCTCAAGGGAAATTATGATCTGACTATATCCTGAAAAACCATCCATAAGTGATAGCATTTCGTATCTCGTTGTCAAGTCTACTATGATGTCAATGTTGGGCAACGAGAAATCGTCTTTAGGACAAGCCTTGTTTAAATCTCTGAATTTTGTACATACTTGGATTCCACTAGTTGGTTTCATTATGATTACAATATTTTAAATCCACTCTGCATAATCTATAGGTCGAATGAAACCAACATCAAGCAACTTCTTTAATTCTGCTTTCACTAGAAGTGCAATCTGTGGATGCATTTTTATTAGTTTTTGCTTGACAAATTTTGCGTTTGGGAACAATGGAAAATGATGTAAGACTAACTCAAGATCCAACCCAGCCATATCAGCGTATGACCAAACAAAATTGATTTGTTTGTCTGAAAAGAAACTGATGAATTCCAATTTTTTGGTAGTTGTCAAAGATGTTGCAAAGTGCATAATTCTAGGATTGTCCTTAGTACCAAGATTGGTTTCTTCTAATTTTTCCACAAGAAATGGTGATCTCTCCTAGATTATGGAGAGCATTCCAACCTTCCATCCTTAGGTAGCTCAAGGATGTTTTCACCCTCAGATACGTCCTTTAGTTTTACTTTTTCATGGTCTAAAGGCACCTTTCAGTTTTCACCTATAGAGACCTATTACTTTTTTTTCATTTTTGTGACTAGAGGGCAGAGTAGACTCCCCAAAGTATGTTGCATTGTAAAGATCTATGATAAATCCAACCTTATGATCCCCACTTGGTATTCCTTCTCAAATTCCCATGAACTCAGCTATTGCTTTGTCATTCACAAATATGTCCAAGATCAGAGGTCCTTGTTGATCCCAATCTATTAGTCGAGGTTAAATGAGGGGTAAGTCACCATCGGTATTTTATATCTCATGGAATAAGTGAATATGGTAAAAACAAAGGTATCAACAAGATCCCAAAAGGTTTTGATCCAGGCACAACCACTCATAGGTTTGGTTTGAGAAGAGGATAGGTCAAGCTCTCGAAAGGTTTCAACTAGATCGTAGTCACTAGATGTGTAGGAATCCCATTCCCACTCATTGGAGTCTTTTTTGGTATGATATTCCCCAGATGTCTTAATTTCATTAGAAGCATTAATGTTTTCACCAAAAGAACTTAGTACAAGGAGGACTCACTTTTTATGGTGTATACCCTAACCCTATATTCCTTGGAAACTTAGGAGGCAATAAAGGTTTTTTCATTCCATGTTTGTTCAAACCAAGACCACTATGTCCGTCATAACCTTGTTGTTTCATGATCTTGAAACCTTTTCCATATTGCTCGACTGGTATTTGTACGAACTTGGTTTCTTAGTCATCCTTGTAGATCCGTGTAGAAATTTCTTCACCTATAGTCTCTTTCTTAGTTCACCCATAGTCTCTTTCTTAGTTCACCCCACTTAGTGAATGTGGTAGGAGGATTACGAATGACAACCTTAGGTTTATTATCAATAGGATGAGGTCTCCCATAAGATTTTGGTGAGGCAGACAACTTCCCAACATAAAATAAGCTCTCAATGTTATATTCTCCACGTCTTGTGTCATGGATCTGGACCTTAGGTTCAGAAGGTGTAGTGGATGGATTGCAAGATTTGGCTAGTGAAGAGGGATCAATCTAATGTGATGAGGCGGAGGAAGAAGCTTCCTGATTGATAAGGACTCAAGATGTTCAGTGGTCCCTTTCAAACTACTACAATATTGGAAGGGGTTGAGATCGCCTGATATAATAATTTTGATGTCATTATATGGAAACTTAAGGCATTGATGGTATGTGAAAGGAACGGTCCTCATGGAATGAATCCATGGGTGACCAAGGAGAAGGTTAT
This sequence comes from Sequoia sempervirens, assembly GCA_007258455.2. Classification (NCBI taxonomy): domain Eukaryota; kingdom Viridiplantae; phylum Streptophyta; class Pinopsida; order Cupressales; family Cupressaceae; genus Sequoia; species Sequoia sempervirens. Next base: position 200,419,139 of record VDFB02271358.1, read on the forward strand.
ATGGTAGGTCCAAATCTAAGACTTGGAATATCATATTCTAAATAGCAGGCCCAACCCTTATGGGAAGTGTGATTATACCTTTGGATGAATGATCAACATCATCATAAGCCTTGATAATGATTTTCTTAAACGTATCTATACAAGCTTCAGAGAATCCCAATGTTATGACCAATTTTAAAGTACATATATTTAGACTGGCTCCACCGTCTACCAAGACTCATCTAATTTTGTGTTTATTAACATATACCTCAAGGTGTAATGGGTCATTATGATTTGGTATTTGTGCGAGAAGATCTTGCTCGAAAAATATAACATGATGGGTTGTAGCTAGGTATCCTACCATGGCCTGAAATTAGTTAACATCTAGGTTTGTGGGAACAGATGTCTCTTGCAAAGCCTTTTCCAAAATGGTTTTATGCTCAGGGGATATGCAAAGCAACTCAAGAATGGACATTTGTGCATGATTTTTTCCTAGATGATCTAGGAGGTTATACTGACTTTTTCGTTGCGGATTTGAAATGGCCCCTTGCAAGGTCACTTTAGCTCTACGGGTAGTGACAACACATTATGGATTTTTCTTGATAGTAATGGTAGAGATTTTTTTTTCAAAGGCTTGAGTGTTATTGACAGTATACTCGTATGAGATTCTAGTGTAATTGGAATTGTTGTTTGTATTGTTCCCTGAACTGGAGGCTTTTCCTTTTCCATGATCTTGTAGGGGATTCTTGAAAATAGTGTGGTCAGCATTTTTCTTTCCTTGTGAATTGTCCACTAATATGTCACCTTGTTCAATAAGGTCTTGTATAAGGTCTTTAAGTTTCCAACATGATGATGTTTTATGTCCCTTGGTATGATGGTACTCACAAAAATCATTGTTGTTCCATTAGGTTGGTTTGAAAATTGTTGGTTCGTAGGGTCTAACTTTTGGTAGTTGAATGATGTTTGGTTGCAATAGTTTCTTCAAGACCAATTCAATGGGTTCCCCTAGGGGTGTATATGTTCATATAGGCATGTTTGTTCGTGGAGGACCTCTATGTGGTTGGTTGTTTTGGACTACGTTTGTAGTTTGTTCATGACTTGGTGTTGGATTGTTTTATGTGGAAGGACCTTTGAGATGAATGGTGGGGTAAACTTTGTTAACCACTTTGGCATCAACTACCCCATCATTGGTAAAAAATTTATTTCTAGTCCAAAATTTTCCTTTGTTATTGGGATTGTTTTGGTTTTCTTTGAAGATCTTGACCAATCCTTCGCAACAAGAGCTTTCTCAATGGATATTCCATTTTCAATAATATCCTCAAATGTGTTGCAACAATGGATTTGAAGTTGATGCATTAATTTTGTGTTGAGGTTTTCCACAAAAATAGGGACCAACTATTTATAAGGCATGTGACAAGGATATTTGCTAGCCATACTTCACCATCTTTGAAAGAATGAAGGTGACTCCCCTTCTTTTTGTTTAGTTGTGCATAGTTTCACAAGGGTCATGTCGCTTTCAATGTTATAGGCAAAGTGTGTGATAAACTTGTCAGCTATTTCATTCCATGTTTTTATCCCAAGAGGTAAGTGTGCAAACCACTCTAGAGCCTACCCTGAAAGGCTACGTGGGAATAATCTCATTAAGTATGTAGGCTTAAAAGCAATGTCCATACAAGCAGCATTAAACTCTCTCACATGTTCTACTGGGTCTCCTTTCCCCTTATATTTGTTGAAGTTTGGCATGTTGAAGTGTGGAGGAAAAGGTGGCATGTATATGGTTCAATCAAAGAGATAAGGACATAGTTCTTCCATTGAGTATGTTTTCTTTGTCCCACTCACTTGCATGTTTTCCATTTGTTGTTGCATTGCTTTCATTTGTTACATCAAAGTTTCCATGGGTGACGGTGGCATATTTAGTTGACATTGCATGAGGAGAATGGCATTGGTGTTAAGTGTGTTGGGGTAGTTGTGTGATAACGGATTTTGGTTTTGGAAGTTGGGTGTAAATGTTGGGGTTGGGTTGATGTTTTGTTGGGAAGGATTTTGATTGCCTTGTTGGAAGTGAGATGTAAACGTGGTATTGGTATTGGTATTGGTATTGGTATTGTTATGGTGTTGTGGTGGAGTTTGATTTGTATGTTTGTGTTGTGGTATGAAGTTGAGGTTTGGACTGACATGTTGTGATGGAGGTTGGTCGGTGTTTAGGTTTGACCCAAAAGACATTTTTGTTTGGTGTAGTATTGGTCATTTGGGTTTGCACTCTTGATGTGGCAATATGAATTTATCTTGTCTTGCTTGGTGGGTTTGGATTTGGATTTGTGTTTTTGTTGGTTGACAATGCGGTATTTTGGGTGGATGATGTGGAAAATGGATTTGCAAAAGTCGTACCCATGGCACTAGAGGATGAAGAAAATGGATTGGCAGATGTGGGACATGGTCCTTGAGATGTTGCATGTGTTCTTTTGGTCCCAAATGTTGGAGTAGAGGGTATGTTAACTTGTGTTTTGTTATGTGTAGTTCCCCCAAGTGGCATACTAATGTGCATTTATTGTGACGTGGGATGACCTTGTGAAAATGTGTTATGATCTTGACCTTGAGTTTGTCTTTTTTTTGTTCCCTCTACAATTGTGGAAGTGTAAAAACCAAATGGAAGCTTGGCACCATTTTGAGAAAGTGCTAGAAAATATTTATTAGGATTTTCTTTGACCACCTCTTCTATAATACGCACTATCTTAGGATCTTGGGAAGCTTGTTCAATCTCTTCGAGGGTTAGACTTTGGTTAACCTTATTCAGCGTAAGATTGGAAAATGGGTTTGGAATTTCATCTTGTGATGTTTGAGATTGGTTTGAAGATGACCCAAATTTCATGGTGCTAGTTAGAATGAGGTAGAATATGATGTATACAAACTAGGACTATGCAAGCTAACCTAAGGTAAATGATGAAATGCAATGAATGGACTAATTGAGCCTAAACAAGTATCAAAATTGAGTGCACACTCACTGTCTGTAAGGAAAAGTTGGAAGTTGGATGTACAAATATTTCTCCAATTTTTTTGATTCTGACATATACGGTGTTTCAGACCATAGATGTGGTGTAGATCAAGTCAATTGTGGTGCAGGACCAATCAATTGCAATGCATAGACAAATGTGGGTTTTTGGCTTCCTAGGGTTTCTAACAGATGCGACTTATTTCTAACAACTGTGGTGTTTTTCCCTTTTGGCTAAAATTGATTTTTTCTAAGTGGTTTTTTGTTTTTGGCAATTTCCATATTTGATCTGAAAACACAACAAACACTTGAAAAATAGATTTGGTTGATTTTGACTCTGACTTTGTGGTAGGTAAGTATTTTGCAAGTTTTCTACCACAAAAATCGTTAGGTCTTGGTTCACAAACAATACAAACAAGCACAATCTAGCTAGTAGTAATAGGGTTATCTACTAAAGTGGGCTTACCTCACCTTTTCAAGTGATGTTAAATCTGAGAAAAAGGAGTGGGTAACTAGAGTATACCAAGGTCGTGTTCCACCTTAACACCTCTGGCCTTGAAAGGATGAAATCCAAACAAGGAACCGTGTCACCTCAACCAAAAATCGGTCGTGGTAAGTAACTTCAAGGTACAATCCACATCCCTTGCACCAACAATAGTACAAATGGCCAAAAAAAGTCTTAGGCTTCTAAAACAATGGTTCTTACTCTCGTGTAAACTATGAAGAACACCATGGCCTAGTAGCAATTGAAGAACGAAGTCTCTAACCCCCATCTAGAATCACCCAAGATCGGAAGGCCCACCCCCTAGGGCTCAAATGGATTATGCTCACCTTTTGGTTTTTGCATTTTTATATAGCGTACTAGAGGTATATACATTGGGGGTCGTTCTTAAGGGTGAAACTCCACTAGCAAGCCCACCCTACTCAAAAAGAAAAATGGAAGGCTTGTGCAATGCTCTTTCTCATCACCTAGGAATCACAAGTAGCACAAGGGGAGAGGATAATTAAGACTATATTGTGCCGCTATTTCTCATCACCCAAGAATCGCACGTAGCACAAGGGGAGAGGATACTTTAGCTAAACACGCCTTCGGTAATAACACATGCATGCAAGTGCACAAAACACGAAAGACACTTGTTCTTTTTAAGCACTAATTCCAAATGTTCCTAATTTAGAAATCACACACAATGGAACCCTACAAGAAATTGGATTAGTAGTTTAGATCAAAAGGTCTTCTCCCAATGATTGTCACAAGCTAAAAATCAAATATTAGTAACCAAAAACCTCTGCCCTAATGAATGCAAAAAGTAGAAAATGAAAAACTTGGATTTATACCATATTTTTGCTATGACAATTAGATATTGTGCACAAAGGCTTAGATGTGGTGCTATAATGCATCGCAGGATTCGACAGATATGGCTTACGGAACATCGATTGTGGCGTAAGGAATAGCGACTGTGACCGAGGAAGAAACTGTTGTGGCATTCTAGGGCATGATTGCAACGCATGAACCTATAGCTGCAAAAACACAAAATTTTGAAAACAAAACAACAAATCTGATGCTAGAGATGATCTAAGCAGATTGTTAGAATGTCAAAATAATAACTAGCAGCCAATAAAATGATCTAAAATGGAAATGATTGAATGATTTTGAGATTTGCAAGATAACAATCAGATGCGTTGTTTTAGGCGACATATGTGATGCGAAAAACTTCGCATGTGTCGAGTCATACGATAATTGTGATGTTTGAAGGCTTAGATGTGGTGCTACACAAAATGATTATGTCACACTTTTGAAATTCAAAATTTCTCAAAAATTTTAAAAAATCTGATTAGTTCACGTCAGGTTCACCAAATGTAGATCAAGTATAATTTGGAGAAAATGCATGAATCAATGATATCAACCACAAAACTACCTGATTCAAGCTATAATGACCCTAATCTAGCAATGAAGCACAAATGACAATACAAATCTAAATAATAAAGCAATAATACTCAATCCCTATGCCATAGTTGATTATCCTCCATTGCTCTTCTCCATTTTTCTTTGTTTGTTCTCAAACTTGTAGTATGCAATGTGTTTGATAAGCTTGATGTTGATGGAAGACATCTAGATTTCAAGATAGCAAAACCTCAAAGATTGTGGTTAAGGTTGGAATGAAGGTGATGGCTTGTTTTTATAGAAATCTCAATTTGAATGAAGGGTGAGGATTGAATGACGAGGTATGACGATCAATGGATGAGATTATTTGAGAGGGAAAGAGATAAGGATGGGAAGGATTGACCAAAACTCAAGAAATTAGTTGAGATTTAGGGCTTGGCTAAGAATAAATAAATTAAATAATGACAATAAATATTTAATTTAGGAGAGGGAAAATGAATAAAATTAAAAATAATTATTTAATTATAGAAGAAAGATGGAGTGGGAAATATCAAATAATTCAAACAATTATTTAAGAAAAGGTGGAAGGAAATGAAAAATAATTATTTAATTATGGAGGGAGGAAAGTGACAAAAAATTAAATAAATTGGATTTATTTAATTATAGAAGGAAAAAGCTAATGAATAATTATATAGAAGAAAATGGAAATAAATAATCAAATAAATAAGAATTTATTTAATTATGGAGTGAAAAAGGGAAATTAATGACGCAATTTAAATAAGTTAACATTTATTTAAATTAATCAAAAGAAGAATAAAGATAGAGTGAATTAATTAAATAATTAAAAATCATTTAATTAATAGAAGATTATGGAATTAAGAAATTATTTAATTATTTAATTATGCAAGAAAGAAGATGAATTGGTGATAAAATGTTGCTTGCAAGTTTGGGACACTTTTGAGTGTCTACACTATCATTAAAATGCATATGAAAAATTAGATGTCTGGCTGCCTTGTCTTCCTATGAAATGGAAACTCATTTCATCTGCTCTAGTTTGTTAAGCCAAGTGAAGTGGATAGCCCATTTAATCGATCAACACACTAATAATGTGGCTATCAAGTGGTAAGCTATAAGTCTTCTTACACAACTCAAGAATAAGGTTTGGCCTTCAAGATTTCAACCTACTTCAAACACTCTTCCAGGCCTGCTCAACTACTAATATTACTTGATTTGTGCAGGGTGTCCAACTAGCAATTGTTCTGTTGCAAGATCTTCATACACTACAATCAGCAAGTTTGTTGTTTTATTGTGCATCTAAAGCAGAGGTGTATGCTACTTGGAGGTAGTGTTGCATGAGATGGTTCTACTACTATTGGGATAGTTGTTTTGTTGCTGCTAAAGCAGCTTTGTATTTGGTTTGTTATGCTTTGTAACTTTTTGATTCAACAAGATAGTTTTAGTGTGTCCTCAACAGTGTTTGCTTGTTGCTGTTGATGCAACGTATTAGTTTTTATGTTGTTGATGTTGTTACAGCCATATTTTGTAACAATTAACATTTTTTCAGCTTCTTTCAATAAAAAAAATCCAAACTCCTAAACATTTCCACAATAAAACAACAAACATTTAGAAACATTTCGAAACAAACTTGCAAACATTTACACACCTTAAAAGCCCTAATCACTTTTCGGGAATAAATAAAAGTTGACATATTCTAAACATTTAGAACTCTGTGAATTTACAACACCTAAAAACCTAGCAAATAAAACTAAGCGACTAAAAACTTGTTGCACTCTAAAGATCTTACCTTCCAACCAATATCGGTTCGTTAAGAGGAAAGTAACATAACCCTGCAAATTTACAAACATTTACAAACTATGCAAAACATGGTTAAATCAATACTTTTAAGTCCAAAGTTTCCTAGAAAAAAACTATTTATAGGCAATAATCTAGAGATGAACAGGTTGTTCTGAATAAAAATAGATGTGTTAAAACGATGCAACATGCAAGCATAAAATCTTATAGAAAGAATATCTAGCTTTACACTTTTGCAACTCACCTTTCACACAAAAGAAAAATGCTATAAAGAGAATCCTTGGGGCATATGGTGGAATCAATGCCAACACAACTACAACTCTTAGCTTGCACACAAAGAAAAGGGCCAAAATGGTAACATGACATGCAAGAATTGGTGGTTGTATACATGTGAAACAACATCATGGCATGCATCTTGGAATGCATGCAACAAAGATGGAGAGAACACTACAGAGTCATAGACAAGTGGCATGTAATTTAGTTGCACCATGCCAATTTGTATAGTTGTATGGATCTGTCATGGATACAAACTTCCATTAAATCAGCCCTCTCGAGACCACTATCAATGTATTAAAAACACAAAACGTAAACCACCTTTTTAACACATGATATAGTCATACCACATAAAACCTATAATATTTCAACGCTAATTTTTTTTAATAAGCTAGTATGTCAACAAATGTTTTGGCATCAAATTGGACTAGCAGGGTGGACCTTATGTGACAACATACACCATTGAACTTTGGGTGTGCAATTATTGGTGTAACTCCCTTTGAACATCTCCTAACCTTAAAAATCATTTGATATAAGGTAGCATGATTCTCCTTAAGGCAAAACACTTGGGATCAAGATTTTGATTTTGAGTTGGTTCACATTCTAGCCTTAATCTGTTACTACCCCAACTACTAGGAATGTTCATGTTGAGGGTGGTTTTAACACTTCCAACTTGCTAAGTAATAACAAGTTATTACTTCTCTTGAAAAGTAAATAAATTACTCCAAGGTTCCTTTCTAGTTAGGTCTTGACCGCATGGGACAACACAGTGTTTGTTGTCAACATATTTCACAAGGGATCTGGTTATTAGTTTTTTCTGAAAAATGATATTTAAAACATGCAATTCAAAATAATGATTCTAGTAGTTTAATAAACACTTTGCATGTTCAAATATGTAGCAATTTTGTATCAATTTTATGCTCTTTCAATGATTCCAAGCTTAATTTAAAATAAAATTCAAAAGATAGATAGGGTAACAAGGAATTTAAATAACTGTTTCACAAATCAGATTTGAGTGTTTAAATAAAATCTTTTCAAACCACCATTAGAGTAAATAGCAATTCACACATTTACTATTAACAGTAATGAAATCTTTTAAGGAAATACAACAACACATTATATTTTCATATTTTATCAAATCAAAGCATCGTCAAGCACGCATAGATCTGAGACAAAACCTTACTTAATTCTAGAATAATTCACAAGATTTCATTAATTTGTCAACTTAGATTTAAAATGAAACAATTATACCATGACCAATGAGTCAAATTGAGATGCATGCAAAAACGGGTGTAATCCTTTGATTAATCAACAATTTCAAATCTCCAAAAAGTCAGTAGCCAAATCCACGTTGAGAGTGTATAAGTTCGCTTGCAAAAATTACATCAAAATTGGATCCTTCAAAATGATCCAGAATCAAAATTATATAGAGATCTAAGTTCCTAAAATTGTGGATCTGATAAAAAAGCTAACTGGAACTAACTTCAGCACTCCAGTTCTAACAAAAGCAAACTGAAAATTAAACAAAAGAAAAATTGCACACCCTAGTTTGAGTTCAGTTCAACTACGCTAAAATTCAGGAAATAGAAAAGTTAATTGAAAGTAACTAAAAAACTAATTGAAGTAACCTCCAATTATCCAAAATTCCAACGCCGGCTTCATTTTCTCATCTCGGTGTCGGAATTTGCAACAATTGTTCATTGAAAAACACAAAAAACATGACAACAATAGCATCTTTGTCTCCAATTATTTTGTGAAGTTGTCAGTGAATGCTGACACTATTTCTTTCATCATTTCCATTTTTGGTCCCTTGTGATATTGGAGCCTTATCCTTTGATCAAATGTTGTCTTATTCAGTTGTTGTTATAACTTTTTGAATTCAGCTAACTCCTCTTGAATTGATTGGAGTTTAGCCTTCTTATTCATCATTTTATCTACACACACTTGTGTAACCTGTCCCTGCATCTGGTTTTGCAATTCTTCGACCATTTTATTGTGATCTCTCACCAACACAGGTGTATCCCAAAATGTACAGTTTAAGTCCTTAATGGCTTAGCCAATGTTGTTCATTACTTGCTCAGCTTGGCCTCTATCTTTATTCAACTTAGCTTTGCACTTATTCAAAAAATTCATCTGGAACTCGGTCGCTCTTACCCTTGGTCCTCTTCTTCAATTACAACAACCTTTAAGAGTTCATCCATTGATGTCTCATTTATTTGATGCAAAATTGTGATGTAATCTTCCCAAACCAATAATTTTTCATCAATGTTCGGCTCAATTTGCTGAGCTACACTGTCTTCATCACTAATCGAGTGATAAGACCTTATTAATTCCTTTAGCACTTCATCTACTAAAGTCAAAAAAATTGCTTTCCATTGTTGCATTGTTGGTATCCAACCATCTGGCTCAGAATGTCTAACCTCGCCTTTCAAAGTGGTGTGCAATGTCGACTCAGGATCTATAGCATCAACTAGCCCAATCAAATTACTAACACATGCTGTTAGTTGAGCTATTTGAGCCTTCAACTCTTCTTTTGTATTTTCGTCCTTCTGCATTTCTTTTCAAAATTGCAGAAATGAACATTTGGAGACTCCTCTCCTTCTCTAGTCTGGACTCCCAGATCAACTTGACAAATCTGGTAATCCTCTGGCCTTATTTCTTACTCAAACTTATCAACCAATGGTACAACTATCTTTGTTGTTATGTTTCCTTGTTCATCCATTGTAATTGTTGGTATTCTTCGGGCTCTCTTTCTTCTACGAACTGGAGATTGGAAAGCTTCTTGTAATATGCTCAAACTTTGATCTGGGCTTTCCACATGTTTGTTGTCATCTCTGAATAGTATGATTTAACCATACGGGCATAGTTGTGAACGTTTCTCTTCGGGGAGAAGAGAGGACTTTTGTGTTGTGGGAACCTTCAACATCATCTTCTTGTTCAGCTTCACGTTGCCCACTTTCTTGTGCAACCTCCTCTTCTTTTGAATTCTTTCATGTATTTCTTCTTCTTCATGAGGTTGCTCCTCGAACCACTTTGGTTTGGTCAACTTCCTACTCTTCATGCTCTTCTTGCACATTCTTTTCAGCGGGTACTTCAGCATGGGTTTCTTCTACATGAACTTCTTCATATCTACTGCCTCATACTCAGGTTGAGCAGAATTTTGAACCTCTTTCAATCCTGTTTATAGTTATCTGAATGTTTAGTTCTCGTTTTGTTTCTTACATCTTCTAGTTGTTAGATTGTCGTCTTTAGCCCTATCAAAACCAACTCCAAAGATTGAATGGCCATAGGAAAAGCAGTAGCTTGTACCAATCCTAAATTGGCCAATGCTCTGGCCATGCATGTTTTGGTTTCATCATTGTTGATCCTTCGCTTGAATTCTTTTATGTTCATGTGACCTAGGTGAATGTCTTCAATCTCCACATACAGGGAAAACATCTTATATGGTGGATGATAGCCTTTGTATTGATATTTCATCTATGTTGGATCCTTTGGTGTCATATCTCCTGCCTGTACAAACACCATATGTTACAATTCATTACCTCAAAAGAGAACAAACCTTCAAAACCAAGTTCATTAGTCCATATACATCTCACTTTGCAAAATGATAACTTGTTTAAAAAGAAGGCTAGAAGATCATACAGTATTTTGAGGATCAGGTCTCGGGCCTCCCCTTTACCTCATACTAGAGTTAAAAATAAACTTGCCTTAAGGTTTAATCTCCTTAGTTCTGATTCATCGAGAGTCAAATATTAGGCTTGACTTATACCTCTTGTCATGTGGCTTAAATGTCTTTGATTAGCTTAAGTCATGCTTCTGGTTCTTCAGGGGTCGGGGTCAAAAATCCTCCTTACCTCATGTTTTAAATGTTTTGAGGAACTTAAGGAGCAAGTCCGAGTATCGACATCTGAAAGTTATTACAACTATTGGGAGTCAGGGGTCAAGTTCATCTCCTATTTTTATTTTAAAATTCCAATAGGCTTAGGAAGTAGGTCTGGCCACTGACGTTCGAACAACTTTGGAGCTATCGAGGGTCGAAGGTTGAGGTTTGGTTTCTCTGTTTAGGATTTTGGCATTGAGTAACTTAAACTCTTTGACGCTTGACATCTGATAGTTGTTATACTTCTTGAATAGTAGGTTTATGAAAGTGGTTTATCTGGCTAAGGCAAAGATGATCTTTTGTTTATTGTTTTGGGTGTCAAGGGTCAGGTGTTATCGATACCTCCTACCTCAATAAGGAAGCTTGTCAAAGGTAAGCCCAACATCTAATGCCCGAAGGAGATTCTCAAACCAATAATTCTTGCTAAGTTCAAGTGAGCCATTAAGGATACTCCCTACCTTCCACCTCTATAAGAAAATTTGTAAGTGGTATTCCTGGCGTCCGATGCCCGAAAAGTGGTTGAAAGGATTTTCTACTAAGTCTTTGTTTCGAATCCTCGGAGTTTGAGGTTTCGTTTTGTTGGCCATTCATTTGTCATTTTAGCATCTAACTGAACTTTTTGAGTCTTGCAAAGGGTTTAGGATCGGACATCGGACATGTCATATTGCTTGTTTTAAAACCCGTTAACAAGTGGTATGTCTGCAACCAATGCCCGACAGGGTTTCGAAAACGCCAAGGCAAAAAAACAAACCTCAGTAATCCTCAGGCCCAACGCCCAATCGATGATGTTATAAACGTCCCCGATTGACGTGCCAGAGGAAAAACCGATCTGGCGAAGGCAAGAAAGAAAGAAAAAACAAAACGAGGAAACTAAGCGAAAAAAGAAACAAAACACAAGAACAAAGACATGAAACACCAAATTGATTCCCCAAACAAAACAACACAAACAAGAGCAAACCCAATCATGCCAAAATCACAAAAAATGAAAAGGAAGCAAAATATTTCAAAATTGGTCATTCTAACCTAGAAAAGAGGTGTGAGAGGGGGCAAAGATGACCACTAGTAACACAAAATGCAAACAAACACCAATATGAACGCGGCGACAAATATCGACCAACATGTGTGAGCCAACAAGAACCAAGAGCAACAATCTAAATGCACAACACAATCAAGTGAGCACACCAATAATGGAGGATTTTGCACCAAGGTTGCAAAGCTCAAGCGCAAATAACAAAGGGTAAATGCAAAAAAGGAGCCAAATTGACATAATAAACTCAGCATTCCCCATTAATAGCTCATTGAATTTGGCATTAAAAAACCTGTCAATGCAATAAAATTGAATGACGATGTGACGTGCAAGGGGCTCGAGCAAACAAGACATCACCGCCATTGAGCCCCGAGGATCAAGCATTCAACACAGAGAAAATCTGACACTCTAGATCTGAAATGACGAGAAAGAACACAACACCGAGCGCCAATGTCGGGGTCAAGGGTCGGGCCCGACATTATTGGCATTCCAATATGAGAAGGCTCAATCACCCGAATCCAACAAGGTACTCAAAGGAAGGAAACAAGAAAAAAAGGAAAAGAAAGAAGAGGAAAAGAGAAAAAAAAGACGACATGCAAAACACAAAAGGGGGTCCCTACATTGTCAAAGACAAAAGGGGGTCCCCGTGACAAAATGGGGCGTGAGTGCAAGGCACGACAGTTCCTTGAGCTCACAACACGGTTGACTTAATCTACCATACACTGCAAACATCTTGGAAGAATCGCTATTGGCAAAAACTCAATTTGGTTTTAATTTTTATTTTGATCATGTAGTGCATTGCCAAGCAGTCTTAACCAATTTGCAACGAAAACTGAAGCAGTCTCTGTCCATGGACAAGTTGAAGCTCAAACCAACCAGTAAGGTGACACATAATGAAAATGGCTCTTCAATAATCAGACTGGTGGTTTTGAGATAAAATACATTACAACGATCAGCATGTCAGACTTCTTATGTAATCTCTAAATATAATGTTTCTACTTTCTTAAAAACATAATTGTAAGTGTTCCTGCCAAAGAATACCCATAATATACCTTCATCTGCCACTAATATATACAAGTACAACCAACAACTTAAAAAATGTCTCGTGGCATAAAAAAAACTTTAACTACCATCTAATGTAAACATTTGTAAAATAACTGATAATATAACCCATTTTCAAAGGGAGTGTCCCGATTCTTCCATGTGGTCATATAGCCTTTACAGAAAACATATCTACAGTGCTTATACTGTGTTATCCAACCATTGCACCTCATCGTAGGTATTAAAATTTATATAGTTTACACTCTACTCTCTATCCATTTCACATCCACTATCGGTATTACAACCAACTTCCAATAAATACTCAAACAAATCTTAGAGATCTAGCCTACATCATAATGTTTATAAGAAACACAGCAGATTTGCATCAATCTATCCATATCAAAGTTAACCAACTCAACTTGCAAAACAAGTTCTTAGAACCAAGCAAGACATCACAAAAGTTAACATGTCAAGAGACAAAAAGTTTTAAAATGCATAAGAAGACAGCAATACAACTCCCAAATTTCTTCGAGCATCAGCTTCAATGTAATGATTAGATACCCACATCGCTATTGTAAACAATACAGGGGAAAAAATCCTTTGAAATGGCTTTCCCCTGCTAAAAGCCTGAAGAAAAAGAGTTGCTAAGGATCCAGGTCTGCCTCACAAGACATTTTGAGGCGAAACACTTAAATCGCTCTTAAATCGCTCTTTCACATTCTTAAAAATCCTAACAAAGGACTGTCAAAAAGCTGGTAATCCTTTTTTTCTCTTTTGCAGAATCAAGTCTGGCTTGCTAAGTCAGCTCTACTTGCTTTTCTTAGTTATTAATCGAGACAAGCAAGTCAAAGAAAGTTGAGCAGATAGTCATGTTACTGTGATCCCCATATCAGCATATATTATCTAGAGTCTATGTCATAAAAGTTAAAACATGATCTACACTGCACTATCATAAATGAAAATTAATTTGAAGAGGGACCCAGTTAAGGTATCCATACACACTGATTCTACACTATTTTCCTTAGAACGTTGAAAAACAAGTGTACAAATAAACTGCTGCCTTGATAATAAGAATTACATTTTCATAAACCAATAATATCAAAATATGTGCTCTTACATTACAGTAAAATATTGTGCCTTCGAATTAAAAGCTATCAAAATCAATTATTACACTAAATCTAGCCTCGGGTTATCTATTTTGTAGGAAATTCTGAAACATAAGTGGCTAGCCCCGAATCATTAAAAAAAATTGAACAGTAAACTGTAATGAGAATCCAGATTTTTTCATAAGCCAATAATACCAAAATATGTGCTTTTACATTCCAGTACAATATTGTGCCATCAAATCAAAAGCTATCAATATTATTATTACACTGAATTTAGCTTCAGGTTGTTTATTTTATAGGAAATTATGGAACATAAGTGGCTGGCACCAAATCGTTGAAAAAAATTGAACAGTAAACTGGAATAAACAATGCAGGATTGTCAATCAAATAAAACAAGTAAATAACCATGGTATCAAAGGTTTAAAGTTCAAATTATCTACAGTACAGCAAATTTACTTAGCTTCCAAGTGCCAGAACCCAACTCAATAATTTCAAAAGATACAGTAGATACACATGTCCATCATCACTGGCTAGAGAATCGGGCCCTGAGCAGGTGGTGGTTTAGTTGGTTCCCCAGATGCCTGTGTATAATTATTGTGAGAAGAAAATGATCCACTATCATACCGTGGTAAGCTGGAATAATTTGCTGAGTTTTTTGCTGAGCTAAGTGGCTCATATGCATTTGCAGGTTCAGTTAGATGAACTTGTGCGAAATCATGGGATAGATCTCCCCTTGATGTAGGATTCCCACCATTCTTTTGTCCTTCAACCATCTGAACCTTCTCTTTAGTTTTTGTACCAACATCCTCAGCAGCCTTTGCAACCCTGCTGAATGCACCAGTCACCCATGATGCTCCAGTGAAGACAAACTTGTTCTTCATAAGAGCAGAACCTGCATTATTAACCTTCTGTTCTGCTGCTGCAAATGCCGATTTGGTTTTCTCTGATACTTGAAATTTTTGATCCACTGACCTTACTTTCTCATTTACAACTGCAGTGCCAGCACTGATCTTTTCAGTGAAACCAATTTTCTTGTCCAATGATGTAACCTTAGCAGATGCATTTGCTGTCAAACGATGCTTGTCATCAAATGCCTTGGCTTTGCCCATAGTATCCTTTCCGAGAACAAACCCTTTTGCAAGCATGGTTGTCACAACATCCTGAGCCTTATTCACTGCACCACTACCTCCAGTCACAGGAGTTCCTTCCCTTGGCTACAAACACATATCAGGCACTCAAAAGCAAACTTCAATACAATCTACAAAAGAGAAAAAAAAAGTAAAAGAGAAAATAGCATCTTAAGCATATTTGCACTGAAACATTTTCATTCAATATGTAGCTTTCTGAGAGAACATACCACATATGGTGGGGGTTGATTATCATAAACCTCTGCATGTGGCGAGTAATGTTCAACAGGAGAGATGTTAACAGACTGATCTACAATTGTTGCTCCCTAAATTGATACACATTTCTCTGTCAGTTAAGAAATTCCCCGTCTATCACAGAAATATAAATCACAAAAGTACAAATTATACATCATAATTTAGGAAGAGAGCAACTATCATGGAAAATGTTTAAAATAAGTCATAATAATTGAGTTATCCTTATCAACTAGGCAGTTGCACATCTTTGATCTTTCCCAATCATTCTGTCAGGAATAATTTTAAGAATTTATTTAAATTGGCTTAAAACACTAAAATGATTCTATTAGGACTTCAAGAAAATTAACCACAAAAATGCACCTTCCAGCTTATTAACAAAATTATACCAAGATCCTAATAAAGGTTCATGGAAAAATAATATTCGATAAAGTCTTTGTAAGTATTCCAAATTGAAATTTTTTTATCAAACCAATATTAGCCAACTTAAAAGGCACAACTATCTTTTAAAATTAAGTCGCTATGAATTAATTTTGATGATCCATAGAGTTTCATAGACACTAAAAAATACTGCTAGAGCCATATGATGTCAAATAGAAAGCCTGGCATCAAACAATTATGCAACTAAAACTTTGCTCCTAGTTTCAGCCAATTAGTAATTTTTTCAGGAAATGGCAAAAGACAATCAATCAACTACAAATGAGACAATACCTAAAAAGGTGAAATTGCACAGGAGAGTACCTAAACAACAAAATAAAAGTGAAACAATTAAGATTTTCAGTCAAACATGGCATGGAAGGAAGCAATGAAAGGGCCCAACAAGGACCATAACCATGGGAATGAAAACAATGCAAGTACCAATTATCGACAAAATATATCAGATGTAGGTTTATGTGTATCCAAAGCTACCTTATCTAGTATTTTGGAATTTGAAGTAATTATTGATGAACTAGAAATCAATCTTGTTTACTCTTGTGAACATCACATACAAGTCACATTGTTTAATAAAATGCATTATGATTTAAACAGAAAAACTACCATAAAGAGCTAACTGTCACTTAAAAAAAGACAAAACCAGGGTTGTCCAAATGTGCATACCCACTCTTTTTAAGTCAAACCAACACTGTGCAGGTGTGGGTGCAAGTGCAAATGCAAACTTAACCCTTTTTGCAACAGGTGCACCTTAATTTTTGCCTACAGCATTCAAAAATCTGTAGAAAAACCCCAAAACAATTGTCCAAATGTGCATTCCCAACCCTTTATAGGGTGCAGGGGTAATGTCCTCTCCTAGCCTCTGAACAGTGCACACGACCTTTAGCCTATTCCAAAGTTCTTGTAGGCTAAATGGTTTTGGTAAGGGAACTCGATTCTGGTTCTTGGTGTTGGGTTTTCAGTATTTTGGAGTACTTTCTATTTTTAGCAGGGGCTTCAAAACCGAGCTTCAGTCTTCAAGGAGCCCTTTTGAGCATATCAGTATCTCTCAAGCTTGAGTCTTGGGTACTACTTACTATTTTTAGTACTTTCTAAAAATAGTAAGTCTATTTTGGGTAAACTGGACCTGGTCAAGGTTATCTCAGCAGCATTTTCTCAGTTTTGGCATCAGTTGCTAAAGTTGAAATGTTTTAATATTTGCTTTCCCTTCGAAATTGGATTAAATATAAAGTGACTTTATATTTTTAAGTTGAGGGAAAAGGGGTCATAAAAAGGTACCAAGGGCGCCTAAGGTAATGACTTAAAGTTGTTTTTAAAGCAACAAAAACATTTCTGAATGCTAAATAGGAGATGGACACCTAGGCAAAGGTTGAAGGCAAAAATTAAAATAAAATCATAAAGCTTTTTACATGAGGCGTGGTTTTGAAGAGGGTTTAGGGTTTTAGACTTGAGGTCGCCCTAATTTGTCATTGAGCTTTTAAAAAATTCATTTTGAAGCCTCATTTGCTATGGATGAATTTGGTTGCATAAGGAGATGCTGCTGGTTTTTCGCCAAGAGGCCTGAAAGTCAGAGTTGAGGATGAAAACCCTTGACATCTTGGACTGGTTTCGGTAGTGCAAGACCTGCCCTAGCCGGTGGAAGAGTGGTTTCATCCAAAAATCACATTGGAGCTTCAAGTTGCAGATTTTTGGACATTCAGAATGAAGATCTTTCAGCATTTTTGAAGAGTTTTCTGTTGGTTTTTGGTTTGCAGTGGTTTCCTTTCATTTTTGTCGTGTTTTCTTGAATGTTTGGAGTGATTTCATCATTTTCTGGGTCTCTAGGCAACTGGGTCTGATTGTGAAGATTTGCTCATAAGTCTCCGGGGTTTTGAGATCATTTTGTGGGTATTATTTCTGACTATGCTCCCTCTCAAGGCAATTCCATTGATATGTCACTTGGTATTTTTGAAGCAAGCTATGATTTTATAAGCCAAGTCGCCCCCTGGCTGAGTGCGCCCTTCCCTAGATATGTTCACTATTCTGGTCGGCCATCTTTCTGAGTGTTTCAGACTGGAGTCTTGGGCTCTTCTTGCATTGATTTGAGGACCCTTTTCATGAGAATTGGACGTGGCATTAAGGAGTCTATTTTCTGCTGTAAGAAGCTTATTCACAGGTCTGAAAATACTTATATTCTGAGTTTGAAAATGTACTACAATGGACTGTAATTTTCTGTTATTTAAATCTGAATATTGGAAGCTCTGAAAAGTTATCTTTCCTAGTGCATTTGCTTCAGTTTTATGTTATTTGCAATATATACTTCATGCAATGTCAAAAACAATGAATGGCACATGAAACCCTACGCATTAAACAAACAAACAAAATCAGCAAGGAAGTGAAATCAGAAAAAAAAAATATACTACAATGGACTGTAATTTTCTGTTATTTACTACAATGGACTGTAATTTTCTGTTATTTAAATCTGAATATTGGAAGCTCTGAAAAGTTATCTTTCCTAGTGCATTTGCTTCAGTTTTATGTTCTTTGCAATATATACTTCATGCAATGTCAAAAACAATGAATGGCACATGAAACCCTACGCATTAAACTCTCACAAACAAACAAAATCAGCAAGGAAGTGAAATCAGAAAAAAAAAAATATTGGGGTCTTATATTACAGCAGGTTGCCCAACTGTGCATAACCAACCTTTTTTAGGGCACACCCGTACTGTGCAGGTGTGGGTGTGGGTGCAAATGCAAACTTGTTACTTAACCCTTTTTGCAACAGATGTGCCTTAATCTTTTGCCTACGCCATTCAAAAATCTTTAGAGAAAACCCCAAAACAAGGTCAATGCATTTTTAAAACATCAAAAGTAAAACAAAAAATTATAATTTTACTCTTTTAACTCACTCATTTACCTCTCCTTTTGTGGCATAACAGCAGGGAGACAATGAGTTTAGAATCCAGATTAACCACCTTATTGCTGCATGATGATGACATGGATAAGGATCTCTCTAATTTAGATCCTACAAATCCTGACTACAAATTTTTTTATTTTAGCTTTACTAAGATTCATGTTATCTCATGCTGTGAACTTCTATATTCATGATCTTATTTATTATGTTTGATGTTTAGTGATTCACTGATTTAGTTTTGATATTATATAGCATACCCAAGTTTTGTACACTTGTACTCATGTACCATGGTTTTGGGAGTTTGTACCAGAGGATATATACCTGTATGTGGCTAACCATTTGCTGAAGCACCCGTGTAACCTCAGTACAAACCAAGACCACTGATTTATGTTATCCCTCAATGGTTATTGAGGTTTCAGAAGGTGCTCATATTATCTCAGGATTGCAGGTGTGGCACTTTTATCTGATCAAAATCTGTACTAATGGATTTATGTTGATAGGAGAATTGACGCATGTAGCAGTAACCCTCCACTCTTCTTTTAAGTCCAGATCCCTATTTTAGTATTTACAATAAACAATTAAGTTCATTCTCAACAACTTGAAACCCACAGGGCTCAACTTCCTAGAGGCAGTGTTCACAGAGCTATATGACTTATTCACAGGTTTGTAACCATTATCAACATGATGAAGATACAAATTTGAATTAACATCTAAACATAATAACCTGAAAAGAGAACAAAATAATACTCATTCTTTTTCCCTTGTAGTGTCAACCCCAACAACATCAAGAGATGTACAGCCAACAGATTAGTGACTGTTCAATGACACTTTGAATTCTTCTGATATATCAGTTCTTCTCTACAAGAAATTTTCATATACATCTCCTAGAGCATAAGCAGAAAGGGATTTCTATCATCGGGGATTCAGTTTTTGTCTACATCGTCTACTTTCTGTTCTTACGCAATTTGTTACTGTATTTTGCCATCTGGTCATTTCTGTTACAGTATTTGCTCCCTATTCATTTACAGTTCAATTGGACAATTGTCTTCTCATTGTAATTGTTATCTATTATTAAGCTTATTTATTATGAATCCCACAATCAACATGTGTCCCCTGGCCATTCTTAGGCACCCAATCACTGCCACCACATTATACACACAGCTAGAGCTGTACATACAAATTTATGGGATTATGGTTTTGGGAGTTTGCGCCAGAGGATATATACCTGTATGTGGCTAACCATTTGCTGAAGCACCCGTGTAACCTCAGTACAAACCAAGACCACTGATTTATGTTATCCCTCAATGGTTATTGAGGTTTCAGAAGGTGCTCATATTATCTCAGGATTGCAGGTGCGGCACTTTTATCTGATCAAAATCTGTACTAATGGATTTATGTTGATAGGAGAATTGACGCATGTAGCAGTAACCCTCCACTCTTCTTTTAAGTCCAGATCCCTATTAGTATTTACAATAAACAATTAAGTTCATTCTCAACAACTTGAAACCCACAGGGCTCAACTTCCTAGAGGCAGTGTTCACAGAGCTATATGACTTATTCACAGGTTTGTAACCATTATCAACATGATGAAGATACAAATTTGAATTAACATCTAAACATAATAACCTGAAAAGAGAACAAAATATACTCATTCTTTTTCCCTTGTAGCGTCAACCCCAACAACATCAAGAGATGTACAGCCAACAGATTAGTGACTGTTCAATGACACTTTGAATTCTTCTGATATATCAGTTCTTCTCTACAAGAAATTTTCATATACATCTCCTAGAGCGTAAGCAGAAAGGGATTTCTATCATCGGGGATTCAGTTTTTGTCTACATCGTCTACTCTCTGTTCTTACGCAATTTGTTACTGTATTTTGCCATCTGGTCATTTCTGTTACAGTATTTGCTCCCTATTCATTTCCAGTTCAATTGGACAATTGTCTTCTCATTGTAATTGTTATCTATTATTAAGCTTATTTATTATGAATCCCACAATCAACATGTGTCCCCTGGCCATTCTTAGGCACCCAATCACTGCCACCACATTATACACACAGCTAGAGCTGTACATACAAATTTATGGGACTATAGTATCTACATACAGCTATATCATACACAAGTACTCATCTGATGCTCTAAAATGAATAACAATTACAATACATATAGTACAGAGCCTCAAGGGGTTTACATCAGGAAACCCACTAGATTATCCCACCTGTCTATCCATTATCAAGAATTTGTTACAGAACCCAGCTCCTGCTATCACCCTATCCACTCCCAAAATGACAAGGACCTCAGAAACTAGGAAACTTTCTACCTGTCCCAACTGAGTCCAAAATTCCCAACATCTACTTCCGTGGAATGCGCCTTAATGTATATTAAGAGAAATTTCAATTAAGAAAACTATCAACAAAGATGATGAGAAACTTTTTAATAAGGCTGTGATAGTTCTGACATTCCAAAAATATTACTACTCAACCTGGGTTCAGAATCAGATGCATCTGATGAGGAGCACTTCATGCATTCAAAGAAGTGGATCTAACAATAACCCACACTTTACAGGGAACAAACGAATCCAAAAGAACCTCATTAATACAGACATTGTTTAAAAATTAAAAGTTAAACCTAACTACAATATCACGAAGCACCTCTCAAAGATAAACACTATGCCATTCCTGAAACCCGGGCCGTTGCTTCTTGAAACATGACATGCACCAGGTCTTACAGAGACATTTATAAGCTCAGCTTGTGCCAATGTCAAATACCACTGTACATAGTGACTGCACAGGGATAAAAGAATATCAGAGCCACTGGAAAGGAAATTCTGCAAGTCACAAGCAGGACTGCCACATTCAAGCTGTGTTGGAACAAGCTCATGAAATTCTAGGCAGCCGTGAAGGAATATAGTGTTTCAAATAAAGCATTTGAAGAAATTGTTTGCATGCAGAAACCAGCAGCAACTGAGGTGCAAGTAATGATGAACTGAGCAAATCAAAAGAATGGTTAAAGTGGTTGGCAAATCAAAGTTCTCATAGTTATTCTGAGCTGTAACTAACAGTGATATCTCCCAAGCACCATTTGTTTTTACATGCATCTAAGAATGCATGGAGCCATGAGCACTATCCTGAGAGACTCAAATCAATACAAAGTTGAAGGTGACACGACCTTATCAAAGGGCAGCAGCTGTGTGGATTCAATGCAGGACTGAAAGGCCTTCAAAGTGCTTAGCCTATGATAATACTCCCAAATGACATCCTTAAAATTTTAAATCATCCAGAGGTGGTGGTGAACTTGTTTGAGGTATCCAAGAAGTGAGCCAAGATTATTCTATGCAGGAAATTCTTTTACCTTCAGGTCACATTGGGTGAAAATAAACTTTGTGAAGTTTGAAATCAAGACAGAAGCCTTCTCAAAACTTTACAGGTCAAAAAGGCTGAGCACTGGATTGAAAGCTTCAACATCTTCAAGCAGCACCATCAATCATTCTTGGGAGCTGGAGGCAGACATATTATGTCTGTTGTCCCACACACCTGTGGCAGTTCAAAGGATATAAATTAAAATAAATTATGAAGTGTCTTAGGTAAGACATGATCCATGGACTCTTTGCTCATTCACCAACCAGTAGCAGCTTCCTTTAGTGCTTTGTGGTGACGGCAGTTCATCGGTGATTTATCATCTAGTGGCAATCACTTGGTAGCTTACAATTAGCAGCCTTTCCCAGTGGTCAGATTCTTGTTGCAGTCAACAAGTGGTAAAGGGCCACTACTAAATTAATTTTGAAGGCAAGTCGTAAATGTAAAATTTATCGAATTATTAATGTAAATGATAAGTATCATATCAAAATAAAGTCAAAAAATTTACTATCCCAAGATCATATTTTTGCTTTGCATTAAAATGTCACCAGTTACAATGAAATACAAATTGAAGGAGAAACCATATCACATGAACAGCAAAGTCAAAGTAGTTCATAATACCATTATTGGGCATCTTATACAAGAAGCTGGTTTTCTAGGAGTGTCAGAATTTCAGATGAGCACAGTTATTAGTGACTCCATTCACCATCAGTTGATGAAAGTTGGTGAGAAGACACCATTTCATGGCATGAAGAAACTAGAATCTGGCTCTCCAGTGATCCAGGTCAAGAGCATGATGGCATGTTTATATTCTTCTTTGAATTTGTCACATCTAGACAGCTCAATCTTAGACTAGTTCTTCTGCATTGTGACCCAGGTTTTGTTGATGAACCAACAATTATTGTCAATCTTGGCATTGAATGTGTGTGCTAAGTCTTCTAGGCTAAAATCAATTTTAAATTTTAATTCTTGATCATGCATGTTTTGGGATGGTAATACTCTGTGCATTACAAAACCATGTTTGGAGACACAATGGTACTTAAAAAAATCCAATTGTGGCAATTAACCCAAATGCAATGAGAGGATCTTAGGCTTTTCTTTCCAACATCTCCTTTAACCAATTTCTCATATCAACATGCCTGAAGTTGGTATCGTGAACTTCTTCAACTTCGTTAGTCATGTGATGTAGTTTCTTCAATTTGTATTCAATGTGACCAGTGGTAGTGATGATGCAGAGCAGCAAGATGATCCCAAGATAACAAAATTTGACTTTGCTTATGGCCCATGGGTTTATTTTGGCACTTATCATTTACACCAATAATTCAATAAATTTCATATTTGCAGCATGCCTTCAAAATTAATTTACTAGTGCTCCTCTACCACTTGTTGACAGCAACAAGAATCTGGCCACTGTGAAAGGTCATCAATAGTTAATAAATTACCAAGTGATCACCGCCAAACAATAAATCACCAATGAACTATGGAACAAGTCTTACTTCAGACATTTTATGTATCAATGAAGGATTATTTTAAACTATATGTTTTGAACTGCTCGAGGAATGTGGGACTATAGTGCATAATACCTTTTCCTCTTCCTCCAACTACCTTCTTCTGCCACCACCCAAGAATGATCAATGGTGCTGCTTGGAGAGGTGTTGGCTAACAGATTTGTCTTCTCAAATAAATAAATGCAATGACTCGATTATGCCCAGAAATGAAGACAAATATGTAACAAACAGTTGGGTAAGTTGTTAATCAACTTCCCTCTGAATTTTTTGACAAGGTACAGCTCCCTCTTATGATCAAAATTTTAATTTTCAAATTTAAAAAACGGGATATACTTTTAACCAAAAAGTAGGGAAGGAAAACTAACATTTATGCATAGCCATGACATAAATGCTATGTTACCGGTTCGGGGGTCTGCACTGGCCGATACTCGTCCGGTCCAGCCCGGGTCCGAGGTCCGGGTCCGGTCCAGCCTGGGTCCGGACAGGGTCTGGCCCTGACAGACCCAAGGAGGATCCGCTTCGAACCTTATGTCCTAAGATTTTAATCATGGACTTCAAATGTGATTTAAATATGTTCCTTTAAATTTCGACTCTTGTCTAAATTACATGGATCTATTTATTTCATATTTTCCAAGTCGACGCTCGCTTGCTCTAGACCAACGAATCTCATTCCATCCGTAAGTTTGAGACGTGCAGAGGATTTTGTTTGGACAGGTTTGTGAAAATTCGTAGAACTTTTTTCTTTTGGGTTTATATTTCATTTGTTCGTGGTTGCAATCGGCTGATTTCAATAACATTAAACCGACTTAAATTGAATATGCTTGCAATTCTCTCATCTAAATTCCGAAGGTTGCTTGAGGCTTCGAGGCTTCATTGTCTGAAAATAATAAATTCACTACCCAACTTTTAGGGTGCTGATATTTATTTATTTATTAATATTAACATTTTAGTTTAAATATTTTATTTGAAATATATAATCATTAATATATTTAGTTTTTTTTAAATATATTAATGAATATTAATATGCTATAATTATAGTCACATTAATATTAATATTTAAATATTTTATTTAAAATATATAATTATTAATATATTTAATGTATATAATTTTTTTATCTATATTATTGAATATTAATATGTTATAATTCTAGTCACATTAATATTAATATTTAAATATTTTATTTAAAATATATAATTATTAATATATTTAAAATATTAATTTTTTTAAATGTATTAATGAATATTAATATGTTATAATTATAGTCATATTAATATTACAAAAAAACCTTATATATGTAATTTTTATATGTTTTTGTATGAACGAACAAAACCCCAAAAAAAATTGACCGAACCCACAAACGGAACCATCGAACCCAGACCGGAACCTGAACCCGTAACTTAGCATAAATGCAATCATCACATGAAATATAAAAGGATCTTGAATAGTTCTACACCAAAATAATGAATATCACCAATAGTCCAACACAAAGACTGAAACACAAGTGGTAGGTAGATAACTTCAAATTTTAAATTCCACCATATTCTAGAAAGAAAATGAATGTCACACAAATAGATATCACATTTACAAAGAAAGGCAATATCTAGGTATTTACTTAAATTCACAGATTCAAAAATAAATATCAAAGCATCGCATTCAATCTCACATGCACGTAGACAAGTGAATTCTTTCAAGAACAGGTTGAAGCTTTCAATCCACCACTCAACCTTTTGGATCTCTCAAGTTTTACGAAGCCCTTTGTCTTGATTGCAAACTTCCCAAAGATGCATTTTCACCTAGTGCAGCTTAAAGGTCAATGAATTTGCTAGATACAACAAACTTGATTCATTTCTTGGAGACCTCAAACATGTTCACTGCCACCTCTAGACGACCTAAGCACATCATTCAAGAGTATTATCATAGGCCAAGCACTTTGAAAACCTTTTGCTCCCACATTGAATCCACACAATTCCTACCCTTTGAGAAGGTTTTGTCACCCTCAACTTTGTATCTCAACGCTTTTCGAATACTTTGAATCCATTTGAGTCTCTTGAGATAGTGCCTACACCTCCATGCATTCTTTGATGCACAAAAACAAATGACTTTTGGGAACTCAAACTATGTATGAGAACTTAGCTTTGTCTATTTCTTCGACTATAATGTCCCCATTTTCAGGTTCTCCAGCAGTGCAGTTGTCGCTGACTTTTTGGGTTCATATCAACATATTCTAGTGAGCTTTTGTGGGTTTTTTTGGGGTTTTTCTAGGTCCTTTCCAGCAGAATGGCTATTTTTAGCAATGGC
The DNA here is from genome assembly GCA_007258455.2 of Sequoia sempervirens. Taxonomy (NCBI): domain Eukaryota; kingdom Viridiplantae; phylum Streptophyta; class Pinopsida; order Cupressales; family Cupressaceae; genus Sequoia; species Sequoia sempervirens. The sequence continues at coordinate 200,445,000 of VDFB02271358.1, forward strand.
TATTTTTAGTAAGTTCTAGTTGGGCTCCGATTTGGTTGGATTGGGAGATTGGACTCACTATTTTTAGTAAATGCTATTTTTATTACCTGGTCTGGCCTCTACTCTTTCAATCAGTACAATGCTTTCCTGTTATGGTCTTGGTGAGCTCTAATGGTGGATGGATTAATATTTGATTATTATTACTTAAGTTCTATAATGTTGCTTTATAACTTAAGTGATGGGGGGTCGTGAGTTCATGAAGTATACTCCTTAGCCTAGTAAAGTGGCATTTTTAAAAAAGGGCCAGTGTTTCTCCTTGTGTGGCACCTAAAAGGAAGGTTATTTATCATTTTTTAAGGCTAATGTTATGCCTCATAAGGTGGGACACCTAGTTGGGACTTAAATGTTAATTTTAAAAAAAAATGAAAACTAGAATTTTGAAGGCAAAAAGTTGAACACCCCTCTTGGGGTAAATTCATGTCATTTCATAAAGTGAAATATTCAAATTCAATTTCAGGTTGCCCTAATTCTTCCATCACTTTATAAATATGAGTTTGAGCTCTCATTTGGTCATGAATGATTTGACAACTTAAGGAGATGCTGCTGGAATGAGCTCAAAAAGTTCTTCTTTGCTGGTGGAGGATGAAAACCCTCTTCTCGGTTGTTGGTTTCAGTGGTGAAATATCCACCCTAGCTGTTTGGAGTGATTCTACCTCAGGAATCACCATTGCTTTTCAGGGGTTTGATCTTTCTAGGGTTTCTAATATGAAATTATATGAAGTTTTTTGAAGTTCCTTTTTGGAATTGGTTAATATTAGTTTCAGTGGTTTGGGTGATTTTGGGTTTGAAGGAGATGAAGATTTTTAGGGATTTTTGAAGAGTAAATTTTGATGTGACTGCTAATACAGATAGCAATGATATTTGGGTGTTTCAGAGTTTCTTTCTGCTGGTAGTTCTATCGGTGATTCTAGGTGATGCCCTAGCTGGCTGTACCCATTATATTATGCAAGAATATTAATGATTTGGAGGCTGCTGGGCAAAGCTGGGAGTGTATAAGTTCATTGTCACCAATCATGGGGTGTCTTTGATGATGTTGGAGGTTGTTACCAGAGGTTTCCCTTGTTGTTTGGCTTGTAACAGTGAATCATCAGACTTGCCATTTCTCAGATTTACATATCAGACCTGTACCAGCAATTAAATTGGGTATATCAGACCCACATTGCTCATTATTGACTTCAAGTCTGAGTGCTAGGTATGACTGGGAGGTGCATAACAGTCCTGTAGCTGTCCCTTATGCATTTTGGAGGGTATTGAACATTGTTGGGAAGTTGTATCACTGCTAGGACCTTTGGGGTGACTTCTTACATGAGGTTGGAGAGTGTTTGAGGGTAATCAAGCCACTTGTACTGCTGCAAGAGGGTGTATCAGACCTGTTCCTACCTAATAATCATTCCCCAAATTGATTTCTTGTGCTTCCAAGGAGTTGGGTGTGCATTGGAGTTGTTTTCCATAGTGTTGGGTTTGCTTATGGTCCCTTTGGAGAGTGTTGAATGGGAGATTGAAGCTTGCTGGGTGATTTCCTTTGCTGACCCAAGTGTAACAGCGTACCTGCAGCAAATATCCTCGTCCCCATTTTGAAGGTATTTCATGTGGGGTTTCCTATTTATGTTCATTTCATGTATTGGTGTCTCAATGTGAATGACTATTCACTCAGAACTTGTAACAACAGTTGTATGAACATTGAAAATTAGAGCAGACCTTTATGACAGTTGAATACCTTCTTTTGCATATTCATGTTGTGATTTCCATTGGGCAAAAAATTTAAAAAAATTCAGGCGGTATTATTACATTAACTATTATTTCTATTTGCTTGATTTGTGATTACCTATACCTCAGTCATTGTTGGTTTCTACATGCAATAACTTCTTTGAATGACTTGTTTAGTAATGGTATATTCCTTCACTACTCCCTGGAAGTTCATGATATCATTCCAACAAAACTTGAATATGGCAGTCCTACACATGAACAGCTACAAAATTTTCCTTCCCAATGGTTATGATATTTTTTCATTCCTGCACATGCACTATATACTCTATTGAATAAGTACTATTGTAGCTTGGGGCTTTGTAGCAAGATAATCAAGTGTCATTCAAGCTCTTGTTCACTTGCTCACCAATATTCTCTACAAGAATCTCTCTCCTATTGTGCAATAGTGGGAAACACAAGTAATAGGCAACCTTATCCTTATAAGAGCAAAGTTTGTATATCACTCCATGCTCCTCTAGTAGTATTGTAACTACAAGCAACTTCAATCTCATCTAAGAAAAAACACTAGGGAGGATTTGTCTAGTTGAATGCATGAGTGATTGGCACGTTTCTATTTGATATAATGATCTGTAACTCCCTACAAGTAATGCAACCACTTCAGTGTTCCCAAGTGGTAGTTTGAACTGGAGCAGGTTATGGCAACTAGGGTTTAGGGCTAAATTTATTTATTTCCACCTCCACTTCAAAAAACACAAATACTTGCATAGTAGCAATATCCAAGAAAAACCCATGATTAACTATGAGTACCCAAAGCCCAACAATCTTCCTTTGTCAATTCTGACCCACATGCCTAGTTCATTTAAAAACTAATCAATAGTGGCTCAAAGCCATGTCAAACTTTGAAACAACCATGTGCAAACCAAAAATCACAATCTAAACTCAAGTAATTGTAAATACCACAATTTCTTCCTAGTTTTTCAATTGTCATGAAATAACAATTGCATTTTTTTGTGATTTTATGAGTTTTTTAGCGCCTTTTAATCTGCCAAGTTTTTCCCATTTTAAACCCATGTAATTGAATTTGATGTGTACTTTTAATTTGTCAAGCAATGATCATGTAAATATAATGCTATTCTAAGTATTTCTCTATCTTCCACGGAGTCTCAGTATGGGGAGAATGAGGATAGGTTTTAAGGACAAGGGGACAAGGGGCCTAGATTTGAGGATGGCAATGAGATGGCAATGCAAATATATATAGTACATAAAAAAATATAGTTATAAAAAAAGTACTAGGAATAACATATAAAACTTTGAAATACCCAAACATATTGCACTAAGCAATGAAAAGATTGAATATCAATATATTTATATTATATTCAAAATGATGATTACATTCAAAATTCAAATACAATTAGCTAATGGCCCAATGTCTCATATCATCATTCATCCCCAAAGTCCACGCCAAACTCATCACTCAAACTATTGGACTCTCCTTGTACATAAGCATAATGCGGTCAATGAAACACAAGGCACTATGTATAGCTACACGCTTCTTCGCCCTCCTAGAGATAAGTCGATTCCCTTAATAGAGTGGATGAAACTACAAGTAGACCAATAACAACATAAACACTAAAAACCTAGGTTAGCAAATGATAGGCTAGAGTGATTGTCAAAGAATTAGGCGTATGCATGGTCCACCATAGAATTGAATCCTCCTATGCCATAGTCTCCTGGGAGTGGCAAATTTTGTCCACTCGATACAAATGATGCTAGCATGTATAGAAATATACATCTTTTGAGTTCAATGCATAGGCAGCCACATGCAAGGGAGTACTAAGCTTCTCCCATTAGTGATGAATGCTTGACTGAATATATTCATAGTAGAACTCTAATGTGGGTCTTTCTCTTGTACAATGGCCTTCATTTGGCCAAACATATTGTCAATGCACTCATACACAACTCTCCAAAGATAGGTGCACTTGCATCCCCACATCTAATAACTCTAAAGACTAAACTAATGATGGCAACAATGTATCTCCCATCAGCCCAAAAAGTGCCACTCTTCAAAACCTCCTTCACCCTCCTCCCTTGCTTTGAATTAGAATCAGGCCACTAATTCCACTCTACTATCATGACCATTAGTTTCAATGCCTCTTGCAACTCAAGCATCTTCTCCAAGAGAATGAAGTATGATGCTTATCTAGACTCTACAAATTTCAAAAACACCTTCTTAGAGAAGGTTCTGAAGAGTGCATGTGAAGTATGGTGGTTGCAAATAAACATTTACATGTCTCTAGCATCATCAACCACCTTTTTGATCCTTTTGATTTTTCCCATATCCTTGAGTGCATTATTCATGGCATGCACACAAGGAGTCTACCAAATATGCTTGTAGGCTACTGCAATCACTTTCCTTGCAACTTGCATACATATGTTGCATCTATCACTACTTGCACCACATTCTCTATCCCAACCTCCTCAATAGCATCTCGAAGGATTTGGAACTAAAAATTAGCATCCTTGCGATGCCTTGAACAATCAATAGCCCTCAGGAAGTAAGGGCCCTCTATACATGTGACCATAATGTTGATAAGTGAACAAGGGTTGATATCCATCCACCCATCCATGATTATGCTACATCCACTAGTAACCTAGGTAGCCCTCATTTTCTCCATTAGAATATTAATCTTTGAATAGTTCTTACCCAAGATTGTTGTCCTCAATTTTGTCTCCCCTAATGGCACATATGATGGTCTTGCTCTTATTATTTTTTCCATAGCCTCCTTATAATAATGAAAATGAGCATTAATCTTGGAATAGCTCTTATCCAAGATTGTTGTCCTCAATTTTGTCTCCCCTAATAGCAAATTTGATGGTCCTATTCATATTATTTTTGCCACAGTCTCCTTGTAATAAGGAGAGCCAGCCATGTGAAATGTTATGTCATTGGCAAAGAAGAATTGAAATTTGTTTCAAAGGTGGGATGCAAGGTGGAACAACTAGTTGAAATCAATGATGTATCATGCTCATCCACCCCACCCAAAGGGCGATTTTTGCGAAACAATAATTTTCATGATTCTTAATCGTTAAATCGACATATTAAAACATTCGATCATACAATGATAATTAAGTAGACATTAAAATAATTGACATCTGAAATCAAACTAGTCTATCTCTTAGAGTGCACTCCAATTTCCACTAACCACATACTAAATACATTGGGGATTATAGCCCTATTTCCTCTCTAAACTATCAGCTTAAACTTTCATACTACAAACACAAAACAACTTACTATTTGATGGGTTTTGTTGCCCTATTCCTCTACACACTATCAGCTTGAAATTTCAAAGTATAACAAGATTGCAAACTAAGTAACCCTCCAGAAGCTCCAATTACTCATTCACCCTTAACAGCACCATCATATTCAAAATACTCCAAGTGTAGGTGGATTGGAATGGTTCAATTTACTCACATGCTTGATCATGATGTCAAAAGTAGAGTGTTGGGACTCAGCAAGAACCAGCCACTCTTAATAGCACCATTGCATAAAAAAAATTGCAGGTGTAGGTGGATTGGCATTATTCAAATTACTCTCGAGCTTGATTGTGAAACTAAAACCATAGTGTCAAGATTCAAAAGTACTTGACAAGTTATGAGCCAACCATGCCTACCAAAAATATTTAGGAAAGAACCAAAAAATAAAGAAAAACCCAAAGTTTCTCCAATTTTCGAGAATGGGGGGATGAGTTTTGACGACAACAAAAAAAATGAATTTTAGGGATGGTAGGGTGATGATGGGAGGGAAGGGGAGCTATTAACATGATATATAAAATTAATATTTAATTTTAAATTAAAAATACATCAAAAACGCCTAAAAATTGTAAACAAACCAAAAGAAGGTGAAATTCCAAAATTAAGTACAATTCACTAATTTCAAGAGCAATCCCAAGAAAGTGTTTTGGAAAAGGATCAAAGTTTGGAGTTTTGGAAGCTAGAGAAGCCTCCTTCTAGGCATTTCTTGATGCCTAATAACCAAAGGGTTGAAGCAAATGTCAATTCCATGTCTTCAAGTGTTGGAGATTGAAATACTTGGCTGAAATTTTTTCAAAGTCATCAAGTTGAGAAGGGCACTTTCTTCTTAGTACAACTAGTATGGCCTCTCAGACCTCTAGAGCTAATGCCATCACTTCAAGTGAATTGCACTTGAGCAATTCTCAAACCTATGAATCCCTCTCACAAAGAGTGGAGTTCATTCTTTATGGATCCACTAGATAATAATATCAAGGCTAAAACCTCAAAACTTAAGAACAGTGTTCATTGGAAAATATGTTGGGTTCTGGGCTACCCTTGGATTATAGGAGGAATGAGTTCAAGATCAATGGGGAGCTAATTTCTCTATTAGTACTCTCCCCAAAGGCTTTTTCTAGGTAGTGTGCCCTAATAAGGAGCCCAAATTTTCCATCTTGAAAGGAGCACCTTAGATCTAGGGCAATGCTAACTTGCCTTCATAGGAATGATAGCCTAATTTTGATCCCACTCTTTGTAAATTAGGGAAAACAAGAGTTTCAATTAGGGTGTATTACTTGCCTTAAGAATATTGTTCTTCTTTGACTCTTAATAAGATTGGCATCTTCATAGGCAATTCTCTGAGTCTCGATGACAATGTTAAAGAGGGGTATTTGTGTTCTTGTGAAAGGATTTGTATTAGTATGGACTTTTCCAAATCCATTCCTAAGTTCATCAATTTTGTCACAAAGTAAGGGATTTGGAAACAAAAAGTGTAAATGGAAGGTTATTTCCCAAGATGTTTTGGCATTTGAAGAGTTGTCAGTAAAAAAACAACTTTCCAAAAAAGATTTGGAGGGAGAAAATTTGGGTAGTGCATCCTCAAGTCCTTGCTCCTAAGGAAGTGACTGAGAAAAGGGAAAGGGAGGATCCAATAACTTCCTCTTCTCACATTGGAATCAAGGACACCCCCTCTCAATTCAATAAAGGCACTCATGTGATGGAAAATTAGAACCCCTTGATTCCATCCAACAAATTCCCTAGATCAATGTTTCATTCTACATAGTTCATTGTCAAGGAGTCACAACAATTAGCCTCAATTCTTAAAGTAAAATTAATTTGGATGACGTAGAGAAAAATGTTGATGTCCTTTCAAAAGAAGAATCTATGGACAATTCCCCTTGTAGAGAATGGGAAAGAAAGCTAGGAGGACCTAGGGAAGAGCAAGAGCTTTTCTCTAAGGAGGTGATTGTGTCATTCAAGATCAACATGTTGCAATTGATTGATTCGATGTTCAATTTATTTTGCATTGTTGTTGAATGTTTCCCCTTTTTAGCTTCTTAGATGGGGATTAGTTTGTTGTGGTCATTAGATAGTCTAGTGTTTAGCTTTTTATTTCAAATATAGATGTACTAGAGCTTGTTATGAGCCTAGTCAAGGCAAGGATTTGAACATTTTTATCAAATATTGTTACAAAGGAAGAGGGACCCACTTCACTCACATGTCAAAAACATAATTCATTGATTCCATAATCTATCTAATAGACCAATAATCAAACATGATATGGAAAATGATTTATATTGAGAGATGGCACAAAAAATGTCGCATCATACATAGCACATAGGCACATTGAGCAACAAGCTCAAAATTTAGAGACATCATCCAATTGGTATCTTCAAATATGCTTTATCTTCCTCTATTTTCCTCTTCTATCTCGATGAATGCAAAAGAGTAATGGGTATGTCCTTTCAAAAAAATTGGGTTTAGGGTTTTTATTTATTTTAGAAATTTTCAAGTTTTTGCTATTTTTATGCATTTGATGTGGGTTAACCCCTAAAGTTTTGACGATGGCCAAGGGACAGACAAAGGATGCTAGGAAGTCTGAAAAAGACCAAAAGAGGGTGCTGTCCACATTCATTCCTCTTTTTAGGGGATATCTCCCTCAAAATTTTCAAAAAAGGGGGAGAGGAGGTGACATTCCCTAAAAATCCACAAGTTCCGGATATTAATTACATCTAAGGGATGCATCCCCATGGAACACTAAAAAACCATAAAAAAGTTCCTAAATACCTTAATTCTCCGCAAGGTTATAAAAGAACCCGTACCTTCAAAACAAAATTAAAATAACACTAAACCTCATTGGCGAGACCCCTAAATACCCTAATTATCCATTTAAGATCACTAAAAACCCATTGACAGAATTCCCTATATACCCATGGAACACCAAAAGCCCACATAAAAATCATTGATAGAATTCCCTAGATACCCTAATTGTCCACTTAAGGGCCTTGAAAAAACCCGTACCAGAGGAAATAAACATAACATGCCACAAATATACCCGATTGTCAATTTAAGCTCGTTTAAAAATCCAAACTTGGGAAAGCCAGCACTGAATCTCACAGAAATTCATTGATAAAAACCATAAATAGCCTGAAGTTCATTAAGGCCGTGTAAACCCATACCGATAAAAGTAATGCAGTGTCCAGAGCCTGAGGATCCTTGAAGGTAACGAAGGCCACTTGAGAATGCTCACCATCACTGCCATAAACCACAAAAAGAATAAAAAAGACAATTTTCAAAATACAGTAAAACCTTAAAAAACACCGACGGCAAGAATTTGAAAACAAAGAAGTGGTAAAAAGGAAGAAAAATAAAAGTTACCTTTGCAGCTGGATATGATCTATGTCTCCGGAGAAGGAGAAGAAATCCTGGATGTCCCGTTTGGTTGCCCTGATTGACACATTGGAGACTCTCACAGTATTTGTCTGCAATAATATTGATAACATAACAGAGAATAAAAAACTTTTAAAAATCTATTAATTAAGCATAGATCTGAACCATTTTTCTACCAAAATCTTTTATTGAAAAAATGGGTTTACCGTCATTTCAGCAGAAAACTGAAATCAAATGAATTTGGCGCTGCGCAGGCGTATTTTTAGAAGGGATCTTTGATTCTTTGTGAATGTGTATATTCTTCGCGAAGTCAAGCCAACGCCCAATTGATTGCAAATAAGAAAATTAGAGGTTGATTATGCCGAAGTACTTTTTATATTGACAAGATTTTATTTTATTTTTTAATTTCCGAAATGTTTTCTTCTGCTCGTGGCCTCCGCGTAATACGAATGCAAAACTTCTGGTCGAAGGTATTGTTAACTACTAGTAAATGGGCCTACACGATGATACTTTTTGTGGTGATTGTGAAATTTTATTAGAGATAAATTTGGTACTTTGTGGAAATGGTATTTAGTATTATAGTAATTGTATTTGTTGGTCATAAGTTATATGTGAAATATCAAATAATAGTTTGAAACAAGTGATGCAAGCGTCGAGTTCCTGCCGACAGGTAAAAGTCATGTAGCTTAGAGATAGGAAAAGTTTCTAGATAGCAAATAGGAATATAAATGTATTGAAAGTAGCTAGAAAAGTTATAAGTTATTTTTAGAAGCGCACAAATGCATGGAATTTTTTAGGGTTCATGGGAAACATGGTCCATAAGGACATGTGAACAAATAGCATGTGTGGATGGATACAAGGAGTTTTTTTTTTTATGGGTACCATGTATACGTGGAGTTTTTTTTAGCAATGAAATCTTGTTTTTTTGTGTGTATATGTATACATTTGTGAGAAGGTAGATTCTTTAAGATCTTAATTAGGAAGCAAGAATGCATTATTAATTTCTATTAATTATTGAATGCAAACAATCAGAAAGATTTGTAAGAATGCACGAGACATTAATGCATACATGCATCCACATGCAGATAATGCATATAGGAGTGAGAAGCATAGTTGGCATGTTAAAGAGCCATAAAGCAAGAGACTCAGTTTACATTTACAGTATTAAATGAAAGGGAACTAGAGAAATAAAGTGTTTATGACTAGGTCAATGTTTTATATTTTTATTTCTTGTTAGGAAACCTTTTGATTGAAAAGTTCATTAGTCATTTTAAATAGAACTAAGTTCTAATGTAGAGATATTTCTAAGGAATATGGAGAAACAAAGTTTACCATATTCCTTTTTTTTTTTGCTTGTATGTCCATCTGTAAACAAAATTATGTTTAGTGAACTGTTGCAGAGCACATGCTATGTTAATTAATACAATTGAGTTATTTTAGTTTATCATATGACAATATGCAGGTGCTAATAGAAACAATAGTGTTAGGTGGAAGATTGATAGGGATAGCTCATTTGAGTATAAACTTTTTGTAAGATTAATGAATGTTTTTTGTAATGTAGTAAAAATATTAGTATTATACAAAGCTATTGATTTTATTATAAATAAGATTTAAATCTTGTCTATGTAATATCTTATTTTTAATATACCAAAACTACACCATGCTTTAGATGAATTCCATATTAAAGTACTTTAAAATAGTGTTGGTGCAATCCTACACACCAGAACTTTAATATTTTGCAACAATAAGCCACTTCATTTGGTAATGGTAATTTGGATCATAGGTATCAACACTATAGACTATTCTAAACTTTACTACTATGTATAGATACCAAATTTTGTTGATAAGGATGTAGGAGTTCAATAGGACCCTTGTGTTTAAGTGTCAAAGTACAAGTAGAATCTCTTCACATTGTAACATAGGTCTCAAAATGCAATAAAAAACTATCTTTAATTTTAACATTAATTATCAAAGACAAGATAATAAACCGTCCTAACAATTTATTCAATGAATACATCATACAACAACATATGTCTCAAATCATACATAATAATAAAAAAACAATCTATATAAAATTTTGGGTTTGTGTATCAAATTCGCACTTAACAACATAGTGGACATGGTTGTTTGGTTCTAAAACTTTGTTTTCTAGTCTCCCCACTAAAATTTTCATGTTTGTGCTTTCATTTAACATATTGGTGTTGATAAAAATCACTAATAAAATATAGATAAATAATCATTAATTTGATCACATCTTAAAATACATAATCTAGGTATCGATAATATTTTGTGAGGATTTAGTCAACATGATTGAGCACCTCGCACAGAAAATTACAAAACCTAGTTTATAAAATAAGTTATTTCAATAGTAAAATATTATTATTTTTTACACTTGTTTTATTTTGCTTTTAGTTTCCCCATTTTCACAACTAAACTCAATTTGAATTAAAATAAAGAGCACATTAGCAAAAAATATAAAGTGAAAATCATATGTGTTCTTCAAATCACCATATAATCATACATTAATTTTCAATTGAATCATAACCTTATCCCATTTTTGACATATAAAGCAACAAAACTAGGGCGTTGGCCCAATTCCAAAGAGTCCAGAGGCTGAAAACCAAGTCCAAAGATCATAAGCAACACAATAACAATGCTTATCTTGTTATTAAGCTTCAATAGAATCATATACATGAAAACCATATTTATTGTGCCAATGTATTTTTTATTTTTTATTTTGAAAATTTGCAATTTTAGATATCACATTTTTGTTATGAGTGGATTACAACATGATGAGTTAAATCAAAATTCGTATATTGCATCTAAACATTAAATTATTATAACAATGTACAGTAAAATAATGTTACAGTGTTTGTAACAATGCTTGAAGCATTTAAGTAGACATGGATACATGTAGACATTTATCAATGTGCACAGAATGCACAGGAGGGTGAAAAGCATCCCTGGCACCTAAGCAAGCCTGAAAGCGTGATGAGACTGAAATTGCATATGTAGTATTAAATAAAAGAAAAGAAGAGAAATAAACTAGTTAGTATGAATGCATATATGAAAGGAAAACATTAAAATATGGACCCATGTAAAGACATATGCATGCACAGATGTGTAGATGTGTCCATTTAACTTGGTATGCTAAGAGGTATCTATATATGCCTGCGTCCATAAAGTTAGAAATGTCAGAAACAATTTGCAGTTTAAACAAGAACTAGAAAAACATTATTGACTGAAACAAAGCAGCAATACATTAGTGTTTGTGGAACAAGTGTATAAAGTATATCTAATAATGCATTTGGTTGGATGGATACAAGTAGAGATTTGTGAAATCTGAATATACATTATAGCCTTGGAGGAATGGTCATATGTGCTTTTAGGAATTTGTAACAAATAGGATTTAGAAAAGACATTTTGAAAATAACTCTTGAATACAATTGTATTTTAACAGTGAGACTCAATTTGCATTTACTGTATTAAATGAAAGAAAGCAAGGAAGATTAACTATTTATTAGCAATACATATATCGAAGAAATGCATAAACGTATGGATGAAGACAAACATGAATGCATCCATCTATGTGCACAAAGGTAGAGAATGTCAAAAACAAATAGCATTTGAAAGATATAAAAAGAACATTTATGATTGAAACAAAAGAATAATACATTATTGTTTTTTGACGAAGTGTATTAAGGATATATAAATAGGATATAGAAGAAAACATTTTCAAAGGAAGTTTAGAGTACAAATCTATGTTGTCATAGTTATTTTCAAAGCCCTCAGTGTTTAATTGCATAACCTTAATATTTTTTTCAATTTTCAAAGCCCTCAGTGTTTAATTGCATAATCTTGATATTTTGTTCATCTTTTTCATTGTTTGGTATGGTGTGAATTTTATTGTGATGGATGAGGGTATATTTGAGGTGTAGAGAGATAAATAAATGTGAGTGTGAAAAAGAAGAATGAGTTATGGAAGTGGAAGAAAGGGAGCGAGTCGAGAGAAGGGTGATATGGAAATAGGGTGTATGAATAAGTTATGAAAAGTATTTGACATGGGAGTCAAGGTTATGGGATGGTGGATATGAGAATCAATGGGAATGTAGATGGTATGAATTTATTGTTTGCAAGTTATATGCTTACAATTAAATTCAAGAAATGAAAATTTGAATGAGAGAGCTGGATTTAGTGAAAAAAGGAACACAACACATTGGTATGATGCAACAGAATCAAATAACTGGATTTTAAAATGTATTTGATTTGAGAGAAAAGGACGTGGAAGGGTGGAAATGGAAATGAATGGAATTAATAGGGTATGAAGTGATTATTTCTTACAAGGGGTGGAAGAATGTCTAATTTGGTATTGGTTATGCTTTTAAAAATCATCATAGGGCTGAGCCTGTCAATATAAACAAAAAAGGAAGACCCATGTTGCATTTCTGACTCTCCCTCGTACTGAACAAGGTACTGAGGTCCTTGAGCTTCCTCGAAATGCGACAATAGAAGACAAAGTGGAAGTTCTTATGCATATACTATGGAAAAAATAAATATGGAAGATCATAAAAAAGATAACATGTAAATGCTGGTGCAGTGGAGAACATTAAATACATGGAGGAAAAAATACGTAGAGCTATTGAGATATATATGCATGGATGCATCAGTTGACACATGTATACATAGAAAACAGAATTACATGGAGAGATGGAGATATGAACACATGTATACATGGATGTATGCATATTTGGATATAGGTGCAAATGCATATGTTTCATGGAAGGATGTATTCATATGCATATGCAAATATGGATGAAGGCATATATGCATGTATGCATGTACAGACAATATGCATGAATATATGATGGCCATGGGTTACCAGGATACATTACATGTGTGCATGTTTACATTTGCAATAACAAATTTCCTTTACGATCTTATCCAAGAAGCAAAAAGTGTATTATTATTTTGTTTGAAGTATTGAATGCCAAAAATCTTAAACATTTGTTGCAATGCTTGAGGCATCTTTCTATACATGGATGCATGTATACATGTATCCATGTGCAGACAATGCAAAGAAGAGTGAAAGGCACACATGACACGTGAACGAGAAATTTGAATGGAAAACACTAAAATCAAGTAAAAATACAAATTTGTGAAAGCATAGTGATGCTCAAGTAGCATATATGCATGGATGAATGTATAGTTGTGTCCATGTAATTCGGTACACAAAGAACAATTTTTAGATGCACGTGTACATAAGCGATAAATTTTAGGAACAATTTGCATTTGAAACATATACAATATTGTTTTTAGAACAATTGTATAAAGAATGCCTAATGATGCATATGAATACATGGAAACATGTAAATATTTGCTAAATCTAATTACACATAATAGGGTTGAAGAAACTATTATACATGCTTTTAGGGATCTGTAGTAAACAAGGTTTAGAAAAGACATTATGAAAATAACTCTTGAATACAGCTATATGTTATGAGTGTTATTTTTAAAGCCCTCAGTGTTTATTTGCATAACCTTGATATTTTCTTCATCTTTTTCATTGTTTGGTATGGTGTGAATTTTGTTGTGATGGATGAGGGTATATTTGAGGTGTAGATAGATAAAGAAATGTGAGTGTAAAAAAGAAGAATGAGTTATGGAAGTGGAAGAAAGGGAGTGAATTGAGAGAAGGGTGAGATGCAAATAGGGTGTATGAATAAGTTATGAAAAGTATTTGAGATGGGAGGCAAGGATATGGGATGGTGGATATGAGGATGAATGGGAATGTAAATGGTATGAATTTATCGTTTGGAAGTTGTATGCTTACAATTAAATTCAAGAAATGAAAATTTCAATGAGAGAGGTGGATTTTGTGAAAAAAGGAATGCAACACATTGGTATGATTGAAGACAAGCAAATAACTAGATTTGAGAAAAAAGGACGTGCAAGGGTGGAAATGGAAATGAATGGAATCAATAGGGTATGAAGTGATTATTTCTTGCAACAAGGGGTGGAAGAATGTCTAGTTTGGTATTGGTTATGCTTTTAAAAATCATCATAGGGCTGAGTCCGTCAATATAAACATAGAAAAAAGACCCATGTTGCATTTCTCACTCTCTCTCATACTGAACAAGGTATTGAGATCCTTGAGCTTCCTCGAAATGCAACAATAGAAGACAAAGTGGAAGTTCTTATGCATATACTATGGAAAAAATAAATATGGAAGACCATAAAAAAAGAGAACATGTAAATGTTGATGCAGTGGAGAACATTGAATACATGGAGACAGAAATATGAAGAGCAATTCACAGATATATGCATGGATGCATCAATAAACACATGTATACATAGAAAACAGAACTACGTGGAGAGATGGAGATATGAACACATGTATACATGAATGTATGCATATTTGGATATAGGTGCAAATGCATATTTTACATGGAAGGATGTATTCATATGCATATGCAAATATGGATGAAGTCATATATGCATATATGCACATATGGACAATATGCATGAATGTATGTCAACATATAATTTTTTATTTTGTTATATTGGAAAACTAGTACTATTTTGATAAATCAACATTGGGAAATTAGCATTTAGCTGTTTCTATTTATCATAATAGCTTTATAAACTATTGTTGTTATTGAAAACCAGTGAAATGCGATCGCATAGTTTGATTAAATAAATTTAAGCAAAGGCAGAGTCTAGAAGACTAGCGAGTAGAGATACATAATCCATGACTGCAAATTAAATGCATTGAAATATCAGGAAAATGCGAACACATGGAGGGGTCAAAATAATTGAAGCAAGTGCATTAAATGCCATGTAACTGGTGGGGAAGGCACTGGAATTGCTTGATGGCCATGGGTTACTAGGATACTTTGGCCATTAGGGGCCATTTGGCTAAAGACAAAGACAGATACATGGATGCATGAGTCCATACATGCATATATACATTTATCCATGCAAAATATTGATAGATACATATATAGATGTATGTGTGTATGCAATTCACAGGTTCATATATGCATAAATCAATGTATACATGCACCCATAGATACAGTCATACATATATAGACAAATGCATGTAGAGATATGGCAAGATATGCATGAATCGATATATGCATGGCTGCATCTATGGATACATAGATACATAAAGAAATGGAGAAAAAAGACACATTTATATATGCTTAGTTTGATTAAAACTAGTGGCTGAAGGTACATAGTTCATTCAGACAAAATTAATGCATTGAATGGCATCTGACCAAAGGGGAGACTGTTTGAATTGCTAAGCAGTCTTTGAATATATAACAATTAAAAGAGATAAGTATAAGTATCGTTGGGGACATTCCACATTTTGACCTTTCAATCAAAGTCAATTAACAAAGCATCAGTCAGACCTAAAGAAACTTGAATGACTATGAGGATAGAAACTATACATTTTAAATGAAAGTCAGGTTTTGCATTGTTACAATGTATTTGTATACTTTGATTATAAAATCATAGTTTAGATAATTATTTTAAGTGTTATGCATTTGAATCTTTTCTTGAAATACGAAGGATTCATCTGAGTCTTGGAGGCAATGCATAGCTGTCCTATAAAGAGAGCTTTGGAACCAATGAGCTGTCATATATACATGTGTGCATGAGTCCATAGATGCATATATACATGTATCCATGCAAGTTATTGATAAATGCATATATACATGCATGTGTGTATGCAATTCATAGGCGCATATATACATAAATCGAGGTATACATGTACCCATAGATACAGTCATACATATATAGACACATGCATAAAGAGATGACAAGATATATGCACAAACCGATATATGCATGAATGCACTTATGGATACATAGATTCATTATGAAATGAAGAAAAAGACACATTTATATGTGCATTTATTTTGAGAGTTTGATTCTGAATCCATATGCATACTTTGATTAAAACTAGTGGCTGAAAGTACACAATTTATTGATACAAAATCAGTGCATTGAATTGCATGTGACTAAAGTAGAGACTATTTGGATTGCTAATTAGTCTTTGAATATATAACAATTAAAAGAGCTAAATAAGTATAATTATCCTTGGGAACATTTCACAATTTGACTTTT